>LR738713.1:504779983-504809008 GCA_902687465.1 Secale cereale
AAGCTAGTACAAATAATTTTACACTAGATTTGAACTAGTTCTATAACCTAGTTCAAATTATTTTACACTAGAGTTGAACTATCTATATAAGCTAGTACAATTAAGTTTACACTAGAGTTGAACTATCTCTATATGCGAGTTCAAATAATTTTACAATAGAGTTGAACTAGCTCTATAACCTAGTTCAAATAATTTTACACTAGAGTTGAACTAGCTCTATAAGCTAGTACAAATAATTTTACAGTAGAGTTGAACTAGCTCTATAAGCTGGTACAAATAATTTAGCACTAGAGTTGAACTAGATCTATAAGCTAGTACAAATAATTTTACACTACAATTGAACTAGCTCTATAACCTAGTTCAAATAATTTTACAATAGTCTTAAACTAGCTCTATAATCTTGTTCAAGTAATTTTACACTAGAGTTGAACTAGCTCTAAAAGCTAATAAAAATAATTTTACACTAGAGTTGCACTAGCTCTATAAACTAGTTGTCGGGGGAAACTGTCCTCCCACGAGCACCTATGGGACCGGAGCCCCTTTCTACGTTGCGGTAAGGGAGCGGAGGGAGCACGGAGAGCAGATCGAGGAGCGCACGCGGGCAGTTTACCCAGGTTCGGGCCTTGCGGACGCGTAAAACCCTACTCCTGCTTAGGTTGTATTGAGCTCTTGAGCTCGGGAGCTTGAAGATCTACACTACTAGCTACACCGAGCGAGAGAGTTGTCTAGGTTTCGAACCCCCTCTACATTGTGCATGGGCCTCCTTTTATAGCTCAAAGGGGTCACCGACAGGTGTCAACGTAGAGGAGGGTAAAAGTGTAAATTTGGTGGTAGTTGCAACAGTGCATGAACAGTATATGAACAGTGGTCTTCACCTAACTTTGACAGTGGGGGACAAGGGCATTAAATGCCCGTCGCCGTCGCCCCCAAAAGCGTCCGTCCATGCTTCTCCGTTCGCCACGGCGGTAGCCTCGTCACCGTGGCCTGCCACCGTGTGCCCCAGGCTGCACAGCTGTCTGCCACGCGTCCCTGGAAGGGCCCCAGGGCAACGCGTGGGCAGATGAGCTGGAGCGCGGGCACACAGCGTAGGTTTCCCCGGCAAGCACCTTGCCGGGGTCGTGATCTTGCCGGGCCCCGAAGCTTGTCGCTCTCCGGGCCCTGCCGGGGCGCAGGATGCGCCAAGGTATCTCTTGAGATATGTATTCCTTGGCCTTCCTGGCAAGCTCCTCTTGCCAGGGTCTTGTGCTAAAGTGATAACCTTGAGCCTGGTGCGGCCTTCCCGGCAAGCTCCTCTTGCCGGGGCCTTGATCTTCTGACTTGTATACTTTGTTCTTGAATGGCTTCATAGGGACCAGAACGGTTCTTGGCGAGCACGTGCTAAGCCCTGCCACGGGGAGCTGCTAGTGCCCGTGCACAAGTTGGGGTACTAAGGTACCCCTATCTTAGTACACCGACAGGAGCCCCCGGGCCTGGGCCACACACGGTGCGGAGCGCTGTTCGGCCAGGCCCAAGACAGTGCACAGGCACGCGCGGCCCTCGGCAAGCCGTATCTCCTTCCGTATCCGCCGCATCCCTCCCTAACGGCACGCGTCGATTGCGGCGTCGTGGGAGAGATCGTGGCCTGTTCTTTAATGGGAAATGCGGAACGTCCCCCACTTCCCCCTTAAAAGCAGAGGAAGCAGGGGCAGTTCCCTCCATCGTTTTCATTGCGCCATGATTCTCCAGAAACCCCCGTTGCCCTCCGCCTCCCAAAGGTCGACAGAGAGCCCAGCTCCTCCCTTCCTCCGCCATCTCCCGCATCCGCGGCACCGTCGACCTCCTCGCCTCTTTCCCCGCCGCCCCCGCCATGGCTCCGAAGAGCGACAAGGCGAAGAGCGACAAGGCCAAGAAGGAGAAGTCCGAGCAGGCGGCGAAGCTAGCAGCCCTGCGGAGGAAGTGCGTGGTCTTCGCGCCGAGGCTTGGCGCGAGGGAGCTCCGGGACAAATACTATTTGTTCTGGGCAAGGGAGACCAAAGCTCATCCCCGCACCAGAGTCCTCCCCGCCGTCGCCGTCGACATGTTCCCCGGCGGGTACTTTTACTTTGCCGCATTCTTCCACTGTGGTTTGTACCCTCCGTACTCGGAGTTCTTCTGCGATGTAATGAACTCCTACGGCCTCCACCTCCTAGATTTCACCCCCAACGCCATCCTTACGATGGCCGTTTTCGCACACCTGTGCGAAAACTATGTTGGGGTTCATCCAAATGTAGCTCTTTTCCGCCACTTCTTCACGCCTAGAGTAGAGTCCGGTTCTCCCCTCTCCGGCGGCATCTCCTGGATCTTCAGGCTGAACAAGAAGGATGCGTACTTGAAGGGAGAGCTCCGCGGCAAGTGGGAGGAGTGGAGAGCCGATTGGTGCTGGGTGCTGGAAGCTAATCCTGAGCCCTTTACCTCGCCGCGCAAGACTGCCATAGTGCGCGGCAGGGATTGGAGTGACTTGGCCCCGGAGGACAGCAAGCTTCAGATCGCCCTCATTAGGATCCTTCGTCTCCGGGTCGCCAATCTGACTGTTGGAGAAGTTGGAGCAGATTTCCTCCGCCGCCGCATCGCCCCTTTACAAGAAAGGAAGAGGCCCGCCTGGGAATTCGGCAATGCGGCAGACATCATGAGGCTGCGCCCTGGATTGAACTACAACTTCACCGTCTTGGAGTTGAAGGGGATGGTTCGGGAGCTCTTCAAGGATGACCCCGCCCACCCGGAGTGGTTCAAACCTTCCCGGGGAGTGGTGCCGCTGTGCAACAGCACTGCCCGCGATTCCATACGCGCGATGATGCCCGAGTGCGACTCCCATGGCGTCGTCCCCACTTGGCTGGAGCCTCCACCAGAGACCGTGCTGACCTTCTTCGACAACTTGGTCGAGAAGCCGCGCAACGCCGAGGAGAAGAAGGGCCTCACCCGGGATACTACTGACCGGGATGTAGCTTACATCGCCTCCAGGATGGAGGAGGCCGCCGCAGCTGCGGCTGCGGGCGAATTTGGATACACTGTGGACGAGGCAGAGGCCGCGGACGCAGTGAGTCAAGCAGAGGAGGCGGAAATCCTCAAGCTACTGAAGATTGCGCCCGAGGAGTTTGCCGGGGAGCCTTCCGTGAAGCTTGCCGGGACGAGCGAGGTTGCCGGGGGGAGCGAGGCCGCCGGGCATGGCACTGAGTCCAGCGGGCCTGCCGAGGAGGAGGAGGACACCGAGGCTGGAGATTCCGATGAAGACTCCAGTGGATCTCTGAATCTTGACGACGATGCATCCTCATCCTCGGAGAACTCTCCGCCTCCGCCAAGCCCTCCGCAGCAACCGAAGAAGCGCCTCCGCAAGGCAGCTGAGACGGCGAGGCCACAGGCACCTCGACAGCAGCCGACGTGCCGTGCGACGCGCGCCACCAAGACGAGCGAAGTCGTCAAGGAGGCGCCCCGTGCTCGAGCGCCAAGCGGAGGGGGATCTTCCCGGAGCGGAACGGGTGCTCCTTCTGCCCCTCGGTCCTCGGCGACGACGGGGGCCGGGTCTTCACAGCCCACAGCCCCGGAGACCGCCTGCTCCTCGCGCGGAAGCGCATCAGGCGGAGTTTGACTTCTCCGCCCTCAGCTCCGACGAAGAGGAAGAGGAGTAAGTACTTGCAATTCTTTTAGTTTCTTCGATTTTGTCTTGATTTTCCTTGCTTGGTTCCGATCTTGCTTTTGTTTTGCTTCGCAGGACCCTGACCCAGCGGATGGCGAAGAGGGCCAAGATCCCTGTGGTCAACATTGAGGACGACGAGCCCGTCGTGGCGGCAAGCGACGCGCCGGCGACGAGCTTGCCGGATCAGCCTGCTGCTCCGAGGAGCAGCCCCCAGCGCAGCCCCAGCGTAAGTCTGGTATTTATCTTTCTGCTTGATGGGTGCGCTTGAGGTTATCATCTTGGTTGATGTCTTGTTGTCTTGTGCAGAAGTGGAACCGCGGCCGCAGGAGCACCAAGTGGTCGCCCCCGACGAGCCACTTGCTCCACCCTCCCCGCCAAGGATGCACTCCCCGGCAAGGGAGAGCGCTCCGCCAAGGATGGGCACTCCGCCAAGGGCGAGTACCCCGCCAAGGGTGAGCAGCCCGACAAGGGTGAGCATCCCGCCAAGGGAGGGCACAGGCGGCCCTCCGCCAGCAGGGGCTACTACTCCGCCGCCAAGAGAAAACTCCCCGGCGAGGGACCCCATCGTCGAAGAGATCCGCGAAGGTAAACCTTGCAACTTCTTCTTCTTGGATTTGTCTTTTTTTGGATATTTGCTTGATTTTTTTTTTCTTCCACTAGATCCTCCTGCCCCAGAGCTGATGGAGACGGAGGCCACCGCTGAGGAGGAGGTGCACGGCCACGGCGGCAACGCCACTGCCACGGAGGGAATGGCCGAAGCCGACGAGCCCGCCGCTGAAGAGACTGCCCCGACCGCAGACGCCGCGGCTGGGGAAGGGACCGGCGACCGCACTGCTGGCCCGGAGGCCGCAGGAGCGCCGGACGCTGCACCGGCCGCCGACCCTTCCGCCTCCGCGGCTGGGCAGGGCGTCTACCTGGAGGCCGCCAACGGGGTTTTCATACAAGTCCCGTGGGCGTCCTCATCAAGGGCACCCGCGGAGGGAGAGACCTTTGACGGAGAGGTCCTCGCCTCCGCCGGGCTGAAGGTCGTGGATGCGCCCGGAAGCAGCGACGAGCCCGAAGAGGAGAGACTCCTTCGTCGGCTCCTGGCCTTGTATCGGGGTAGGCAAGCGAAGTTGGAGTCTTGGGAGGCTCTGGCTGCCAAGGCTGGAGCTGACTTGGAGAAGCGCGCCGCGGAGCTCCGCGCCGCCAATAAAGCGGCCCTCTGGAGCTTGGCGGAGGAGCGTGAAGAGCTTGCCGGGGCGCAGCAAGCATTTATCCTTGAGAAGGCTGAGGTAGAAGAGCAGCAGCGACTGGCCGCCGAGGAGCTGTCTCGGCGGGAGGGAGCGCTCAACCAGCGGAAGGTCGACCTCGACAGCCACGAGGACGACCTCTCCGCCCGGGAGCAAGCCATCGGCGGGGCCCTGAAGGAGGCGAGGGACGCCGCCGCTGCCGCGGAGACTGCCAAGAAGGATCTGGAGGCCAGGGTGGCGCAGCTGGAGTTGTTCCTAAAGGCGAGCGAAGACAGGGTCACCGCGCTCAACGTGGCGCGGGAGAAGGACGCCCATACCAACTCGGATTTGCAGGTCCGCCTCTCCGATAAGGGCCAGGAACTCACTGCCGCCAAGGACTCCATTGCTGACTTAGAGCTGAAGGTCTCCACCCTAACTGGCTCGCTCGACGCCGCCCGGGACCGCGAGACGAAGCTGAAGGACGAACTCCGCAAGGAAAGGGCCTTGGTGGAGAGCGCCGCCGTCTCGCAGAACAACTTCAACCGGGCAGTGGAGCAGTGGACTGATGAGCTGGTCACCTCCGCTGCCAATATAGACATGGAGATGATGGCGCTGAGGGCGGAGCACCTTGTGTACTCCCCGGACGAGAACCTCCCTCACATCGCGAAACTAAGTCTGTTCTTCAGGGGAATAGCGCCGGCGCTTGCTCGGCTGCGGAAGAAGATCCCCGTGCAGCTGGCCAAGGAGGCGCGTCGGCTCTGCATGGGCACCATGGAGCGGGTCTTGTCGAAGATCGTCTACCGCAACCCCGGCATCAACCTCGTCAACGTCCTCCGTACCCTACCGCCCGAAGCTGATCAGGAGGCGTTGAAGGCGGAGGTTGCCCACATCGTCGCCAAGGTGGGCAAGATCACGAGGCGTGAAGGCGACCGCGTAGATTAGATTCCTTTCTTTCTGCTTCCTTTGCCGCTGCAAAGCATGTTACGGACAAGAATCTGCTAGTATTGCGGCAAGTTATCTTTGTAATATATAATCTTATTTTGAGCAACCAATGCAGTGTTATCTCCCTTGCTTTGGTCCCTTCACTTTGTATGCATTCCTCCCTACGATTTTAGGGAACTTGCCAGCAAAGGACCCTTGCCGCGAGCGCTGAGTGCTGGACTCTTAGCAGCCTGCTGGCAATACCTTCGCCGGCAAGAAACCTTGCCGCAGCTAGTCGCAGCACACCTAGATTGCTGAGCGAACTCGAAAACGAAGTAAGGGCGCGACACTTGTCGCAGCTCACTTAAGTCGTTGAGCGTGCTCGAAACAAAGTAAGGGCGCGGCTAGCCGCGGGTAGGTTCCTCCGCGCACAGGTTTTCCATACAAAGTGTGGTTGTTCAAGGAAGACAACTAAAAAATTTGAATTACTCAAACTTTGGTAACTTAGCTTTCATAGATTGTTTGTTCCCCGACAAGGCTTCTCTTTCTTGAACAGTGCTTGGTTCACGGCTCCATCTTCCTTCCCCCCCGGCAAATTTGTGCGCGAGGAATACTCCTTCTGCTTAAGAGGGAAAGAAAAAGAGAAGGAAAACAAGTATAGGGCCTTACGGCTTGCTAGTGCTTACCGGGGATGTGCGTTGCACAAGGTGTCAGATGATGCATGCAAATAACAAAGAAAAGCATGGAAATGACAAATAGTGCGAAGCACAAAAGCTTTATTGATGCACGGGATCTGCGCCCGGCTTTGTACAAAGGTTTACATGCAACAGCGGCAAGACTTGTACAAAAGGTGGTTGCCGGAGCGGATCACGGCAACCGCGCCTTACGGGTGAAACTTGCGAAGATGCTCTATGTTCCAGGAGTTGCTCACCGGTAAGCCTTCTTCTGTCTCAAGGCGGACAGCGCCGGGCCTTGTGACTTGTCTCACCCGATAAGGGCCTTCCCACTTCGGCGTCAACTTGTTGGAATTCTTGGCGGACTGAACACGCCTAAGAACAAGGTCGCCTTCCTTGAGACTCCTGGCCCTGACCTTGCGGCTATGATAGCGACGCAAGGCTTGCTGGTATCGAGCAGCTCGTACAGTAGCCTGGAGACGTTCCTCCTCAAGGAGCAATGCATCATCTTGTCGCAGTTGCTCTTGCTCGAGCTCATCATAAGCGAGCACTCGAGGAGATCCGTATACGAGTTCCGTCGGGAGAACTGCCTCTGCTCCATAGACAAGAGCAAAGGGTGTATGTCCGGTGGCTCGATTCGGTGTCATCCTGATTGACCAAAGAGCCGCCGGCAACTCCTCTATCCAGTTTCTTCCGCACTTGTGTAGCCTGTCGAAGGTTCTTGTCTTGAGTCCGCGCAGCACTTCAGCATTGGCCCTCTCCGCTTGACCATTGCTCCTCGGGTGAGCAACATAAGCGAAGCAGACCTTGGCGCCAAGGTCTTGGACGTACTGCATGAAGGTGCGACTTGTAAACTGTGTGCCGTTGTCGGTGATGATCCTGTTAGGGACTCCGAAATGGCAAACAATCGATCTGAAGAACCCGACTGCTGACTGTGCTGTCACCTTTCTCACTGGTTCCACTTCTGGCCACTTTGTGAACTTGTCGATTGCTACGTACAAGTACTCAAAGCCCCCGACTGCGTGGGGAAAGGGGCCGAGAATATCGAGCCCCAGACCGAGAAGGGCCAGGACAAAGGGATCGTCTGGAGAGTTTGAGCTGGCTGGTGAATTTGCTTGGCATGGAACTGGCACGCTTCACACTTGGTTACTTGTGCAGTTGCATTTTGGAGGGCTTCTGGCCAGAAGAACCCTTGCCGGAACGCCTTGCCGGCAAGTGCCCTTGCGCCAATGTGATGGCCACATATGCCTCCATGTATCTCTGCCAACAGCTTCTGTCCATCTTCCCTGGAAATGCACTTCAACCTGACACCGTTGAGTCTTCTTCTGTACAGTTCATTGCCAACGAACTGGTACATACTCGACTGCCTGGTTATTTTCTCTATCTCTTCTGGCTCGTCGGGAAGTTCTCCAGTTTGCAGAAAGCGGACTATTTGCTGTGCCCATGCTGGAGCCTGAGGCTCAACAACAAGGACTAAAGGCATGAGGGCTGCTGCGGGAACCTCAGCTTCTACGGCAAGAACCTACGGCTCTGCCGGAGCTGATGGTCCCCCGGCAAGCCCGCCGGGGCAAGGCTTGTCGGGAACGCCTACTTCAACTGTACAGACCCTTGGATCTGCAGGAGCAAACTGTTCCTCAGCATCTTGGCTGTTTATCTTGGGGACCTTGGCAGCGGCTTCGGGCAGATCCGCCGGCAAGTAGTCGCCGGAGACCAACTTCCTCTTCTTGTTTTGCCCAACTGATGGTGTAACGGATGGCTGAGTTAACTTGAGCGCGAAGGTCCCTGGTTCCACAGGTAACTTCATTGCAGCACACTTTGAGAGGCCATCTGCAATATCATTCTGAGCTCTTGGGACGTGCTCCATTTGCAGACCTTCAAAGTGCTCTTCAAGCTTCCTCACTTCATCAACATAAGCTTCCATCAAAGGGCTCTGGTAACTCTTATTCACTTGTCGGACCACCAACTATGAATCTCCCCGCACAATCAACTTCTTGATCCCAAGCTTGGCCGCAATTCTGAGGCCGGCAAGCAAACCTTCATACTCTGCAGTATTGTTTGTCGCTTGTTCCTTGGGAAAGTGCATCTGGACAACATACTTGAGGTGCTCTCCGGTGGGCGCTATGAGTACCACGCCGGCACCGGCGCCCTGCAGCGAAAAAGCACCATCAAAGTACATTATCCACTCGTTGCTTGTTTCTTGGACGGGGACGCTTGTCTCTGGGACTTCTTCATCTGGCGTTGGGGTCCATTCTGCTATGAATTCTGCCAAAGCTCTGCTCTGTATGGTTGAAGTACTCTCAAACTTGAGACCAAAGCTTGACAGCTCCAGTGCCCACTCGACGATCCTTCCTGTTGCTTCTGGATTTTGCAATATCCTCTTCAACGGAAAGCGAGTGACCACTGTTATCTCATGTGCTTGGAAGTAATGGCGCAGCTTTCTTGAGGCCATGAGGAGGCCGAAAAGCAACTTATGCACCCCAGAGTATCTCGATCTAGCCCCCTGTAGAAGGGAACTCACGAAATACACTGGGCGCTGCACCATCTTCCTTCGCACTTGTCCTAGTTCCTGCGCAGACTTGTCCTTGTCGGGGCCAGAGCTTATCGGGGAAGCCCCCTACTTGTCACTGGATTCGCTCGCCGGGGATGTGGGTTCCTCATCCGCCTCCCTCTCCGCTACTAACGCAGCACTAACCACTTGATTGGTTGCCGGTAGGTACAGCAGCAACTTCTCTTGTGGTCTAGGTGCGACAAGTATCGGAGTGGAGGACAGGTATCCTTTAAAGTCTTGCAGCGCTGCCTCCGCTTCTGGAGTCCATTTCATAGGACCTGCCTTTTTCAAAATTTTGAAGAAAGGCAGGGCGCGCTCTGCAGACTTTGAAATGAACCTGCTGAGGGCAGCCACACAACCAGCAAGTCTTCTCACGTCCTTGACGCGCTTCGGGGCTTCAATCTGCTCGATGGCTTTTATCTTGTCGGGATTGGCTTCAATCCCCCTCTGGGACACAAAGAACCCGAGAAGCTTGCCGGAGGGAACTCCGAAGACGCACTTCTCGGGGTTCAGCTTGAGTTGGATCTTGCGCAGATTCTCAAAGGTTTCCTCTAAGTCCTGTATCAGGGTATCTTTGCTCTTGCTCTTGACCACTATATCATCCATGTAGGCTTCTATATTCCTGTGGATCTATGGCTCAAAAGCAATGTGCACCACCCTCGCAAATGTTGAGCCTGCATTCTTCAATCCAAAGGGCATGCGTATGAAGCAATATGTGCCGCATGGAGTAATGAATGCAGTCTTCTCTTCATCTTCCTTGGCCATAAATATCTGGTGGTAACCTGAGTATGCATCAAGGAATGAGAGCAACTCACATCCAGCTGTGGAGTCAACAATTTGGTCGATGCGCGGCAAGGGAAAGGGATCCTTGGGACAAGCTTTGTTCACGTCGGTGAAGTCTATACAAAGTCTCCACTTTCCATTAGCCTTTCGCACGACAACTGGATTGGCCAACCACGTGGGATGTATTACGCCTCTAACCAGGCCTGCTGCTTCTAACTTCTTTATCTCTTCAGCTATGAACTCTTGGCGCTCCACGGCTTGCTTCCTGACCTTCTGCTTGACGGGCCGCGCGTGAGGACAAACAGCAAGCTTGTGCTCCATTACCTTCCTGGGAACGCCGGGGATGTCAGAGGGTTGCCATGCAAACACGTCGACATTCGCCCGTAGGAAGGCAACGAGCGCGCTTTCCTATTTGTGGTCGAGTGGAGCTGCCATTCCTTTCTTGCACTTGCCGGTGGAGCTCGATGGCGCGTCCTCGACGGCAGTGTAGCACTCCGAGGAGGTGCGTTTGCCGGAGTGGGCTCTAGAGCTTTTATCGGACTTGGTCTTGTTCTTCCCCCCGGGAGCTTCAGCCGCAAGTGTGTTGCTTTCCACTACGGCTGCTGCATCCCGGTAGATCTTGTCGGCGCAGATAATCGCGTCCTTCTTGTTGCCAGGGACAGAGATGACGCTTATCGGCCCCGGCATCTTGAGCATGTTGTATGCATAGTGGGAAGCTGCCATGAACTTGGCGAGGGCAGGACGGCCAAGTATCCCGTTGTATGGTAACGGGATATCAGCAACATCAAACGTGATCCTCTCCGTCCTGAAGTTGAGCTCCCCGCCAAAGGTCACTGGGAGCGTAATCTTCCCCTTCGGCTTGCTCCTTCCTGGGTTGATCCCTTGGAACGACCCGGTTTCCTCGAGCTCGCTGTCGGGGATCTGTAGCTTCTTGATCACAGCTGAGGAGATCAAGTTCAGGCCGGCCTCGCCGTCAACCAACATCTTGGTGACCTTGAGGTTGTGGATAGTTGGTGAGACCAACATCGGCAAGCACCCGACCGCAGTTGTGCGGTCAGGGTGGTCCTCAAGGTCAAAGATGATGGGCGTGCCGGCCTGCGTGACTCGACGGGCGGCTCAGCTGCATTCACTTCCCGCACCCACTGCTTGAGCTGGCGGTGGGAAGTGTGCAGAGAGGCACCTCCGTCGACACACAGAACCTCTGTGGCCTTCTGGAACTCCTGCTCGCTGTTGTCTCCTTCTTCCATGTCATCATCGTCGTCTTCATCCTCATCCTTGTCGCGGCCCCGGGGAGGTCTGTCACCTTGCCGCTGCTTGGCCTTGCCGCGACGTCCTCCCCGGCCATTGAACGGCCGCTTCTTGCTGGGTTCTCCTCCGCCTCCTTGGGCCTTCTCCTTGTCGCGTCGCTCGTATTCAGCCTTCTGCTGCTCTACGAGGCACTCCACTCTTTTGCAGTTCTAGAGATTGTGGCCCTTGGTGCGGTGGATCTTGCAGTACTGCTTGTCGGAGCCGTCCTGCTTATCGGCTGCCGCTACAGGGGCGGGCTCCTTGCCGGAACCGCCAGCCTGTGCCTTCTTGGCGGGAGCCTCCTTGCCGGACTGCTCGACAACCAGCACCTCCTTGCTCTTCTTCTTTCTGTTGTTCCACCGCCGGTTTTTCCTTGCCGGGGCGGCATCCTCGCTGTCGCTTCCTCCTGCGCCAGTATCCTCTCCGGGGAGTCTCCTCCCCTCTTCAGCGCGCGCGCACTTGTCAGCCAGAGCGTAGAGCTCGCTGACATCCCGGATCTTGGTCATGGCCATCTCCTCCCTCATCCGGCGGTTACGCACGTTCTGGTGAAACACGCTGATAACCGCGGCAGGGTGGACGTCGGGAATGTTGTGCTGGACGCGGTTGAATCTTTGGATGTATTTGCGCAGGGACTCTCCCTCCTTCTGGGCGAGGATGTGGAGATCGCTCTCCTGGCCGTGGGGTTAGTGGCCGCCCGTGAAGGCGCCAACAAACTGGTGGCATAGATCTGCCCATGAGGAGATGGAGTTCTCCGGCAAGTGCATAAGCCAAGACCGAACGTTTGGCTTAAGCACTAGTGGGAAGTAGTTGTCTAGGATCTTCTCGTCGCGTCCCCCGGCAGCCTGCACCGCAATGGTGTAGATGCCGAGGAACTCCGAGGGGTGTGTCTTGCCGTCGTACTTCTCGGGTACATCGGGCTTGAAATTCTTCATGCTGGGCCACTGGACTTGCCGCAGCTCACGGGTGAACGCAGGGCAACCTGCCGCATACGGCAAGTCGCCTGGTTCACCGGGCGCGTGCGCGTCGACGGCGGTCCCAGCGCGCTGATCTAACTGTCTTCGGGCTTCTCGTCGACGCTCGATGCGAGTCCGAGCGTCCTCTTGTCGCCGGTCGTCTAGGACTTGGCGCTGATCGCGGCGAGCCCGCGGATCCGACGACGCCGTAGAGTCGTCGTTGATCCGGCGGGGTGGCGTTTTCTGCTTCCGCGGCGGGGAGTGCACGGTAGTTTCACCCCCGGCGGTCTTGTCGCCATCGGCCTTCGCTTGGTCGACTTGCCGCGGCCGCGAAGTTGCCGGCTGCTGAGGCGCGTCGTTGTTGGCGAAGGCGATGAGACTCTGGATCGTTGCCCTCCAGTCTTCGGCCTTGTCTGCCGCTGGAGGGAAATCGAGGAGCAGCTGGGCCCTGGCCAGGGCCTCTGCTGGAGAAGAGGGGAACGGTGGCGAACGGTGCGAGGAGCAGGACACGCTCGGACTCCTAACCGCGTTAGAAGGAGCATGTTCCCGCCCCGGCGACCGCGCCTTGCTCGTACCAGCGCACTGGCCTTGAGCATCCCGCGATCCTCCGGCTTGGCCACGCCCCAGCAAGCGTATGGTACCTCCAGTACCACGCCGCTGCTGGTCTTGTACCTCCTGAGAGGGACGTGGTGCGTGTACGGACACCGAAGCTTTGGAGTTCGCCCGGTCATCCGTCTTGTCCTTGGACTTGGTGGCACCGTGAGTTTCCTCGCCGGCGACCACCCTTCCGCCGGCGTCTCCTCCACCAACCGTTGGTTCTGGTGGCGGTGGGATCGACGCAGACGGGCCTCCGACCTCCGAAGCCTTCTTCTTTGGAGGCATGCTGATGCTGTCGATGAGGTTGATGAAGCTGGTGAAGTTGCTGAAGGTTGCGCCCGCGTGAGCGTCGGATCAGGTTCGCACAACCTCGACGCCCCCTACCTGGCGCGCCAAAGATGTCGGGGGAAACTGTCCTCCCACGAGGACCTATGGGACCGGAGCCCCTTTCTACGTTGCGGTAAGGGAGCGGAGGGAGCACGGAGAGCAGATCGAGGAGCGCACGCGGGCAGTTTACCCAGGTTCGGGCCGCGCGGACGCGTAAAACCCTACGCCTGCTTAGGTTGTATTGAGCTCTTGAGCTCGGGAGCTTGAAGATCTACAGTACTAGCTACACCGAGCGAGAGAGTTGTCTAGGTTTCGAACCCCCTCTACGTTGTGCATGGGCCTCCTTTTATAGCTCAAAGGGGTCACCGACAGGTGTCAACGTAGAGGAGGGTAAAAGTGTAAATTTGGTGGTAGTTGCAACAGTGCATGAACAGTATATGAATAGTGGTCTTCACCTAAGTTTGATAGTGGGGGACAAGGGCATTAAATGCCCGTCGCCGTCACCCCCAAAAGCATCCGTCCATGCTTCTCCGTTCGCCACGGCGGTAGCCTCGTCACCGTGGCCTGCCACCGTGTGCCCCAGGCTGCACAGCCGTCTGCCACGCGTCCCTGGAAGGGCTCCAGGGTGACGCGTGGGCAGATGAGCTGGAGCGCGGGCACACAACGTAGGTTTCCCCGGCAAGCACCTTGCCGGGGTCGTGATCTTGCCGGGCCCGGAAGCTTGTCGCTCTCCGGGCCCTGCCGGGGCGCGGGATGCGCCGAGGTATCTCTTGTGACATGTATTCCTTGGCCTTCCTGTCAAGCTCCTCTTGCCAGGGTCTTGTGCTAAAGTGATAACCTTCAGCCTGGTGCGTCCTTCCCGGCAAGCTCCTCTTGCCGGGGCCTTGATCTTCTGACTTGTATACTTTGTTCTTGAATGGCTTCATAGGGACCAGAACGGTTCATGGCGAGCACGTGGTAAGCCCTGCCACGGGGAGCTGCTACTTACCGTGCACAAGTTGGGGTACTAAGGTTGAACTATCTCTATATGCGAGTACGAATAATTTTACACTAGACATGAACTAGCTCTATAACCTAGTTCAAGTAATTTTACACTAGAGTTGAACTAGCTATATAAGCTAGTACAAATAATTTTAAACTGGAGTTGAACTAGCTCTATAACCTAGTTTAAATAATTTCACACTAGAGTTGAACTAGCTTTATAAGCTAGTACAAATAATTTTACACTAGAGTTGAACTAGCTCTATAAGCTAGTACAAATAATTTTACACTAGAGTTGAACTAGATATATAAGCTAGTTCAAATAATTTTACACTACAATTGAACTAGCTCTATAACCTAGTTCAAATAATTCTACAATAGTCTTGAACTATCTCTATAATCTTGTTCAAGTAATTTTACACTAGAGTTGAACTAGCTCTATAAGCTAGTACAAATAATTTTACACTAGAGTTGCACTAGCTCTATAACCTAGTACAAAAAAATTACAGCAGAGTTGAACTATCTTTATATGCTAGTTCGAATAATTTTACACTTGAGTTGAACTAGCTATATAACCTAGTACAAGTAATTTTACACTAGAGGTTAACTAGATCTATAAGCTAGTGCAAATAATTTTACACTAGATTTGAACTAGCTCTATAACCTAGTTCAAATTATTTTACACTAGAGTTGAACTATCTATATAAGCTAGTACAATTAAGTTTACACTAGAGTTGAACTATCTCTATATGCGAGTTCAAATAATTTTACAATAGAGTTGAACTAGCTCTATAACCTTGTTCAAATAAATTTACACTAGAGTTGAACTAGCTCTATAAGCTAGTACAAATAATTTTACACTAGAGTTGAACTAGCTCTATAAGCTAGTACAAATAATTTAACACTAGAGTTGAACTAGCTCTATAAGCTAGTACAAATAATTTTACAGTAGAGTTGAACTAGATCTATAAGCTAATACAAATAATTTTACACTACAATTGAACTAGCTCTATAACTGCCGGTGTACTAAGATAGGGGTACCTTAGTACCCCAACTTGTGCACGGGCAGTAGCAGCTTCCCGCGGCAGGGCTAACCACGTGCTCGCCGGAGACCTTTCTGATCCATATATAGCCATTCAAAAACAAAGTATACAAGACAGAAGATCAAGGCCCCGGCAAGTGGAGCTTGCCGGGAAGGCCGCACCAGGCTCAAGATTATCACATTAACATAAGACCCTGGCAAGAGGAGCTTGCCAGGAAGACCAGAAAACTGCATTTCAGAAGATATGCCTCGGCGCACCCTGCGCCCCGGCGGGGCCCGGGGAGCGACAAGTCTCCGGGCCCGGCAAGATCAAGACCCCGGCAAGGTGCTTGCCGGGGGAAGCCTGCGCTGTGTGCCCGCGCTCCAGCTCATCGGCCCACGCGTCGTCCTGGGGCCCTTCCAGGGACGCGTGGCGGATGGCTGTGCAGCCTGGGGGACACGGTGGCACTCCACGGTGACGAGGCTATCGCCGTGGCGAACGGAGACGCATGGACGGGTGCTTTTGGGGTCGACGGTGACGGGCATTTAATGCCCTTGTCCCCCACTGTCAAGTTAGGTGAAGACCACTGTTTATCCACTATTCATGCACTGTTCCCGCACTATTACAACTACCACCAAAGTTGCATTTTTGCCCTCCTCTACGTTGACACCTGTCGGTGACCCCTTTGAGCTATAAAAGGAGGCCCACGCACAACGTAGAGGAGGTTGGAATCCTTAACAACTATCACGCTCGGTGTAGCTAATACTGTAGCTCTTCAAGCTCCCGAGCTCAATACAACCAAGGCAGGAGTAGGGTTTTACGCGTCCGCGCGGCCCGAACCTGGGTAAACTGCCTGCGTGTGCTCCTCGATCCGCTCTTTGTACTCCCTCCGCCCCCTTACCGCAACATACAAGGGGCTCCGGTCCCATAGGTGCTCGTGGTGGATAGTTTACCCCGACATCTTTGGCGCGCCAGGTAGGGGGCGTCGAGGTTGTGCGAACCTGATCCGGCGCTCACGCGGGCGCATTCTTCATCAACCTCTCCAGCTTCATCAACCTCATCAGCAACAGCATGGCCCCGAAGAAGAAGGTTTCGGAGGTCGCAGGCCCGTCTGCGTCTGTTCCACCGCCACCAGAACCAACGGTGGGTGGGGGAGACGCCGGCGGAAGGGTGGTTGCCGGCGAGGAAACTCACGGCGCCACCAAATCCAAGGACAAGGCGGACGACCGGACCAATTCCAAGGCCTCGGTGTCTGTAGACGCGCCACGTTCATCTCAACAGACGACAGGCCAGCAGCGCCGTGGTACAGGAGGTACCATCCGCTTGCTGGGCCAAGGACAAACCGGAGGTTCGCGGGATGCTCCAGGCCACCGTCCTGGCACGAGCAAGGCGCGGTCGCCGAGGCGGGAAACTGCTCCTTCTAACCATGTTAGGAGTCCGAGCATATCCCGCTCCTCGCCCCGCTCGCCCCCGCTCCCCTCCTCTCTAGCAGAAGCTCTCGCAAGAGCGCAACTGCTCCTCGACTTCCCTCCAGCGGCAGACAAAGCCGAAGACTGGAGGGCGACGATCCAAAGCCTCATCGCCTTCGCCAATAACGACACGCCGCAGCAGCCGGCGACATCGCGGCCACGGCAAGTCGAGCAGGCGAAGGCCGACGGCGACAAGGCCGCCGGGGGTGCAACCACTGTACACTCCCCGCCGCGGAAGCAGAAGACGCCTCCCCGCCGGATTAACGTCGACGACGATTCCACGGCGTCGTCGGATCCGCGGGCTCGTCGGGACCAGCGCCAAGTCCTTGACGATCGGCGACAAGAGGACGCTCGGACAACAATTGAGCGCCGACGAGAAGCCCGGCGACAATCGGATCAGCGTGCTGGGACCGCTGTCGACACGCACGCGCCCGGTGAACCAGGCGACTTGCCGTACGCGGTAGGTTGCCCCGCGTTCACCCGTGAGCTGCGGCGCGTCCAGTGGCCCAGCATGAAAAAATTCAAGCCCGACGTACCCGAGAAGTACGACGGCAAGACGCACCCCTCGGAGTTCCTCAGCATCTACACCATCGCGGTGCAGGCTGCCGGGGGACGCGACGAGAAAATACTGGCGAATTACTTCCCGCTGGTGCTTAAGCCGAACGTTCGTTCCTGTCTTATGCACTTGCCGGAAGGCTCCATTTCTTCGTGGGCAGATTTGTGCCATCAATTTGTTGGTGCCTTCACGGGCGGCCACAAACCCCACGGCCAGGAGAGTGATCTCCACATCTTGGCCCAGAAGGAAGGAGAACCCCTGCGCAAGTACATTCAACGATTCAGCCGTGTACAGCACAACATTCCCAACGTCCACCCCGCCGCGGTTATTAGCGCGTTCCACCAGAACGTGCGTAACCGTCGCATGCGGGAAGAGATGGCCATGACCAAGATACGGGATGTCAGCGAGCTCTATGCTCTGGTTGACAAGTGCGCGCGCGCTGAAGAGGGAAGGAGACTCCCCGGAAAGGATGCTGGCGCAGGGGGAAGCGACAGCGAAGATGCCGCCCCAGCAAAGAAAAGCCGGCGGCGGAACAATAGAAAGAAGAAGAGCAAGGAAGTGCTGGTCGTCGAGCAGTCCGGCAAGGAGGCTCCCACCAAGAAGGCACAAGCTGGCGGCTCCGGCAAGGAGCCTGCCCCTGTAGCGGCAGCCGACAAGCAGGACGGCTCCGACAAGCAATATTGCAAGATCCACCGCACCATGGGTCATGACCTTTCGAACTGCAAGCGCGTCGAGTACCTCGTATAACAGCAGAAGGCTGAATACGAGCGGCGCGACAAGGAGAAGGCCCAAGGTGGTGGAGGAGAGCCAAGCAAGAAGCGGCCATTCAATGGCCGGGGAGGGCGCCGCGGCAAGGCCAAGCAGCGGCAAGGAGATCGACCTCCCCGGGGCCGCGACAAGGATGAGGAAGAGGACGACGACGACGACATGGAGGAAGGCGATAACAGCGAGCCGGAGTTCCAGAAGGCCACGGAAGTCCTATGCGTCGACGGGGGCGCCTCTCTGCATTCTTCCCACCGCCAACTCAAGCAGTGGGTGCGGGAAGTAAATGCAGCAGAGCCGCCCGTCGAGTCACGCAGGCTCCTAAAGTGGTCCAGCACGCCCATCATTTTTGATCTCGAGGATCACCCTGACCGCACCATCGCGGTCGGGTGCTTGCCGATGTTGGTCTCACCAACTAGCCGCAACCTCAAGGTCACCAAAATGTTGGTTGACGGCGGGGCCGGCCTGAACTTGATCTCATCGGCTGTGATCAAGAAACTCCAGATCCCAGACGGCGAGCTCGAAGAAACCGGATCGTTGCAAGGAATAAACCCGGGAAGGAGCAAGCCCAAGGGGAAGATCACTCTGCCAGTGACCTTTGGCGGGGAACTTAACTTCAGGACGGAGAGGATAACCTTCGACGTGGCCGATATCCCATTGCCATACAATGGGATACTTGGACGTCCTGCCCTCGCCAAGTTCATGGCAGCTTCCCACCACGCCTACAATGTACTCAAGATGCCGGGGCCGATATGCGTCATTTCTGTCCCTGGCGACAAGAAGGACGCGCTTATCTGCGCCGACAAAATATACCGGGATGCAGCAGCCACAGCGGAGAGCAACACACTTGCCGCTGAAGCTCCCGGGGGGAAGAACACCAAGACCAAGTCCGACAAGTGCTCTGGGGCCCACTCCGGCAAACGCACCTCTTCGGAGTGCTGCGCTGCCGTCGAGGACGTTCCATCGAGCTCCACCGGCAAGTGCAAGAAGGGGATGGCCGCTCCACCGGCAACCAAGAAGGTGTCCGCCAAGGAGGACGGCACTGGTTGTACCTTCACCATCAGTGCTACACTTGACAACAAATAGGAAAGCGCGCTCGTTGCCTTCCTGCGGGCGAATGTCGATGTGTTTGCATGGCAACCGTCTGACATCCCCGGCGTTCCCAGGAAGGTAATTGAGCACAAGCTTGCTGTTTGCCCTCATGCGCGGCCCGTCAAGCAGAAGGTCAGGAAGCAAGCCGTGGAGCGCCAAGAATTCATTCCCGAAGAAATCAAGAAGTTGGAAGCAGCGGGCCTAGTTAGAGGCGTGATCCATCCCACGTGGTTAGCAAATCCAGTTGTCGTGCGTAAGGCCAACGGGAAGTGGAGATTGTGTATAGACTTCACTGATGTGAATAAAGCATGTCCCAAGGATCCATTTCCCTTGCCGCGTATCGACCAGATTGTTGACTCCACCGCTGGATGTGAGCTGCTTTCCTTCCTTGATGCATATTCAGGCTACCACCAGATTTTCATGGCCAAGGAAGATGAAGAGAAGACTGCATTTATCACTCCATGCGGCACATATTGCTTCATACGCATGCCCTTCGGATTGAAGAATGCAGGCTCAACATTTGCAAGGGTGGTGCACACTGCTTTTGAGCCACAGATCCACAGAAATGTAGAAGCTTACATGGATGACATAGTGGTCAAGAGCAAGAGCAAAGATACCCTGATCCAAGACATAGAAGAAACATTTGCAAATCTGCGCAAGATCCAACTCAAGTTGAACCCCGAGAAGTGCGTCTTCGGAGTTCCCTCCGGCAAGCTTCTCGGGTTCTTTGTGTCCCAGAGGGGGATTGAAGCCAATCCCGACAAGATCAAGGCCATCGAGCAGATCGAAGCCCCAAGGCGCGTCAAGGATGTACGGAGGCTTGCGGGTTGTGTGGCTGCCCTCAGCAGGTTCATTTTAAAGTCTGCAGAACGCGCCCTGCCTTTCTTCAAAATCTTAAAGAAGGCAGGTCCTATGAAATGGACTCCGGAAGCGGAGGCAGCGCTGCAGGATTTGAAAGGATAACTGTCCTCCACTCCAATACTTGTCGCACCTAAACCGCAAGAGAAGTTGTTGCTGTACTTAGCGGCAACCAATCAAGTGGTTAGTGCTACGTTGGTAGCGGAAAGGGAGGCAGAGGAAGAGTCTACACCTCCGGCAAGCGAGTCCAGCGACAAGCAGGGGGCTGCTCCGACAAGCTCTGGCCCCGACAAAGACAACTCTGTGCAAGAACAAGGAGAAGTGCGAAAGAAGATGGTGCAGCGCCCAGTGTATTTTGTGAGTTCCCTCTTGCAGGGGGCTAGATCAAGATATTCCGGGGTGCAGAAGTTGCTTTTCGGTCTCCTCATGGCCTCGAGAAAGCTGCGCCATTACTTCCAAGCACACGAGATAACAGTGGTCACTCGCTTTCCGTTGAAGAGGATATTGCACAATCCAGAAGCAACAGGCAGGATCGTCGAGTGGGCACTGGAGCTGTCAAGCTTTGGTCTCAAGTTTGAGAGTACTTCAACTATACAGAGCCGAGCTTTGGCAGAATTCATAGCTGAATGGACCCCAACGCCCGATGAAGAAGTTCCAGAAACAAGTGTCCCTGTACAAGAAGCAAGCAGTGAGTGGGTAATGTACTTTGATGGTGCCTTCTTGCTGCAAGGCGCCGGTGCCGGCGTGGTACTCATAGTGCCCACCGGAGAGCACCTCAAGTATGTTATCCAAATGCACTTTCCCAGGGAGCAAGCGACAAACAATACTGCTGAGTATGAAGGTTTGCTTGCCGGTCTCAGAATCGCGGCCGAACTTGGGATCAGGAAGTTGATTGTGCGGGGAGATTCTCAGTTGGTGGTCCGACAAGTCAACAAGAGTTACCAGAGCCCTTTGATGGAAGCCTATGTTGATGAAGTGAGGAAGCTTGAAGAACACTTTGAAGGTCTGCAAATGGAGCACGTTCCAAGAGCTCAGAATGATATTGCGGACGGCCTTTCAAAGTGCGCTGCAATGAAGTTACCTGTGGAACCAGGGACCTTCCTGCTCAAGCTAACTCAGCCATCCGTTACACCATCAGTCGGGCAAAACAAGAAAAGAAAGTTGGTCTCCGGCGACTACTTGCCGGCGGATCTTCCCGAGGACGCCGCCAAGATCCCCAGGATCAACAACCAAAATGCTAAGGAACAGTTTGCTCCTGCAGATTCAAGGGTCTGTACAGTTGAAGCAAGCGTTCCCGACAAGCCTTGCCCCGGCGAGCTTGCCGGGGAACCATCAGCTCCGGCGGAACCGGAGGTTCTTGCCGTAGAAGCTGGGGCTCCGGCATGGGCACAACAGATCGTCCGTTTTCTGCAAACTGGAGAACTTCCCGACGACCCAGAAGAAATAGAGAAGATAACCAGGCAGTCAAGTATGTACCAGTTCGTTGATAACGAACTGTACAGAAGAAGACTCAATGGTGTCAGGTTGAAGTGTATTTCCAGAGAAGATGGACAGAAGCTGTTGGCAGAAATACACGGAGGCATATGTGGCCACCACGTTGGCGCAAGGGCACTTGCCGGAAAGGCGTTCCGGCAAGGGTTCTTTTGGCAAGAAGCCCTCCAAGATGCAACTGCACAAGTAACCAAGTGTGAAGCGTGCCAGTTCCATGCCAAGCAAATTCATCAGCCAGCTCAAGCTCTCCAGACAATCCCTTTGTCCTGGCCCTTCTCGGTCTGGGGGCTCGATATCCTCGGCCCCTTCCCCCGCGCTGTCGGGGGCTTTGAGTACTTGTACGTCGCGATCGACAAGTTCACAAAGTGGCCAGAAGTGGAACCAATGAGAAAGGTGACAGCACAGTCAGCGGTCAGGTTCTTCAGGTCAATTGTTTGCCGTTTCGGAATCCCTAACAGGATCATCACCGACAACGGTACACAATTCACTAGTCGCACCTTCATGCAGTACGTCCAAGACCTTGGCGCCAAGGTCTGTTTCGCTTCTGTTGCTCACCCAAGGAGCAATGGTCAAGCGGAGAGGGCCAATGCTGAAGTGTTGTGCGGACTCAAGACAAGAACCTTTGACAGGCTGCGCAAGTGCGGAAGAAACTGGATAGAGGAGCTGTCGGCGGCACTTTGGTCAATCAGAACGACACCAAGTCGAGCCACCGGACAGACACCCTTTGCTCTTGTCTATGGAGCAGAGGCAGTTCTCCCCACGGAACTCGTATACAGATCTCCTCGAGTGCTCGCTTATGATGAGCTCGAGCAAGAGCAACTGCGACAAGATGATGCATTGCTCCTTGAGGAGGAATGTCTCCAGGCTGCTGTACGAGCTGCTCGATACCAGCAAGCCTTGCGCCGCTATCATAGCCGCAAGGTCAAGGCCAGGAGTCTCGAGGAAGGCGACCTTGTTCTTCGGCGTGTTCAGTCCGCCAAGAATTCCAACAAGTTGACGCCGAAGTGGGAAGGCCCTTATCGTGTGAGACAAGTCACAAGGCCCGGCGCTGTCCGCCTTGAGACCGAAGAAGGCTTACCGGTGAGCAACTCCTGGAACATAGAGCATCTTCGCAAGTTTCACCCATAAGGCGCGGTTGCCGTGATCCGCTCCGGCAACCACCTTTTGTACGAGTCTTGCCGCTGTTGCATGTAATCCTTTGTACAAAGCCAGGCGCAGATCCCGTGCATCAGTAAAGCTTTTGTGTTTTGCACTATTTGCCTTTTCCATGCTTTTCTTTGTTATTTGCATGCATTGTTTGGCATCTTGTGCAACACACATACCCGGTAAGCATTAGCACGCCGAAAGGCACTATACTTGTTTTCCCTCTTCCTTTTCTTTCCCTCTTAAGCAGAAGGAATGTTCCTCGCGCACAAGTTTGCCGGGGGGGAAGGAGATGGAGGATAAACCAAGTGCTGTTCAAGAAAGAGAAGCCTTGTCGGGGAAACAAGCAATATATGAAAGCTAAGTTATCAGAATTTGAGCAGTTCAAATTTTTAAATTTTAGTTGTCTCCCTTGAACAACCACACTTTGTATGGTAAACTTGTGCGCGGAGGAACCTTCCCGTGGCTAGCCGCACCCTTACCTTGTTTTTGAGTACGCTCAACGATTCAAGTAAGCTGCGACAAGTGTCGCGCCCTTGCTTCGTTTTCGAGTTCGCTCAGCAAGCTAAGTGCGCTGCGACTAGCTGCGGCAAGGTCACTTGCCGGTAAGGCCTTTGCCAGCAGGCTGCTCAGAGTCCAGCACTCAGCGCTCGTGGCAAAGGCCTCTTGCCGGCAAAGTTTCCTAAAAGTGTAGGGTAAAAAGCATACAAAGTGAAGGACCAAAGCAAGGGAGATAACACTGCATCGATTGATCAAAACAAGATAATATATTACAGAGATAACTTGTCGCAATGGCTAAAAGATTCATGTTCATGACACGCTTTGCAGCGGCAAAGGAAATAGAAAGAAGGAGGTATAATCTACGCGATCGCCTTCACGCCTGGAGATCTTGTTCACCTTGGCGATGATGTGGGCGACCTGCGCCTTCAGTGCCTCCTGATCTGCGTCGGCCGGCAAGCTGCGGAGAACGTTGACAAGATTGATACCAGGGTTGCGGTAGACTATCTTTGTCCGGACGCGCTCCAAAGTGCCCGCGCAGAGCTGGCGCGACTCCTCGGCCAGCTGCGCGGGGAGCTTCTCCTGCAGACGTGCAAGCGCCGGCGCGATCCCCTTGAAGAAGAGACTTAGCTTGGCGTTGTGGGGGAGATTCGGGTCCGGAGAGTACACAAGGTGCTCCACCCTCAGCTCCATCAGTTCCTTGTCGATATTGGCGGCGAAAGTGACCAGGTCCTCCGTCCATTGCTCCACCGCCCGGTTGAAGTGACTTGCAGAGGTGGCAGCGCTCTCCACCAGCTCCCGCTCCTTGCGGAGCTCCTCCTTTAGCTTGGTCTCGCGGTCCCGAGCGGCGTCGAGTGAATCTTTCAAAGTGGAGATCTTCAACTCCAAGTCAGCGATCGAGTCCTTGGCGGCAGTAAGCTCGTCGCCCTTCTTGGAGAGGCGTACCTGAAGCTCGGAGTTGGTGTGGGCGTCCTTCTCGCGCTCTACGTTGAGCGCGGTGACCCTGTCCTCGCTGGCCTTCAGGTACCGCTCCAACTGTTCAACCTTGAGCTCCAATTCCCTCTTGGCGGTTTCTGCGGCGACTGCGGCTTCCTTCGCCTCCTTCATGGCCTGCTCCCGAGCGGTGAGCTCGTCGTCATGGGCGTCGAGCTCAACCTTCCGCTGGTTGAGCGCTCCTTCTCGCCGGGACAGCTCTTCACCAACCAGTCACTGCTGCTCCTCGGCCTCAGCTTTCTCCAGAAGAAACTCTTGCTGCTCTCCGGCAAGCCTTTCGCGCTCCTCCGCCAAGTCGCGAAGGGCCGCCTGGTTGGCGGCGCGGAGCTCCGCGGCGCGTTTCTCCAAGTCTGCTCCAGCCTTGGCGGTGAGGACTTCCCGGGACTCCAGTTTCGCCTGCCTGGTCCGGTAAAGGGCCAGGAGCTGGCAAAGAAGCTTCTCCTCTTCGGGCTCGTCGCTCCCGCCAGGCGCTTCAACAATCTTTAACCCCGCGGAGGCGAGGACCTCTCCATCAAAGGTCTCTCCCTCCACGGGGGCTCGCGACTAGGACCCCCACGGCACTTGTATGAAGATGCCATTGGGGGCCTCAAGGTAGATGCCCGACTGCTCCTTGCCGGCGGAGGGGTCGGCGGCCGGCGCAGCGCTTGACGCTCCTTCCGCCTCCGGGCCGGCAGTGTGGTCGCCGTCCCCCTCCCCAGCCGCGGCGTCTGCGGTCGGGGCAGTCTCCTCAGCGGCAGGCTCGTCGGCTCCTGCCATGTCCTCAACAACAGTGGCATTGCCGGCGTCGCCTTGCGCGCCCTCCTCCTCGACGGTGACCTCCGTCTCCATCCACTCCGGGCGAGGAGGATCTAACAGAAGAAGAAGAAAAGAAAAGATCAAGCAAATATCCAAAAAGACAAGTCCAAGAAGAAGAAGCTACAGGACTCACCTTCGCGGACGTCCTCGACGACTTGCTCCCTCGCCGGGGAGTCCTCCCTTGGCGGTGGAGCAGTGGCCCCTGCTGGCGGAGGGCCGACCGTGCCCTCCCTTGGCGGGGTGGCCACACCTCGTCGGGCTACCCGTCCTTGGCGGGGAGCCCGTCCTTGGAGGAGCGTCCTCCCTCGCCGGAGAGTTCGTCCTTGGCGGGGAGGGTGGAACATGCAGCTCCTCGGGGGTGACCTCCGGTTGCTCCTGCGGCTGCTGCTCCATTTCTGCACAAGACAAACAAGACCAACAAGACAACAAGATATTAGTACCAAGCAAAAAACCTCAGGCGCGCCCGACGAACGAAAAGTTCAAGACCAGACTTACGCCGGGGGCTGCGCTGGGGGCTGCTCCTCGGAGCAGCGGGTTGATCCGGCAAGTTCGTCGCCGGCGCGTCCCCTATCGCCGCGACGGGCGAGTCGTCCTCGACCTCGACCACGGGGATCTTGGCCTGCTTCGCCGCCCGCTGGGCCAGGGACCTGAAAGCAAAACAAGAAGCAAGATCAAAATCATCAAAGAAAGAATCAAGACAGGATCGAAGAAGTTACAAATTAGAAACACTTACTCCTCTTCCTCGTCGTCGTCGCTGAGGGCGGAGAAATCGAACTCCACCTGAGGCGCTCCCGCGCGAGGAGCAGGAGGAGAAGGCTCCCTCGGATGCTTGGCGGTCTCCGGGGCTGGGGGCTGCGAAGACCCAGCCTCCGTTGGCGCCGAGGCCCGAGGAGCAGGCGGAGCGGCCGTTTCGCTCCGGGAGGATCCCCTTCCACTTGGAGGTGGTGCGCGGGGCGCCTCCGTCGCGGCTTGGCTCGCTCTGGTGGCGCGCGTCGCCCGGCGAGTAGGCTGCTGTCGGGGCGCCTGCGTCCTTGTCGCTGTATCCGCCTTGCGGAGGCGCTTCAACGGTGTTTGCTTGGGACTTGCACGAGGCAGGGAGTTCTCCGAGGACGAGGAGGCGTCGTCGTCAAGCCCCAGAGATCCACCGGTGTCTTCATCGGCCTCGGTGTCCTCCTCTCCCTCCCCGGCGGGCTCGCTGGGTCCAGCATCTTGTCCTGCGGCCCCGCTCCCTCCGGTGGCTCCGCTCCCTCCGGCACCTCTGTTCCCTCCGGCAACCTCGCCCCCTGCGGCGGCCTCGCTCACAACCCCGGGAATCCCGGCGTGCCTCAGTGAAGGAACCCCGGCAAGCTCGTCGGGTGGAAGCTTAAGCAGCTTGCGGATCTCTGCCTCCTCGGCTTTGCACGACGCATCCGCAGCCTCTGCATCATCAACGGTGAATCCGAAGTCTCCTGCCGCTGCCGCTGCGGCGGCCTCTTCCATCCGGGAAGCAATATAGGCTATATCCCGCTCCGTGGTGGCCCGGGTGAGACCCTTGATCTCCTCGGCGTTCTTCGGCACCTAAACCAAGTTATCAAAGAAGCTCAGAATGGCATCTCCCGGAGGCTGGATCCAGGTGGGGACGATGCCGTGGGAATCGCACTCCGGCATTATTGCGTGCAAGGAGTCACGGGCGGTGCTGTTGCACAGCGGCACTACTCCGTTGGCGGGTCTGAACCACTCTGGGTGCGCCGGGTCATGCTTGAAGAGTTCTCGCACCATTCCTTTCAGCTCCAAAGCGGTGAAATTGAAGTTCAATCCGCAGCGCAACCTCATGATATCCGCTGCATTGCCAAATTCCCAGGTGGGCCTTTTCCTCTCTTGTAAAGGGGCAATGTGGTGGCGGAGGAAATCTGCGCCAACCTCTCCGATGGTCAGATTGGCTACCCGGAGATGGATGATTCTAACAAGGGCAATACTGAGTCTGTTGTCCTCCGGGGCCAGTTCACTCCAGTCTCTCCCGCGTACTGTGGCAGTAGTGCGCGGCGCGGTGAAGGGCTCCGGCTCGTCCTCCACTACCCAACACCAGTCTGCGCGCCATTCTTCCCACTTGCCGCGGAGTTCTCCTTTCAGATATGAGTCCTTCTTGTTCAAGCGGAAGATCCAGGAGATACCGCCGGAGAGGGGAGCGCCAGCCTCTACTCTAGGCATGAAGAAATGGCGAAAGAGTGCTACGTTTGGATGGATCCCTATGTAGTTTTCGCACAGATGTGCGAAAACGGCCATCGTAAGGATGGCATTGGGGGTGAAGTCCAGGAGGTGGAGGTTGTACGTGTTCATAATATCACAGAAAAACTCCAAAAACGGAGGGCACAACCCGCAGTGAAAGAAGGCAGCGAAGAAGAAATACCCGCCGGGAACCAGATCTTTGGCGATGGCGGGGAAGACTCTGGTGCGGGGATGAGCCTTGGTCTCCCCGGACCAGAAGAGGTAGTACTTGTTCCACAACTCCCTCGCGCTGAGCCTCGGCGCGAAGACCACGTTCCTCTTCCGCAAGGCGGCGAGCTTCGCCGCCTGCCTGGACTTCTCCTTCTTGGACTTCTCCGCTTTCGCCTTCTCGCTCTTCGGAGCCATGGCGGAGGCGGCGAGGGGAGGGGCGAGGAGCTCGACGGCGCTGCGGATGCGGAAGACGGCGGAGGAGGGGTGGGGGCGAGGAGCAGCGAAGGTTTTCTGGAGGTTGAAGACGCAATGGAAGCGAAGGAAGGAAACTGCCCTTGCTTCCTCTGCTTTTAAGGGGGGAGGTGGGGGACGCTCCACATTTACCATTAAAGAACGAGGCCACGATCTCTCCCACGACGCCGCAATCGACGCGTGCCGTTAGGGAGGGGCGCGGCGGATGCGGAAGGGGATTCGGCGTGCCGTGGGCCGTGTGTGCCCGTGCACTGTTTTGGGCCTGGCCCAACAGCGCTCAGCACCGTGTGTGGCCCAGGCCCGGGGGCTCCTGTCGGTGTACTAAGATAGGGGTACCTTAGTACCCCAACTTGTGCACGGGTAGTAGCAGCTTCCCGCGGCAGGGCTCACCACGTGCTCGCCGGAGACCTTTCTGATCCATATATAGCCATTCAAAAACAAAGTATACAAGACAGAAGATCAAGGCCCCGGCAAGTGGAGCTTGCCGGGAAGGCCGCACCAGGCTCAAGATTATCACATTAACATAAGACCCTGGCAAGAGGAGCTTGCCAGGAAGACCAGAAGACTGCATTTCAGAAGATATGCCTCGGCGCACCCTGCGCCCCGGCGGGGCCCGAGGAGCGACAAGTCTCCGGGCCCGGCAAGATCAAGACCCCGGCAAGGTGCTTGCCGGGGGAAGCCTGCGCTGTGTGCCCTCGCTCCAGCTCATCGGCCCACGCGTCGTCCTGGGGCCCTTCCAGGGACGCGTGGCAGATGGCTGTGCAGCCTGGGGGACACGGTGGCACTCCACGGTGATGAGGCTATCGCCGTGGCGAACGGAGACGCATGGACGGGTGCTTTTGGGGTCGACGGTGACGGGCATTTAATGCCCTTGTCCCCCACTGTCAAGTTAGGTGAAGACCACTGTTTATCCACTGTTCATGCACTGTTCCCGCACTATTACAACTACCACCAAAGTTACATTTTTGCCCTCCTCTACGTTGACACCTGTCGGTGACCCCTTTGAGCTATAAAAGGAGGCCCACGCACAACGTAGAGGAGGTTCGAATCCTTAAAAACTATCACGCTCGGTGTAGCTAATACTGTAGCTCTTCAAGCTCCCGAGCTCAATACAACCAAGGCAGGAGTAGGGTTTTACGCGTCCGCGCGGCCCGAACCTGGGTAAACTGCCTGCGTGTGCTCCTCGATCCGCTCTTTGTACTCCCTCCGCCCCCTTACCGCAACGTACAAGGGGCTCCGGTCCCATAGGTGCTCGTGGTGGACAGTTTCCCCCGACAATAACCTAGTTCAAATAATTTTACAATAGTCTTGAACTAGCTCTATAATCTTGTTCAAGTAATTTTACACTAGAGTTGAATTAGCTCTAAAAGCTAGTACAAATAATTTTACACTAGAATTGCACTAGCTCTATAAACTAGTACAAAAAATTACACCAGAGTTGAACTATCTCTATATGCGAGTTCGAATAATTTTACACTAGACATGAACTAGCTCTATAACCTAGTTCAACTAATTTTACACTAGAGTTGAACTAGCTCTATAAGCTAGTACAAATAATTTTACACTGGAGTTGAACTAGCTCTATAACCTAGTTTAACTAATTTCACACTAGAGTTGAACTAGCTCTATAAGCTAATACAAATAATTTTACACTAGAGTTGAACTAGCTCTATAAGCTAGTACAAATAATTTTACACTAGAGTTGAACTAGATCTATAAGCTAGTACAAATAATTTTACACTAGAGTT
>LR738713.1:504809094-504876726 GCA_902687465.1 Secale cereale
AAAAAAATTACACCAGACTTGAACTATCTCTATATGCGAGTTCGAATAATTTTACACTAGACATGAACTAGCTCTATAACCTAGTTCAAGTAATTTTACACTAGAGTTGAACTAGCTCTATAAGCTAGTACAAATAATTTTACACTGGAGTTGAACTAGCTCTATAACCTAGTTTAAATAATTTCACACTAGAGTTGAACTAGCTCTATAAGATAGTACAAATAATTTTACACTAGAGTTGAACTAGCTCTATAAGCTAGTACAAATAATTTTACACTAGAGTTGAACTAGATCTATAAGCTAGTACAAATAATTTTACACTAGAGTTGAACTAGTTCTATAAGCTAGTACAAATAATTTTACACTAGAGTTGAACTAGATATATAAGCTAGTACAAATAATTTTACACTACAATTGAACTAGCTCTACAACCTAGTTCAAATAATTTTACAATAGTCTTGAACTAGCTCTATAATCTTGTTCAAGTAATTTTACACTAGAGTTGAACTAGCTTTATAAGCTAGTACAAATAATTTTACACTAGAGTTGCACTAGCTCTATAACCTAGTACAAAAAATTACACCAGAGTTGAACTATCTTTATATGCTAGTTCGAATAATTTTACACTTGAGTTGAA
Organism: Secale cereale; assembly: GCA_902687465.1. Classification (NCBI taxonomy): domain Eukaryota; kingdom Viridiplantae; phylum Streptophyta; class Magnoliopsida; order Poales; family Poaceae; genus Secale; species Secale cereale. The sequence goes on from LR738713.1 coordinate 504,809,732, forward strand.
CTAGCTATATAACCTAGTACAAGTAATTTTACACTAGAGTTGAACTAGATCTATAAGCTAGTGCAAATAATTTTACACTAGATTTGAACTAGCTATATAACCTAGTTCAAATTATTTTACAGTAGAGTTGAACTATCTATATAAGCTAGTACAATTAAGTTTACACAAGAGTTGAACTATCTCTATATGCGAGTTCAAATAATTTTACAATAGAGTTGAACTAGCTCTATAACATTGTTCAAATAATTTTACACTAGAGTTGAACTAGCTCTCTAAGCTAGTACCAATAATTTTACACTAGAGTTGAACTAGCTCTATAAGCTAGTATAAATAATTTAACACTAGAGTTGAACTAGATCTATAAGCTAGTACAAATAATTTTACACTAGATTCGAACTAGATCTATAACCTAATTCAAATAATTTTACACTAGAGTTGAACTAGCTATATAACCTAGTACATTTAATTTTACACTAGAATTGAACTGGATCTATAAGCTAGTACAAATAATTTTACACTAGATTTGAACTAGCTCTATAACCTAGTTCAAAGAATTTCACACTAGAGTTGAACTAGCTCTATAAGCTAGTACAAATAATTTTACACTAGAGTTGAACTAGCTCTATAAGCTAGTATAAATAATTTTACACTAGATTTGAACTAGACCTATAAGCTAGTACAAATAATTTTACACTACAATTGAACTAGCTCTATAACCTAGTTCATATAATTTTACAATAGTCTTGAACAAGCTCTATGATCTTGTTCAAGTAATTTTACACCAGAGTTGAACTAGCTCTAAAATCTAGTACAAATAATTTTACACTAGAGTTGCACTAGCTCTATAACCTAGTACAAAAAAATTACACCAGAGTTGAACTATCTCTGTATGCGAGTTCGAATAATTTTACACTAGACATGAAGTAGCTCTATAACCTAGTTCAAGTAATTTTACACTAGAGTTGAACTAGATCTATATACTAGTACAAATAATTTTACACTAGACTTGAACTAGCTCTATAACCTAGTTTAAATAACTTCACACTAGAGTTGAACTAGCTTTATAAGCTAGTACAAATAATTTTACACTAGAGTTGAACTAGCTCTATAAGCTAGTACAAATAATTTTACGCTAGAGTTGAACTAGATCTATAAGCTAGTACAAATAATTTTACACTACAATTGAACTAGCTCTATACCTAGTTCAAATAATTTTACAATAGTCTTGAACTAACTCTATAATCTTGTTCAAGTAATTTTACACTAGAGTTGAACTAACTCTATAAGCTAGTACAAATAATTTTACACTAGAGTTGCACTAGCGTTATAACCTAGTACAAAAAAATTACACCAGAGTTGAACTATCTCTATATGCGAGTTCGAATAATTTTACAGTAGACATGAACTAGCTCTATAACCTAGTTTAAGTAATTTTACACTAGACTTGAACTAGCTCTATAAGCTAGTACAAATAATTTTACACTAGAGTTCAACTAGCTCAATAAGCTAGTACAAATAATTTTACACTAGAGTTGAACTAGATCTGTAAGCTAGTACAAATAATTTTACACTACAATTGAACTAGCTATATAACCTAGTTCAAATAATTTTACAATAGTCTTGAACTATCTCTATAATCTTGTTCAAGTAATTTTACACTAGGGTTGCACTAGCTCTATAACCTAGTACAAAAAATTACACCAGAGTTGAACTATCTTTATATGCTAGTTCGAATAATTTTACACTTGAGTTGAACTAGCTATATAACCTAGTACAAGTAATTTTACACTAGAGTTGAACTAGATCTATAAGCTAGTACAAATAATTTTAAACTAGATTTGAACTAGCTCTATAACCTAGTTCAAATTATTTTACATTAGAGTTGAACTATCTATATAAGCTAGTACAATTAGTTTACACTAGAGTTGAACTATCTCTATATGCGAGTTCAAATAATTTTACACTAGAGTTTAACTAGCTCTATGACCTAGTATAAATATGTTTACACTAAAGTAGAACTAGATATATATGCAAGTACAAATAATTTTAAACTAGATTCGAACTAGATATATAACCTAGTTCAAATAATTTTACACTAGAGTTGAACTAGCTATATAAACTAGTACAAATAATTTTACACTAGCGTTGAACTGGATCTATAAGCTAGTACAAATAATTTTACACTAGAGTTGAACTAGCTCTATAACCTAGTTCAAATAATTTCACACTAGAGTTGAACTAGCTCTATAAGCTAGTACAAATAATTTTACGCTAGAGGTGAACTAGATCTATAAGCTAGTACAATTAATTTTACACTACAATTGAACTAGCTCTATAACCTAGTTCAAATAATTTTACAATAGTCTTGAACTAGGTCTATAATCTTGTTCAAGTAATTTTACACTAGAGTTGAACTAACTCTATAAGCTAGTACAAATAATTTTACACTAGAGTTGCACTAGCGCTATAACCTAGTACAAAAAAATTACACCAGAGTTGAACTATCTCTGTCATGACCCGAAATTGACGAAATCCAAGTCTCTGTGCTTACTGTGCTATCCAGTAACAAAAATGATTTTCAGTAAGACATACATCATTCTACTATAACGGTAGATCCAGATATATATAAATCATACCTTAGTCAAAGCTCAAGCTGGCACATAACATAACGAAATTATACATAGTTGCTAAGTTATGCTCCATCAACGCCACTGGGCTCGTTGAGTGTAGACTATAACCCTATCGTCTTCTATTCTGTCGAGATCTGCACATGACAGGTGCAGATGAGTACGTGGAATGTACTCGCAAGTTGCAAAGGAAAACTTAATGGAATATATATGCAGGGTAAGTATTGGTGGAGGTTTCCGTTGCATAAAGCCAATTTTCTCATATACTAATTTTGTAAACTTCTTTTGAAATAAAATAATTTTTAGTATAAAAGGTTGGAGTGAGACTTTGGATATACGCACCAAAGTTCATTCTCTGATTTTAGTAAAACATTTATATAGTTGAAGTGAAACACAATCACTATGCTCAATCCTCAACCAACCCTTAAAACAGATTTTTTTAGAAAAGAGAGGGGAGATTCTTATTCAGTCCAAGTATTCAGTTGCTCAAAATTGCCCGTAACCGGGGGCACGGCTAATCGATTAGGTTTAAACCCTCTGCAGAGGTCAGACACGTTCCCGACATGACAAAACCAACCCCGTTTACCATTACACACTTGGGTGTATTTCTAGGAGAAGATTGTGACAAAGCCTTTCCGTAACAGCCCCCTATACCTGACCAAGCCGCCTGCAACTTAGGCAATGAAAGCCCCTCTCCGATGGCGGTCCTGAGGTAGGGTTTCCCGTTAGTACTAAGCTAAGCCAGAGCCCATAGTAGCATGTGGCTGTACTGGAAGCTACATCAAACTGTACTTGGAAGATCTCATTTCACTGGACGGCGGTCCCCACCAAAAACCTGTGTGCAAGACCCTAGTCGGGCGCATTCACTGCAAGACCCCGATGGGCGCAATCACTTGTAGACGCTCCCGTCAACACCATTCCGTCCAGAGAGTAGAAATAAAAATAATATTTAGTTTTGTTTTTTAAAAGTTTTCACAAAACGTTGCCTCAAAAGATGGCAAGTTTATTTGTTTAAAACTGGTTTGATTTTCAACCCACCCGTTTATGCAAGCGCGGCCAAGCATGGTAGCAAGTCTTGAACCTAAGGTTGTAGCTAGTAATAATATTTTGCAAAACTTTTATAAACATGCATAGTATTTAAATTCGTAGAGATATGCATAATATGAAAATATAGGTCAGGGCATGATCAATTTGCAACTTGCCTTTGGATTCTCGGTAACACAGTTCTACCTCCGCGTAGAATTCGCCGTCGCACTCGTCGCAATCTAACGCAATAAAGTTACTTAAGTAAGACACTCCACAGATCAAGCATCCATATAAAAAGTGCTCAAGCAAAAGCATCCAACACACAAGTCATGCCAAACAATCCTAGCAAGAATATCCATATGATTCGAGTTTACGCAATTTGTTCGGTTCTTATGAAGGGCATATAGTTCATGTTAATAAAATAATTAATAATTTTCTAACTCTAAATTGTTATGATGACTACAACTAACCAAAAAAAAAGTTTTCTACCGATCAATCTAATGGTTTAAACAATGAAACAAATTTTAGTTTCACAAGTTTATTAACTGATGATCAAGAAGGTCAAAATTAAGGTATTGTGTTAAAACAGTAATTAAACCTTACTGAAAAATTATTCTATGAGTCCTAGCAGATTGGTATGGTTCCAAGGACCAATTTTCATATGTAAAATATTTTCATATCAATTACAGAATAAAATATATAGTAAAAATACTCAAATTCTCATTTAAATCAAAACTAAATTATAATCTGCGTAAAAGTGAGATTTCAAAATTTTATAATAAACTAAAGGTCCGCAGCTACCCAGGGATATCTTATTTGTCAAATTTGGATAAGCGGTTTAAAAGATGTGATTTTTCGAAATTGGGCTAAATTTCTGTAATAGAAACGGGAATAAGAAAAAGACTCGCCACGTGGCAGAATCTGGTAGGCTTGTACTGTTTCGTTTTTTTTTTTTTACAGAAAAGGAGGAGTGGCCTCACCGGAGATGGAGATGGCTGGTGGTGGTGACTCAGATGTGAAGCAACGCAGCGGTCTCCGGCAATGGTCGAGAAGTGAACGAGGATGAGGAAGTCGGGGCGAGTCTCCGGGGCACTGCGCAGGCTCCTGGTTCGTCCTTAGGTGGCTGCTATATGTCGCCGGAGTTGGGCGGAACTCTGGCCGGACGTGGACAACGTGAAGCTCATGCTCCGGCTATGAATTTGGACAGAAAACCATATCTATAAGATGCGCAAGATCGAGATATGAAGGATAGAAAAGTTAGAAGGTCTGCTTCACCTTGGACTCGCCGGAATCTTCCACGAACAGCGGCAATGTCAAGCAACTCCGGCGAGCAATTCACGACTATGGAGAGGGCTATAAGATCCCGAAGGAGAGGGGTTCGGGCAAGGAGAGAGTTGTGAGGGGAGGGGGCCTTTTGTAGGACGAAGGGGACGTCGGAACGACGCAGGGCGTCGTCGAAGTTATGGCGGCTGTTTTCGGTGATCTAATGGCCATTAAGGCACGATTTAGTGCGGGTAACGGACGGGAGGGAGTTAGGGCGGAGTGGGGAATCCATTCAGAGGAGTTTCGGGGCGAGGGAGAGGAGGGAAGGGGGTGGGGCGCTAGTGTAGGGATGCTGCCTGCGTGCGTACATAGGTACTGGAGGTTGAAGACGACCTCCTGTCATGAAGAAGGCTGGGCCTTCCTTGGGCCTTGGCTGCCCACGTTTTTTTTAGAAATATATTTTAGGAAAAAGTTCATAAAAACAAGAATAACATATGTACTCGGGTAAAAATAGTTTTACACCAGAATTATAATTTTATTATTCTTATAAATTTAAATGCTCTATGGACACACACACACACACACACACACATATATATATATATATATATATATATATATATATATATATATATATATATATATATATATATATATATATATATATATATATATATATATATATATATATATAACACTCTAATTTTTAGGCCACAAAACTTATATGTTTTTTAAGAAATTAACTAGCAACAAATAAATGTCAACAACAATAATTGTGCCATATTAGATATTTCCATTTTTATTTTGGAGAAGTCACATTATCTCCTCTCATTACATTTTATTTGTTAATTTGGAAATATCTGAATCACACTAAATTTTCAAATAAGATGTAATTGCAATTGGAACTCCAAAATCAAGGAACCTCAAATGAATTTTTTTACCACATTTGAGAAAGTCATTTTATTCTCACTCCATAGTATTGAATATGGTTTCAAAATATTTCAAATGAGTCAAAATAAATGAATGCCCCTTTAAATTATTAAATCATCTTTTCAGCCGTAGTTTTCTTATTAGATGGAAATGTTATCCAACATGGTGTGAAAAAGTTTAAACAAGGACTAAAAAAAGTTTTAGTTTCCCCTAAAAACCAAAGCAATTCAATCAATAGTATCTTATTATTAACATTCTAAAATTTGGAAAATTTTGGGATGTTACAAACTACCACCCTTAAAAGAAATCTCGTCCTCGAGATTTGCAGAGGCTAGCAAGAATTGGGTCAGGGTTGAGGTTTCTTGTATTATTTCCCAGGGTTATTTCATATCATCCGCAGGCTTGTGGTTTATTCTTCTCCTCCAGCTTGCAGGAATGTCTTCCGTTGGTACAATTCCTTTTATCACTGTCACTTCAACATATCCTGAAGCGTTAGACACCATCCTTTCTTACCATTCTATGGTTTCAAGCTTGTCGTGTCGACACTCAATGTCGGTGTACTAAGGTAGGGGTACCTCAGTACCCCAACTTGTGCACGGGCAGTTGCAGCTTCCCGCGGCAGGGTTTACCACGCGCTCGCCGGAGACCTTCCTGCTCCATATTAAACCATTCAAAAACAAAGTATGCAAGACAGAAGATCGAGACCCCGGCAAGTGGAGCTTGCCGGGAAGGCCGTACCAGGCTCGAGATTACCTCACTAGCACGAGGCCCTGGCAAGAGGAGCTTGCCAGGAAGACTAGAAGATTCCATCATAGAACACATGCCTCGGGGCTATATGCGCCCCGGCGAGGGCCCGGAGAGCGGCAAGCTCCCGGGCCCAGCAAGATCAAGACCCCGGCAAGGTGCTTTCCGGGAGAGTTGCGCTGTGTGCCCGCGCTCCAGCTCATCGGCCCACGCGTCGCCCTGGGGCCTATCCAGGGACGCGTGGCGGATGGCTGTGCAGCCTGGGGGACACGGTGGCACTCCACGGTGGTGGATCCATCGCCGTGGCGGACGGAGACGCAAGGGCGGGAGCTTTTGGGGTCGACGGCGACGGGCATTAAATGCCCTTGTCCCCCACTGTCAAAGTAGGTAGCGACCACTGTTCGCGCACTGTAGCTCCACTGTTCCCGCACTGTTACAACTACCACCTCTTTTACGCTTTTACCCCTTTCTCCTACGTTGACACCTGTCGGTGACCCCTTGTACTATAAAAGGAGGCCCATGCACAACGTGGAGGGGGTTCGGAACCTAGATCACTCATACGCTCGGGGTAGCTGCTTCTTCAAGCTCCCGAGCTCTCCAACTCAATACACAACTAAGTAGGAGTAGGGTTTTACGCGTCTACCGCGGCCCGAACCTGGGTAAAACTGCCCGCGTGCTCGCTACGATCTGCTCTTCGTGCTCCCTCCGCCCTCGTACCGCACAGACAAGGGGCTCCGGTCCCATAGGTGTTCGTGGCGGACAGTTTCCCCCGACATCTTTGGCGCGCCAGGTAGGGGGCGTCGAGGTTGTGCGAACCTGATCCGGCGTTCGCGCGGGCGCATTCTTCATCAACCTCGCCAGTTTCGTCAGCAACTTCACTAGCAGCAGCTCCATGGCCCCGAAGAAGAAGGCTTCGGAGGTCGGAGGCCCGTCTGCGTCTCATCCGCCGCCACCAGAGCCAACGGTGGGCGGGGGAGACGCTGTCGGAAGGGTGGTCGCCGGCGAGGACACTCGCGGCGCCACCAAGTCCAAGGACAAGACGGACGACCGAGCCTCGGTCTCCGTGGACGCGCCACGTCCATCTCAGCACACGACAACCCAGCCGCGCCATACCACAGGAGGTGGTATCCGCTTGCTGGGACAAGGGCAAACCGGAGGCTCGCGGGACGCCCCGGACCACCGTCCGGGCACAAGCAAAGCGAAGGCGCCGGCGCGGGACCCTGCTCCTTCTAACATTGTTAGGAGTCCGAGCATATCCCGCTCCTCGCACCGCTCGCCCCCGTTCCCCTCCACTCCAGCAGAAGCGCTCGCAAGGGCGCAACTGCTCCTCGACTTCCCTCCAGCGGCAGACAAGGCCGAAGACTGGAGGGCCACCATCCAGAGCCTGATAGCCTTCGCCAACAACGATTCTCCACAGCAGCCGGCGGGCTCGCGGTCGCGGCAAGCTGAGAAGACGAAGGCCGACGGCGACAAGACCGCCGGGGGTGCGACAAGCGTGCACTCCCCGCCGCAGAAGCAGAAGACGTCACCCCGCCGGAACAACGCCGACGACGGCTCCACAGCATCATCGGACCCGCGGGCTCGTCGGGACCAGCGCCAGGTCCTCGACGACCGGCGACAAGAAGACGCTCAGACCACAATCGAGCGCCGCCGAGAAGCTCGGCGACAATCAGATCATAGGGCTGGGAACGCTGTCGACGCGCGCGCGCCCGGTGAACCAGGCGACTTGCCGTACGCGGCAGGCTGCCCTGCGTTCACCCGCGAGCTGCGGCGCGTCCAGTGGCCCAGCATGAAGAATTTCAAGCCCGACGTACCGGAGAAGTACGACGGCAAGACACACCCCTCGGAATTCCTCAGCGTCTACACCATCGCAGTGCAAGCTGCCGGGGGCGCGACGAGAAGATCTTGGCAAATTACTTCCCGCTTGTGCTTAAGCCAAACGTCCGTTCGTGGCTTATGCACTTGCCGGAAGGTTCCATCTCTTCTTGGGCCGACCTTTGCCACCAGTTTGTTGGCGCCTTCACCGGCGGCCACAAACCCCACGGCCAGGAGAGCGATCTCCACATTCTGGCCCAGAAGGAAGGAGAAACCCTGCGCAAGTACATCCAACGTTTCAGCCGTGTGCAGCACAACATCCCTGACGTCCACCCTGCCGCGGTTATCAGCGCGTTCCACCAGAACGTGCGTAACCGCCGCATGCGTGAAGAAATGGCGATGACCAAGATTCGGGATGTCAGCGAGCTCTATGCTCTGGCTGACAAGTGCGCACGCGCAGAAGAGGGGAGGAGACTCCCCGGGGAGGATGCTGGCGTAGGAGGAAGCGACAGCGACGACACCGCCCCGGCAAAGAAGAGCCGGCGGCGGAATAACAGAAGGAAGAGCAAGAAAGAGGTGCTTGCCGTCGAGAAGTCCAGCAAGGAGGCTCCCGCCAAGCAAACACAAGCTGGCGGCTCCGGCAAGGAGCCTGCCCCTGTAGCGGCAGCCGACAAGCCGGACGGCTCCGACAAGCAATACTGCAAGATCCACCGCACCAAGGGTCACGATCTCTCCAACTTCAAGCGCGTCGAGTATCTCGTCGAGCAGCAGAAAGCTGAGTACGAGAGGCGCGACAAGGAGAAGGCCCAAGGTGGCGGGGAAGAGCCAAGCAAGAAGCGGCCGTTCAACGGCCGGGGAGGACGCCGCGGCAAGGCCAAGCAGCGGCAAGGAGATCGACCTCCCCGGGGCCGCGACAAGGACGAAGATGACGACGAAGACATCGAGGACGAGGATAACAGCGAGCAGGAGTTCCAGAAGGCCACGGAGGTCCTGTGCGTCGACGGTGGCGCCTCTCTGCACACCTCCCACCGCCAACTAAAGCAGTGGGTGCGTGAGGTGAATGCAGCAGAGCCGCCCGTGGAGTCGCGCAGGCTCCTCAAATGGTCCAGCACGCCCATCGTTTTTGATCTTGAGTGTCATCCTGACCGCACCACTGCGGTCGGGTGTTTGCCGATGCTGGTTTCCCCCACCATCCGCAACCTCAAGGTCACCAAAATGTTGGTTGACGGCGGGGCCGGGCTGAACTTGATCTCCTCTGCTGTGATCAAGAAACTCCAAATTCCAGATGGCGAGCTCGAAGAAACCGGTTCTTTCCAAGGAATCAACCCGGGAAGGAGCAAGCCCAAGGGAAAGATCACTCTGCCGGTGACCTTTGGCGGGGAGCTCAACTTCAGGACTGAGCGCATCACTTTCAACGTCGCCGATATTCCATTGCCATACAATGGAATACTTGGCCGTCCTGCCCTCGCCAAGTTCATGGCAGCTTCCCATTATGCTTACAACGTACTCAAGATGCCGGGGCCGATAAGCGTCATCACTGTCCACGGCGACAAGAAGGATGCGCTTGTCTGCGCCGACAAGATCTACCGGGATGCAGCAGCTGCGGCAGAAAAGGACACACTTGCCGCTGAAGCTCCCGGGGGGAAGAAGACGAAGACCAAGTCCGGCAAGTGCTCTGGGGCCCACTCCGGCAACCGCACCTCTTCGGAGTGCTGCGCTGCCGTCGAGGACGTCCCATCGAGCTCCACCGGCAAGTGTAAGAGAGGGATGGCCGCTCCTCCGGCAACCAAGAAGGTGTCCGCCAAGGAGGACGGCACTGGTGGTACCTTCACCATCAGTGCTACGCTTCACAACAAATAGGAAAGCGCGCTCGTTGCCTTCCTGCGGGCGAATGTCGATGTGTTTGCCTGGCAACCATCTGACATCCCCGGCGTTCCCAGGAAGGTAATTGAGCACAAGCTTGCTGTTTGTCCTCATGCGCGGCCCATCAAGCAGAAAGTGAGGAAGCAAGCCGTGGAGCGCCAAGAATTCTTCAACAAAGAAATCAAGAAGCTAGAGGCAGCAGGCCTAGTTAGAGGTGTGATCCATCCGACGTGGTTGGCAAATCCAGTCGTCGTGCGCAAGGCCAATTGGAAGTGGAGACTGTGTATAGACTTCACCGATGTGAATAAAGCATGTCCCAAGGATCCATTCCCTTTGCCGCGCATTGACCAGATCGTTGACTCCACTGCCGGATGTGAGCTACTCTGTTTTCTTGATGCATACTCAGGCTATCATCAGATTTTCATGGCCAAAGAGGATGAAGAGAAGACTGCATTTATCACTCCATGTGGCACTTATTGCTTCATACTCATGCCATTTGGATTGAAGAATGCAGGATCAACCTTTGCAAGGGTAGTATACACTGCTTTTGAGCCACAGATCCACAGAAATGTAGAGGCTTACATGGATGACATCGTGGTAAAGAGCAAGAGCAAGGATACCCTGATCCAAGATTTGGAAGAAACATTTCAGAACCTGCGCAGAATACAGCTTAAGTTGAACCCCGAGAAGTGCGTCTTTGGAGTTCCCTCCGGCAAGCTTCTCGGATTCTTTGTGTCACAGAGGGGGATTGAAGCCAACCCCGACAAGATTAAAGCCATTGAGCAGATAGAGGCCCCAAAGCGCGTCAAGGATGTCAGAAGGCTTGCAGGTTGTGTGGCTGCCCTCAGTAGGTTCATTTCAAAGTCTGCTGAACGCGCCCTACCTTTCTTCAAAATCTTGAAGAAGGCAGGTCCCATGAAGTGGACTCCGGAAGCGGAGGCAGCGCTGCAGGATTTGAAACGGTACCTGTCCTCCACTCCAATACTTGTCGCACCTAGACCACAGGAAAAGTTGTTGCTATACCTAGCGGCAACCAACCAGGTGGTTAGTGCTGCGTTAGTAGCGGAGAGGGAGTCCGACGAGGAGTCAGCACCACCGGCAAGCGAATCCAGCGACAAGCAGGGGGCTGCTCCGGCAAGCTCTGGCCCCGACAAGGACAACTCTGTGCAGGAACAAAATGAAGTGCGGAAGAAAATGGTGCAGCGCCCAGTGTATTTTGTGAGTTCCCTTCTCCAGGGGGCTAGATCAAGGTACTCTGGTGTGCAAAAGTTGCTTTTCGGCCTCCTCATGGCCTCGAGAAAGCTGCGCCATTACTTCCAAGCACATGAGATAACAGTGGTCACTCTCTTTCCGCTGAAGAGGATATTGCACAACCCAGAAGCAACGGGCAGGATCGTTGAGTGGGCACTGGAGCTGTCAAGCTTTGGGCTCAAGTTTGAAAGTACTTCAACCATACAGAGCCGAGCTTTGGCAGAATTCATAGCTGAGTGGACCCCAACGCCCGATGAAGAAGTCCAAGAAACAAGTGCACCCGTACAAGAAGCGACAAGTGAATGGGTAATGTATTTTGACGGTGCCTTCTCGCTGCAAGGCGCCGGTGCTGGCGTGGTACTCATCGCGCCCACCGGAGAGCACCTCAAATATGTTATCCAGATGCACTTTCCCAGGGAGCAAGCGACAAACAACACTGCCGAATATGAAGGCTTGCTTGCCGGCCTCAGGATTGCGGCCGAACTTGGGATCAGGAAGCTGATTGTGCGGGGAGATTCTCAGTTGGTGGTCCGGCAAGTCAACAAGAGCTATCAGAGCCCTTTGATGGAAGCTTATGTCGATGAAGTGAGGAAGCTTGAGGAGCACTTTGAGGGTCTGCAGATGGAGCACGTCCCGAGAGCTCAGAATGAAATTGCAGATGGCCTTTCAAAGTGTGCTTCGATGAAGTTACCTGTGGAACCAGGGACCTTCTTGCTCAAGCTGACTCAACCATCCGTTACACCATCAATTGGGCAGTCCAAGAAGAGAAAGTTGGTCTCCGGCGACTACTTGCCGGCGGATCTTCCTGAAACCGCCACCAAGGTCCCCATGATCAACAACCACAACGCTGAGGAACAGTTTACTCCTGCAGATCCTCGGGTCTGTACAGTTGAAGCAAGCATTCCCGACAAGCCTCGCCCCGGCGAGCTTGCCGGGGGACCTTCGGCTCCGGCAGAACCAGAGGTCCTTGCCGTAGAAGCTGAGGTTCCCGCAGCGGCCCTCGAGCCTTTAGTCCTTGCCGCCGAGCCCCAGGCTCCGGCATGGGCGCAGCAGATCGTCCGTTTTCTTCAAACTGGAGAACTTCCCGACGACCCAGAAGAAATAGAGAAGATAACCAGGCAGTCAAGTATGTACCAGTTCGTCGACAACGAGCTGTACAGAAGAAGACTCAATGGTGTCAGACTGAAGTGCATCTCCAGGGAAGATGGACAGAAGCTGTTGGCAGAAATACACGGAGGCATATGCGGCCACCACATTGGCGCAAGGGCGCTTGCCGGGAAAGCTTTCCGGCAAGGGTTCTTTTGGCAAGAAGCCCTCCAAGATGCAACTGCACTAGTAACCAAGTGTGAAGCGTGCCAGTTCCATGCAAAGCAGATTCATCAGCCAGCTCAAGCTCTCCAAACAATCCCTTTGTCCTGGCCCTTCTCGGTCTGGGGGCTCGATATCCTCGGCCCTTTCCCTCGTGCTGTCGGGGGCTTTGAGTACTTGTACGTTGCAATCGACAAGTTCACAAAGTGGCCGGAAGTGGAGCCAGTGAGAAAGGTGACAGCACAGTCAGCAGTCAGGTTCTTCAGGTCGATTGTTTGCCGTTTCGGGATCCCTAACAGGATCATCACCGACAACGGTACACAATTCACTAGTCGCACCTTCATGCAGTACGTCCAAGACCTTGGCGCCAAGGTCTGTTTCGCTTCTGTTGCTCACCCGAGGAGCAACGGTCAAGCGGAGAGGGCCAATGCTGAAGTGCTGCGCGGACTCAAGACAAGAACCTTTGACAGGCTGCGCAAGTGCGGAAGAAATTGGATAGAGGAGCTACCGGCGGCTCTTTGGTCAATCAGAACGACACCAAGTCGAGCCACCGGATAGACACCCTTTGCTCTAGTCTATGGAGCAGAGGCAGTTCTCCCCACGGAACTCGTATACGGATCTCCTCGAGTGCTCGCTTATGACGAGCTCGAGCAAGAGCAACTGCGGCAAGATGATGCATTGCTCCTCGAGGAGGGACGTCTCCAGGCTGCTGTACGAGCTGCTCGATACCAGCAAGCCTTGCGCCGCTACCATAGCCGCAAGGTCAAGGCCAGGAGTCTCGAGGAAGGCGACCTTGTTCTTCGGCGTGTTCAGTCCGCCAAGAATTCCAACAAGTTGACGCCGAAGTGGGAAGGCCCTTATCGGGTGAGACAAGTTACGAGGCCCGGCGCTGTCCGCCTCGAGACCGAAGAAGGCTTACCGGTGAGCAACTCCTGGAACATAGAGCATCTTCGCAAGTTTCACCCATAAGGCGCGGTTGCCGTGATCCGCTCCGGCAACCACCTTTTGTACAAGCTTTGCCGCTGTTACATGTAACCCTTTGTACAAAGCCGGGCGCAGACCCCGTGCATCAGTAAAGTTTTTGTGTTTTACGCTGATTGCCTTTTGCATGCTTTTCTTTGCTATTTGCATGTTTTGTTTGGCATTTGGTACAACACTCAAGTAACCGGTAAGCATTAGCACGCCGAAAGGCCATATATTTGTTTCCCTCTTCTATTTCCTTGCCTCCTAAGCAGAAGGAACGTTCCTCGCGCACAAGTTTGCCGGGGGGGAAGGAAGTGGAGGAGGAACCAAGTGCTGTTCAAGAAAGAGAAGCCTTACCGGGAAGCAAGCAATATATGAAAGCTAAGTTATTAGAATTTGACCAGTTCAAATTTTTAAAATCTTAGTTGTCTTCCTTGAACAATCACACTTTGTATGGAAAACCTGTGCGCGGAGGAACCTACCCGTAGCTTGCCGCACCCTTATCTTGTTTCCGAGTTCGCTCAACGATTTAAGTGAGCTGCGACAAGTGTCGCGCCCTTGCTTTGTTTCCGAGTACGCTCAGCAAGTTAAGTGCGTTGCGACTAGCCGCGGCGAGGTTGCTTGCCGGTGAGACCTTGGCCAGCAGGCTGCTCAGAGTCCAGCACTCAGCGCTCGCGGCAAAGGCCCCTTGCCGGCAAGCTCCCCGGGAGCGTAGGGTGAAAAACATACAAAGTCAAGGATTAAGACAAGGAAGATAACATTGCACTGATTGATCAAAATGAGATAAATATCTTACAAAAGATAGCTTGTCGCAATGATTAATGAGTTCGTAACACCCTATGCAGCAACAAAAATAGATAAAGATAACGGAGGCCTAATCTACGCGGTCGCCCTCGATCCTGGAGATCTTAGCCACCTTGGCAATGATGTGGGCGACCTGCTCCTTCAGAGCCTCCATGTCCGCGTCAGTCGGCAGGCTGCGAAGAACGTTGGTGAGATTTATACCGGGATTGCGGTATACGATCTTCGTCAGCACGCGCTCCAGAGTTCCCGTGCAGAGTAGGCGCGTCTCCTCGGCCAGTTGCGCGGGGATCTTCTTCCGCAGATCTGCAAGGGCCGGCGCGATTCCCCTGAAGAAGAGGCTGAGCTTGGCGCTGTGAGGGAGGTTTGGATCCGGGGAGTAGATGAGGTGCTCCAGCTTCAACGCCAGCAGCTCCTGGTCGATGTTGGACGCACAAGATACTAAGTCCTCGGTCCATACCTCAACGGTTTTACGGAAGAGCTCAACCGCTTTGTTGGCGCTGTCCACTAGGGTCCGCTCCTTGCGGAGCTCCTCCTTCAACTTGGTCTCCCGAGCCCGGGCAGCGTCGAGTGAATCCTTCAGTGTAGAGACCTTCAACTCCAAGTCCTCGATGGAGTCCTTGGCGACCTTCAACTCGTCGCCCCTCTCAGAAAGACGCACCTGGAGTTATGAATTGGTGTGGGCGTCCTTCTCACGCTCCGTGATGAGCGCGGCGACCTTCTCCGCGCTCACCTTCAGCGACTTCTCCAGCTGCGCGACCTTGGCGGCGAGCTCCTTCTTGGCGGTCTCCGCGGAAGCCGCGGCGGCTTTCGCCTCATTCAGTTCCCCGCCAAGGGCCTCCTCCCGAGCGGCAAGGTCCTCCTCGTGGGAGTCAAGGTTGACCTTCCGCTGGGCGAGTTCTCCTTCTCGCCGGGATAGCTCCACCCCGGCGAGCCGCTGCTGCTCTTCGGCCTCAGCTCTCTCCAGCACCCACTCCTGATATTCGCCGGCGAGCCGCTCGCGCTCCTCCGCCACCTCGCGGAGGGCCGCCTGGTTGGCGGCGCTGAGCTCCGCCGCGCGCTTCTCCATCTCCGCGGCAGCCTTGGCGGCAAGGGCTTCCCGGGAAGCAAGCTTCGCCTGCCTGGCCCGGTAAAGGGCCAGGAGCTGGTGAAGCAGCTTCTCCTCCTCGGGCCCTTCACTCCCGCCGGGCGCTTCGACGATCTTCAAGCCCGCGGAGGCGAGGACTTCCCCATCAAATGCCTCACCCTCCGCGGGAGCTCGCGACGAAGAACCCCACGGCACCTGGATGAAGACGCCGTTGGGGGCTTCGAGATAATAGCCCTGCTCCTTGCCGGCGGAGGGATCGGCGGCCGGCGCAGCACTTGATGCTCCCGCCGCCTCCGGGCCGGCGGTGCGGTCGCCGTCCCCCTCCCCGGCCGCTGCGTCCGCAGCCGGAGCGGTCTCCTGCGCGGCCGGCTCGGCGGCTCTCACCGTGTCCTCGGCGACAGGGACGTCGCCGCCGCCACCCTGCGCGCCCTCCTCCTCCTCGATGTTGATGACTTCCGTCTCCATGGGCTCGGGGGGAGGAGGATCTAAAAGAAGAAGAAGAAAAAGAAGTTCAAGCAAAAATCCAAAAAGAGACAACGCCAAGAAGACAAGCTATAGAGCCTACCTTGGCGGATGTCATCAGCGGCGGGCTCCCTCGCCGGGGAGCTCTGCCTTGGCGGAGTGGCCGCCTTCGCCGGGCTGCTCGCCCTTGGCGGGGTACTCGCCCTTGGCGGAGTACCCGCCCTTGGCGGAGCACTCTCCCTTGCCGGAGAGTTCGGCCTTGGCGGGGACGGCGGGGCCTGCGGCTTCTCGAGGACGGTCTCCGGGCGCTCCTGCCGCTGTGGCTCCACCTCTGCACAAGTCAAGACAAAGACATCAAGATATTGAAACAAGACAAAATCCCCAAGCGCACCCCGACGAGCGGGAGGATGGAACCCAGACTTACGCTGGGGGCTGCTCCTCGGAGCAGCGCTCGGGTCCGGCAGGCTTGACTCCGGCGCGTCCCCAGTTGCCGCGGTGGCCGAGCCTTCCGCGACCTCGACCACACGCGCCTTGGCTTTCTTCGCCGCGCGCTGAACCAAGGTCCTGAAATCAAAGCAACAAACAAAATTAGCATCAACAATAATCAAGACGAAACTTGAGAAGGTGTAAGATCTCGGATTCTTACTCCTGATCCTCCTCGTCGTCCTCGCTCAAGGCGGAGAAGTCATACTCCACCTGGGGCGCGTCTGCGCGAGGAGCGGAAGACGAAGATTCCCTCGGGCGCTTGGCGGTCCCTGGGGCTTGGGGCTGCGAAGACCCAGCCCCTGTGGTAGCCGGAGCCCGGGGAGCGGGCGGAGCCGCTGCTCCGCTCCGAGAAGACTCCTGCCTGCTTGGCGCCGACCTGCGGGGCGCCTCTGCCGTGGCCTGCGCGCGGGCCGCCTCCGCCGCGGCTGGTGCGCCGGTCGCCCCCGGCGCAGCTTGGCTTCCCCGGGAAGCTTGAGCTGCCCGGCGAGCTGGTTGTTGCCGGGGCGCTTGCGCCCTCGCTCCCGTCGCCGCCCTGCGGAGACGCTTCGGTGGAGACCGCCTTGGGCTTGCCGGGGGCGGGGAGGTCTCCGACGAGGAGAGGTCGTCGGCGTAGAGCTCCGTAGATCCGTCGGAGTCCTCGGCCTCCTCCTCCTCCTCCTCCCCGGCTGGCTCGCTGGGCCCAGCGCCCTGCGCTGCGGCCTCTTTTCCTCTGGCGCCTCCGCTCCCTCCAGCGCCTCCGCTCCCCGCGGCGCCTCTGTTCCCTCCGGCAGCGCCATCCCTTGCCGCGGCCTCGGCCACGATCCCGTGGATCCCGGAGTGCCTCAGAGAGGGGACCCCGGCGAGCGCGTCGGGAGGAAGTTGCAGCAGTCTGCGGATCTCCGCCTCCTCCGCTTGGCAGGACGCATCCGCAGCCTCCGCCTCTTCAGGCGTATATCCAAAATCTCCTGCCGCTGCGGCTGCAACGGCCTCTTCAGCCCGAGAAGCCATGTATGCAAGCTCCTGTTCGGTGGTGTCCCGCGTGTGCTCCTTGATGTCATCCTTGTTCTTCGCCACCTCCACGAGGTTGTCGATGAAGCTGAGGACGTCTATGGGCTTGGGCGGAATCCACGTGTGGTCCACGCCGTGCGAATCACACGCGGGCATCATGGCGCAAAGACGGTCCCGGACTGTGCTGTTGCAGAGGGGCACTACTCCCCGGGGAGGTCTGAACCACTCAGGGTGGGCCGGGTCATATTTGAAGAGTTCCCGGACCATCCCCTTCAGCTCCAGCGTCGTGAAGTCGAAGTTCAGCCCTGGGTGCAGCCTCATTATATCCGCTGGGTTGCCGTACTCCCAGGCCATCCTTTTCCTGTCTTGGAGAGGGGCGATGCGGCGGCGGAGGAAATCTGCGCCTACTTCTGCAACGGACAGCCTTGCTACCCGTAGACGAAGAATCCGGACGAGGGCGACGTCGAGCTTGATGTCGTCCGAGTCCAGCTCGCTCCAATCCCTGCCGCGCACGATGGGCGTTGTGCGCGGCGCGGTGAAGGGCTGCGGCTCGTCCTCAACGATCCAGCACCAATCTGCACGCCACTCCTCCCACTTGCCGCGGAGCTCCCCCGGCAAGTACGACTCCTTCTTGTTCAGACGAAATACCCAATAAATTCCCCCGGAGAGGGGGGCGCCGGCCTCTGCTCTAGGAGTGAAGAAGTGCCTAAACAGCGCTACGTTTGGGTGTATTCCTATGAAGTTTTCGCACATGTGTGCGAAAACCGCCATTGTGAGGATGGCGTTGGGGGTGAAGTCAAGAAGGTGGAGGCCATAGGTGTGCATGATGTCGCAGAAGAAATCAGAGAAAGGAGGGCAAAGACCGCAGTGAAAGAAGGCTGCGAAGAAATAGTACCCGCCGGGGTAGTTGTCCTTGGCGGCGGCCGGATAGGCTCGGGTGCGGGGGTGCGCCTTGGTTTCCTTGGCCCAGAACAAGTAGTAATTGTTCCAGAGCTCCCGCGCGCCGAGCCTCGGCGGGAAGACGAGGTTCCGCTTCCGGTATGCGGTAAGCTTCGCTGCTTGCTCCGACTTCTCCCTCTTGGCTTTCTCCGCCTTCGCCTTCTCGGTCTTCGGGGCCATGGCGGAGGCGGCGGAGGAAAGGGGGGGGGGACGGCGGCGGCGGAGGTGTGGAGGCGGAGCGCAAAGGGGATTTCTGGAGGAAGAAGAAGATGCAATGAAAGCGCAAGGAGGGGAATCGCTCCTGCTTCCCCTGCTTTTATGGGGAAGTGGGGGGGCGTTTCGCTCTTTCCATTAAGAGAACGTGGGCACGTCCCATCCCACGACGCCGCAATCGACGCGTGCCGTTACGGGGGGATGCGGCGGATACGGAAGTGGATTCGGCGCGCCGTGGGCCGCGCGTGCCCGTGCACTGTTTTGGGCCTGGCCCAACAGCGCTCGGCACCGTGTGTGGCCCAGGCCCGGGGGGCTCCTGTCGGTGTACTAAGGTAGGGGTACCTCAGTACCCCAACTTGTGCACGGGCAGTTGCAGATTCCCGCGGCAGGGTTTACCACGCGCTCGCCGGAGACCTTCCTGCTCCATATTAAACCATTCAAAAACAAAGTATGCAAGACAGAAGATCGAGACCCCGGCAAGTGGAGCTTGCCGGGAAGGCCGTACCAGGCTCGAGATTACCTCACTAGCACGAGGCCCTGGCAAGAGGAGCTTGCCAGGAAGACTAGAAGATTCCATCATAGAAGACACGCCTCGGGGCTATATGCGCCCCGGCGAGGGCCCGGAGAGCGGCAAGCTCCCGGGCCCGGCAAGATCAAGACCCCGGCAAGGTGCTTGCCGGGAGAGTTGTGCTGTGTGCCCGCGCTCCAGCTCATCGGCCCACGCGTCGCCCTGGGGCCTATCCAGGGACGCGTGGCGGATGGCTGTGCAGCCTGGGGGACACGGTGGCACTCCACGGTGGTGGATCCATCGCCGTGGCGGACGGAGACGCAAGGGCGGGAGCTTTTGGGGTCGACGGCGACGGGCATTAAATGCCCTTGTCCCCCACTGCCAAAGTAGGTAGCGACCACTGTTCGCGCACTGTAGCTCCACTGTTCCCGCACTGTTACAACTACCACCTATTTTACGCTTTTACCCCTTTCTCCTACGTTGACACCTGTCGGTGACCCCTTGTACTATAAAAGGAGGCCCATGCACAACGTGGAGGGGGTTCGGAACCTAGATCACTCATACGCTCGGGGTAGCTGCTTCTTCAAGCTCCCGAGCTCTCCAACTCAATACACAACTAAGCAGGAGTAGGGTTTTACGCGTCTACCGCGGCCCGAACCTGGGTAAAACTGCCCGCGTGCTCGCTACGATCTGCTCTTCGTGCTCCCTCCGCCCTCGTACCGCACAGACAAGGGGCTCCGGTCCCATAGGTGTTCGTGGCGGACAGTTTCCCCCGACACTCAACTAGGGTCTCAAACCTCTCCAACTTACCCATCAAACATACAAAAGTGTATAATTAGAGTCTTCGGTATGGTGATCAATCCATCCCGTACTCAAATCATTACCCCATATGTAGATTGGTGCATCGCGTGTTCTAACACTCGGTCATTCTCACTCCTCTTTAAGAGATCTTCACCTGCAAAGCTAATGAAACGTCTTTGGGTGGCGTCAATCCTACTCAAGTCGCGGTAAAACTTGTAGCTGTAAAATTTCCTCGCATCTTCACTTGGTTTCTCCAGATCATGTATGACAATATGATATTGAGTTTGAAACTTCTTTAATTCTTCCCAAGTAATTGCCCTTGGAATTCATCGATGGTTATAAGCTTCTTACACCATGTGTCAGTCTCTCGGATGAAATACTGGGAAGCATAATCCATCTTCTCCTGTTGGATTTACTTTGATGTCTTCCCTTATTCCTATATCCTGAATCCACTCTTGTACTTCTGAATGTGTCACTTGTACCATCAAAATAATTCCTTCCATCTTTGGGTTTAAAATTTGGTCAAGAAGAGGATAGAGTTTAGAGAAAGAGAGATGGATAAACACACAACAATCAATAAACAACTCATATCTTAACGTTTATAATGGGCTCATCTTCTATTGTTACGTCATAGGGTCTTCATTTCTTTCGTTCTTGAAAGTTTAGTGCTTGACGTTTCACCCGTATGAAGGTCTTCTATCAATCATCCGTAATTTACACCTCTCAAGGTTGAATAAATACAAACCTACGGAGTTCGTATCCTATTAACGCAGGATTTTAATTCACACAACTCAAATGACAACAAAAATCAATCAATGGTGAAGAACTCCAACAAATATCCAAATTCACTCAAAGTTTTCATTCAAACAAATCCTATGGTACCCATATCAACATGAGTTGGAATGGTTGGGCACACTACTCGCACTCTTGCGTTTATTTCACAACTCTCGTGGTGGGCTTGAATACTATTTGAATCGTGCGGGATATTCTTCGTAGTGGTAATCTTCAGCTTCTTCATAGTCATCTTAGTCTCGAGTGTCTTTAGTTCTTCTTCAACTTCTTGGATGTAGACTTCAGTCTTGAAGACACCTTTGCTTAGCATCATTTCCATGAAATAACCTTTAGGCTTTTGAAAATCCATATCAGTGTTAAGGTCATAGAAGTCTATAGGTTGTCATCTAAGTTTTTTGAAAGAAGACGAGATCTTAGTAAGGAAAATAAGAGGATACAAGAATGTTATTAATACTACTAAAAATATAAGTTGTTTCTATCAAGGTCTTCCTATTTCTAAGCCATTTTATTGGGTCACGTCCTACAGTCAACGTATGCTCTGATACCATTTTGTCACGACCCGAATTTGACGAAATCAAAGTCTCTGTGCTTACTGTGCTATCCCTGGATCATAGCTAGCACACACAGTAACGAAAATGATTTTCAGTAAGACATACATCATTCTACTACAACGGTAGATCCAGATATATATAAATCATACCTTAGTCAAAGCTCAAGCTGGCACATAACACAACGAAATTATACATAGTTGCTAAGTTAGGCTCCATCAACGCCACTGGGCTCGTTGAGTGTAGACCATAACCCTATCGTCTTCTATTCTACCGAGATCTGCACATGACAGGTGCAGATGAGTACGTGGAATGTACTCGCAAGTTGCAAGGAAAATTTAATGGAATATATATGCAGGGTAAGTATTGGTGGAGGTTTCCTTTGCATAAAGCCAATTTTCTCCTATACTAATTTTGTAAACTTCTTTTGAAATAAAATAATTTCTAGTATAAAAGGTTGGAGTGAGACTTTCGATATACGCACCAAAGTTCATTCTCTGATTTTAGTAAAACATTTATATAGTTGAAGTGAAACACAATCACTGTGCTCAATCCTCAACCAACCCTTAAAATAGATTTTTTTTAGAAAAGAGAGGGGAGATTCTTCTTCAGTCCAAGTCTTCAGTTGCTCAAAATTGCCCGTAACCGGGGGCACGGCTAATCGATTAGGTTTAAACCCTCTGCAGAGGTCGGACACGTTCCCCACAAGACATAACCAACCCCGTTTACCATTACACACTTGAGTGTATGACTAGGAGAAGATTGTGACAAAGCATTTCCGTAACAGCCCCCTATACCTGACCAAGCCGCCCGCAACTTAGGCAATGAAAGCCCCTCTCCGATGGCGGTCCTAAGGTAAGGGTTTCCCGTTAGTACTAAGCTAAGCCAGAGCCCATAGTAGCATGTGGCTGTACTGGAAGCTACATCAAACTGTACTTGGAAGATCTCATTTCACTGGACGGCGGTCCCCACCAAAAACCTGTGTGCAAGACCCCAGTCGGGCGCATTCACTGCAAGACCCCGATGGGTGCAATCACTTGTAGACGCTCCCGTCAATACCATTCCGTCCAGAGAGTAGAAATAAAAATAATATTTAGTTTTGTTTTTCAAAAGTTTTCACAAAACGTTACCTCAAAATATGGCAAGTTTATTTGTTTAAAACTGGTTTGATTTTCAACCCACCCGTTTATGCAAGCGCGGCCAAGCATGGTAGCAAGTCTTGAACCTAAGGTTGTAGCTAGTAATAATATTTTGCAAAACTTTTATAAACATGCATAGTATTTAAATTCGTAGAGATATGCATAATATGAAAATATAGGTCAGGGCATGATCAATTTGCAACTTGCCTTTGGATTCTCGGTAACACAGTTCTACCTCCGCGTAGAATTCGCGTCGCACTCGTCGCAATCTAACGCAATAAAGTTACTTAAGTAAGACACTCCACACATCAAGCATCCATATAAAAAGTTCTCAAGCAAAACCATCCAACACACAAGTCACGCCAAACAACCCTAGCAAGAATATCCATATGATTCGAGTTTACGCAATTTGTTCGGTTCTTATGAAGGGCGTATAGTTCATGTTAATAAACTAATTAATAATTTTCTAACTCTAAATTGTTATGATGACTACAACTAACCAAAAAAAAGTTTTCTACGGATCAATCTAATGGTTTAAACAATGAAACAAATTTTAGTTTCACAAGTTTATTAACTGATGATCAAGAAGGTCAAAATTAAGGTATTGTGTTAAAACAGTAATTAAACCTTACTGAAAAATTATTCTATGAGTCCTAGCAGATTGGTATGGTTCCAAGGACCAATTTTCATATGTAAAATATTTTCATATCAATTACAGAATAAAATATATAGTAAAAATACTCAAATTCTCATTTAAATCAAAACTAAATTTAATCTGCGTAAAAGTGAGATTTGAAAATTTTATAATAAACTAGAGGTCCGCAGCTACACAGGGATATCTTATTTGTCAAATTTGGATAAGCGGTTTAAAAGATCTGATTTTTCGAAGTTGGGCTAAATTTCTGTAATAGAAACGGGAATAAGAAAAAGACTCGCCACGTGGCAGAATCTGGTAGGCTTGTACTGTTTCTTTTTTTTTACAGAAAAGGAGGAGTGGCCTCACCGGAGATGGAGATGGCTGGTGGTGGTGACTCAGATGTGAAGCAACGCAGCGGTCTCCGGAAATGGTCGAGAAGTGAACGAGGATGAGGAAGTCGGGGCAAGTCTCCGGGGCACGGCGCAGGCTCCTGGTTCGTCCTTAGGTGGCTGCTATATGTCACCGGAGTTGGGCGGAACTCTGGCTGGACGTGGACAACGTGAAGCTCGTGCTCCGGCTATGAATTTGGATAGAAAACCATATCTATAAGATGCGCAAGATCGAGATATGAAGGATAGAAAAGTTAGAAGGTCTGCTTCACCTTGGACTCGGCGGAATCTTCCACGAACAGCGGCAATGTCAAGCAACTCCGGCGAGCAATTCACGACTATGGAGAGGGGTACAAGCTCCCGAAGGAGAGGGGTTCCGGCAAGGAGAGAGTTGTGAGGGGAGGGGGCCTTTTGTAGGACGAAGGGGACGTCGGAACGACGCAGGGCGTCGTCGAAGTTATGGCGGCTGTTTCCGGTGATCTAATGGCCATTAAGGCACGATTTAGTGCGGGTAACGGACGGGAGTTAGGGCGGAGTGGGGAATCCATTCAGAGGAGTTTCGGGGCGAGGGAGAGGAGGGAAGGGGGTGGGGCGCTAGGGTAGGGATGCTGCCTGCGTGCGTACATAGGTACTGGAGGTTGAAGACGACCTCCTGTCATGAAGAAGGCTGGGCCTTCCTTGGGCCTTGGCTGCCCACGTTTTTTTTTAGAAATATATTTTAGGAAAAAGTTCATAAAAACTAGAATAACATATGTACTCGGGTAAAAATAGTTTTACACCAGAATTATAATTTTATTATTCTTATAAATTTAAATGCTCTATGGACACACACACACACACACACACACACACACACACACACACACACACACACATATATATATATATATATATATATATATATATATATATATATATATATATATATATATATATCATTAACACTCTAATTTTTAGGCCACAAAACTTATATGTTTTTTAAGAAATTAACTAGCAACAAATAAATGTCAACAACAATAATTGTGCCATATTAGATATTTCCATTTTTATTTTGTAGAAGTCACATTATCTCCTCTCATTACATTTTATTTGTTAATTTGGAAATATCTGAATCACACTAAATTTTCAAATAAGATGTAATTGCAATTGGAACTCCAAAATCAAGGAACCTCAAATGAATTTTTTTACCACATTTGAGAAAGTCATTTTATTCTCACTCCATAGTATTGAATATGGTTTCAAAATATTTCGAATGAGTCAAAATAAATGAATGCCCCTTTAAATTATTAAATCATCTTTTCAGCCGTAGTTTTCTTATTAGATGGAAATGTTATCCAACATGGTGTGAAAAAGTTTAATCAAGGACTAAAAAAAGTTTTAGTTTCCCCTAAAAACCAAAGCAATTCAATCAATAGTATCTTATTATTAACATTCCAAAATTTGGAAAATTTTGGGATGTTACAATCTCTATATGCGAGTTCGAATAATTTTACACTAGACATGAACTAGCTCTATAACCTAGTTGAAGTAATTTTGGACTAGAGTTGAACTAGCTCTATAAGCTAGTACAAATAATTTTACACTAGAGTTGAACTAGCTATATAAGCTAGTACAAATAATTTTACACTAGAGTTGAACTAGATCTATAAGCTAGTACAAATAGTTTTACACTACAATTGAACTAGCTCTATAACCTAGTTCAAATAATTTTACAATAGTCTTGAACTATCTCTATAATCTTGTTCAAGTAATTTTACACTAGAGTTGAACTAGCTCTATAAGCTAGTAGAAATAATTTTACACTAGAGATGCACTAGCTCTATAACCTAGTACAAAAAATTACACCAGAGTTGAACTATCTTTATAAGCTAGTTCGAATAATTTTACACTTGAGTTGAACTAGCTATATAACCTAGTACAAGTAATTTTACACTAGAGTTGAACTAGATCTATAAGTGTCGGTGTACTAAGATAGGGGTACCTTAGTACCCCAACTTGTGCACGGGCATTAGCAGCTTCCCGTGGCAGGGCTTACCACGTGCTCGCCAAGAACCATTCTGATCCCTATGAAGCCATTCAAGAACAAAGTATACAAGTCAGAAGATCAAGGCCCCGGCAAGAGGAGCTTGCCGGGAAGGCCGCACCAGGCTCAAGGTTATCACTTTAGCACAAGACCCTGGCAAGAGGAGCTTGCCAGGAAGGCCAAGGAACACATACCTCAAGAGATGTCTCAGCGCATCATGCGCCCCGGCAGGACCCGGAGAGCGACAAGCTTCCGGGCCCGGCAAGATCACGACCCCGGCAAGGTGCTTGCCGGGGAAACCTACGCTGAGTGCCCGCGCTCCAGCTCATCTGCCCACGCGTCGCCCTGGGGCCCTTCCAGGGGCACGTGGCAGACGGCTGTGCAGCCTAGGGCTCACGGTGGCAAGCCACGGTGACGAGGCTACCGCCGTGGCGAACGGAGAAGCATGGACGGACGGTTTTGGGGGCGACGGCGATGGGCATTTAATGCCCTTGTCCCCCACTGTCAAAGTTACGTGAAGACCACTGTTCATATACTGTTCATGCACTGTTGCAACTACCACCAAATTTACACTTTTACCCTCCTCTACGTTGACACTTGTCGGTGACCCCTTTGAGCTATAAAAGGAGGCCCATGCACAACGTAGAGGGGGTTCGAAACCTAGACAACTCTCTCGCTCGGTGTAGCTAGTACTGTAGATCTTCAAGCTCCCGAGCTCAAGAACTCAATACCTTCAAGGCAGGAGTAGGGTTTTACGCGTACGCGCGGCCCGAACCTGGGTAAACTGCCCGCGTGTGCTCCACGATTTGCTCTCCGTGCTCCCTCCGCTCCCTTACCGCAACGTAGAAAGGGGCTCCGGTCCCATAGGTGCTCGTGGGAGGACAGTTTCCCCTGACATCTTTGGCGCGCCAGGTAGGGGGCGTCGAGGTTGTGCGAACCTGATCCGGCGCTCACGCGGGCGCAACCTTCAACAACCTCTCCAGCTTCATCAACTTCATCAGCTACAACGACATGCCTCCGAAGAAGAAGGCTTCGGAGGTCGGAGGCCCGTATGCGTCGATCCCACCGCCACCAGAACCAACGGTTGGTGGAGGAGACGCCGGCGGAAGGGTGGTCGCCGGCGAGGAAACTCACGGCGCCACCAAGTCAAAGGACAAGACGGACGACTGGGCACACTCCAAAGCCTCGGTGTCCGTGCACGCACCACGTCCCTCTCAGGAGGTACAAGACCAGCAACGGCGTGGTACTGGAGGTACCATACGCTTGCTGGGGCGTGGCCAAGCCGGCGGGTCGCGGGATGCTCAAGGCCAGCGTGCTGGCACGAGCAAGGCGCGGTCACCGGGGCGGGAACATGCTCCTTCTAACGCGGTTAGAAGTCCGAGTGTGTCCCGCTTCTCGCACTGTTCACCACCGTTTCCCTCCTCTCCACCAGAAGCCCTGGCCAGGGCTCAGCTGCTCCTCGACTTCCCTCCAGCGGCGGACAAGGCCGAAGATTGGAGGGCTACGATCCAGAGTCTCATCGCCTTCGCCAACAACGACGCGCCTCAGCAGCCGGCAACTTCGCGGCCGCGGCAAGTCGACCAAGCGAAGGCCGATGGCGACAAGACCGCCGGGGGTGCAACTACCGTGCACTCCCCGCCGCGGAAGCAGAAGTCGCCACCCCGCCGGATCAACGTCGACGACGACTCTACGGCGTCGTCGGATCCGCGGGCTCGCCGCGACCAGCGCCAAGTCCTCGACGACAGGCGACAAGAGGACGCTTGAACCCGCATCGAGCGTCGACGAGAAGCCCGAAGACAGTCAGATCAGCGCGCTGGGACCGCTGTCGACGCGCACGCGCCCGGTGAACCAGGCGACTTGCCGTACGCGGCAGGTTGCCCTGCGTTCACCCGTGAGCTGCGGCAAGTCCAGTGGCCCAGCATGAAGAATTTCAAGCCCGACGTACCCGAGAAGTACGACGGCAAGACACACCCCTCGGAGTTCCTCAGCATCTACACCATCGCGGTGCAGGCTACCGGGGGACGCGACGAGAAGATCCTAGCCAACTACTTCCCGCTAGTGCTTAAGCCAAACGTCCGGTCTTGGCTTATGCACTTGCCGGAGAACTCCATCTCCTCCTGGGCAGATCTGTGCCACCAGTTTGTTGGCGCCTTCACGGGCGGCCACAAACCCCACGGCCAGGAGAGCGATCTCCACATCCTCGCCCAGAAGGAGGGAGAGTCCCTGCGCAAATACATCCAAAGATTCAGCCGCGTCCAGCACAACATTCCCGACGTCCACCCTGCCGCGGTTATCAGCGCGTTTCACCAGAACGTGCGTAACCGCCGGATGAGGGAGGAGATGGCCATGACCAAGATCCGGGATGTCAGCGAGCTCTACGCTCCGGCTGACAAGTGCGCGCGCGCTGAAGAAGGGAAGAGACTCCCCGGAGAGGATACTGGCGCAGGAGGAAGCGACAGCGAGGATGCCGCCCCGGCAAAGAAAGGCCGGCGGCGGAACAACGGGAAGAAGAAGAGCAAGGAGGTATTGGTTGTCGAGCAGTCCGGCAAGGAGGCTCCCGCCAAGAAGACACAGGCTGGCGGCTCCGGCAAGGAGCCTGCCCCGGTAGCGGCAGCCGACAAGCAGGACGGCTCCGACAAGCAATACTGCATGATCCACCACACCAAGGGCCACGATCTCCAGAACTGCAAAAGAGTGGAGTACCTCGTAGAGCAGCAGAAGGCTGAATACGAGCGACGTGACAAGGAGAAGGCCCAAGGAGGCGGAGGAGAACCCAGCAAGAAGCGGCCGTTCAATGGCCGGGGAGGACGCCGCGGCAAGGCCAAGCAGCGGCTAGGGGACAGACCTCCCCGGGGCCGCGACAAGGATGAGGATGAAGACGACGATGATGACATGGAAGAAGGAGACAACAGCGAGCAGGAGTTCCAGAAGGCCACAGAGGTTCTGTGTGTCGACGGAGGTGCCTCTCTGCACACTTCCCACCGCCAGCTCAAGCAGTGGGTGCGAGAAGTGAATGCAGCTGAGCCGTCCGTCGAGTCACGCAGGCTGCTAAAGTGGTCCGGCACGCCCATCATCTTTGACCATGAGGACCACCCCGACCGTACAACTGCGGTCGGGTGCTTGCCGATGTTGGTCTCACCAACTATCCGCAACCTTAAGGTCACCAAGATGTTGGTTGACGGCGGGGCCGGCCTGAACTTGAT
Organism: Secale cereale; assembly: GCA_902687465.1. Classification (NCBI taxonomy): domain Eukaryota; kingdom Viridiplantae; phylum Streptophyta; class Magnoliopsida; order Poales; family Poaceae; genus Secale; species Secale cereale. The sequence continues at coordinate 504,838,537 of LR738713.1, forward strand.
CTCCTCGGCTGTGATCAAGAAGCTACAGATCCCCGACAGCGAGCTCGAGGAAACCGGGTCGTTCCAAGGGATCAACCCGGGAAGGAGCAAGCCGAAGGGGAAGATTACGCTGCCAGTGACCTTTGGCGGGGAGCTCAACTTCAGGACGGAGAGGACCACGTTTGATGTCGCTGATATCCTGTTACCATACAATGGGATACTTGGCCGTCCTGCCCTCGCCAAGTTCATGGCAGCTTCCCACTATGCATACAACATGCTCAAGATGCCGGGGCCGATAAGCGTCATCTCTGTCCCTGGCGACAAGAAGGACGCGCTTATCTGCGCCGACAAGATCTACCGGGATGCAGCAGCCGCAGCAGAAAGTAACACACTTGCCGCTGAAGCTCCCGGGGGGAAGAACAAGACCAAGTCCGGCAAGAGCCCTGGAGCCCACTACGGCAAACACACCTCCTCGAAGTGCTGCGCTGCCGTCGGGGACGCACCATCGAGCTCCACCGGCAAGTACAAGAAAGGAATGGCAGCTCCACCAGCAACCAAGAAGGTGCCCGCCAAGGAGGACGACACTGGTGGTACCTTCACCATCAGTGCTACACTCGACCCCAAATAGGAAAGCGCGCTCGTTGCCTTCCTGCGGGCGAATGTCGACGTGTTTGCATGGCAACCGTCTGACATCCCCGGCGTTCCCAGAAAGGTGATGGAGCACAAGCTTGTTGTTTGTCCCCACGCGCGGCCCGTCAAGCAGAAGGTCAGGAAGCAAGCCGTGGAGCGCCAAGAGTTCATAGCCGAAGAGATAAAGAAGTTAGAAGCAGCAGGCCTGGTTAGAGGCGTAATACATCCCACGTGGTTGGCCAATCCAGTTGTCGTGCGAAAGGCTAATGGAAAGTGGAGACTTTGTATAGACTTCACCGACGTGAACAAAGCTTGTCCCAAGGATCCCTTTCCCTTGCCGCGCATCGACCAAATTGTTGACTCCACAGCTGGATGTGAGTTGCTCTCATTCCTTGATGCATACTCAGGTTACCACCAGATATTCATGGCCAAGGAAGATGAAGGGAAGACTGCATTAATCACTCCATGCGGCACATATTGCTTCATACGCATGCCCTTTGGATTGAAGAATGCAGGCTCAATATTTGCAAGGGTGGTGCACACTGCTTTTGAGCCACAGATCCACAGGAATATAGAAGCCTACATGGATGATATAGTGGTCAAGAGCAAGAGCAAAGATACCCTGATACAGGACTTAGAAGAAACTTTTGAGAATCTGCGCAAGATCCAACTCAAGCTGAACCCCGAGAAGTGCGTCTTCGGAGTTCCCTCCGGCAAGCTTCTCGGGTTCTTTGTGTCCCAAAGGGGGATTGAAGCCAATCCCGACAAGATAAAAGCCATCGAGCAGATTGAAGCCCCGAAGCGCGTCAAGGACGTAAGAAGACTTGCTGGTTGTGTGGCTGCCCTCAGCAGGTTCATTTCAAAGTCTGCAGAGCGCGCCCTGCCTTTCTTCAAAATTTTGAAAAAGGCATGTCCTATGAAATGGACTCCGGAAGCGGAGGCAACGCTACAAGACTTGAAGGATACCTGTCCTCCACCCCGATACTTGTCGCACCTAGGCCACAAGAGAAGTTGTTGCTGTACTTAGCGGCAACCAATCAAGTGGTTAGTGCTGCGTTAGTAGCGGAGAGAGAGGCGGATGAGGAACCCACATCCCCGGCAAGCGAATCCAGCGACAAGCAGGGGGCTTCCCCGACAAGCTCTGGCCCCGACAAGGACAAGTCTGCGCAGGAGCAAGGAGAAGTGCGAAGGAAGATGGTGCAGCGCCCAGTGTATTTCGTAAGTTCCCTTCTGCAGGGGGCTAGATCAAGATACTCTGGGGGGTAGAAGCTACTTTTCGGCGTCCTCATGGCCTCAAGAAAGCTGCGCCATTATTTCCAAGCACAAGAGATAACGGTGGTCACTCACTTTCCGTTGAAGAGGATATTGCAAAATCCCGAAGCAACAGGCAGGATCGTCGAGTGGGCACTGGAGCTGTCAAGCTTTGGTCTCAAGTTTGAGAGTACTTCAACCATACAGAGCAGAGCTTTGGCAGAATTCATAGCAGAATGGACCCCAACGCCAGATGAAGAAGTCCCAGAGACAAGCTTCCCCGTCCAAGAAGCGAACAACGAGTGGATAATGTACTTTGATGGTGCTTTCGCGCTGCAAGGCGCCGGTGCTGGCGTGGTACTCTTAGCGCCCACCGGAGAGCACCTCAAGTATGTTATCCAGATGCACTTTCCCAAGGAGCAAGCGACAAACAATACTGCTGAGTATGAAGGTTTGCTTGCGGGCGTCAGAATTGCGGCCGAGCTTGGGATCAAGAAGTTGATTGTGCGGGGAGATTCACAGTTGGTGGTCCGACAAGTGAATAAGAGTTACCAGAGCCCTTTGATGGAAGCTTATGTTGATGAAGTGAGGAAGCTTGAAGAACACTTCGAGGGCCTGCAAATGGAGCACGTCCCAAGAGCTCAGAATGATATTGTAGACGGCCTCTCGAAGTGTGCTGCAATGAAGTTACCTGTGGAACTAGGGACCTTCGTACTCAAGCTGACTCAGCCATCCGTCACACCTTCAGTTGGGCAGGGTAAGAAGAGGAAGTTGGTCTCCGGCGACTACTTGCCGGCGGATCTTCCCGAAGCCGCCGCCAAGGTCCCCAAGATCAACAACCAAGATGCTGAGGAACAGTCTGCTCCTGCGGACCCAAGGGTCTGTACAGTTGAAGCAGGCGTTCCCGACAAGCCCTGCCCCGGCAGGCTTGCCGGGGAACCTTCAGCTCCGGCAGAGTCGCAGGTTCTTGCCGTAGAAGCTGAGGTTCCCGCAGCAGCCCTCATGCCTTTAGTCCTTGTTGTTGAGCCTCAGGCTCCAGCATGGGCACAGCAAATCGTCCGCTTTCTGCAAACTGGAGAACTTCCCGACGAGCCAGAAGAGATGGAGAAAATAACGAGGCAGTCGAGTATGTACCAGTTCGTTGGCAATGAACTATACAGAAGAAGACTCAATGGTGTCAGGTTGAAGTGCATTTCCAGGGAAGATGGACAGAAGCTGTTGGCAGAAATACACGGAGGCATATGTGGCCACCACATTGGCGCAAGGGCACTTGCCGGGAAGGCGTTCCGGCAAGGGTTCTTCTGGCCAGAAGCCCTCCAAGATGCAACTGCACAAGTAACCAAGTGTGAAGCGTGCCAGTTCCATGCCAAGCAAATCCACCAGCCAGCTCAAACTCTCTAGACGATCCCTTTGTCCTGGCCCTTCTCGGTCTGGGGGCTCGATATTCTCGGCCCCTTTCCCCGCGCAGTCGGGGGCTTTGAGTACTTGTACGTAGCAATCGACAAGTTCACAAAGTGGCCAGAAGTGGAACCAGTGAGAAAGGTGACAGCACAGTCAGCAGTCAGGTTCTTCAGATCAATTGTTTGCCGTTTCGGAATCCCTAACAGGATCATCACCGACAACGGCACACAGTTTAGAAGTCGCACCTTCATGCAGTACGTCCAAGACCTTGGCGCCAAGGTCTGCTTCGCTTCTGTTGCTCACCCAAGGAGCAATGGTCAAGCGGAGAGGGCCAATGCTGAAGTGCTGCGCGGACTCAAGACAAGAACCTTCGACAGGCTGCACAAGTGCGGAAGAAACTGGATAGAGGAGTTGCCGGGAGCTCTTTGGTCAATCAGGACGACACCAAATCGAGCCACCGGACAGACACCCTTTGCTCTTGTCTATGGAGCAGAGGCAGTTCTCCCCACGGAACTCGTATACGGATCTCCTCGAGTGCTCGCTTATGATGAGCTCGAGCAAGAGCAACTGCGACAAGATGATGCATTGCTCCTTGAGGAGGAACGTCTCCAGGCTGCTGTACAAGCTGCTCGATACCACCAAGCCTTGCGTCGCTATCATAGCCGCAAGGTCAGGGCCAGGAGTCTCGAGGAAGGCGACCTTGTTCTTCGGCGTGTTCAGTCCGCCAAGAATTCCAACAAGTTGACGCCGAAGTGGGAAGGCCCTTATCGGGTGAGACAAGTCACAAGGCCCGGCGCTGTCCGCCTTGAGACAGAAGAAGGCTTACCGGTGAGCAACTCCTGGAACATAGAGCATCTTCGCAAGTTTCACCCGTAAGGTGCGGTTGCCGTGATCCGCTCCGGCAACCACCTTTTTTACAAGTTTTGCCGCTGTTGCATGTAAACCTTTGTACAAAGCTGGGCGCAGATCCCGTGCATCAGTAAAGCTTTTGTGCTTCGCACTATTTGTCATTTCCATGCTTTTCTTTGTTATTTGCATGCATCATCTGACACCTTGCGCAATGCACATCCCCGGTAAGCACTAGCAAGCCATAAGGCCCTATACTTGTTTTTCCTCCTCTTTTTTCCCTCGTAAGCAGAAGGAGTATTCCTCGCGCACAAGTTTGCCGGGGGGGAAGGAGATGGAGGCATGAATCAAGTACGGTTCAAGAAAGAGAAGCCTTGTCGGGGAGCAAACAATCTATGAACTATGAAAGCTAAGTTACCAAAGTTTGAGTAATTCAAAATTTTCAAATTTTTTAGTTGTCTTCCTTGAACAACCACACTTTGTATGGAAAACCTGTGCGCGGAGGAACCTACCCGTGGCTAGCCGCACCCTTACTTTGTTTCGAGCATGCTCAACGACTTAAGTGAGCTGCGACAAGTGTCGCGCCCTTACTTCATTTTCGAGTTCGCTCAGCAATCTAAGTGTGCTGCGACTAGCTGCGGCAAGGTTTCTTGCCGGCAAAGATATTGCCAGCAGGCTGCTAAGAGTCCAGCACTCAGCGCTCGCGGCAAGGGTCCTTTGCCGGCGAGTCCCCTAAAAACGCAGGGTGGAATGCATACAAAGTAAAGGGACCAAAGCAAGGGAGATAACACTGCATTGGTTGCTCAAAATAAGATTGTATATTACAAAGATAACTTGCCGCAATACTAACAGATTCTTGTCCGTAACATGCTTTGCAGCGGCAAAGGAAGCAGAAAGAAAGGAATCTAATCTACGCGGTCGCCTTCACGCCTCGTGATCTTGCCCACCTTGGCAACGATGTGGGCAACCTGCGCCTTCAACGCCTCCTTATCAGCTTCGGGCGGCAAGGTGCGGAGGACATTGACGAGGTTGATGCCGGGGTTGCGGTAGACGATCTTCGACAAGACCCGCTCCATGGTGCAAATGCAGAGCCGACGCGCCTCATCGGCCAGCTGCACGGGGATCTTCTCCCGCAGCAGAGCAAGCGCCGGCGCTATTCCCCTGAAGAACAGACTCAGTTTTGGCGCTGTGAGGGAGGTTCTCGTCCGGGGAGTACACAAGGTGCTCCGCCCTCAGCGCCATCATCTCCATGTCTATATTAGCAGCGGAAGTGACGAGTTCGTCAGTCCACTGCTCCACTGCCCGGTTGAAGTTGTTCTGCGAGACAGCGGCGCTCTCCACCAAGGCCCTTTCCTTGCGGAGCTCGTCCTTCAGCTATGTCTCGCGGTCCCGGGCGGCGTCGAGCGAGTCAGTCAGAGTAGAGACCTTCAGCTCCAAGTCAGCGATGGAGTCCCTGGCGTTCGTGAGCTCCTGGCCCTTCTCGGAGAGGCTTATTTGCAGCTCCGAGTTGGTGTGGGCATCCTTCTCCCGCGCTACGTTGAGCGCGGTGACCCTTTCTTCGCTCGCCTTCAAGTACAGCTCCGTATGCGCCACTTTGGCCTCCAAATCCTTCGTGGCGGTCTCTGCGGCGGCTGCGGCGTCCCTCGCCTCCTTCAGAGCCCCGCCGATGGCTTGCTCCCGGGCGGTGAGGTCGTCCTCGTGGGCGTCGAGGTTGACCTTCCGCTGGTTGAGTGCTCCTTCCCGCCGAGACAGCTCCTCGGCGGCCAGTCACTGCTGCTCTTCTACCTCAGCCTTCTCAAGGAGGAAGGCTTGCTGCGCCCCGGCAAGCTCTTCACGCTCCTCCGCCAAGTTGCGGAGGGCCGCCTGGTTGGCGGCGCGGAGCTCCGCGGCGCGCTTCTCCAGATCAGCTCCAGCCTTGGCAGCCAGAGCCTCCCGAGACTCCAACTTCGCGTGCCTGGCCCGATACAAGGCCAGGAGCCGACGGAGGAGTCTCTCCTCTTCGGGCTCGTCGCTGCTGCCGGGCGCATCCACGACCTTCAGCCCTGTGGAGGCGAGGACCTCTCCGTCGAAGGTCTCTCCCTCCGCGGGCGCTCTTGATGAGGACGCCCACGGGACTTGTATGAAAACCCCGTTGGCAGCCTCCAGGTAGACGCCCTGCCCAGCCGCGGAGGCGGAAGTGTCGGCGGCCGGTGCAGCGTCCGGCGCTCCTGCGGCCTCCGGGCCGGCAGTGCGGTCGCCGGTCCCTTCCCCAATCACGCCGTCTGTGGTCGGGGCGGTCTCTTCAGCGGCGGGCTCGTCGGCTCCAGCCATTCCCTCAGTGGCAGTGGCGTTGCCGCCGTCGCCGTGCACCTCCTCCTCAACGGTGGCCTCCGTCTCCATCAGCTCTGGGGCAGGAGGATCTAGTGGAAGAAAAAGAAAAGAAAGAATCAAGAAAATATCCAAAAAAGACGAATTCGCGAAGAAGAAGTCGCAAGCTTTACCTTCGCGGATTTCTTCGACGACGGGGTCCCTCGCCGGGGAATTCTCCCTTGGTGGCGGAGTAGTGGCCCCTGCTGGCGGAGGGCCGCCTGCGCCCTCCCTTGGCGGGGTGCTCACCCTTGTCGGGCTGCTCACCCTTGGCGGGGTACTCGCCCTTGGCGGAGTGCCCGTCCTTGGCGGAACGTTCTCCCTTGGCGGGGAGTTCATCCTTGGCGGGGAGGGTGGAGCAAGTGGCTCGTCGGGGGCGACCCCCTGGCGCTCCTGCGGCTGCGGCTCCACTTCTGCACGAGACAGCAAGACATCAACCAAGATGATAACCTCAAGCGCACCCGTCAAGCAGAAAGATAAATACCAGACTTACGCTGGGGGCTGCGCTGGGGGCTACTCCTCGGAGCAGCAGGCTGGTCCGGCAAGCTCGTCGCCGGCGCATCGCTTGTCGCCACGACGGGCTCGTCGTCCTCAATATTGACCACAGGGATCTTGGCCCTCTTCGCCATCCGCTGGGTCAAGGTCCTGCGAAGCAAAACAAAAGCAAGATCAGAACCAAGCAAGGAAAATCAAGACAAAATCAAAGAAACTATAAGAATTGCAAGTACTTACTCCTCTTCCTCTTCGTCGGAGCTGAGGGTGGTGAAGTCAAACTCCGTCTGGTGTGCTCCCGCGCGAGGAGCTGGAGGAAAAGACTCCCTCGGGCGCTTGGCGGGCTCCGGGGCTGTGGGCCGTGAAGACCCGGCCCCCGTCGTCGCCGAGGACCAAGGGGCAGAAGGAGCACCCGTTCCGCTCCGGGAAGATCCCCCTCCGCTTGGCGCTCGAGCACGGGGCGCGTCCTTGACGACTTCGCTCGTCTTGGTGGCGCGCGTCGCACGGCGCGTCGGCTGCTGTCGAGGCGCCTGTGGCCTCGCCGTCTCAGCTGCCTTGCGGAGGCGCTTCTTCGGTTGCTGCGGAGGGCTTGGCGGGGGCGGAGAGTTCTCCGAGGATGAAGAGGCATCGTCGTCAAGATTCAGAGATCCACTAGAGTCCTCATCGGAATCTCCAGACTCGGCGTCCTCCTCCTCCTCGGCAGGCCCGCTGGACTCAGTGCCATGCCCGGCGGCCTCGCTCCCCCCGGCAACCTCGCTCGTCCCGGCAAGCTTCACGGAAGGCTCCCCGGCAAACTCCTCGGGCGCAATCTTCAGCAGCTTGAGGATTTCCGCCTCCTCTGCTTGACTCACTGCGTCCGCGGCCTCTGCCTCGTCCAAAGTGTATCCAAATTCTCCCGCAGCCGCAGCTGCGGCGGCCTCCTCCATCCTAGAGGCAATGTAAGCTACATCCCGGTCAGTAGTATCCCGGGTGAGGCCCTTCTTCTCCTCGGCGTTGCGGGGCTTCTCGACCAAGTTGTCGAAGAAGGTCTGCACGGTCTCTGCTAGAGGCTCCAGCCAAGTGGGAAAGACGCCATGGGAGTCGCACTCGGGCATCATCGCGCGTATGGAATCACGGGCAGTGCTGTTGCACAGCGGCACCACTCCCCGGGAAGGTTTGAACCACTCCGGGTGGGCGGGGTCATGCTTGAAGAGCTCCTGGACCATCCCCTTCAACTCTAAGACGGTGAAATTGTAGTTCAATCCAGGGCGCAGCCTCATGATGTCTGCCGCATTGCCGAATTCCCAGGCGGGCCTCTTCCTTTCTTGTAAAGGGGCGATGCGGCGGTGGAGGAAATCTGCTCCAACTTCTCCAACAGTCAGATTGGCGACCCGGAGACGAAGAATCCTAATGAGGGCGATCTGAAGCTTGCTGTCCTCCGGGGCCAATTCACTCCAATCCTTGCCGCGCACTATGGCAGTCTTGCGCGGCGAGGTAAAGGGCTCAGGATTAGCTTCCAGCACCCAGCACCAATCGGCTCTCCACTCCTCCCACTTGCCGCGGAGCTCTCCCTTCAAGTACGCATCTTTCTTATTCAGCCTGAAGATCCAGGAGATGCCGCCGGAGAGGGGAGAACCGGACTCTACTCCAGGCGTGAAGAAGTGGCGGAAAAGAGCTACATTTGGATGAACCCCAACATAGTTTTCGCACAGATGTGCGAAAATGGCCATCGTAAGGATGGCGTTGGGGGTGAAATCTAGGAGGTGGAGGCCATACGTATTCATTACATCACAAAAGAACTCCGAGTACGGAGGGCACAGACCACAATGGAAGAATGCGGCAAAGTAAAAGTACCCGCCGGGGAACATGTCGGCGGCGACGGCGGGGAGGACTCTGGTGCGGGGATGAGCTTTGGTCTCCCTCGCCCAGAACAAATAGTATTTGTCCCACAGCTCCCTCGCACCAAGCCTCGGCGCGAAGACCACGCACTTCCTCCGCAGGGCTGCCAGCTTCGCCGCCTGCTCGGACTTCTCCTTCTTGGCCTTGTCACTCTTCGCCTTGTCGCTCTTACGAGCCATGGCGGGGGCGGCGAGGAAAGAGGCGAGGAGGTCGACGGTGCCGCGGATGCGGGAGATGGCGGAGGAAGGGAGGGGCTTGGCTCTCTGTCGAACTGAGGGGAGGTAGAGGGCGACGGGAGTTTCTGTAGAATCAAGGCGCAATGAAAACGATGGAGGGAACTGCCCCTGCTTCCTCTGCTTTTAAGGGGGAAGTGGGGGACGTTCCGCATTTCCCATTAAAGAACATGCCACGATCTCTCCCACGACGCCACAATCGACGCGTGCCGTTAGGGAGGGATGCGGCGGATACGGAAGGGGATACGGCTTGCCGTGGGCCGCGCGTGCCCGTGCACTGTCTTGGGCCTGGCCCAGCAGCGCTCGGCACCGTGTGTGGCCCAGGCCCGGGGGCTCCTATCGGTGCACTAAGATAGGGGTACCTTAGTACCCCAACTTGTGCACGGGCAGTAGCAGCTTCCCGTGGCAGGGCTTACCACGTGCTCGCCAAGAACCGTTCTGATCCCTATGAAGCCATTCAAGAACAAAGTATACAAGTCAGAAGATCAAGGCCCCGGCAAGAGGAGCTTGCCGGGAAGGCCGCACCAGGCTCAAGGTTATCACTTTAGCACAAGACCCTGGCAAGAGGAGCTTGCCAAGAAGGCCAAGGAACACATACCTCAAGAGATGTCTTAGCGCATCATGCGCCCCGGTAGGACCCGGAGAGCGACAAGCTTCCGGGCCCGGCAAGATCACGACCACGGCAAGGTGCTTGCCGGGGAAACCTACGCTGAGTGCCCGTGCTCCAGCTCATGTGCCCACGCGTCGCCCTGGGGCCCTTCCAGGGGCACGTGGCAGACGGCTGTGCAGCCTGGGGCACACGGTGGCAAGCCACGGTGACGAGGCTACCGCCGTGGCGAACGGAGAAGCATGGACGAACGCTTTTGGGGGCGACGGCGACGGGCATTTAATGCCCATGTCCCCCACTGTCAAATTTAGGTGAAGACCACTGTTCATATACTGTTCATGCACTGTTGCAACTACCACCAAATTTACACTTTTACCCTCCTCTACATTGACACCTGTCGGTGACCCCTTTGAGCTATAAAAGGAGGCCCATGCACAACGTAGAGGGGGTTCGAAACCTAGACAACTCTCTCGCTCGGTGTAGCTAGTACTGTAGATCTTCAAGCTCCCGAGCTCAAGAACTCAATACCATCAAGGCAGGAGTAGGGTTTTACGCGTACGCGCGGCCTGAGCATGGGTAAACTGCCCGCGTGTGCTCCACGATCTGCTCTCCGTGCTCCCTCCGCTCCCTTACTGCAACGTAGAAAGGTGCTCCGGTCCCATAGGTGCTCGTGGGAGGACAGTTTCCCCCGACAATAAGCTAGTATAAATAATTTTACACTAGATTTGAACTATCTCTATAACCTGGTTCAAATTATTTTACACTAGAATTGAACTATCTATATAAGCTAGTACAAGTAATTTTACACTAGAGTTGAACTATCTCTATATGCGAGTTCAAATAATTTTACACTGGAGTTGAACTAGCTCTATAACCTAGTTCAAATAATTTTACACTAGAGTTGAACTAGCCTTATAAGCTAGTACAAATAATTTTACACTAGAGTTGAACTAGCTCTATAAGCTAGTACAAATAATTTTACATTAGAGTTGAACTAGCTCTATAAGCTAGTACAAATAATTTTACACTAGAGTTGAACTAGATCTATATGCTAGTACACATAATTTTACACTAGATTTGAACTATCTCTACAACCTAGTTCAAATAATTTTACACTAGAGTTTAACTAGCTCTATGACCTAGTACAAATATTTTTACACTAAAGTAGAACTAGATATATATGCAAGTACAAGTAATTTTACACTAGATTCGAACTAGATCTATAACCTAGTTCAAATAATTTTACACTAGAGTTGAACTAGCTATATAACCTAGTACAAATAATTTTACACTAGAGTTGAACTGGATCTATAAGCTAGTACAAATAATTTTACACTAGAGTTGAACTAGCTCTATAACCTAGTTGTCGGTGTACTAGAGTAGGGGTACCCTAGTATCCCGAACTTGTGCACGGGTAGTCGCAGCACTCCGCGGCAAGGCTTGCCCGGTGGCCGCCAAGGTCCTCCGTGGTTCCTTTGGAGCCATTCAAGAACAAAGTATTCAAGCCAAGGAGACAAGACCTCGGCAAGAGGAGCTTGCCGGGAAGGCCAACCAAGGCATCTCAAGGAACTTGCCGCGACGCGCCACGCGTCCCGGCAAGGCCCGGTGAGCGACAAGCTCCCGGACGCGACAAGACAACGACCGCGGAAAGGCGCTTGCTGCGGCAAGCTACCACCCTGTACCCACGCTCCAGCACACCCGCCAACGTGTCACTCTAGGACCCTTCCAGGCGTACGTGGCAGGAGGTTGTGCAGCCAGCGGTGCGCGATGGCAAGCGGCGCTGACAAGGTTGCCGTCGTGGCGAACGGTGGCATCCCTGACGGTCCCTTTTTGCACTGTTTGGGCGACGCAGACGGGCATTTAATGCCCTTGTCCCCAGCCATTAGGGTTAGGTATGATGCAATGTACATGTAGCTGTACCAACTACAACATCTTTCCATTTTTACCCTCATCTCCGTTGCCACCTGTCGGTGACCCCTTGAGCATATAAAAGGAGGCCCATGCGCAACGTAGAGGGGGGTTGGAAGTAGAGGAACTCTCACGCTCGGTCTCGTTAGCTGCTGAAGTGTACTGTAGCATTCAGCGCTCCCGAGCAAGAACTCAACACAAACCACAAAGCAGGAGTAGGGTTTTACGCATCCGTGCAGCCCGAACCTGGGTAAACTGCTCGTGTGCCTCGCCTCGATCTACTCTTCGTGCGATCTCCGCCCCCGCCAAACCGAAAGGGACTCGGCACGCCGGTCCCATAGGTGTTCGTGGATCAGTTTCCCCGACATCTTTGGCGCGCCACGTTGGGGGTGCGTCGAGGTTGTGTGAACCTGATCCGGCGTCCACACGAGCTAGATCTTCATCATCTTCATCAACATGCCACCGAAGAAGAAGGCTTCGGAGGCAGCTGCTCCATCCGCGTCGATCCCACCACCGCCGGAGCAAACGACTGGTGGGGTAGACGCCAGCGGAAGAACGGGCGTCGACGAGGGAGCTCGCGGTGCCGCCAAGTCCAAGGACAAAGCTGCGCTGCCCATCGGTGGCGTAGACGGTTCCCACAACGACCGGGCGCACTCCAAGACCTCGGCGTCCATACATGCACCGCGCCCATCTTAGGAGGCGCGGGACCGGCAGCGTCATGGTACTCACGGTACCATACGTTTGCTGGACCAAGATCGAGTTGGTGGATCTCGGAATGCTCAAGACCAGCATGCACACCAACATGCCGGCATGAGCAAGGCACGGTGGCCTGGACGGGATACTGCTCCTTCTAACGTAGTTAGAAGTCCGAGCATATCCCGCTCCTCGCATCGTTCGCCACCGCTACCCGCCACTCCAGCAGAAGCTTTAGCACGAGCTCAACTGCTCCTAGACTACCCTCCAACCGTAGACAAGATCGACGACTGGAGGGCCACCATTCAGACTCTCATCGCCTTCGCCAACGGCGACACTCCACGGCAGCCGAGTACATCGCAGCCACGGCAAGTCAGCCAGGCACGGGCCGATGGCGACAAGACCGGTGGGGGTGCAACCACCGTGCACTCTCCGCCCCGAAGGCCAAGATCGCCGACTCGTCAGATCAACCTTGACAACGACTCCACCGCGTCATCAGATCCGCGAGCTCGTCGCGATCAGCGCCAAGTTCTACACAAACGACAGCAAGAGGACGCTCGTACTCGCATCGAGCGCCGAAGAGAAGCGCGGCGTCAATCAGACCAGCGCATTGGGCCCGCTGTCGACATGCATGCGCCAGGGGAACCAGGCGACTTGCCGTACACGGTAGGTTGTCCTATGTTTACTCGTGAGCTGCGGCAAGTCCAGTGGCCCAGCATGAAGAATTTCAAACCAGACGTACCAGAGAAGTATGACGGCAAGACGCATCCGTTGGAGTTCCTTGGCATCTACACCATCGCGGTGCAAGCTGCCGGGGGGCGGGACGACAAGATCCTTGCCAACTACTTCCCGCTGGTGCTCAAGCCCAACGTCAGGTCCTGGCTCATGCACTTGCCGGACAACTCCATATCCTCCTGGGAAGACCTATGCCATCAGTTTGTTGGCGCCTTTACAGGCGGCCACAAACCTCATGGCCAAGAAAGTGACCTTCATCTGCTCGCCCAAAAGGAAGGAGAGCCCCTGCGCAAGTACATTCAGAGATTCAGCCGTGTACAGCACAACATCCCAGATGTCCACCCTGCCGTGGTCATCAGCGCGTTCCATCAGAACGTGCGTAACCGCAGGATGAGGGAGGAGATGGCGATGTGCAAGATCAGGGACGTCAGTGAGCTGTACGCCCTGGCCGACAAGTGCGCACGTGCTGAGGAAGGGAGGAAACTCCGCGGAGAGGATACAGGAGCAGGAGGATCTGACAGTGAGGATGCTGCCCCGGCAAAGAAGAACCGGCGGCGGAACAACAGGAAGAAGAAAGGCAAAGATGTGCTAGTCGTTGAGCATTCCGGCAACGAAGGTGCCGCCAAGAAAGCCAAAGTTGGTAGCTCCGGCAAGGAGATTGCCGCATGCACCAACTGCCAGGCTGTGGCGGCCGCCGACAAGCAGGAAGGCACCGACAAGCAGTACTGCAAGATCCACCGCACCAAGGGTCATGACCTCCAGAACTGCAAGAGGGTCGAGCAGCTCGTCGAGCAGCAAAAGGCTGAGTACGAGCGGCACGACAAGGAGAAGGCCCAATGAGGTACTGGATGATCCGACACGAAGCGCCCCGGCCGGGGAGGACGCCGCGGCAAGGCCAAGCAGCGGCAAGGAGACAGACCTCCCCGCGGCCGCGACAAGGATGAAGATGATGACGACGATGAAGACATGGATGATGTCGAGAACACTGAGCAGGAGTTCTAGAAAGCCACAGAGGTCTTATGCGTTGACGGCGGTGCTTCTCTGCATACTTCACACCGCCAACTGAAGCAGTGGGTGCGGGAAGTCAATGCGGCAGAACCACCTGTTGAGTCACGCAAGCTTCTAAAATGGTCCAGCACGCCTATCATCTTTGATATTGAGGACCACCCTGATCGCACAACTACGGTCGGGTGCTCGCCGATGTTGGTTTCACCAACTATCTGCAACCTCAAAGTCACTAAGATGCTAGTTGACGGCGTGGCCGGCTTGAACCCGATCTCCTTCGCTGTACTCCAGAAACTCCAGATCCCTGACAGCGAGCTCGAAGAGACCGGCACATTCCAAGGAATCAACCCGGGAAGGAGCAAGCCGAAGGGGAAGATCACGTTGCCAGTGACATTTGGCGGCAAGCTGAACTTCAGGACTTAGAGGGTCACTTTTGACGTTGATGATTTTCCATTGCCTTACAATGGGATACTCGGCCGTCCAGCACTCGCCAAGTTCATGGTAGCCTCTCACTACGCATACAACATGCTGAAGATGTCAGGCCCGATAACCGTCATCTCTGTCCTTGGCGACAAGAAGGATGCCCTTATCTGCACCGACAAGATCTATCGGGAAGTAGCAGCTGCAACAGATAGCAAGTCACTTGCCGCTGAAGCTCCCGGGGGGGAGAAGAAGACCAAGTCCGGCAAGAGTTCTGATGCCCACTCCAGCAAGCGCACCTCTTTGGAGTGCTGCGCTACCGTCGAGGACGCACCATCGAGCTCCACCGGTAAGTGTAAGAAGATGATGGCAGCTTCGCCAGAGACCAAGAAGGTGTCCGCCAAGGAGGACGACACTGGTGGTAACTTCACCATCAGTGCCACACTTGACCCTAAATAGGAAAGCGTGGCAACCGTCTGACATCCCCGGTGTTCCCAGGAAAGTAATTGAGCACCACCTTGCCGTCTGTCCTCATGCGCGGCCCGTCAAGCAGAAAGTCAGGAAACAACTAGTGGAGCGCCAAGAATTCATCGCAGAAGAAATCAAGAAGTTGGAAGCAGCAGGCCTTGTCAGAGGAGTGCTCCATCCTACGTGGTTGGCCAGTCCTGTAGTCGTGCGCAAGGCAAATGGGAAATGGAGGCTTTGTATCGACTTCACCGATGTGAATAAAGCTGGTCCCAAAGACCCATTTCTCTTGCCGCGCATTGACCAGATTGTTGACTCCACGGCCGGATGTGACTTGCTTTCATTTCTTGACGCATACTCAGGATACCATCAAATCTTCATGGCAGAAGAGGATGAGGAGAAGACCGCATTCATCACTCCATGTGGCACGTACTGTTTCATACGGATGCCTTTCAGTTTGAAGAATGCTGGTTCAACATTTGCAAGGGTAGTCCATACCGCTTTTGAGCCACAAATACACAGAAATGTAGAAGCATACATGGATGACATAGTGGTCGAGAGCAAGGACAGGGCAACCCTGATTCAAGATTTAGACGAAACCTTTGCAAATCTGCGCAAGCTCCAGCTCAAGCTCAACCCCGAGAAGTGTGTATTTGGAGTCCCTTCCGGCAAGCTTCACGGGTTCTTCGTGTCTCAGAGGGGAATTGAAGCCAATCCCGACAAGATCAAGGCCATTGAGCAGATTGAAGCACCAAAGGGCGTCAAGGATGTACGAAGACTTGCCGGTTGCGTGGCTGCTCTCAGCAGGTTTATCTCTAAGTCTGCTGAGCGCGCTCTGCCGGTTTTCAAAATATTGAAAAAGGCAGGTCCAATGAAATGGACTCCAGAAGCGGAGGCAGCGCTGCAAGACTTGAAGAGATACCTGTCCTCTACTCCAATACTTGTCGCACCTAAGCCACAAGAGAAGTTGTTGCTGTATCTAGCGGCAACCAATCAAGTGGTTAGTGCTGCGTTAGTAGCGGAGAGGGAAGCAGATGATGAGCCAGCAACCACGGCACGCGCATCCAGCGACAAGCAAGGGGCTTCCCCGACAAGCTCTGGTCCCGACAAAGATGGATCCGCGCAGGCGCAAGAGGAGATACAGAAGAGAATGGTGCAACGCCCAGTTTACTTTGTCAGTTCCCTTCTGCAGGGGGCTAGGTCAGGGTACTCTGGTGTGCAGAAATTGCTTTTCGGCCTTCTCATGGCCTCGAGAAAGCTGCGCCACTACTTCCAAGCACATGAGATCACAGTCGTCACTCGCATTCCGCTGAAGAGGACACTGCAGAATCCAGAAGCAACGTGCATGATCGTTGAGTGGGCACTGGAACTGTCAAGCTTTGGCCTCAAGTTTGAGAGCACTTCAACTATCCAAGGCAGAGCATTGGCAGAATTCATAGCAGAGTGGACGCCAACACCAGATGAAGAAATTCCTGAAACGAGCATCCCCTTCAAGGAAGCAAGCAAAGAGTGGCTGATGTACTTTGATGATGCCTTTTCGCTGCAAGGCGCCGGTGCTGGCGAGCTGCTTGTCGCACCCACCGGAGAGCACCTCAAGTACATGGTCTAGATGCACTTTCCCAAGGAGCAAGCAACAAACAATACCGCAGAGTATGAAGGTTTGCTTGCCGGTCTCAGGATCGCAGCAGACCTTGGGATCAAGAAGCTCATTGTCAGGGGTGACTCGCAGCTTGTCGTCCGCCAAGTGAACAAGAATTATTAGAGTCCGTTGATGGAAGCCTACGTCGATGAAGTGAGAAAGGTTGAAGAACACTTTGACGGCCTACAGATGGAGCACGTCCCAAGAGCTCAGAACGACATCGCCGATGGCCTGTCGAAGTGTGCCGCACTTAAGTTACCTGTGGAACCAGGGATCTTTGTGCTCAAGCTGATTCAACCGTCTGTAACACCATCAACTGGACAGAGCAAGAAGAGGAAGTTGATTTCTGGTGATTATTTTCCGGCAGAGCTTCCCGAAGCCGCCGCCAAGAAGGTCCCCAAGATCAACACCAAGAGCGCTGAGGGGCAGTCTGCTCCGGCAAGCCCCACGCTCCCGACAAGTGTTGCTCCGGCAAGCTTGCCGGGGAACGTCAAGCTCCGGCTGAGCCGCAGGTTCTCGCCGTAGAAGCGGATGTTCCCGCAGCAGCAGATGTGCCTTTAGTCCTTGTTGTCGAGCCACATGCTCCAGCATGGGCACAGGAGATTGTTCGTTTCCTCCGGACAGGAGAACTTCCCGAAGAGCAAGAATAAGCGGAAAGAGTAGCCCGACAGTCAAGTATGTACCAGTTTGTTGACAACACACTGTACAGAAGAAGACTCAATGGTGTGAAATTGAAGTGTATTCACCGGGAAGACGGACAGAAGCTGTTGGCAGAGATACATGGAGGCATATGTGGTCACCACATTGGCGCAAGAGCACTTGCCGGCAAAGCATTCCGACAAGGTTTCTTTTGGCCGATAGCCCTCCAGGATGCAACTGCACAAGTAACCAAGTGTGAAGCGTGCCAGTTCCATTCCAAGCAGATACACCAGCCAGCTCAAGCTCTCCAGACGATCCCTTTATCCTGGCCATTTTCGGTCTGGGGGCTCGACATCCTCGACCCCTTTCCCCGTGCAGCCGGGGGCTTTGAGTACTTGTACATTGCAATCGACAAGTTCACAAAGTGGCCGGAAGTGGAAGCAGTGAGGAAGGTGACCGCACAGTCAGCAGTCAAGTTCTTCAGG
The DNA here is from genome assembly GCA_902687465.1 of Secale cereale. Classification (NCBI taxonomy): domain Eukaryota; kingdom Viridiplantae; phylum Streptophyta; class Magnoliopsida; order Poales; family Poaceae; genus Secale; species Secale cereale. The sequence continues at coordinate 504,856,189 of LR738713.1, forward strand.
TCGATTGTTTGCCGCTTCGGGATCCCTAACAGGATCATCACCGACAACGGTACGCAATTCACGAGCCGCACCATCATGCAGTACGTCCAAGATCTTGGCTCCAAGGTCTGCTTCGCTTCGGTTGCTCACCCGAGAAGCAACGGTCAAGCGGAGAGGGCAAATGCTGAAGTGCTGCGTGGACTCAAGACCAGAACTTTCGACAGGCTGCACAAGTGCAGAAGAAACTGGATCGAGGAGCTGCCGGTGGTTCTTTGGCCGATCAGGACGACGCCAAATCGAGCCACTGGCCAGACACCTTTCGCTCTAGTCCATGGAGCAGAGGCAGTTCTCCCCACGGAACTCGTATACGGGTCACCTCGAGTGCTCGCTTATGATGAGCTTGAGCAAGAGCAGCTGCAACAAGATGACGCGCTGCTCCTTGAGGAAGACCGTCTTCAGGCTGCTGTACGAGCTGCTCGCTACCAGCAAGCTTTGCGCCGCTACCATAGCCACAAAGTTAACGCCAGAAGTCTCGAGGAAGGCGACCTTGTTCTTCGGCGCGTTCAGTCCGCCAAGAATTCCAACAAGTTGACGCCTAAGTGGGAAGGCCGTTACCGAGTGAAACGAGTCACTAAGCCTGGCGCTATCCGCCTTGAGACCGAAGATGGCATTCCGGTGAGCAACTCCTGGAACATCGAGCATCTTTGTAAGTTTTACCCGTAAGGCGCGGTTGCCGGAACCCGTTCCGGCAACCACCTTTTGTACAAGTCTTGCCGCTGTTGCATGTAATCCTTTGTACAAAGCCAGGCGCAGACCCCGTGCATAAGTAAAGCTCATGTGCTCCGCACATCTTGTCAATTTCATGCTTTCTATTTTTTGCATGTGTTATCTGACACTTTGTGCAGCACCTACCCCCGCTAAGGAATAACGAGCCGTAAGGCTCCATATCTTTGTTTTATCCTCTTTCTTTTTCTCAAGGAGAAGAAGGTTCCCTCACCCACAAGTTTGCCCGGGGAGAAGGAGAAGATAGTGGTATGGACGAGGTGTCGTTCAAGAAAGTTTCGCCTTACCGGGAAGCAAACAACAGAAAATCTAAGTTGCCGAAGCTTGAGCAATCAGATTTTTAAATTTTTGAGTTATCTTCCTTGAACGACCGTGCTTTGTATGGAAAACATGTGCGCGGAGGAACCAACTCGTAGCTAGTTGCGCCCTTAACGTTGTTTCGAGCCCGCTCAACAACTTTGTTTCGAGTCCGCTCAACAACTTTGTTTCGAGTTCGCTCAACAACTTAAGTGAGCTGCGACTAGTTGCAACAAGGTTTCTTGTCGGTAACGGCACCGCCAGCAGGCTGCTGACGTTCTGCACTCAGCGCTCGCGGCTAAGGTGCCTGCGCCGGCAAGTTCCCTAAAAGCGTAGGGCAAAAACATACAAAGGAAGGAGTCAAGTACAGGAAATAACATTGCAATCACTACCCAAAATAGAGTTATATTACAAAGTAGCTTGTCTCAGCTCTAATAGGTTGTTCTCGTAACATGACCAGCAGCGACAAGGGAAGAAGAAAACGGGCTGCCTAATCTACGCGATCGCCCTCAACCCTCTTGATGCCGCTCACCTTGTCCACAATGGGTGAGACAAGGGCCTTGAGCGCCTCCAGATCAACATCCTGCGGCAGGAACTTGAGGACGTTGGTGAGGTTGAGGCCCGGGTTGCGGAAGGCCACCTTCACCAACACCTTTTGAAGAGCTCCCGCGCAGAGCTTGCGTGACTCGTCGGCCAGCCGCTTTGGGATCCTCTCCCGGAGCCACTGGAGGGCCGTCGCCACGCCTTTGAAGAACAAAGTGAGCTTGGCGCTGGGTTGGAGGTTCTCATCGGAGGGATACCCGAGATCCTCCATCCCCAGCTGCGCCAGCTCCTTGTCAATACCCGCGGCAGCGTTCACAAGACCCTTCGTCCAGTGCTCAACGGTCTCCCTGAAGGTGTTCTGGACGGCAGCAGCACTCGCCAGCAGCGCCTTCTCTGCCTTGATCTCCTCCTTCAAGGCCGCCTCTCGCTCCCTGGCGCCGTCCAGCGTCTTGGTCAAACTGGTCAGCTTCAACTCAAGATCCGCGTTGGAGTCCTTGGCGGCGCTGAGCTCCTTGCCCTTCTCGGCCAGGCGAACCTGCAGCTCTGAGTTGAGGTGGGCGTCCTTCTCTCGCTCATGCTTGAGAGCGGCAATCTCTTCACCTCTCGCCCTGAGATCGGCCTCCAGCTGCGCCACCTTCGTCTCCAACTCCTTCTTGGCGACCTCGGCAGTTGCGGTAGCGTCCTCTGCTTGCTTGAGGGCTCCGCCAAGTGATCGCTCGCGCGCGGCAAGCTCCTCCTCATGGCTGTTGAGGTTGACCTTCCGCTGCGCCAGCTCACCCTCCCGCGTGGACAGCTTCTCAGCGGCAAGCCGCTGCTGTTCTTCCACTTCAGCCTTCTCGAGGAAGAAGGCCTGCTGCTCCTCGGCAAGTTGCTCCCGCTCCTCTGCCAGGGACCGGAGGGCTGCCTGGTTGAGGGCCCGAAGCTCCTCCGCGCGCTTCTCGATATCGGCTCCCGCCTTCGAGGCAAGCGCCTCGCGGGACTCTAGCTTGGCTTGCCGAGCGCGATAGAGCGACAACAGCTTCCGCAGCAGCCGCTCCTCCTCAGGCTCGCTGCTGCTGCAGCTTGGCGCGTCAACTAGCGTCAGCCCGGCGGAGGCGAGCACCTCTCCGTCAAAGCTTTCTCCTTCGACCGGCGCCCTGGACATGGACGCCCAGGGGAGGTTAATGAAGATGCCATCGCCGGCCTTCAGGTAGACGCCTGGCTGGGGCTCTTCGGAGCCTGGCGCTGCGGCAGCGGCGGAGGGATCGGCAGTCGGCGTAGCGCCTGGCGCTCCTGCGGCCTTAGGGCCGTCAGTGCGATCGCCGGACCCCTCGCCAGCTGCTGCGGCGGTAGCCTTGGCGGCCTCGTCGCCGGCGGGATCGTCAACTCCGGCCGCTTCTTCGGTGGCAGCGGCGTCGCCGGTGTTGCCGCACGTATTCTCCTCGCCAGCGACCTCCGTCTCCATCGGCTCCGTAGCGGATGGGTCTGACGGCCGGAAAGGGGAGAAGAGTCAAGCAAATATCCAAAAAGAAGAATCAAAAGAAGAAAAGCCCAAGGGATGTTTGAAGCGAGAGGATTACCTGCGCGAGCCGCCTCCTCGGCAGGCTCCCTTGCCGGAGAGCTTTCCCTTGGCGGCGCAGTCGTAGTCTCCGCCGACGGGGGGCCGCAGGTACTCTCCTTTGCCGGAGAGCTCTCCCTTGCCGGAGGACTCTCCCTTGGCGGAGCACTCTCCCTTGCCGGGGAGACCCTTGCCGGAGAACCCTCCCTTGGCGGTGTAGTTGAAGCAGATGGCACGTCGGGGGCGGTCTCCGGGCGCTCCTGGTGTGGCTCCTCTGATCCTACACAAATCAACAAACAAATGTCAGCAAAGAAAGATCACCCACGCGCGCCTAACAGCGGAAAGTGAACCATATACTTACGCTGGGGGCTGCACTGGGGGCTGCTCTGAAGATTGGTTGCCGGGTCCGGCAAGGTGGTCTCGGTGGGTTCGTCCTCGACGATGATCACCTCCTCTCTCCTCGCCAGGACCTTGGCTCTCTTTGCCGCTCTCTGGGCCAGAGTCCTGAAAAGGAATATGTCCGGAATGAAGCAAATGAGCTACAAGACAAAACAACAAAGAATTGAAGCAATACAAGTACAACAAGAATCTTACTCTTCTTCTTCCTCGTCGGAGCTGAGCGTGGAGAAGTCGAAATCCGGCTCACGCCCGGCGCGAGGAGGCGGAGGAGTAGGCTCCCTTGGCCGCTTGGCGGGAGCAGTGGCGGTGGTCTGAGACGACCCCGCTCCGGCTGTCGCCATGGCGTGAGGGGCGGCAGGAGCAGAAGCGGTGGTCCGGGAAGACCCCGCTCCAGTTGCTGCAGAAGCGCGAGGTGCTCCCGCGGCAACCGTGCTTGCCGCGGTGGAGCGTGTCGCGCGGCGCGGCGGCTGTTTACTCGTCTGCCGCTCCGCAACGTCCCCGGCCTTGCGGAGACGCCTTCTTGGTGGAGCTGGGGGCTCTGCTTGCAGCGAGCTGCCCCAAGATGAGGAGGAAGAGGAGTCCATCTCCAGCGAGCCGCTCATATCCTCGGCGGGCTCGCTCGATTCGGCGTCATGCCCGGCAAGCCCTCCCTCGCCGGCAAATTCATCTTGCTTGGCAAGGCTTGCCGCCTTTGCTGCCTCTGCCTCCTCCACAGTGAATACGAACTCGCCCGCGGCTGCGGATGCCGCCGCCTCTTCCAGCCTAGTGGCGATGCGCGCCAGTTCCGTATCAGTGGTGTCACAGGTGAGGCCTTTCTTCTCGTCGGAGTGAATCGGCACTTCTTCCAAGCTGACGAAGAACGCCTGCACGGCGTCATCTGCAGGCTCTTGCCAAGTTGGGTCAATCACATGAGAGTCGCACAGCGGCATCATTGCGCGGATGGGGCTGAGCGCAGAGTTATTGCACAGCGGAACGACACCCCTCGGCAACCTGAACACTTCGGGATGATCGGGGTCATACTTGAACAGCTCCTGGAGCATCACGTTGAGCTCCAGGACAGTGAAGTTGAAGTTGAGGCCCGGGCGCAGCCTCATGATGTCCGCCGCATTCTCGAACTCCCAGGCGGGTCTCTTCCTCTCCTGCAAGGGGGCGATGCGGCGGCGAAGGAAATCTGCGCCAACCGCGCCTACAGTGAGCCCGGCAAGTCTGAGGCGTTGGATTCGGGCGACGGCAATCTTTAGCCTATCGTCTTCCGGGGCCAAGTTGCTCCAGTCGCTGCCGCGCACTACTGGGGTTTGGCGCCAGGCGGCAAATGGCTGCGGGTTCTCCTCGACGATCCAGCACCAGTTTGCTCTCCACTCCTCCCACTTGTCGCGGAGCTCTCCCTCCAGATAAGCTTCCTTCTTGTGGGCCCTCGAGATCCAGGAGACTCCGCCGGATAAAGGCTCTCCTCTCTCAACTCGGGGCATAAAGAAGTGGCGGAAAAGGGCTACATTTGGGTGGACTCCGACAAAGTTTTCGCAGAGATGTGCGAAAACTGCCATGGTCAGAATAGCATTGGGGGTGAAGTCAAGGAGGCGGAGCCCATAGGTGTTCATAATGTCGCAGAAAAATTCAGAGAAGGGCGGGCAGAGCCCGCAGTAGAAGAACAAGGCGAAGAAAGGGTATCCAGTTGGAGACATTTTCCACGCGACGGCTGGAAGTACCTTCGTGCGCGGGTGCGCCCGCGTCTCCCCCGACCAGAAGAGGTAATAGTTCACCCTCAGCTCCCTCGCGGCAAGCCTGGGGGGGAAGAAAGCCCGCTCCTTTGGCAGCGCCGTGAGCCGCTGTGCCTCGGTCGACTTCGCGCCCTTCCCCTTGTCGGTCTTCGGAGCCATGGCGTAAGTGGTGAGGGAGGTCGACGGCGTAGGCGGTGCCGGTGGCGATGGGGGGGCAGAGCGCTGCTCTCTTTCAGCTTTGGGAAGAAGGGGAGCGGCGGAGGTTCTCAAGGTTGGAGTAGCAACAGGCGGATGGGCGAACTGCCCCTGTTTCCCCTGCTTACAAGGAGGGAGGGGGCGGACGTTCCGCATTTCCGAATAAAGAAACCACCCACGATCTCTCCCACGACGCCGCAATCAACGCGTGCCGTTCGGGAAGGGCGAAGTGGATACGGAGTAAGATACAGCGTAACCCAGGCCGCGAGTGCCCGTGCATTGTTTTGGGCCTGGCCCAACAGCGCTCGGCACCGTGTATGGCCCAGGCCCAGGGGATCCTGTCGGTGTACTAGAGTAGGGGTACCCTAGTATCCCGAACTTGTGCACGGGCAGTCGCATCACTCCGCGGCAAGGCTTGCCGGGTGGCCGCCAAGGTCCTCCGTGGTTCCTTTGGAGCCATTCAAGAACAAAGTATTCAAGCCAAGGAGACAAGACCCCGGCAAGAGGAGCTTGCCGGGAAGGCTAACCAAGGCATCTCAATGAACTTGCCGCGACGTGCCACGCGTCCCGGCAAGGCCCGGTGAGCGACAAGCTCCCGGACGCGACAAGACAACGACCGCGGCAAGGCGCTTGCCGCGTCAAGCTACCACCCTGTACCCACGCTCCAGCACACCCGCCAACGTGTCGCTCTAGGACCCTTCCAGGCGTACGTGGCGGGAGGCTGTGCAGCCAGCGGTGCGCGGTGGCAAGCGGCGCTGACAAGGTTGCCGTCGTGGCGAACGGTGGAGTCCCTGACGGTTCCTTTTTTCACTGTTTGGGCGACACAGACGGGCATTTAATGCCCTTATCCCCTGCCGTCAGGTTTAGGTATGATGCACTATACGGGTAGCTGTACCAACTACAACATCTTTCCATTTTACCCTCATCTGCGTTGCCACCTGTCGGTGACCCCTTGAGCATATAAAAGGAGGCCCATGCGCAACGTAGAGGGTGGTTGGAAGCAGAGGAACTCTCACGCTCGGTCTCGTTAGTGAAGTGTACTGTAGCACTCAGCGCTCCCGAGCAAGAACTCAATACAAACCACAAAGCAGGAGTAGGGTTTTACGCATCAGTGCGGCCCGAACCTGGGTAAACTGCTCGTGTGCCTCGCCTCGATCTGCTCTTCGTACGGTCTCCGCCCCCGCCAAACCGAAAGGGACTCGGCACGCCGGTCCCATAGGTGTTCGTGGATCAGTTTCCCCGACAATAGTTCTAATAATTTCACACTAGAGTTGAACTTGCTCTATTAGCTAGTACAAATAATTTTACACTAGAGTTGAACTACCTCTATAAGCTATTACAAATAATTTTACACTAGAGTTGAACTAGATATATAAGATAGTACAAATAATTTTACACTAATTGAACTAGCTCTATAACCTAATTCAAATAATTTTACAATAGTCTTTAACTAGCTCTATAATCTTGTTCAAGTAATATTACACTAGAGTTGAACTAGCTCTATAAGCTAGTACAAATAATTTTACACTAGAGTTGCACTAGCTCTATAACCTAGTACAAAAAAATTACACCAGAGTTGAACTATCTCTATATGCGAGTTCGAATAATTTTACACTAGACAAGAACTAGCTCTATAACCTAGTTCAAGTAATTTAACACTAGCTAGTGTTGAACTAGCTCTATAAGCTAGTACGAATTTTTTTACACAATAGTTGAACTAGCTCTATAACCTAGTTCAAATAATTTCACACTAGAGTTGAACTACCTTTATAAGCTAGTACAAATAATTTTACACTAGAGTTGAACTAGATCTAAAGCTAGTACAAATAATTTTACACTACAATTGAACTAGCTCCATAACCTAGTTCAAATAATTTTATAATAATCTTGAACTATCTCTATAATTTTGTTCAAGTAATTATACACTAGAGTTGTACTAGCTCTATAAGATAGTACAAATAATTTTACACTAGAGTTGCACTAGCTCTATAACTTAGTACAAAAAAATTACACCAGAGTTGAACTATCTTTATATGCTAGTTCGAATAATTTTACACTTGAGTTGAACTAGTTATATAACCTAGTACATATAATTTTACACTAGAGTTGAACTAGATCTATAAGCTAGTACAAATAATTTTACACTAGATTTGAACTAGCTCTATAACCTAGTTCAAATTATTTTACACTAGAGTTGAACTATCAATATAAGCTAGTACAATTAAGTTTACACTAGAGTTGAACTATCTCTATATGCGAGTTCAAATAATTTTACACTAGAGTTGAACTAGCTCTATAACCTAGTTCAAATAATTTGACACTAGAGTTGAACTAGCTTTATAAGCTAGTACAAATAATTTAACACTAGAGTTGAACTAGATCTATAAGCTAGTACACATAATTTTACACTATATTTGAACTATCTCTACAACCTAGTTCAAATAATTTTACACTAGAGTTTAACTAGCTTTATGACCTACTACAAATATTTTTATACTAAAGTTGTAACATCCCAAATTTTCAATTTGGAATGTTATACATAGATCATATTTGCATTTCATGTTTTTGCATTTTTGTTTGTCGAGTTCCTCGAAATTCTAAGCAACTCAAGGACCTACGGAGAGAGTTGGGGATTTTATCGTTTTCGTATTTGAGTTCGCTCGAATACCGGTACGAGGACAGTGTGATTCTAATTATTTTTCTCTCCTAAAAATGTTTCTAAATACAAAAATATGAGCGCAGATAATATGACTTCTCCAAAATAACAGAAATATTTGAGGAAAAATGTTAAAATCACTTTTGGTATTTTTCTGGATTTATTTGCGGATTTATTTGCATAGGAAAAATACGCATTTTTCAAAATTACATTTGGGTCCGGGAAAAATGTTCACTTTGTCCTAAATATTATTAAAGGACGGTGAAAATTTATTTCGGGAAATTTTGGAGTCCGTTTGGTATTTCTTTCGTTAGTTTTTCTGCGTCGGGACTCTTTTAGAAAATAAATAAATAAAATAAAATAGAAACCGACTAGGAGTCGTGAAGGCCGTGGACTTTGGGCTTTATAAGCGCAGCGCCCCGGCCCGACCGCCCAGCCCGCCGCGCCTCGCCTGCCCTAACCCTAGCTCCGCCGCCGCCCGAGCCCGCCGCCGCCGCCGCTCGCGCCGCCGCCCGCCGGAGCCGCCGCCACCGCCCACCGGAGTCGCCCGATCCCGCCGCCGACGCCGAGGTATACGCCGCCGCCGCCATCGGTTTTTTTAAAAGAACCGATCGGTTTTTTTAGGAAAACCCTAGATCTTTTTTTTAGAATAGATCGGTTCGGTTTTTCGGTTTAGCTATTTAGTGGACGTTCGTCCGTACGTTCGTTTTAACGAACGGTTTTCGTTAGTTAACCGCAGACAGCGAACGTTCGTTCATTAGCCTGTTCGTCGTTTTTCTTTTTCGGGGTACTTATCCGCGGTTATTCCGATCGCGATTTCTGCCCTGATTTGGTTTTTCGTTTTTCTTTTCGCTCGAGAGTGGAAATCAGGTGATTCAAAATCCCAGATCTTCGTCTCGAGGCCCTCTTTACGTTAGATCAACTTGAACAAAGTTTTGGCTACTGTAAAATTTGACTTTAGGCCAACTAGTAAACCGGAGCTCATTTCTTTTGCAATTTGAGTTTCGTTGCTTCTTTCTAGTTGATTCTTTTTGCAAACCGGAGTTCTTAAGTTGAACTTTCTGGTTAGATCTCTTATTTGAGTTTTACCCGTGCATTAGTTAAGTACTTATTGTATGCTTGTTTGATTGCGATAGAGTACCCGGAGTGCGTCGCTTGCTACTTTGAGTCTCTAGGTTTTGCGGATCATCAGCAAGGCAAGTAACACTTTGATCATACTTTCCAATTACCCAGTTTTCATTGCATTAGTCAAACCCTCACACATTGCATGAGTAGGATCAATTAACTTGTGGGACTGGGAAGTAGATTGAGGTAGTGCCTATCACCTGCATTACATTCAAACCTTTGAGAGTTACTTCTACGTTTGCTGTTAGGACATGCTATGCTCATAGACGTGGATTGGGTGAGTGAAATCCATGACAGTTGTGAGTTTGTTAGTTAATGGTTCAACTTAAGGTGGCAACATTAATACACATCTGGGTGGATTGAGGCACCTGGGTATTCCAGCGATTGCCTGTTTTTCTTTTGGACCGCCACCCAGGCTCAAAGGGATCATGAGATTATTCATACTAGAAACTTCCGTGTGCACCCACAATGCTATTATGGGCTCTAGCATGTTATGAGTAAGTTGTGCGAACTCTTACAGTGGTGGACTAGCAGATGTAGGGGATGTAGGTTGGCACGGTCCGCCCGATCGTAAGGTGCTAGCGCTTCTGAAAGACTATGTCTCGGACATCCGTTTCTCAAACTCCATGCAGTGCGAGAAACCAAACGAAGGCGATCGAGTCTTGTGGGAAAAGTGCACAAACCTCTGCAGAGTGTACAAACTGATCATGATTAGCCGTGTTCCCGGTTATGGACGTCTTGAGTATCTAGTACTTGGATTTTCATGTGCATCTCATCATGTTACTCTAATTAATTTTATTGGGTTTAATGATTACTTTAATTGGGGTTGAGAGGATGTCTATCTTCTGAACGATGTTTCAACTACCATGATAGTTAATTAAAATGCATTCCTTTGAAGTAGGGAAAAATTGGCTTTACGCAAAAAAAACTTAACCATAGAGCTTTCCACCAGCCATATTGCATATAGTATACCTTTACTTTCATTGCATCTCTTGTGTTACCTTGCCAGCATATTCCATGTGCTGACCCGTTTTCGGGCTGCAATGTTTCATGTTGCAGATTTTTCAGACGACGAGTAAGATGCCCCTTTTTAGGTCGTGGTTCTATACTCAGTGATGCCGCTGGAGTTGATGGACTAACTTATCTTCCAAGCCTTCCGCTGTTATCGTGTTAGATGGCCTTCAGCCATATTATTTGTAATAAATTCATCGTTGGACTATCGATGTAATAAGAGTGTGATTGCTACTCTGTTATAAATCCTTCAAGTACTGTGCGTGTCAGCATTACTGATCCAGGGATGACACTGATGCACAGAGATCAGACTGTTTGAGGTCTGGTCGCTACAAGATGGTATCAGAGCACACGCTGACTGTAGGACACGACCACTAAGACAAGCCCTAGAACACAATTCACTCTTCTCTTTCTGACTCCTCATCTTTTCTACTCTTTAGGATTGTGAAGCAAAGCACAAGTTCATGCAACCGGATGATGATACACCCTTTGGACGACACCTGAAGGAAGTTACCAGATATCTAAACATTGGATTACCAAGTTTCACTGGAACCTACAATGCCACTCTACCTGAGGAGGAGCGTTGGTTGATTCAAGCTCAAGTTCCAGGAAGGACGTTCGCACCCGTCACCTCACTCATAGCATTTTCCTTTAATGCACCTACATGGAGCCTAGGAAGGAGTATGGCAGCCCACATTGCTATGGGAAGGATTGGAGAAGTCTACAAGCAGGAGCTAAAGGACACTATCTACCAGATTTGTGGACGCCGAGATGAGAATTGGGATATGATCAGCACCCGGAAGGGTATATCCATTGCAGCATTCATCCAAGAGTTGAACCACCACATTCGTCGCCAGGAGCACCAGATGTGTGCAGGGATGATAGATTTGAAGAAAGCCCGAAATAAGAATTTGGAGCTAGAAGAAGAACTCAAGTCTACACGCGACGGATATGAGGAGGAGATGATGATACTTGTGGAGAAGAATGATGATTTGACCCAGAAGTTAGGGATACTCATGGGAGAAGAAGACGAGGAAGAAGAACCCAAGGAGATTCCACCGGAAGATTATATCATTATAGATGACACAGATTCGGAAGCTGAGGATAGCAAGGACGAAGACTATGAAGATGAAGCTGGAGCAGATATTATGGAATCCTCTGCCGATCAATATTTTTAGATGACCATCGTGGGACTAGTAGTTTACCTCCATATATTAGATTTAGAGCACCTTTGTAACGATCGTTAGATTTGTAAGACCTTGTTTGAAATTGATTGGTGCGATATGATTGTGTGTTTGTCTCATGTGCATATGGGTAGTGATTTTCGCTTAGACCACTTTTCTATTCTAATCTCTTCCCTCTACACCCATCAGATGCCTCCAAGACGTAAATTCGAGTTTCCCCCTGAGCTCACCCAGTTGATCCAGCAGCAGAACACCCTGATGCAACATCTTGTCCAGAACACTCAGAACAACCAGAACAACAACAACAACGCTCCACCACCACCACCTATGGACAACCTGACACGTTTCTTAAGGTTGCAACCAGTCGTGTTTGCTAGCAGCACCGAACCAATTGTGGCCGAGGACTGGCTACGCAAGATTGGAAGGGATTTGACCACCGCTAATTGCTCGGATGCTGAGAAGGTGCGATTTGCCGCACACCAGTTGTCTGGACCAGCCGCAGCATGGTGGGAGAATTACACAGCCACTTACCCCGTAGCTAATGTGACTTGGGATCAATTTCAGCAAGCTTTTCGTACCGCTCATGTCTCAACTGGAGCAATGAGTATGAAGAAGCAGGATTTTCGCACTTTGCGCCAAGGGAATCGTATTGTGGCCCAGTACGTGGATGAGTTTAGTACCCTATATCGTTATGCCCCAGATGATGTGGCCACAGATGCCAAATGGCAGGAGAGATTCATGGAAGGGCTGAATAATGAGATGACTGTATAGTTGATGGTGGCAACTTTAAATAACTACCAGGAGTTGGTTGACCGCGCCCTAATTATTGAAAGGAAGCATCAACAGATTGAGAGTCGCAAGAGGAAGTATGGGCAAGGAAAGTATAATTCTGGAGCACCGCAGAAACCCCGTTTTACTCCTAAAGCGGTAGGATAGTTTCAGCATGGAGGAGGTAGCTCGCACAACCACAATGGCACCAAGAATGGGAATGGAAATGGGAATGGAGCCAATGGAAACCAGAACCGCCCTACACCGTCCACACCCACCAAGAGGGATTTTAGCCATGTCACTTGTTACAAGTGCGGGAAGAATGGACATTATGCCAATGAATGCCCAGAAGTTAAGAATGGGAACGGCAATGGAAGCGTCGGGAAGAAGCCCAACCCGTTCAACAAAGGACAAGTGAACCACGTGACTGTGGAGGAGGTAGAGGAGCAACCAGATGCAGTTATAGGTAAGTTCTTAGTTAAGTCCTTTACTGCACTCGTTCTTTTCGATACTGGTGCATCGCATTCATATATTTCAAGGGGATTCGTGGATAAGTATAAGCTGCCGACCCAAGCCCTTAGATCGCCCATGTTAGTAACCTCACCAGGAGCAGAGTATATGGCTAAGTCATGGTCTGATCAGTTGCCCTTAAGGATTGGTAATTACATATTCCCTTCGGACCTAATAGTATTTGAATCTCAATGACTAGATGTGATATTAGGGATGGATTGGTTATCTAAGTATGAAGGGAATATTGAATGTGCCAGCAAGACCATTTTGCTTACTATGCCGGAAGGAAGAAGGATCAAGTATGTATCCCGGCATGAGCAAAAGAGGAGTAGTTTACACTCCTTGTCAGGAGTTGTTCAGGAGGAAGTGCCAGTAGTGAAGGATTACCCGGACGTGTTTCCAGAGGAGTTACCTAGCATGCCACCGGATAGAGATATAGAGTTTTTGATTGAACTTTTGCCAGGCACCGGGCCAATTTCTAAGAGACCATATAGGATGCCCGCAAAGGATTTGGAGGAAATTAAGAAGCAGATTAAGGAGTTACTGGATAAAGGATTCATACGCCCAAGTTCTTCGCCTTGGGGTTCGCCAGTACTTCTAGTGGAGAAGAAGGATGGATCGTTAAGAATGGTTGTTGATTACGGAGGATTGAATGAAGTAACGATCAAGAACAAGTACCCACTGCCAATGATCAATGATCTGTTCGGTAGATTGCAAGGAGCTAAGATATTTTCCAAGATCGATCTATGATCAGGGTACCATCAATTGAAGATCCGAGAGCAGGATATACCTAAGACGGCCTTTACCACTAGGTATGGGTTGTATGAGTATACCGTTATGTTGTTTGGTCTGACAAACGCACCGGCATACTTTATGAACCTGATGAACAAAGTGTTTATGGAATATTTGGATAAGTTCGTCGTAGTGTTCATAGATGATATATTTATCTTCTCGAAGGATGAAGAGGAGCATGCAGAGCATTTGTGTTTGGTATTGGAGAAGCTCAGAGAACATTAGTTATATGCCAAGTTTAGCAAATGTGAGTTTTGGTTGAAGGAAGTCGGATTCCTCGGACATGTTATATCCGGAGAAGGAATAGCAGTAGATCCCGCTAAGGTGGACACTGTGACCAATTGGGAAGCACCAACAACAGTTGGAGAGATCCGGAGTTTTCTTGGACTCGCAGGATACTACCGGAGATTTATTGAGAATTTCTCGAAGATTGCAAAGCCAATGACGGAGTTGTTGAAGAAGGACACCAAGTTCAGTTGGACAGAAGAATGTGAGGCTAGTTTCCAGGAATTGAAGAAAAGGTTGGTCTCATCCCCTGTGTTGATTCTGCCGGATCAACATAAGGATTATGAGGTGTACTGCGACGCTTACCGTCGAGGACTTGGAGCTGTTCTTATGCAGGAAGGAAGAGTTGTTTCGTATGCTTCACGACAACTGAAACCTCATGAGATGAACTATGCCACCCACGATTTGCAGTTAGCAGCCATAGTGCATGCATTGAAGACGTGGAGACATTTTCTCATTGGAAACTATTGTGAAGTATATACGGATCACAAGAGTTTGAAGTATATATTCACTCAAAAGGAGTTGAATCTTAGGCAAAGGAGATGGCTGGAACTCATTAAGGATTATGACATGAGATTGCATTATCATCCCGGAAAGGCTAACGTAGTAGCCGATGAGCTAAGCCGTAAGAGCCATGTTAATACCTTAATGATGGAAGAGTTTCCAAAGGAGTTAGCCGAGGACCTACGAGAACTACGTTTGGAGATAGTTCCGAGAGGCTATGTAGCCACATTAGAAATCCAGTCTACCCTGATGGATAAAACCAGAGAAGCTCAGAAAGCTGACAAGGAGGTTGCCTCTATAAAGGAGAGGATGAGCGAAGGAAAAGCTAAAGGATTTCGTGAGGATGAACACGACACCCTATGGTTTGAGGATCGAATCTATGTGCCCAATGACCCGGAGATCAGGAAGTTGATTTTACAGGAGGCCCATGATTCACCATACTCGATTCACCCAGGAAATACTAAGATGTATTTGGATTTGAAGGATATTTTCTGGTGGACCGGTATGAAGAAGGATATCGCGGAGTATGTAGCAGTTTGTGATGTATGCCAAAGAGTGAAGGCAAAACATCAGAAGCCAGCAGGATTGTTACAACCTATGCCAAAACCCGAATGGAAGTGGGAGAAGCTTGGCATGGATTTTATCACCGGATTGCCCAGGACCAAAGCAGGATATGATTCAATCTGGGTAGCAGTAGACCGATTGACGAAGGTAGCCCACTTTATCCCTGTGAAAACCACATATATCAGTGCAAAGTTGGCTAAGATATACATGACCAGAATTGTATGTCTGCATGCAGTTCCGAGGAGTATCGTATCAGATAGAGGAACCCAGTTTACCTCAAAGTTCTGGAATCAATTACATGAAACTTTGGGTACCAGGCTAGAGTTTAGCACAGCGTTTCAACCGCAGACAGATGGACAGACGGAGAGAGTCAATCAGATTTTAGAGGATATGCTGAGAGCCTGTGCATTAGATTATGGATATAGTTGGGATGACAACTTGCCTTATGCGGAGTTCTCATACAACAACAGTTACCAGTCCAGTTTGAAGATGGCACCGTTCGAGGCATTGTATGGAAGGAGATGCTGAACAACGTTGTCGTGGGATGAAGTTGGAGATCGACAGTTGTTTGGAGCGGACTTAATCAAAGAGTCTCAGGAGAAGGTGAACTTGATTCGAGATAGACTGAAGGTAGCTCAGTCCAGGCAGATGAGTTATGCAGACTCGAAGCGCAAGGAGATAGCCTATGAGATCGGAGATAGAGCATACTTGAGAGTATCGCCTCTGCGAGGAGTTAAACATTTCAGAGTTAAAGGGAAGTTAGCCCCGAGATTTGTGGGACCTTACCGTGTTTTGGAACGCATGGGAGAGGTTGCCTATAAGTTGGAGTTACCCGAAGGATTGTCAGGAGTGCACGACGTGTTTCACGTTTCTCAGCTTAAGAAGTGCCACGCGGAGATGGCCGATATACCGCTTAGAGTCACCGTACCCCTGGAAGCAATTCAGTTGGACAGTGACCTGACTTACGAGGAGAAGCTTGTTAAGATTCTCGAATTTTCGAGCATAGTTACTCGCAGTAAGGTTATCAAGTTTTGCAAAGTCGAGTGGAGTCACCACACCGAGGAAGAAGCCACCTGGGAGAGAGAAGATGATCTACGCAAGGACCACCCACACCTGTTCTCTAGCCAAGTCGAATCTCGAGGGCGAGATTCATTCTAAGGGGTGTAGGTTTGTAACATCCCAAATTTTCAATTTGGAATGTTATACATAGATCATATTAGCATTTCATGTTTTTGCATTTTTGTTTGTGGAGTTCCTTGAAATTCTAAGCAACTCAAGGACCTACGGAGAGAGTTGGGGATTTTATCGTTTTCGTAATTGAGTTCGCTTGAATACCGGTACGAGGACAGTGTGATTCTAATTAATTTTTTCTCCAAAAAATATTTCTAAATACAAAATTATGAGCGGAGATAATATGACTTCTCCAAAATAACAGAAATATTGGTGGAAAAATGATAAAAATCACTTTTGGTATTTTTCTGGATTTATTTGCATATGAAAAATACGCGTTTTTCAAAATTGCATTTAGGTCCGGGAAAACTGTTCACTTTGTCCTAAATATTATTAGAGGACGGTGAAAATTTATTTCGGGAATTTTGGAGTCCATTTGGTATTTCTTTCGTTAGTTTTTCTGCGTCGGGTCTCTTTTAGAAAAAAAAAAGATAGGAAACCGACTAGGGGTCGTGAAGGCCCAGGACTCTGGGCTTTATGAGCGCAGCGCCCCGGCCCGACCGCCCCAGCCCGCCGCGCCTCGCCTGCCCTAACCCTAGCGCCGCTGCCGCCACCGTCCTCGCTCGCCGCCGCTCGCGTCGCCGCCCGCCGCCGCCCCGCGCCGCTGCCACCGCCGCCCACCTCCGCGCCGCCCGCCGCCCAACGAGCCCGCCGGAGCCGCCGCCGCCGCCCGCCGGAGCCGCCGGATCCCGCCGGAGCCGCCGGATCCAGCCGCCGACGCCGAGGTATACGCCGCCGCCGCCATCGGTTTTTTTAAAAGAACCGATCGGTTTTTTTTAGGAAAACCCTAGATCTTTTTTTTAGAATAGATCGGTTCGGTTTTTTGGTTTAGCTATTTAGCGGACGTTCGTCCGTACATTTGTTTTAACGAACGGTTTTCGTTAGTTAATCGCAGACAGCGAACGTTCGTTCGTTAGCCTGTTCGTCGTTTTTCTTTTTCGGGGTATTTATCCGCGGTTATTCCGATCGCGATTTCTGCCCTGATCTTGTTTTTCGTTTTTCTTTTCGCTCGAGAGTCGGAATCAGGTGATTCAAAATCCCAGATCTTTGTCTCGAAGCCCTCTTTACGTTAGATCAACTTAAAAAAAGTTTTGGCTACTGTAAAATTTGACTTTAGGCCAACTAGTAAACCGGAGCTCGTTTCTTTTGCAGTTTGAGTTTCGTTGCTTCTTTCGAGTTGATTCTTTTTGCAAACCGGAGTTCTTAAGTTGAACTTTCTGGTTAGATCTCTTATTTGAGTTTTACCCGTGCATTAGTTAAGTACTTATTGTATGCTTGTTTGATTGCGATAGAGCACCCGAAGTGCGCCGCTTGCTACTTTGAGTCTCTAGGTTTTGCGGATCATCAGCAAGGCATGTAACACTTTGATCGTACTTTCCAATTACCCAGTTTTCATTGCATTAGTCAAACCCTCACACATTGCATGAGTGGGATCAATTAACTTGAGGGACTGGGAAGTAGATTGAGGTAGTACCCATTACCTGCCTTACATTCAAACCATTGGGAGTTACTTCTACGTTTGCTGTTAGGACATGCTATGCTCGTAGACGTGGATTGGGTGAGTGAATCCATGACAGATGTGAGTTTGTTAAATAATGGTTCAACTTAAGGTGGCAACATTAATACACATCTGGGTAGATTGAGGCACCTAGGTATTCCAGCGATTGCCTGTTTTTCTTTTGGACCGCCACCTAGGCTCAAAGGGATCATGAGATTATTCATACTAGAAACTTCCGTGTGCAGCCACAATGCTATTATGGGCTCTAGCATAGTATGAGTAAGTTGTGCGAACTCTTACAGTGGTGGACTAGCAGATGTAGGGGATGTAGGTTGGTACGGTCCGCCCGATCGTAAGGTACTAGCGCTTCTGAAAGACTATGTCTCGGTCATCCGTTTCTCAAACACCATGCAGTGCAAGAAACCAAACGGAGGTGATCGAGTCTTGTGGGAAAAGTGCACAAACCTCTGCAGAGTGTACAAACTGATCATGATTAGCCGTTTCCCCGGTTATGGACGTCTTGAGTATCTAGTACTTGGATTTTCATGTGCATCTCATCATGTTACTCTAATTAATTTTGTTGGGTTTAATCATTACTTTAATTGGGGTTGAGAGGATGTCTATCTTCTCAACGATGTTTCAACTACCATGATAGTTAATTAAAATGCATTCCTTTGAAGTAGGGAAAAATTGGCTTTACGCAAAAAAAACTTAACCATAGAGCTTTCCACCAGCCATATTGCATATAGTATAGCTTTACTTTCATTGCATCTCTTGTGTTACCTTGCCAGCATATTCCATGTGCTGACCCGTTTTCTGGCTGCAACATTTCATGTTGCAGACTTTTCAGACGAAGAGTAAGATGCCCCTTTTTAGGTCGTGGTTCTATACTCAGTGATGCCGCTGGAGTTGATGGACTCACTTATCTTCCAAGCCTTCCGTTGTTATCATGTTAGATGGCCTTCAGCCATATTATCTGTAATAAATTCATCGTTGGACTATCGATGTAATAAGAGTGTGATTGCTACTCTGTTATAAATCCTTCAAGTACTGTGCGTGTCAGCATTACTGATCCAGGGATGACACTGATGCACAGAGATCAGACTGTTTGAGGTCTGGTCGCAACAAAAGTAGAACTAGATATATACGCAAGTACAAATAATTTTTCACTAGATACGAACTAGATCTATAACCTAGTTCAAATAATTTTACACTAGAGTTGAACTAGCTATATAACCTAGGACAAATAATTTTACACTAGAGTTGAACTGGATCTATAAGCTAGTAAAAATAATTTTACACTAGAGTTGAACTAGCTCTATAACCTACTCACTCCGTTCGGAATTACTTGTCGCAGAAATGGATGTATCTAGACGTATTTTAGTTCTAGATACATCCATTTCAGAGACAAGTAATTCCGAACGGAGGGAGTAGTTCAAATAATTTCACACTAGAGTTGAACTGGCTCTATAAGCTAGTACAAATAATTTTACACTAGAGTTGAATTAGCTCTATAAGCTAGTACAAATAATTTTACACTAGAGTTGAACTAGATCTATAAGCTAGTACAAATAATTTTACACTACAATTGAACTAGCTCTATAACCTAGTTCAAATAATTTTACAATAGACTTGAACTAGCTCTATAATCTTGTTCAAGTAATTTTACACTAGAGTTGAACTAGCTCTATAAGCTAGTACAAATAATTTTACACTAGAGTTGCACTAGCTCTATAACCTAGTACAAAAAAATTAAACCAGAGTTGAACTATCTCTATATGCGAGTTCGAATAATTTTACACTAGACATAGACTAGCTCTATAACCTAGTTCTAGTAATTTTACACTAGAGTTGAACTAGCTCTATAAGATAGTACAAATAATTTTACACTAGAGTTGAACTAGCTCTATAACCTAGTTCAAATAATTTCACACTAGAGTTGAACTAGCTTTATAAGCTAGTACAAATAATTTTACACTAGAGTTGAACTAGCTCTCTAAGCTAGTACAAATAATTTTACACTAGAGTTGAACCAGATCTATAAGCTAGTACAAATAATTTTACACTAGAATTGAACTAGCTATATAACCTAGTTCAAATAATTTTACACTACAATTGAACTATCTCTATAATCTTGTTCAAGTAATTTTACACCAGAGTTGAACTATCTCTATAATCTTGTTCAAGTAATTTTACGCTAGAGTTGCACTAGCTCTATAACCTAGTACAAAAAAATTACACCAGAGTTGAACAATCTTTATATGCTAGTTCGAATAATTTTACAGTTGAGTTGAACTAGCTATATAACCTAGTACAAAGAATTTTACACTAGAGTTGAACTAGATCTATAAGCTAGTACAAATAATTTTACACTAGATTTGAACTAGCTCTATGACCTAGTTAATATTATTTTACACTAGAGTTGAACTATCTATATAAGCTAGTTCAATTAAGTTTACACTAGAGTTGAACTATCTCTATATGCGAGTTTCAATAATTTTACATTAGAGTTGAACTAGCTCTATAACCTAGTTCAAATAACTTTACACTAGAGTTGAACTAGCTCTATAAGCTAGTACAAATAATTTTACAGTACAGTTGAACTAGCTCTATAAGCTAGTAAAAATAATTTTACACTAGAGCTGAACTAGATCTATAAGCTAGTACAAATAATTTTACACTACAGGTGAACTAGCTATATAACCTAGTACAAATAATTTTACACTAGAGTTGAGCTGGATCTATAAGCTAGTACTAATAATTTTACAATAGAGTTGAACTAGCTCTATAACCTAGTTCAAATAATTTCACACTAGAGTTGAACTAGCTCTATAAGCTAGTACAAATAATTTTACACTAGAGTTGAACTAGCTCTATAAGCTAGTACAAATAATTTTACACTAGAGTTGAACTAGATCTATAAGCTAGTACAAATAATTTTACACTACAATTGAACTAGC
>LR738713.1:504883915-504902184 GCA_902687465.1 Secale cereale
GATCTATAAGCTAGTACAAATAATTTTACAATGGAGTTGAATTAGATCTATAAGCTAATACAAACAATTTTACACTGGAGTTGAACTAGATCTATAGGCTAGTAAACATAATTTTACACTAGATTTGAACTATCTCTACAACCTAGTTCAAATAATTTTACACCAGAGTTTAACTAGCTCTATGACCTAGTACAACTATTTTTACACTAACGTTGAACTCGATATATATGCTAATACAAATAATTTTACACTAGATTCGAACTAGATCTATAACCTAGTTCAAATAATTCTACACTAGAGTTGCTCTAGATATATAACCTAGTACAAATAATTTTACACTAGAGTTGAACTTGATCTATAAGCTAGTAGAAATAATTTACATTAGTGTTGAACTAGCTCTATAACCTAGTTCAAATAATTTTACACTAGACTTGAACTAGCTCTATAACCTAGTTCAAATTATTTTACAATAGAGTTGAACTATCTCTATATGCGAGTTCAAATAATTTTACACTAGAGTTAAACTAGCTCTATAAGCTAGTTCAAATAATTTTACACTAGAGTTGAACTAGCTATATAAGCTAGTACAAATAATTTTACACTAGAGCTGAACTAGCTCTATAAGCTAGTACAAATAATTTTACACTAGAGTTGAACTAGATCTATAATCTAGTACAAATAGTTTTACACTATAGTTGAACTAGGTTTATAACCAAGTTCAAATAATTTTACACTATATCTATAAGCTAGTACAAATAATTTTACACTAGATTTGAACTATCTATATAACCTAGTTCAAATAATTTTGCACTAGAGTTGAACTATCTCTATAACCTAGTTCAAGTAATATTACACTAGAGTTGAACTATCTATATAAGCTAGTACAAGTAATTTTACACTAGAGTTGAACTATCTCTATATGCGAGTTCAAATAATTTTACACTAGAGTTGAACAAGCTCTATAACCTAGTTCAAATAATTTTACACTAGAGTTGAACTAGCCTTATAAGCTAGTACAAATAATTTTACACTAGAGTTGAACTAGCTCTATAAGCTAGTACAAATAATTTTACACTAGAGTTGAACTAGCTCTATAAGCTAGTACAAATAATTTTACACTAGAGTTGAACTAGATATATAAGCTAGTACACATAATTTTACACTACAATTAAACTAGCTCTATAACCTAGTTCAAATAATTTTACAATAGTCTTGAACTATCTCTATAATATTGTTCAAGTAATTTTACACTAGAGTTCAACTAGCTCTATAAGCTAGTACAAATAATTTTACACTAGAGTTGCACTAGATCTATAACCTAGTACAAAAAAATTACACCAGAATTGAACTATCTTTATATGCTAGTTCGAATAATTTTACACTTGAGTTGAACTAGCTATATAACATAGTACAAATATTTTTACACTAGAGTTGAACTGGATCTATAAGCTAGTACAAATAATTTTACACTAGATTTGAACTATCTCTATAACCTAGTTCAAATAATTTTACACTAGAGTTGAACTATCTATATAAGCTAGTACAAGTAATTTTACACTAGAGTTGAACTAGCTCTATAACCTAGTTCAAATAATTTTACACTAGAGTTGAACTAGCCTTATAAGCTAGTACAAATAATTTTACACTAGAGTTGAACTAGCTCTATAAGCTAGTACAAACAATTTTACACTAGAGTTCAACTAGCTCTATAAGCTAGTACAAATTGTCGGGGAAACTGATCGCCCACGAACACCTATGGGACCGGAGCCCCTTTCAGTACGGCAAGGGGACGGAGGATGCACAAAGAGCGGATCGAGGCATGCACGTGAGCAGTTTACCCAGGTTCGGGCCGCACGGATGCGTAAAACCCTACTCCTGCCTTGGTTTGTATTGCGTTCTTGGCTCGGGAGCGAGAAGAGCTATAGTACTTATCGCTAGCAACACCGAGCGTGAGAGTGATCGATGGTCTGAACCCCCTCTACGTTGCGCATGGGCCTCCTTTTATAGGTCAAAGGGGTCACCGACAGGTGGCAACGTAGTCGAGGGTAGAAATGTAAAAACGGTGGTAGTTGGAACAGTGTATGCATAGTGCTCTATACCTAACTTTGACGGCAGGGGACAAAGGCATTAAATGCCCGTCGCCGTCGCCCTAAACAGTGCAAAAAGCGTCCGTCAGGGCGTCTCCGTTCGCCACGACGATAGCCTCGTCATCGCAGCTCGCCACCGTGTACGCCAGGCTGCACAGCCTTCCGCCATGTGCGCCTGGAAGGGCCCCAGGGCGACGCGTGGGCGGATGCGCTGGAGCGCGGGTACCTAGTGGGAGTCTGCCGCGGCAAGCACCTTGCCGCGGCCGCCATCTTGCCGCGCCCGTGAGCTTGTCGCTCTCCTCGCCTTACCGGGGCGCGCGGCGCATTGCGGCAAGTCTCTTGAAATGCCACGTTTGGCCTTTCCGGCAAGCTCCTCTTGCCAGGGTCTTATGCAAAAGAAGTGGTCTTGTGCCTGGGGCGGCCTTCCCGGCAAGATCCTCTTGCCGGGGCCTTGTCTCTTTAACTTGAATGCTTTGTTCTTGAATGGTTCTAAAGGAAACAAAGTGGGCCTTGGCGGACGCGCGGCAAGCCCTGCCACGGGACGCTGCGACTGCCCGTGCACAAGTTCGGGATACTAAGGTACCCCTACTTTAGTACACCGACAGGAGCCCCCGGGCCTGGGCCACACACGGTGTCGAGGGCTGTTGGGCCAGGCCCAAAACAGTGCACGGGCACACGCGGCCCACGGCGCGCCGTATCCCACTCCGTATCCACCGCGCCCCTCCCTAATGGCACGCGTCAATCGCGGCGTCGTGGGAGAGATCATGGCTTGTTTCTTTAATGGGGAAAATGCGGAACGTCCCCTCCTCCCCCTTAAAAGCAGGGGAAGCAGGGGCAGTTCTTTCCATTCGCCCGTTGCTACTTCAACCTCCAGAAACCCCCGCCGCTCCCTTCCTCCCGAAGATCGAAAGAGAGCAGCGCCCCGCCCCCGTCCGCCACCGCCAGCACCTCAAGCGCCATCGACTTCCCTCGCCGCCCCTGCCATGGCCCCGAAGAGCGACAAGGCGAAGGCCGCAATGACTGCCAAGGCGCTGCGGCTAGCGTCAATGCGGAAGAAGATGGCGGTCTTTCCGCCACAACTAAGCGCGGAGGAGCTGAAGGAAAACTTCTATCTCTTCTGGTCGAGGGAGACCATAGCGCATCCACGCACCAAGGTACTCTCTGCCGTGGCTTGCGACATGTTCCCGAGCGGATATGCCTTTTTTGCTCTGTTCTTCTATTGCGGACTCTGCCCGCCATATTCCGAATTCTTCTGCGATATCATGAATACCTACGGGTTTCATCTTCTTGACTTCACCCCAAACGCTGTCTTTACCATGGCCGTTTTCGCACACCTGTGCGAAAATTTCGTCGGAGTTTACCCCAATGTAGCCCTCTTCCACCATTACTTCATTCCTCGAGTCGAGTCTGGGTCTCCTCTGTCCGGCGGGATCTCTTGGATCTTTAGGCTTCATAAGAAAGAGGCTTACTTGACGGGGGAGCTCCGCGGCAAGTGGGATGAGTGGAGGGCCAACTGGTGTTGGATTATGGAGGATGACCCACATCAGTTCACTTCCCGGCGCCAAGTTGCCGTAGCGTGTGGCAATGACTGGAGTGACCTGGCCCCCGAGGACGATAAGCTGAAGATAGCCACCGCTAGGATTCTTCGCCTCCGGCAAGCCAAGCTCACCGTAGGAGCTGTCGGGGCAGACTTTCTTCGCCGCCGCATCGCTCCCTTGCAGGAGAGGAAAAGGCCTGCTTGGGAGTTTGATAATGCGGCAGACATCATGAGGCTGCGCCCGGGCCTCAACTATAATTTCACTGTCATGGAACTCAACGGGATGCTCCGAGCGCTATTCAAGTATGACTCCGCCCATCCAGAGTGGTTTGCGCTGCCGCGTGGCTTAGTCCCGCTATGCAACAATTTGTCGCTCAGCGCTATCCGCGCGGCGATGCCGTGGTGTGACTCCCATGGGATTGACCCCACTTGGCGGGAGCCTTCTGACGAAGCCGTGCAAACATTCTTCGACAACCAGGTGGAGCTGCCAGTCAAGCCCGACGAGAAGAGGGGCCTCACCCGTGACACCACCGATGAGGAGACGGCGTATATTGCCACCAGGTTGGAGGAGGTAGCCGCAGCCAGGGCCGCGGGCGAATGTGGATATACTTTGGAGAAGGCGGATGCAGCGGAGGCGGTAAGTCTGGCCGAGGAGGAAGAGTTCCTCAAAGTGGCAAACTTCTGGGCGGCCTGCTGGGACAAGCGAGGCCGCCGAGCAAGGCACAGAGTCGAGCGGGCCCGCCGAGCAGGGCGTCGGATCAAGCGATCCTGCCGAAGACTCAGGCGGGTCGCTAATTCTCGACTCCTCTTCTTCGTCCTCGGGTAGTTCACCGCCACCGGCAAGTCCTCCGGCTCAGACGAGGAGGCGCCTTCGCAAGGCCGCTGACGCGGCGGGGCGGCAGGCGGGCCAGCAGCCGCAGCGCCGCCCGACACGCGCCACCGCGGTAAGCAAGGCCGCCAATGGAGTGCCTCGCGCTTCAGCAGCGGCTGGAGGAGGGTCTTCCCGGGTTGGAGCTAACGTTCCTGCCGCCCCTCGTGCCTCGGCGACAACTGGAGCGGGGTCTTCTCAGACCACCGTCCCTGCTCCCGCCAAGCGGCCGAGGGAGCCTAGTCCTCCAGCTCCTCGCGCCGGGACGCGTGAGGTGGATTTTGATTTCTACGCGCTCAGTTCCGATGAGGATGAGGAAGAGTAAGTACTGGCAACTTCTTGTTTCCTTTGATTTTTGTTGCTCTTGTCTTGAATTTCCTTTGCCTGATTCTGATTTTGTCTGTCCTCCAGGACCCTGGCCCAAAGGGCGGCGAAGAGGGCCAAGATCCCGGTGGTCGATCTTGAGGACGAGCCCGTCGCAGCAGCAGGGGATGCGCCTGCGACAAGTTTGCCGGACCAGGCAACTGCTCCTCAGAGCAGCCCCCAGTGCAGCCCCAAGCGCAACCCCAAGCGTAAGTCTTCTGTTCACTCTTCGCTTGTCAGGCGCGCGTGGGCTTCTCATCCTTGTTAACGTTTTGCTTGTTTGTTGACTTGCGCAGAAGCAGAGCAGCAGCCCCAGGAGCGCCAAGAGATTGCTCCCGACGAACCGCACGTCTCGACCTCTCCGCCAAGGAGGAGCTCCCCGGCGAGGGAGGATACTCTGCCAAGGGCGAGTACTCCGCCAAGGGCGAGCACCCCGCCAAGGGCGAGCACCCCGCCAAGGGATGGCACCCCGCCAAGGGAAGGCGCCAGCGGCCCTCCGCCGGCGAGAGCTACCACCACGCCGCCGAGGGGGAACTCCCCGTCAAAGGACCCCATCGAAGAGGAGGTCCGCGCAGGTAAAATCCTTGGACTTTTCTTTTTCTGAGTTTTTCTTTTTGGATATTTGCTTGACTATTTTCTTTCTTTTTTCTTTTCTGTCAGACCCATCCGCTCCAGGGCCAATGGAGACAGAGGCCACCACCGAGGAGGACGCGCACGACAACACCGGTGACGTCGCAGCCGATGAAGGGGCGGCCGGTGCTAATGCGCCTGCCGCCGGCGAGACCGCCGAGGCTGCCGGCGTGGCAGCTGAGGGGCAATCCGGCAGTCGCACTGACGGCCCTGAGGCCGCAGGAGTGTCAGACGCCGCGCCGGCTGCCGACCCCTCTGCTACCGCGGCTGAGCCCGGCGGCTATCTGGAGGCCGGCAATGGAGTCTTCATCCAGCTCCCGTGGGCGTCCACGTCAAGGGCGCCCGCGGAGGGAGAGGTCTTCGACGGGGAAGTCCTCGCCTCCGCCGGGCTGATGTTGGTAGCGAGCCCGAGGAGGAGCGGCTTCTGCGGAGGCTTCTGGCCCTGTACCGCGCCAGGCAGGCCAAGTTGGAGTCCCGAGAGGCCCTGGCCGCCAAGGCGGGTACTGACTTGGAGAAGCGCGCTGAAGAGCTCCGGGACGCCAACCAAGCAGCCCTCCGATCCTTGGCGGAGGAGCGGGAGGAGCTCGCCGAGGCGCATCAGGCGTTTATTCTTGAGAAGGCCGAAGCAGAGGAGCAGCAATGGCTCGCCGCCGAGGAGTTGTCCCGGCGAGAAGGCGAACTAACTCAGCGGAAGGTCGACCTCGACAGCCACGAGGACGACCTTGCCGCGCGCGAGGAGTCTCTCGGCGGAGCTCTGCAGGAAGTGAAGGACGCCGCTGCAGCTGCTGAGACTGCCAAGAGGGACTTGGAGGCGAGGGTGGCGCAATTGGAGGTCTACTTGAAGACGAGCGAAGAGAAGGTTGCCGCACTTGCGTCGGAGAGGGAGAAGGACGCCCACAGCCACTCCGAGCTGCAGGTCCGCCTCTCCGACAAGGGCAAGGAGCTTGCCGTCGCCAAGGACTCCATTGCCGATCTGGAGTTGAAACTTTCCACCCTCACCGCATCGCTTGATGGCGCCAGAGAGCGGGAAACGAAGCTGAAAGAGGATCTCAGGGCCGAGAGGGCACTGTTGGACAGCGCCGCCCTCTCCCAAAACAACTTCAGGCTGACGGTGGAGCACTGGACCGAGGGGCTTGTCGCCACCGCCGCTGATATCGACAGGGAGTTGGCGGGGCTGGGGACGGAGCACCTCGGGTAATCCACCGACGAGAATCTCCCTCACAGCGCCAAGCTGAGCTTGTTCTTCAGGGGAGTGGCGTCGGCCCTCCAGCAGCTCCGGGAAAGGATCCCCACGCAGCTGGGGAATGAGGCGCGCAGGCTCTGCACGAGCGTCTTGGAGAGGGTGTTGATGAAGATAGTCTTCCGTAACCCATGACTCAACCTCAACAACGTCCTTAGGACCTTGCCGCCCGACGCCGACCAGGAGGCGCTCAAGGCCCTTGTCGCACCCATCGTGGCCAAGGTGGGCAAGATCAAGAGAGTTGATGGTGACCGCGCAGACTAGGCTGTTTTCCTTTCTGCTTCCTTTGTCGCTGCCAACCATGTTATGAACAATAGTCTATTAGAACAGCGACAAGTCATTTTGTAACATAACTTTATTTTGGGTAGTTAATGCAATGTTATTTCCTTTACTTGACTTCTTCGCTTTGTATACTTTTACCTTACGCTTTTAGGGAACTGTTCGGCAAAGGGACCCTTGCCGCAAGCGCTGAGTGCGGAACTTCAGCAGCCTGCTGGCAGCGCCGTTGCCGACAAGAAACCATGTCGCAGCTAGTCGCAGCACACATATATTGTTGAGCGAACTCGAAAATGAAGTAAGGGCGCGACATTTGTCGCAGCACGCTTAAGCCGTTGAGCGTGCTCGAAACAAAGTAAGGGCGCGGCTAGCCACGAGTTGGTTCATCTGCGCACAGGTTTTCCATACAAAGTGCGGTCGTTCAAGGAAGATAACTTTAAAATTTAAAAAATTTGATCATTCAAACTTTGGCAACTTAGCTTTTGTGTCGTTTGCTCCCCGGCAAGACGAGGCTTTCTTGAACGGCCCTTGGTCCATACCAGTGCCTCCTTCCCCCCCGGCAAACTTGTGCGCGAGGAAGACTTCTTCTGTTTGAGAGAAAAGAAAAGGGAGGAAACATAGATATGGAGCCTCGCGGCTCGTTATTGCTTATCGGGGATGCGTGCTGCACAAGGTGTCATATAGTATATGCAAGAAAAATGAAAAGGCATGAAATGACTAGTTGTGCGAGGCACATAAGTTTTACTGATGCACGGGGTCTGCGCCCGGCTTTGTACAAAGGTTTACATGCAACAGCGGCAAGACTTGTACAAAAAGTGGTTGCCGGAGCGTATCGCGGCAACCGCGCCTTATGGGTAAAACTTGCGAAGGTGCTCAATGTTCCAGGAGTTGCTCACCGGTAAGCCCTCTTCGGTCTCAAGGCGGACAGCGCCAGGCCTTGTGACTTGTCTCACCCGATAAGGGCCTTCCCACTTCGGCGTCAACTTGTTGGAATTCTTGGCGGACTGAACATGCCGAAGAACAAGGTCGCCTTCCTCGAGACTTCTGGCTTTAACTTTGCGGCTATGGTAGCGGCGCAAAGCTTGCTGGTATCGAGCAGCTCGTACAGCAGCCTGAAGACGGTCCTCCTCAAGGAGCAGTGCGTCATCTTGCCGCAGCTGCTCTTGCTCGAGCTCATCGTAAGCGAGCACTCGAGGCGACCCGTATACGAGTTCCGTGGGAAGAACTGCCTCTGCTCCATAGACAAGAGCAAAGGGTGTCTGTCCAGTTGCTCGATTTGGTGTCGTCCTGATTGACCAAAGAGCCGCCGGCAACTCTTCAATCCAGTTTCTTCCGCACTTGTGCAGCCTGTCGAAAGTCCTTGTCTTGAGCCCGCGCAGCACTTCAACGTTTGCCCTCTCCGCTTGACCGTTGCTTCTCGGGTGAGCAACAGAGGCGAAGCAGACCTTGGCGCCAAGGTCTTGGACATATTGCATGAAGGTGCGACTTGTGAATTGTGTGCCATTGTCGGTGATGATCCTGTTAGGGATTCCGAAACGGCAAACAATCGACCTAAAGAACTTGACTGCTGATTGTGCGGTCACCTTTCTCACTGGTTCCACATCCGGCCACTTTGTGAACTTGTCGTTGGCGACGTACAAGTACTAAAAGCCCCCGGCTGCGCGGGGAAAGTGGCCGAGGATGTCGAGCCCCCAGACCGAAAATGGCCAGGATAAAGGGATCGTCTGGAGAGCTTGAGCTGGCTGATGTATCTGCTTGGCGTGGAACTGGCACGCTTCACACTTGGTTACTTGTGCAGTTGCATCCTGGAGGGCTTCGGGCCAAAAGAAACTTTGCCGGAACGCCTTGCTGGCAAGTGCTCTTGCGCCAATGTGGTGACCACATATGCCTCCATGTATCTCTGCCAACAGCTTTTGCCCATCTTCCCGGGGAATGCACTTCAATTTCACACCGTTGAGTCTTCTTCTGTATAGTTCATCGCCGACAAACTGATACATACTTGACTGCCGGGTTATTCTCTCTGCTTCTTCTGGCTCTTCGGGAAGTTCTCCTGTTTGGAGGAAGCGGACAATCTGCTGTGCCCATGCTGGAGCCGGTGGCTCTACAACAAGGACTAAAGGCATTAGTGCTGCTGCGGGAACGTTAGCTTCTACGGCCAGAACCTGTGGCTCGGCTGGAGCTTGACGTTCCCCGGCAAGCTTGCTGGGGCAAAGCTTGTCGGGAACGCCTGCTTCAACTGTACAAACCCTAGGGTCTGCAGGAGCAGACTGTTCCTCAGCAACTTTATCGTTGATCTTGGGGACCTTGTTGGCGGCGGCTTCAGGAAGTTTTGTGGGCAAATTGTCACCGGAAATCAACTTTCTCTTCTTACTTTGTCCAGCCGATGGTGTAACGGATGGTTGAGTTAACTTGAGCACAAAGATCCTTGGTTCCACAGGTAACTTTAGTGCGGCACACTTTGACAGGCCGTCTGCGATGTCGTTTTGAGCTCTTGGAACGTGCTCCATCTGCAAGCCTTCAAAGTGCTCTTCAAGCTTTCTCACTTCGTCGACGTATGCCTCCATCAGCGGGCTCTGGTAGCTCTTGTTCACTTGTCAGACGACCAACTGCGAGTCACCCAGTACAATGAGCTTCTTGATCCCAAGTTCCATTGCGATTCTGAGGCCGGCAAGCAAACCTTCATACTCTGCAGTATTGTTCGTTGCTTGCTCCTTGGGAAAGTGCATTTGGACGACGTACTTGAGGTGTTCTCTGGTGGGCGCGACAAACAGCACGCCGGCACCGGCGCCTTGCAGCGAGAAGGCACCATCAAAGTACATTATCCATTCCTTGCTTGCTTCTTTGACGGGGATGCTTGTCTATGGAATCTCTTCATCTGGTGTTGGCGTCCATTCTGCTATGAATTCTGCCAATGCTCTGCTCTGGATAGTTGAAGTACTTTCAAACTTGAGGCCAAAGCTTGACAGTTCCAGTGCCCACTGAACAATCCTACCTATCGATTCTGGATTTTGCAGTATTCTTTTCAGCAAAAAACGAGTGACCACTGTTATCTCATGTGCTTGGAAGTAATGCAGCATCTTTCTCGAGGCCATGAGGAGGCCGAAAAGCAGCTTCTGCACCCCAGAGTATCTTGACCTAGCCCCCTGGAGAAGGGAGCTATCAAAATAAACTGGGCACTGCACCGTCTTCTTCCGCACCTCTTCTTGCATCTGCGCAGACCCATCCTTGTCGGGGCCAGAGCTTGTCGGGGAAGCCCCCTGCTTGTCGCTGGATGTGCTTGCCGGGGCTGTGGGTTCCTCATCCGCCTCTCTTTCCTCTACCAACGCAGCACTAACCACTTGATTGGTTGCTGCTAAGTACAGCAGCAACTTCTCTTGGGGCTTAGGTGCGACAAGTATTGGAGTGGAGGACAGGTACCTTTTCAAATCTCGCAGCGCCGCCTCCGCTTCCTGAGTCCATTTCATTGGACCTGCGTTTTTCAAAATTTTGAAAAACAGCAGGGCGCGTTCTGCGGACTTAGAAATGAACCTGCTTAGAGCAGCCACACAGCCGGCAAGCCTCCGTACATCCTTGACGCGCTTCGGAGCTTCGATCTGCTCGATGGCTTTGATCTTGTCGGGATTGGCCTCAATCCCCCTTTGGGACACAAAGAACCCGAGAAGCTTGCCGGAGGGGACTCCGAACACGCACTTCTCGGGGTTAAGCTTGAGTTGTATCTTGCGCAGATTCGCAAAGGTTTCATCTAAATCTTGAATCAGAGTATCCTTGTCCTTGCTCTTGACCACTATATCATCCATGTAAGCTTCTACATTCCTGTGTATCTGTGGCTCAAAAGCAGTGTGGACTACCCTCGCAAACGTTGAACCGGCATTCTTTAATCCAAAGGGCATGCGTATGAAGCAGTAAGTGCCACATGGAGTAATGAACGCGGTCTTCTCTTCATCTTCTTCAGCCATAAATATCTGGTGGTATCCGGAGTATGCATCAAGAAACGAAAGCAGCTCACATCCAGCCGTGGAGTCAACGATCTGGTCAATGCGCGGCAAGGGAAATGTATATTTGGGACAAGCTTTATTCACATCAGTGAAGTCTATACAAAGCCTCCACTTCCCATTTGCTTTGCACACGACAACAGGGTTGGCCAGCCACGTGGGATGAAGTACACCTCTGACGAGGCCTGCCGCTTCCAGCTTCTTGATTTCTTCAGCGATAAACTCTTGGCGCTCCACCGCGTGCTTTCTGACCTTCTGCTTGACGGGCCGCGCGTGAGGACAAACGGCAAGCTTGTGCTCAATCACTTTCCTGGGAACACCGGGGATGTCAGATGGTTGCCATGCAATCACGTCGACATTCGCCCGCAGGAAAGTCACGAGCACGCTTTCCTATTTAGGATCGAGCGTGGCACTGATGGTGAAAGTACCACCAGTGCCGTCCTCCTTGGCGGACTCCTTCTTGGTTGTGGGTGGAGCTGCCATTGCCTTCTTGCACTTGCCGGTGGAGCTCGATGGTGCGTCCTCGACGGCAGCGCAGCACTCCGAGGAGGTGCGTTTGCCGGAGTGGGCCCCAGAGCTCTTGCCGGACTTGGTCTTGTTCTTCCCCCCGGGAGCTTCAGCGGCAAGTGTCTTGCTATCTATTGCGGCTGCTGCGTCCCGGTAAATCTTGTCGGCACAGATAAGCGCGTTCTTCTTGTCGCCAGGGACAGAGATGACGCTCATCGGGCCTGGCATCTTGAGCATGTTGTAGGCATAATGAGAGGCTGCCATGAACTTGGCGAGCGCTGGATGGCCAAGTATCCCATTATAAGGCAATGGGATATCGGCAACGTCAAAGGTGATCCTCTCAGTACTGAAGTTCAGCTCTCCGCCAAAAGTCACTGGCAGTGTGATTTTCACCCTTCGGCTTGCTCCTTCCCGGGTTGATCCCTTGGAACGTGCCGGTTTCTTCAAGCTCGCTGTCTGTGATCTGTAGTTTCCGGACCACAGCAGAGGAGATCAGGTTCAGGCCGGCCCCGCCATCAACTAGCATCTTGGTGACCTTGAGGTTGCGGATGGTTGGTGAAACCAACTCGGCAAACACCCGACCGCAATTGTGCGGTCAGGGTGGTCCTCAATGTCGAAGATGATGGGCGTGTTGGACCACTTCAGAAGTTTGCGCGACTCGACGGGCGGCTCTGCTGCATTAACTTCCCGCACCCATTGTTTGAGTTGGCGGTGGGAAGTATGCAGAGAGGCACCACCATTGACGCACAGAACTTCTGTGGCCTTCTAGAACTCCTGCTCGCTGTTGTCCCCGTCGTCCATGTCTTCGTCGTCGTCTTCGTCTACGTCCTTGTCGCGGCCGCGGGGAGGTCTGTCTCCTTTCCACTGCTTGGCCTTGCCGCGGCGTCCTCCCCGGACATTGAATGGCCGCTTCTTGCCGGACTCTCCACCACCTCCCTGGGCCTTCTCCTTGTCGCGTCGCTCGTACTCAGCTTTCTGCTGCTCGACGAGGTACTCGACCCTTTTGCAGTTCTGGAGGTCGTGGCCCTTGGTGCGGTGTATCTTGAAGTACTGCTTGTCGGAGCCGTCCTGCTTGTCGGCGGCCGCCACAGCGGCAGCTTCCTTGCCGGAGCCACCAGCCTGGGCCTTCTTGGCGCCAGCCTCCTTGCCGGACTGCTCGACGACCAGTACTTCTTTGCTCCTCTTTTTCTTGTTGTTCCGCCGCCGGTTCTTCCTTGCCGGGGCGGCATCCTCACTATCTGTTCCTCCTGCTCCAGTATCCTCCCCGGGGAGTCTACTCCCCTCTTCAGTGCGTGTGCACTTGTCGGCCAGGGCATAAAGCTCACTAACGTCTCGGATCTTGCACATCACCATTTCCTCCCTCATCCTGCGGTTACGCACGTTCTCGTGGAACGCGCTGATAACCGCGGCAGGGTGGCCGTCTGGGACGTTGTGCTGGACGCGGCTGAATCTTTGGATGTACTTTCACAGGGACTCTCCTTCTTTCTGCGCGAGTATATGAAGGTCGCTCTCCTGGCCATGAGGCTTGTGGCCACCTGTGAAGGCGCCGAAAACTGATGGCACAGGTCGGCCCAAGAAGAAATGGAGTTCTCCGGCAAGTGCATGAGCCAAGACCTGACGTTTGGCTTGAGCACGAGTGGGCAGTAGTTTGCGAGTATCTTCTCATCTCGTCCCCCGGCAGCCTGCACCGCGATGGTGTAAATGCTGAGGAACTCCGACGGCTGAGTCTTGCCGCCGTACTTCTCGGGTACGTCGGGCTTGAAGTTTTTCATGCTGGGGCACTGGATTTGCCGCAGCTCACAGGTGAATGCAGGACAACCCGCCGCGTAGGGCAAGTCGCCTGGTTCTCCGGGCGCGTGCATGTCGACAGTGGGCCCAGCGCGCTAGTCGGATTGTCGCCGCGCTTCTCTTCGGCGCTCGATGCGAGTTCGAGCGTCTTCTTGTCGTCTGTCGTCAAGGACTTGGCGTTGATCGCGGCGAGCTCGTGGATCAGATGACGCCGTGGAGTCGTCGTCGATGTTGATCCGGCGAGTCGGAGATTTCGGACTTCGGGGCGGGGAGTGCATGGTGGTTGCACCCCCTGCAGTCTTGTCTACATCAGCCCGCGCCTGGCTAACTTGCCGCGGCCGCGACGTCGTCAGCTGCTGCGGCGTGTCATTATTGGCGAAGGCGATGAGGCTTTGGATGGTGGCCCTCCAGTCGTCGGCCTTGTCTGCCGCTGGAGGGAAGTCGAGGAGCAGCTGAGCTCGAGCTAGAGCTTCTGCTGGAGTGGAGGGGAGCGGTGGCAAGCGGTGCGAGGAGCGAGATATGCTCGGACTTCTAACTGCGTTAGAAGGAGCAGGGTCTCGTCCCGGTGACCGCGCCTTGCTCGTGCTAGCACGTTGGCCTTGAGCGTCCCGTGACCCGCCAGTTTGACCTTGTCCCAACAAGCGTATGGTACCTTGTGTACCACGTCGCTGCCGGTTTGGCAGCTCCTAAGAGGGGCGTGGTGCGTGCACGGACGCCGATGTCTTGGAGTGCGCCCGGTCGTCCGTCTTGTCCTTTAACTTGGCGGCGCCGTGAGTTTCCTCGCCGGCGTCCGCCCTTCCGCCAGCGTCTACTCCACCGATCGTTGGCTCCGGTGGCGGCGGGATCGACGCGGACGGGCCTGCTACCTCCGAAGCCTTCTTCTTCATCGGCATGTCGATGAAGTCGATGAAGTTGATGAAGTCGATGGAGATTTCGCCCGCGTGAACACCAGATCGGGTTCACACAACCTCGACGCACCCCCTACCTGGCGCGCCAAAGATGTCAGGGAAACTGATCGCCCACGAACACCTATGGGACCGGAGCCCCTTTTTGGTACGGCAAGGGGGCGGAGGATGCACAAAGAGCGGATCGAGGCGTGCACGCGAGCAGTTTACCCAGGTTCGGGCCGCACGGATGCGTAAAACCCTACTCCTGCCTTGGTTTGTATTGCGTTCTTGGCTCGGGAGCGAGAAGAGCTACAGTACTTATCGCTAGCAACATCGAGCGTGAGAGTGATTGATGGTCTGAACCCCCTCTACGTTGCGCATGGGCCTCCTTTTATAGGTCAAAGGGGTCACCGACAGGTGGCAACGCAGTCGAGGGTAGAAATGTAAAAACGGTGGTAGTTGGAACAGTGTATGCATAGTGCTCTATACCTAACTCTGACGGCAGGGGAAAAAGGCATTAAATGCCAGTCGCCGTCGCCCTAAACAGTGCAAAAAGCGTCTGTCAGGGCGTCTCCGTTCGCCACAACGGTAGCCTCGTCATCGCAGCTTGCCACCGTGTTCCCCAGGCTGCACAACCTTGCCGCGGCCGCCATCTTGCCGCGCCCGTGAGCTTGTCGCTCTCCTCGCCTTGCCGGGGCGCGCGGCGCGTCGCGGCAAGTCTCTTGAAATGCCACGTTTGGCCTTCCCGGCAAGCTCCTCTTGCCAGGGTCTTGTGCAAAAGAAGTGGTCTTGTGCCTGGGGCGGCCTTCCCGGCAAGCTCCTCTTGCCAGGGTCTTGTGCAAAAGAAGTGGTCTTGTGCCTGGGGCGGCCTTCCCGGCAAGCTCCTCTTGCCAGGGCCTTGTCTCTTTAACTTGAATACTTTGTTCTTGAATGGCTCTAAAGAAAACACAGTGGGCCTTGGCAGACGCGCGGCAAGCCCTGCCACGGGACGCTGCGACTGCCCGTGCACAAGTTCGGGATACTAAGGTACCCCTACTTTAGTACACCGACAGAAATAATTTTACACTAGAGTTGAACTAGATCTATAAGCTAGTACACATATTTTTACACTAGATTTGAACTATCTCTACAACCTAGTTCAAATAATTTTACAATATTCTTGAACTATCTCTACACATAATTTTACACTAGATTTGAACTAGCTCTATAATCTTGTTCAAGTAATTTTACACTAGAGTTGAACTAGCCTTATAAACTAGTACAAATAATTTTACACTAGAGTTGAACTAGCCTTATAAGCTAGTACAAATAATTTTACACTAGAGTTGAACTAGCCTTATAAGCTAGTAAAAATAATTTTCGATAGTCTTGAACTATCTCTATAATCTTGTTCAAGTAATTTTACACTAGAGTTCAACTAGCTCTATAAGCTAGTACAAATAATGTTACACTAGAGTTGCACTAGCTCTATAACCTAGTACAAAAAAATTAAACCAGAGTTGTACTATCTTTATATGCTAGTTCGAATAATTTTACACTTGAGTTGAACTAGCTATATAACCTAGTACAATAAATTTTACACTAGAGTTGAACTAGATCTATAAGCTAGTACAAATAATTTTACACTAGATTTGAACTATCTCTATAACCTAGTTTAATTAATTTTACACTAGAGTTGAACTATCTATATAAGCTAGTACAAGTAATTTTACACCAGAGTAGAACTATCTCTATATGTGAGTTCAAATAATTTTAAACTAGAGTTGAACTAGCTCTATAACCTAGTTCAAATAATTTTACACTAGCATTGAACTAGCTCTATAAGCTAGTAAAAATAATTTTACACTACAGTTGAACTAGCTCTATAACCAAGTTCAAATAATTTTACACTAGACATGAACTAGCTCTATAACTTAGTTCAAGTAATTTTACACTAGAGTTGAACTATCTCTATAAGCTAGTACAAATAATTTTACACTAGAGTTGAACTATCTCTATATGCGAGTTCAAATTATTTCACACTAGAGTTGAACTAGCTCTATAAGCTAGTAGAAATAATTTTACGCTAGAGTTGAACTAGCTCTATAAGCTAGTACAAATAATTTTACACTAGTGTTGAACTAGATCTATAATCTAGTACAAATAATTTTACACTACAATTGAACTAGCTCTATAACCTAGTTCAAATAATTTTACAATAGTCTTGAACTATCTCTATAATCTTGTTTAAGTAATTTTACACTAGAGTTGAACTAGCTCTATAAGCTAGTACAAATAATTTTACACTAGAGTTGCACTAGCTCTATAACCTAGTACAAAAAAATTACACCAGAGTTGAACTATCTTTATATGTAGTTCGAACTTGATCTATTACAAGTAATTTTACACTAGATTTGAACTATCTCTATAACCTAGTTCAAATTATTTTACACTAGAGTTGAACTATCTATATAAGCTAGTACAAATAATTTTACAATAGAGTTGAACTAGCTCTATAAGCTAGTACAAATAATTTATACTAGAGTTGAACTAGATCTATAAGCTAGTACAAATAATTTTACACTGGAGTTGAACTAGATCTATAAGCTAGTACACATAATTTTACACTAGATTTGAACTATCTCCACAACCTAGTTCAAATAATTCTACACCAGAGTATAACTAAATCCATGACCTAGTACAACTATTTTTACACTAACGTTGAACTAGATATATATGCTAGTACAAATAATTTTACACTAGATTCAAACTAGATCTATAACCAAGTTCAAATAGTTCTACACTAGAGTTGATCTAGCTATATAACCTAGTACAAATAATTTTACACTAGAGTTGAACTTGATCTATAAGCTAGTACAAATAATTTTACACTAGTGTTGAACTAGCTCTATAACCTAGTTCAAATAATTTTACACTAGACATGAACTAGCTCTATAACCTAGTTCAAATTATTTTACACTAGAGTTGAACTATCTATATAAGCTAGTACAATTAAGTTTACACTAGAGTTGAACTATCTCTATATGCGAGTTCAAATAATTTTACACCAGAGTTGAACTAGCTCTATAAGCTAGTTTAAATAATTTTACACTAGAGTTGAACTAGCTCTATAAGCTAGTACAAATAATTTTACACTAGAGTTGAACTAACTCTATAAGGTAGTACAAATAATTTTACACTAGAGTTGAACTAGATCTATAATCTAGTACAAATAGTTTTACACTATAGTTGAACTAGGTTTATAATCAATTTCAAATAATTTTACACTTGACATGAACTGGCTCTATAACTTAGTTCAAGTAATTTTACACTAGAGTTGAACTAGATCTATAAGCTAGTATAAATAATTTTACACTACAATTGAACCAGCTCTATAACCTAGTTCAAATAATTTTACAATAGTCTTGAACTATCTCTATAATCTTGTTCAAGTAATTTTACACTAGAGTTCAACTAGCTCTATAAGCTTGTACAAATAATGTTACACTAGAGTTGCACTAGCTCTATAACCTAGTACAAAAAAATTACACTAGAGTTGAACTATCTTTATATGTTAATTCGAATAATTTTACACTTGAGTTGAACTAGCTATATAACCTAGTACGAATAATTTTACACTAGAGTTGAACTAGATCTATAAGCTAGTACAAATAATTTTACACTAGATTTGAACTATCTCTATAACCTAGTTCAAATAATTTTAAACTAGAGTTGAACTATCTCTATAACCTAGTTCAAGTAATTTTACACTAGAGTTGAACTATCTATATAAGCTAGTACAAGTAATTTTACACTAGATGAGTTGAACTATCTCTATATGTGAGTTCAAATAATTTTACACTAGAGTTGAACTAGCTCTATAACCTAGTTCATATAATTTTACACTAGAGTTGAACTAGATCTATAAGCTAGTACACATAATTTTACACTACAATTGAACTAGCTCTATAACCTAGTTCAAATAATTTTACAATAGTCTTGAACTATCTATATAATCTTGTTCAAGTAATTTTACACTAGAGTTCAACTAGCTCTATAAGCTAGTACAAATAATTTTACACTAGAGTTGCACTAGCTCTATAACCTAGTACAAA
>LR738713.1:504903052-504930823 GCA_902687465.1 Secale cereale
CTCTATAACCTAGTTCAAATAATTTTACACTAGAGTTGAACTATCTATATAAGCTAGTACAAGTAATTTTACACTAGAGTTGAACTAGCTCTATAACCTAGTTCAAATAATTTTACACTAGAGTTGAACTAGCCTTATAAGCTAGTACGGATAATTTTACACTAGAGTTGAACTAGCTCTATAAGCTAGTACAAATAATTTTACACTAGAGTTGAACTAGCTCTATAAGCTAGTACAAATAATTTTACACTAGAGTTGAATTAGATCTATAAGCTAGTACACATAATTTTAGACTAGATTTGAACAACCTCTACAACCT
This sequence comes from Secale cereale, assembly GCA_902687465.1. Taxonomy (NCBI): domain Eukaryota; kingdom Viridiplantae; phylum Streptophyta; class Magnoliopsida; order Poales; family Poaceae; genus Secale; species Secale cereale. The sequence continues at coordinate 504,903,372 of LR738713.1, forward strand.
AGTTCAAATAATTTTACAATATTTTTGAACTATCTCTACACATAATTTTACACTAGATTTGAACTAGCTCTATAATCTTGTTCAAGTAATTTTACACTAGAGTTGAACTAGCCTTATAAGCTAGTACAAATAATTTTACACTAGAGTTGAATTAGCTCGATAAGCTAGTACAAATAATTTTACACTAGAGTTGAACTAGATCTATAAGCTAGTACAAATAATTTTACACTGGAGTTGAACTAGATCTATAAGCTAGTACACATAATTTTACATTAGATTTGAACTATCTCTATAACCTAGTTCAAATAATTTTACACCAGAGTTTAGATAGCTCTATGACCTACTACAAATATTTTTACACTAATGTTGAACTAGATATATATGCTAGTACAAATAATTTTACACTAGATTCGAACTAGATCTATATCCTAGTTCAAATAATTGTACACTAGAGTTGAACTAGCTATATAACCTAGTACAAATAATTTCACACTAGAGTTGGACTGGATCTATAAGCTAGTACAAATAATTTTACACTAGTGTTGAACTAGCTCTATAACCTAGTTCAAATAATTTTACACTAGACTTGAACTAGCTCTATAACCTAGTTCAAATTATTTTACACTAGACTTGAACTAGCTCTATAACCTAGTTCAAATTATTTTACAATCTACATAAGCTAGTACAATTAAGTTTACACTAGAGTTGAACTATCTCTATATGCGAGTTCAAATAATTTTACACTAGAGTTGAACTAACTCTATAACCTAGTTCAAAAATTTTTGCACTAGAGTTGCTCTATAAGCTAGTACAAATAATTTTACACTAGAGTTGAACTAGCTTTATAAGCTAGTACAAATAATTTTACACTAGAGTTGAACTAGATCTATAAGCTAGTACAAATAATTTTACACTACAGTTGAACTAGCTTTATAACCAAGTTCAAATAATTTAACACCAGACATGAACTAGCTCTATAACTTAGTTCAAGTAATTTTACACTAGAGTTGAACTAGCTCTATAAGCTAGTACAAATAATTTTACATTAGAGTTGAACTATCTCTATATGCGAGTTCAAATAATTTCACACTAGAGTTGAACTAGCTTGTCGGTGTACTAAGGTAGGGGTACCCCAGTACCCCAACTTGTGCACGGGCAGTTGCAGCTTCCCGCGGCAAAGTTTACTGCGTGCTCGCCGGAGACCTTCCTGCTTCTTATCAAACCATTCAAAAAACAAGTATACAAGACAGAAGATCGAGACCCCGGCAAGAGGAGCTTGCCGGGAAGGCCGTTCCAGGCTCAAGACTGTTTCACCAACACAAGACCCTGGCTAGAGGAGCTTGCCAGGAAGACTGGAAGATATCGCCTCGGCGCTATGCGCGCCCCGGCAAGGGGCCCGGGGAGCGGCAAGTTCCCGGGCCCGGCAAGATCAAGGCCCCGGCAAGGCGCTTGCCGGGAAGGCTACGCTGTGTGCCCGCGCTCCAGCTCATCGGCCCACGCGTCGCCCTGGGGGCTAACCAGGGACGCGTGGCGGATGGCTGTGCAGCCTGGGGTACACGGTGGCACACCACGGCGATAAATCCGTCGCCGTGGCGGACGGAGACGCTAAGGCGGGAGCTTTTGGGGTCGACGGCGACGGGCATTAAATGCCCTTGTCCCCCACTGTTAAAGTAGGTATAGACCACTGTTCTGTACTGTAGCTCCACTGTTCCCGCACTGTTACAACCACCACCTCTTTTACATTTTTACCCCTTTCTCCTACGTTGACACCTGTCGGTGACCCCTTGCACTATAAAAGGAGGCCCATGCACAACGTGGAGGGGGTTCGAAACCTAGATTACTCTCACGCACGGTGTAGCTACTTCTTCAAGCTCCCGAGCGCCCCACTCAATACACAACCAAGCAGGAGTAGGGTTTTACGCATCCGTGCGGCCCGAACCTGGGTAAAACTGCTCGCGCGTCTGCTTCGATCTGCTCTTCGTGCGTGTACCCCAGGCTGCACAGCCATCCGCCACGCGTCCCTGGTTAGCCCCCAGGGCGACGCGTGGGCCGATGAGCTGGAGCGCGGGCACACAGCGTAGCCTTCCCGGCAAGCGCCTTGCCGGGGCCTTGATCTTGCCGGGCCCGGGAACTTGCCGCTCCCCGGGCCCCTTGCCGGGGCGCGCATAGCGCCGAGGCGATATCTTCCAGTCTTCCTGGCAAGCTCCTCTAGCCAGGGTCTTGTGTTGGTGAAACAGTCTTGAGCCTGGAACGGCCTTCCCGGCAAGCTCCTCTTGCCGGGGTCTCGATCTTCTGTCTTGTATACTTGTTTTTTGAATGGTTTGATAAGAAGCAGGAAGGTCTCCGGCGAGCACGCAGTAAACTTTGCCGCGGGAAGCTGCAACTGCCCGTGCACAAGTTGGGGTACTGGGGTACCCCTACCTTAGTACACCGACAGGAGCCCCCGGGCCTGGGCCACACACGGTGCCGAGCGCTGTTGGTCCAGGCCCAAAACAGTGCACGGGCACCCGCGGCCCGCGGCGCGCCGAATCCACTTCCATATCCGCCGCACCCCACGGTAACGGCACGCGTCGATTGCGGCGCCGTGGGATGGGACGTGCCCACGATCTCTTAATGGAAAGGGCGAAACACCCCCCACTCCCCCATAAAAGCAGAGGCAGCGGGCGCATTCTTCATCAACTTCTCCGGCTTCATCAACAACTTCATCAGCGACAACTCCATGGCCCCGAAGAAGAAGCCTTCGGAGGTCGGAGGCCCGTCTGCGTCTCACCCGCCGCCACCAGAGCCAACGGTGGGCGGGGGAGACGCCGTCGGAAGGGTGGTCGCCGGCGAGGACACTCACGGTGCCACCAGATCCAAGAACAAGACGGACGACCGGACCTCGGTCTCCGTGGACGCGCCGCGTCCATCACAGCACACGACGACCCCGCAGCGCCATACCACGGGAGGTGGTATCCGCTTGCTGGGACAAGGCCAAACTGGAGGTTCACGGGACGCCCCGGACCCCCGTCCGGGCACAAGCAAGGCGAAGGCGCCGGCGCGGGACCCCGCTCCTTCTAACGTCGTTAGAAGTCCGAGCGTATCCCGCTCCTCGCACCGCTCGCCCGCGTTCCCCACTACTCCGGCAGAAGCGCTCGCAAGGGCGCAGCTGCTTCTCGATTTTCCTCCGGCGGCCGACAAGGCCGAAGAGTGGAGGGCCACTATCCGGAGCCTGATAGACTTCGCCAACAACGACTCTCCGCAGCAGCCGTCGGCCTCACGGCCGCGGCAGGCTGAGAAGACGAAGGCTATCGGCGACAAGACTGCCGGGGGTGCGACAAGCGTGCACTCCCCGCCGCAGAAACAGAAGACGCCGCCCCGCCGGAACAACCCCGACGACGGCTCCACAGCCTCGTCGGACCCGCGGGCTCGTCGGGACCAGCGCCAGGTCCTCGACGACCGGCGAGATGAAGACGCTCGAACCACGATCGAGCGCCGCCGAGAAGCTCGGCGGCAATCCGACAAGAGAGCTGGGAACACTGTCGACGCACCCGCGCCCGGTGAACCAGGCGACTTGCCGTACGCGGCAGGCTGCCCTGCGTTCACCCGCGAGCTGCGGCGCGTCCAGTGGCCCAGCATGAAGAACTTTAAACCCGACGTACCGGAGAAGTACGACGGCAAGACGCACCCCTCGGAGTTTCTCAGCGTCTACACTATCGCAGTGCAAGCTGCCGGGGGGCGCGACGAGAAGATCCTAGCCAACTACTTCCCGCTCGTGCTAAAGCCGAACGTCCGTTCGTGGCTCATGCACTTGCCGGAAGGCTCTATCTCTTCTTGGGCCGACCTCTGCCATCAGTTTGTTGGCGCCTTCACCGGCGGCCACAAACCCCATGGCCAGGAGAGCGATCTCCACATCTTGACCCAGAAGGAAGGCGAACCCCTGCGCAAATATATCCAACGCTTCAGCCGGGTGCAGCACAACATCCCCGACGTTCACCCTGCCGCGGTCATCAGCGCGTTCCATCAGAACGTGCGTAACCGCCGCATGCGTGAGGAGATGGCGATGACCAAGATCAGGGACGTTAGCGAGCTTTACGCTCTTGCTGACAAGTGCGCCCGCGCGGAAGAGGGGAGGAAACTCCCCGGGGAGGATGCTGGCGCAGGGGGAAGCGACAGCGACGACGCCGCCCCGGCAAAGAAGAGCCGGCGGCGGAACAACAGGAAGAAGGGCAAGAAGGAAGTGCTTGCCGTCGAGAAGTCCGGCAAGGAGGCCCCCGCCAAGCAAGCGCAGGCTGGCGGCTCCGGCAAGGAGCCTGCCCCTGCGGCGGCGGCCGACAAGCCGGGTAGCTCCGACAAGCAATACTGTAAGATTCACCGCACCAAGGGTCACGATCTCTCCAACTGCAAGCGCGTCGAGTACCTCGTCGAGCAGCAAAAAGCTGAGTACGAGAGGCGAGACAAGGAGAAGGCCCAAGGTGGCGGGGAAGAGCCCAGCAAGAAGCGGCCGTTTAACGGCCGGGGAGGACGCCGCGGCAAGGCCAAGCAGCGGCAAGGAGATCGACCTCCCCGGGGCCGCGACAACGACGAAGACGACGATGAAGACATGGAGGACGACGAGAACAGCGAGCAGGAGTTCCAGAAGGCCACGGAGGTCCTGTGCGTCGACGGTGGCGCCTCCCTGCACACCTCCCACCGCCAGCTGAAACAGTGGGTGCGTGAGGTGAATGCAGCGGAGCCGCCCGTGGAGTCGCGCAGGCTCCTCAAATGGTCCAGCACGCCCATCGTTTTTGACCTTGAGGATCACCCTGACCGCACCACAGCGGTCGGGTGCTTGCCGATGCTGGTTTCTCCCACCATCCGCAACCTCAAGGTCACCAAAATGTTGGTTGACGGCGGGGCCGGGCTGAACTTGATCTCCTCTGCTGTGATCAAGAAGCTCCAGATTCAAGACGGCGAGCTCGAAGAGACCGGTTCATTCCAAGGAATCAACCCGGGAAGGAGCAAGCCCAAGGGAAAGATCACTCTGCCGGTGACCTTTGGCGGGGAGCTCAACTTCAGGACTGAGCGCATCACCTTTGACGTCGCTGATATTCCATTGCCCTACAATGGAATACTCGGCCGTCCCGCCCTCGCCAAGTTCATGGCAGCTTCCCACTATGCCTACAACGTGCTGAAGATGCCGGGGCCGATAAGCGTCATCACTGTCCACAGCGACAAGAAGGATGCGCTTATCTGCGCCGACAAGATTTACCGGGATGCGGCAGCTGCGGTCGAGAAGGATACTCTTGCCGCTGAAGCTCCCGGGGGGAAGAAGACGAAGACCAAGTCCGGCAAGTGCTCTGGGACCCACTCCGGCAACCGCACCTCTTCGGAGTGCTGCGCTGCCGTCGAGGACGTTCCATCGAGCTCCACCGGCAAGAGCAAGAAAGGAATGGCTGCTCCTCCGGCAACCAAGAAAGTGTCCGCAAAGGAGGATGGCACTGGTGGTACCTTCACCATCAGTGCCGCCCTTGACAGCAAATAGGAAAGCGCGCTCGTCGCCTTCCTGCGGGCGAATGTCGATGTGTTTGCTTGGCAACCATCTGACATCCCCGGCGTTCCCAGGAAGGTGATTGAGCACAAGCTTGCTGTCTGTCCTCATGCGCGGCCCATCAAGCAGAAAGTGAGGAAGCAAGCCGTGGAGCGCCAAGAGTTCATCAATGAGGAGATCAAGAAACTAGAGGCAGCAGGCCTAGTTAGAGGTGTGATCCATCCGATGTGGCTGGCAAACCCAGTCGTCGTGCGCAAGGCCAACGGGAAGTGGAGACTGTGTATAGACTTCACTGATGTCAATAAAGCATGTCCCAAGGATCCCTTCCCTTTGCCGCGCATTGACCAGATCGTTGACTCCACTGCCGGATGTGAGCTACTCTGTTTTCTTGATGCATACTCAGGCTATCACCAGATTTTCATGGCCAAGGAAGATGAAGAGAAGACTGCATTTATCACTCCATGTGGCACCTATTGCTTTATCCGCATGCCATTTGGATTGAAGAATGCAGGCTCAACTTTTGCAAGGGTAGTGTACACTGCTTTTGAGCCACAGATCCACAGGAATGTAGAAGCCTACATGGATGACATCGTGGTGAAGAGCAAGAGCAAAGAAACCCTGATTCAAGACTTGGAAGAAACGTTCCAGAACCTGCGCAGGATACAGCTCAAGTTGAACCCCGAGAAGTGCGTCTTTGGAGTTCCCTCCGGCAAGCTTCTCGGGTTCTTTGTATCACAGAGGGGGATTGAAGCCAACCCCGACAAGATCAAAGCCATCGAGCAGATAGAAGCCCCGAAGCGCGTCAAGGATGTCAGAAGGCTTGCAGGTTGCGTTGCTGCCCTCAGTAGGTTCATTTCAAAGTCCGCAGAGCGCGCCCTACCTTTCTTCAAAATCTTGAAGAAGGCAGGTCCCATGAAGTGGACTCCGGAAGCAGAGGCGGCGTTGCAGGATTTGAAATGGTACCTGTCCTCCACTCCTACACTTGTCGCACCTAGACCACAAGAAAAGTTGTTGCTATACTTAGCGGCAACCAACCAGGTGGTTAGTGCTGCGTTAGTGGCGGAGAGGGAGTCCGACGAGGAGTCAGCGTCACCGGCAAGCGAATCTAGCGACAAGCAGGGGACTATCCCGACAAGCTCTGGCCCCGACAAGGAAGACTCTGCGCAGGAACAAGGAGAGGTGCGGAAGAAGATGGTGCAGCGCCCAGTGTATTTTGTAAGTTCTCTTCTCCAGGGAGCTAGATCAAGGTACTCTGGTGTGCAAAAATTGCTTTTCGGCCTCCTCATGGCCTCGAGGAAGCTGCGCCACTACTTCCAAGCCCATGAGATAACAGTGGTCACTCGCTTTCCGTTGAAGAGGATATTGCACAATCCAGAGGCAACAGGCAGGATCGTCGAGTGGGCACTGGAGCTGTCAAGCTTCGGACTCAAGTTTGAAAGTACTTCAACCATACAGAGCCGAGCCTTGGCAGAATTCATTGCTGAGTGGACCCCAACACCAGAGGATGAAGTCCAAGAAACAAGTGTACCCGTGCAAGAAGCGACAAGTGAATGGGTAATGTATTTTGACGGTGCCTTCTCGCTACAAGGCGCCGGTGCCGGCGTGGTACTCATCGCGCCCACCGGAGAGCACCTCAAATATGTTATCCAGATGCACTTTCCCAGGGAGCAAGCGACAAACAACACTGCAGAATATGAAGGCTTGCTTGCCGGCCTCAGGATTGCGGCCGAACTCGGGATCAGAAAGCTGATTGTGCGGGGCGATTCTCAGTTGGTGGTCCGGCAAGTTAACAAGAGCTACCAGAGCCCTTTGATGGAAGCATATGTCGATGAAGTGAGGAAGCTTGAAGAGCACTTTGAAGGTCTGCAGATGGAGCACGTCCCAAGAGCTCAAAATGAGATTGCAGATGGCCTTTCGAAGTGCGCCGCGATGAAGTTACCTGTGGAACCAGGGACCTTTTTGCTCAAGCTGACTCAGCCATCAGTTACACCATCAATTGGGCAGTCCAAGAAGAGAAAGTTGGTCTCCGACGACTACTTGCCGGCGGATCTTCCTGAACCCGCCGCCAAAGTTCCCAAGATCAACAATAACGCTGAGGAACAGTTTGCTCCTGCAAGCCCTCGGGCTTGTGCAGTTGAAGCAAGTGTTCCCGACAAGCCTCGCTCCGGCGAGCTTGCCGGGGGACCGTCAGCTCCGGCAGGATCAGAGGTCTTTGCCGAAGAAGCTGAGGTTCCCGCAGCGGCCCTCGAGCCTTTAGTCCTTGCCGTCGAGCCTCGGGCTCCAGCATGGGCGCAGCAGATCGTCCGTTTTCTGCAAACTGGAGAACTTCCCGACGACCCTCAAGAGATAGAGAAGATAACCAGGCAGTCAAGTACGTATCAGTTCGTGGATAACGAGCTATACAGAAGATGACTCAATGGTGTCAGGTTGAAATGCATCTCCAGAGAAGATGGACAGAAGCTGTTGGCAGAAATACATGGAGGCATATGTGGCCACCACATTGGCGCAAGGGCACTTGCCGGGAAAGCTTTCCGGCAAGGGTTCTTTTGGCAAGAAGCCCTCCAAGATGCAACTGCACTAGTAACCAAGTGTGAAGCGTGCCAGTTCCATGCAAAGCAAATTCATCAGCCAGCTCAAGCTCTCCAAACAATCCCTTTGTCATGGCCCTTCTCGGTCTGGGGGCTCGATATCCTCGGCCCTTTCCCTCGCGCTGTCGGGGGCTTTGAGTACTTGTACGTTGCAATCGACAAGTTCACAAAGTGGCCAGAAGTGGAGCCAGTGAGAAAGGTGACAGCACAGTCAGCAGTCAGGTTCTTCAGGTCGATTGTTTGCCGTTTCGGGATCCCGAACAGGATCATCACCGACAACGGTACGCAATTCACTAGTCGCACCTTCATGCAATACGTCCAAGACCTTGGCGCCAAGGTCTGTTTCGCTTCTGTTGCTCACCCGAGGAGCAACGGCCAAGCGGAGAGGGCAAATGCTGAAGTGCTGCGCGGACTCAAGACAAGGACCTTTGACAGGCTGCGCAAGTGCGGAAAGAATTGGATAGAGGAGCTCCCGGCGGCTCTTTGGTCAATCAGAACGACACCAAATCGAGCCACCGGACAGACACCTTTTGCTCTAGTCTATGGAGCAGAGGCAGTTCTCCCCACGGAACTCGTATACGGATCTCCTCGAGTGCTCGCTTATGATGAGCTCGAGCAAGAGCAACTGCGGCAAGATGACGCATTGCTCCTTGAGGAGGGACGTCTCCAGGCTGCTGTACGAGCTGCTCGATACCAGCAAGCTTTGCGCCGCTACCATAGCCGCAAGGTTAAGGCCAGGAGTCTCGAGGAAGGCGACCTTGTTCTTCGGCGTGTTCAGTCCGCCAAGAATTCCAACAAGTTGACGCCGAAGTGGGAAGGCCCTTATCGGGTGAGACAAGTTACGAGGCCCGGCGCTGTCCGCCTCGAGACCGAAGAAGGCTTACCGGTGAGCAACTCCTGGAACATAGAGCATCTTCGCAAGTTTCACCCCTAAGGCGCGGTTGCCGTGATCCGCTCCGGCAACCACCTTTTGTACAAGCCTTGCCGCTGTTGCATGTAACCCTTTGTACAAAGCCGGGCGCAGACCCCGTGCATCAGTAAAGTTTTCGTGTTTTCGCATCGATTGCCTTTTGCATGCTTCTCTTTGCTATTTGCATGTTCTGTTTGGCATTTGATGCAACACTCAGACATACGGTAAGCACTATTACGCCGAAAGGCAATATGCTTTTTCCCTCTCCCTTTCCTTTTCTCTTAAGCAGAAGGAACGTTCCTCGCGCACAAGTTTGCCGGGGGGGAAGGAGATGGAGGAGGAACTAAGTGCTGTTCAAGTAAGAAGAGCCTTACCGAAAAGCAAGCAACATGAGCAAGCAGCATATGAAAGATAAGTTGTTAGAATTTGACCAGTTCAAATTTTAAATTTTGGTTGTCTTCCTTGAACGATCACACTTTGTATGGAAAACCTGTGCGCGGAGGAACCTACCCGTAGCTTGCCGCACCATTATCTTGTTTTCGAGTCCACTCAACGATTTAAGTGAGCTGCGACAAGTGTCGCGCCCTTGCCTCGTTTCCGAGTACACTCAGCAAGCTAAGTGCGTTGCGACCAGCTGCGGCGAGGTTGCTTGCCGGCGAGGACCTTGGCCAGCAGGCTGCTCAGAGTCCAGCACTCAGCGCTCGCGGCAAGGGCCCCTTGCCGGCAAGCTCCCCGGGAGCGTAGGGTGAAAAACATACAAAGTCAAAGATTGGAACAAGGAAGATAACATTGCACTGATTGATTGAAGTAAAGCGAATATCTTACAAGGATAACTTGTCGCGATGGACTAATGAGTTCATAACATAATATGCAGCAACAAAAAGATAAAGATAAATGGAGCCCTAGTCTACGCGGCCGCCTTCCTTCCTGCCAAGCTTTGCCACCTTGGCGATGATGTGGCCGACCTGCTCCTTCAGGGCCTCCGTGTCTGCATCAGCCGGCAGGGTGCGAAGAACGTTCGTGAGGTTGATCCCCGGGTTGCGGTACACGATCTTCGTCAAGACCCGCTCCAGAGTTCCCGCGCAGAGCCGGCGCGACTCCTCGGCCAGCTGCGCGGGGATGCGGTTCCGGAGACCTGCAAGAGCCGGAGCGACGCCTCTGAAGAAGAGGCTGAGCTTCGCGCTGTGCGGGAGATCTGGATCCGGCGAGTAGATAAGATGTTCGACCTTCAGCGCCAGCAACTCCTGGTCAATATTGGACGCAGAAGAAACCAGCTCTTCGGTCCACACCTCGATAGTCTGCCGGAAGAGCTCGGAGGCCTTGTTGACGCTCTCCACCAAGGTTCGCTCCTTGCGGAGCTCATCCTTCAACTTGGTCTCCTGGGCCCGGGCAGCATCAAGCGATTCCTTCAGGGTGGTGACCTTCAGCTCCAAGTCTTCAATAGAATCCTTGGCGGCCTTCAGCTCGTCACCCCTCTTGGATAAACTCACCTGGAGCTCTGAGTTTGTGTGAGCATCCTTCTCGCGCTCCAGGATGAGCGCGGCAACCTTCTCGGCGCTCACCTTCATCGCCTTCTCCAGTTGTTCAACCTTGGCGGCGAGCTCTTTCTTGGCGTCCTCCGCGGCAACCGCGGCGGCCTTCGCCTCCTTCAGCTCCCCGCCAAGGGCAGCCTCGCGAGCGGCAAGGTCTTCTTCATGAGAATCCAGCTCAACCTTCCGCTGCGCGAGCTCTCCCTCTCGCCGGGACATCTCCACCCCGGCGAGACGCTGCTGCTCATCGGCTTCGGCCCTCTCAAGTACCCACTCTTGGTACTCGCCGGCGAGACGCTCACGCTCCTCCGCCACCTGGCGGAGGGCAGCCTGATTGGCGGCGCTGAGCTCCGCCGCACGCTTCTCCATCTCTGCCGCGGCCTTGGCGGCAAGAGCCTCCCGGGAAGCGAGCTTCGCTTGCCTGGCCCGATAAAGGGCCAGGAGCTGATGAAGCAATCGCTCCTCCTCGGGCCCCTCACCTCCACCGGGCGCCTGGACGATCTTCAGGCCTGCGGAGGCGAGGACCTCTCCGTCGAACGCCTCGCCCTCCGCAGGAGCTCGCGACGAAGACCCCCACGGCATCTGGATGAAGACGCCATTGGGGGCCTCGAGATAGAACCTTTGCTCCTCGCCGGCGGAGGGACCGGTGGCCGGCGCAGCATCCGATGCTCCCGCCACCTCCGGGTCGGCGGTGCGGCCACCGTCCCCCTCCCCGGCCGCTGCGTCCGCAGCCGGAGCAGTCTCTTGCGCGGCCGGCTCGGCGGCCTCGCCCACCTCCTCGACGACTGGAGCGTCGCCGCCGCCACCCTGCGCGTCCTCCTCCTCAAGGATAATTACCTCCGTCTCCATAGGCACAGGAGGAGGAAGATCTAGAAAGAAGAAGAAGACAAAGAAATTCAAGACTCAAGCAAATATCCAAAAAAGAGACAAGCCAAGAAGACAAGTTACAAAGGTTACCTTGGCGGGCGTCCTCAGCGGCGGGCTCCCTCGCCGGGGAGCTCGGCCTCGTCGGAGTAGTCGCCCTCGCCGGGGAACTTGGCCTTGGCGGGGTGGCCGCCCTTGCCGGGCTGCTCGTCCTGGGCGGGGTACTCTGCCTTGGCGGAGTACCCGCCCTTGACGGAGCACTCTCCCTTGCCGGAGAGTCCTGCCTTGGCGGGGATGGCGGTGCCTGCGGCTCCTCGGCGGTGGTCTCCGGGTGCTCTTCCCGCTGCGGCTCCTCCTCTGCACGGAACAAGACAAGAGATGTCAAGATATGAAGATAAAATCAAAAGCCTCAGACGTACCCCGACAAGCGAAAAGAAAGAACCCCAGACTTACGCTGGGGGCTGCGCTGCGGGCTGCGCTGGGGGCTGCTCATCGGAGCAGTGCCAGAGTCCGGCAGGCTCGGCTCCGGCGCGCCTTCTGTTGCCGCCGCCGTCGAGTCCTCCGCGACCTCGGCCTCGGGCGCCTTGGCCTTCTTCGCTGCGCGGTGGGCCAGGGTCCTGAAATCAGAACAGAAGATAGAGTTAGCATCAACAGAAGCTCAAGACAAAAATCAAGAAGATGAAGAATCTCGGATCCTTACTCCTGGTCCTCCTCGTCGTCCTCGCTCAGGGCGGAGAAGTCGTACTCCACCGTGGGCGCGTCGACGCGAGGAGCGGGAGGCGAAGACTCCCTCGCGCGCTTGGTACTCACCGGGGCTGGGGGCTGCGAAGACCCAGCCCCTGTGGCTGCCGGCGCCCGGGGGGCGGGCGGAGCCGCTGCTCCGCTCCGAGAAGACCCCTGCCGGCTCGCTGCCGGCCTGCGGGGCGCCTCCGTCGTGGCCCGCGCACGGGCCGCCTCTGCTGCGGCTGGTGCGCCGGACGGCCTTGGCGCGGCTTGACTCCCCCGGGGAGCCGCCCGCCGAGGTGGCTGTTGCCGGGGCGCCTGTGCCCTTTCCCCCGTCGCCGCCTTGCGGAGACGCTTTGCCGGGGACTCCTTCGGGCTTGCCGGGCGCGGGGAGCTCTCCGACGAGGAGAGGTCGTCGGCGTATAACTCCGTAGATCCGCCGGAGTCTTCGGCCTCCTCCTCCTCCTCCTCCTCTGCCCCGGCCGGCTCGCTGGGCCCAGCATCCAGCGCTGCGGCCCTCTTCCCCTTGGCGCCTCCGCCCCTCGCGACGCCTCTGCTTCCTCCGGCGGTGCCCTCCCTTGCCGCGGCCTCCGTCGCGATCCCATGGATCCCGGAGTGCCTCAACGAGGGGACCCCGGCGAGCGCGTCGGGTGGGAGGTTCAGCAACCGACGGATCTCCGCCTCTTCCGCCTGGGTGGACGCCTCCTCGGCCTCCGCCTCCTCCGGCGAGAACCCGAAGACTCCTGCCGCCGCGGCTGCGGCGGCCTCCTCAGCCCGAGAAGCTATGTAGGCGATTTCCTGTTCGGTGGTGTCCCGCGTATGCAGCTTGAGGTCCTCCTTGTTACTCGCCACCTCGACGAGGTTGTCGTAGAAGTTGAGGACGTCGATGGGCTTCGGGGCGATCCACGAGCGGTCCAAGCCATGCGAGTCGCACATCGGCATCATGGCAAGGATCCGGTCCCTCGCGGCGTTGTTGCAGAGCGGCACCACTTCCCGGGGAGTCCTGAACCACTCGGGGTGCGTCGGGTCGTACTTGAAGAGCTCTCGTACCATCCCGCGCAGCTCCAGAGTGGTGAAGTTGAAATTAAGCCCGGGGCGCAGCCTCATGATGTCTGCCGGGCCGCCGTACTCCCAGGCCGGCCTCTTCCGGTCCTGGAGAGGGGCGATGCGCCGGCGGAGGAAATCTGCGCCCACCTCGGCAACTGACAGCCGGGCCAGCCGAAGACGGAGAATCCGGACGAGGGCGATGTCGAGCTTGACGTCGTCGGAGTCTAGATCGCTCCAAGCTCTGCCGCGCGCGATAGGCGTTGTGCGCGGCGCAGTGAAGGCTTGCGGCTGGTCCTCTACGATCCACCACCACTCCGCTCGCCATTCCTCCCACTTGCCGCGGAGCTCCCCCGGCAAGTACGACCCCTTCTTCCCGAGACGGAAGACCCAAGAAATACATCCGGAGAGGGGGGCATCGGCCTCGGCTCTGGGGGTGAAAAAGTGTCTAAAGAGGGCTACGTTGGGGTGGACTCCTATGAAGTTTTCGCACATATGTGCGAAAACGGCCATGGTGAGAATGGCGTTGGGGGTGAAATCAAGCAGATGGAAGCCATACGTATTCATGATATCACAGAAGAAGTTCGAAAAAGGAGGACAGAGACCACAGTGGAAAAAGGCAGCAAAGAAGTGATACCCGCCGGGATAGTTGTCCTTGGCGACGGCCGGGTATGCTCGGGTGCGGGGATGCGCGTCGGTGCCCTTGGACCAGAACAAGTAATACTTGTTCCAGAGTTCTTGCACGCCGAGCTTCGGTGGGAAGACGACGTGCCGCTTCCGGTAAGCGATGAGCTTGGCTGCTTGCTCGGATTTCTCCTTCTTGGATTTCTCCGCTTTCGCCTTGTCGGCCTTTGGAGCCATGGCGGGCGCGGCGGAAGGAAGGGGACGAAGAGCTCGGCGGCGGCGGAGCTGTGGAGGCGGAGCGCAAGAAGGGATCTTTTGCAGGAGGAAGACGACGTAATGAGAGCACAGGGAGGGGAACCGCGCCCGCTGCCTCTGCTTTTATGGGGGAGTGGGGGGCGTTTCGCCCTTTCCATTAAGAGATCGTGGGCACGTCCCATCCCACGGCGCCGCAATCGACGCGTGCCGTTACCGTGGGGTGCGGCGGATATGGAAGTGGATTCGGCGCGCCGCGGGCCGCGGGTGCCCGTGCACTGTTTTGGGCCTGGCCCAACAGCGCTCGGCACCGTGTGTGGCCCAGGCCCGGGGGCTCCTGTCGGTGTACTAAGGTAGGGGTACCCCAGTACCCCAACTTGTGCACGGGCAGTTGCAGCTTCCCGCGGCAAAGTTTACTGCGTGCTCGCCGGAGACCTTCCTGCTTCTTATCAAACCATTCAAAAAACAAGTATACAAGACAGAAGATCGAGACCCCGGCAAGAGGAGCTTGCCGGGAAGGCCGTTCCAGGCTCAAGACTGTTTCACCAACACAAGACCCTGGCTAGAGGAGCTTGCCAGGAAGACTGGAAGATATCGCCTCGGCGCTATGCGCGCCCCGGCAAGGGGCCCGGGGAGCGGCAAGTTCCCGGGCCCGGCAAGATCAAGGCCCCGGCAAGGCGCTTGCCGGGAAGGCTACGCTGTGTGCCCGCGCTCCAGCTCATCGGCCCACGCGTCGCCCTGGGGGCTAACCAGGGACGCGTGGCGGATGGCTGTGCAGCCTGGGGTACACGGTGGCACACCACGGCGATAAATCCGTCGCCGTGGCGGACGGAGACGCTAAGGCGGGAGCTTTTGGGGTCGACGGCGACGGGCATTAAATGCCCTTGTCCCCCACTGTTAAAGTAGGTATAGACCACTGTTCTGTACTGTAGCTCCACTGTTCCCGCACTGTTACAACCACCACCTCTTTTACATTTTTACCCCTTTCTCCTACGTTGACACCTGTCGGTGACCCCTTGCACTATAAAAGGAGGCCCATGCACAACGTGGAGGGGGTTCGAAACCTAGATTACTCTCACGCACGGTGTAGCTACTTCTTCAAGCTCCCGAGCGCCCCACTCAATACACAACCAAGCAGGAGTAGGGTTTTACGCATCCGTGCGGCCCGAACCTGGGTAAAACTGCCCGCGCGTCTGCTTCGATCTGCTCTTCGTGCTCCCTCCGCCCTCGTACCGCACAGACAAGGGGCTCCGGTCCCATAGGTGTTCGTGGCGGACAGTTTCCCCCGACATAGCTCTATAATCTAGTACAAATAATTTTACACTAGAGTTGAACTAGATTTATAAGCTAGTACAAATAATTTTACACTACAATTGAACTAGCTCTAGAACCTAGTTCAAATAATTTTACAATAGTCTTGAACTATCTCTATAATCTTGTTCAAGTAATTTTACACTAGAGTTCAACTAGCTCTATAAGCTAGTACAAATAGTTTTACACTAGAGTTGCACTAGCTCTGTAACCTAGTACAAAAAAATTACACCAGAGTTGAACTATCTTTATATGCTAGTTCGAATAAATTTACACTTGAGTCGAACTAGCTATATAACTTAGTACAAATAATTTTACACTAGAGTTGAACTAGATCTATAAGCTAGTACAAATAATTTTACACTAGATTTGAACTATCTCTATAACCTAGTTCAAATAATTTTACACTAGAGTTGAATTATCTATATAAGCTAGTACAAGTAATTTTACACTAGAGTTGAACTATATCTATAACCTAGTTCAAATAATTTTACACTAGAGTTGAACTAGCTCTATAACCTAGTTCAAATAATTTTACACTAGAGTTGAACTAGCCTTATAAGCTAGTACAAATAATTTTACACTAGAGTTGAACTAGCTCTATAAGCTAGTACAAATAATTTTACACTAGAGTTGAACTAGCTCTATAAGTTAGTACAAATAATTTTACAATAGAGTTGAACTAGATCTATAAGCTAGTACAAATAATTTTACACTACAATTGAACTAGTTCTATAGCCTAGTTCAAATAATTTTACAATAGTCTTGAACTATCTCTATAATCTTATTCAAGTAATTTTACACTAGAGTTCAACTAGCTCTATGTCGGTGTACTAAGGTAGGGGTACCCTAGTACCCCAACTTGGGCACGGGCAGCGGCAGCTCCCCGCGGCAGGGTTCATCACGCGCTTACCGGAGACCTTCCTGCCCCTTATCTAGCCATTCAAAAACAAAGTATACAAGACAGAAGACCAAGACCCCGGCAAGAGGAGCTTGCCGGGAAGGCCGTCCCAGGCTCGAGATTGCTTAACTAGCACGAGGCCCTGGCAAGAGGAGCTTGTCAGGACGAATAGAAGATTTTATCTTAGAAGACCCGGCAAGGGCTCGGGGAGCGGCAAGCTTCCGGGCCCGGCAAGGTCGAGATCCCCGGCAAGGTGCTTGCCGGGGGAGGTGCGCCATGTGCCCGCGCTCCAGCTCATCGGCCCACGCGTCGCCCTGGGGCCACTCCAGGGACGCGTGGCGGATGGCTGTGCAGCCTGGGGGACACGGTGGCACTCCACGGCAGAGGATCCATCGCCGTGGCAGACGGAGACGCAACGGCGGGAGCTTTTGGGGTCGACGGCGACGGGCATTAAATGCCCTTGTCCCCCACTGTTAAAGTAGGTATAGACCACTGTTCCGTACTGTAGCTCCACTGTTCCCGCACTGTTACAACTACCACCTCTTTTACATTTTTACCCCTTTCTCCTACGTTGACACCTGTCGGTGACCCCTTGCACTATAAAAGGAGGCCCATGCACAACGTGGAGGGGGTTCGAAACCTAGATTACTCTCACGCACGGTGTAGCTGCTTCTTCAAGCTCCCGAGCGCTCAACTCAATACACAACCAAGCAGGAGTAGGGTTTTACGCATCCGTGCGGCCCGAACCTGGGTAAAAACTGCCCGCGCGTCTGCCTCGATCTGCTCTTCGTGCTCCCTCCGCCCTCGTACCGCACAGACAAGGGGCTCCGGTCCCATAGGTGTTCGTGGCGGACAGTTTCCCCCGACATCTTTGGCGCGCCAGGTAGGGGGGCGTCGAGGTTGTGCGAACCTGATCCGGCGTTCGCGCGGGCGCAATCTTCATTAACCTCTCCAAGTTTCGTCAACAACTTCATCAGCGACAACTCCATGGCCCCGAAGAAGAAGCCTTCGGAGGTCGGGGGCCCGTCTGCGTCTCATCCACCGCCACCAGAGCCAACGGTGGGCGGGGGAGACGCCGTCGGAAGGGTGGTTGCCGGCGAGGACACTCACGGTGCCACCAGATCCAAGAACAGGACGGACGACCGGACCTCGGTCTCCGTGGACGCGCCACGTCCATCGCAACATACGACGACCCCGCAGCGCCATGCCACGGGAGGTGGTATCCGCTTGCTGGGACAAGGCCATACTGGAGGTTCGCGGGACGCCCCGGACCCCCGTCCGGGCACAAGCAAAGCGAAGGCGCCGGCACGGGACCCCGCTCCTTCTAACGTCGTTAGAAGTCCGAGCGTATCCCGCTCCTCGCACCGCTCGCCCGCGTTCCCCACTACTCCGGCAGAAGCGCTCGCAAGGGCGCAGCTGCTCCTCGATTTTCCTCCAGCGGCCGACAAGGCCGAGGAATGGAGGGCCACTATCCGGAGCCTGATAGACTTCGCCAACAACGACTCCCCGCAGCAGCCGTCGGCCTCGCGGCCGCGGCAGGCCGAGAAGACGAAGGCTATCGGCGACAAGACTGCCGGGGGTGCGACAAGCGTGCACTCCCCGCCGCAGAAGCAGAAGACGCCGCCCCCGCCGGAACAACCCCGACGACGGCTCCACAGCCTCGTCGGACCCGCGGGCCCGTCGGGACCAGCGCCAGGTCCTCGACGACCGGCGAGATGAAGACGCTCGGACCACGATCGAGCGCCGCCGAGAAGCTCGGCGACAATCCGACAAGAGAGCTGGGAACGCTGTCGACGCACCCGCGCCCGGTGAGCCAGGCGACTTGCCGTACGCGGCAGGCTGCCCTGCGTTCACCCGCGAGCTGCGGCGCGTCCAGTGGCCCAGCATGAAGAACTTTAAGCCCGACGTACCGGAGAAGTACGACGGCAAGACGCACCCCTCGGAGTTTCTCAGCGTCTACACCATAGCAGTGCAAGCTGCCGGGGGGCGCGACGAGAAGATCCTAGCCAACTACTTCCCGCTCGTGCTGAAGCCGAACGTCCGTTCGTGGCTCATGCACTTGCCGGAAGGCTCTATCTCTTCTTGGGCCGACCTCTGCCATCAGTTTGTTGGCGCCTTCACCGGCGGCCACAAACCCCATGGCCAGGAGAGCGATCTCCACATTTTGGCCCAGAAGGAGGGCGAACCCCTGCGCAAGTATATCCAACGTTTCAGCCGGGTGCAGCACAACATCCCCGACGTTCACCCTGCTGCGGTTATCAGCGCGTTCCATCAGAACGTGCGTAACCGCCGCATGCGTGAGGAGATGGCGATGACCAAGATCAGGGACGTCAGCGAGCTCTACGCTCTTGCCGACAAGTGCGCCCGTGCAGAAGAGGGGAGGAAACTCCCCGGGGAGGATGCTGGCGCAGGGGGAAGCGACAGCGACGACGCCGCCCCGGCAAAGAAGAGCCGGCGGCGGAACAACAGGAAGAAGGGCAAGAAGGAAGTGCTTGCCGTCGAGAAGTCCGGCAAGGAGGCCCCCGCCAAGCAAGCGCAGGCTGGCGGCTCCGGCAAGGAGCCTGCCCCTGCGGCGGCGGCCGACAAGCCGGGTAGCTCCGACAAGCAATACTGCAAGATTCACCGCACCAAGGGTCACGACCTCTCCAACTGCAAGCGCGTCGAGTACCTCGTCGAGCAGCAAAAAGCTGAGTACGAGAGGCGCGACAAGGAGAAGGCCCAAGGTGGCGGGGAAGAGCCCAGCAAGAAGCGGCCATTCAATGGCCGAGGAGGTCACACCACCGGCAACCGAATCCAGCGACAAGCAGGGGGCTGTCCCGACAAGCTCTGGCCCCGACAAGGAAGACTCTGCGCAGGAAAAGGAAGAGGTGCGGAAGAAGATGGTGCAGCGCCCAGTGTATTTTGTAAGTTCCCTTCTCCAGGGAGCTAGATCAAGGTACTCTGGTGTGCAAAAATTGCTTTTCGGCCTTCTCATGGCCTCGAGGAAGCTGCGCCACTACTTCCAAGCCCATGAGATAACAGTGGTCACTCGCTTTCCATTGAAGAGGATATTGCACAATCCAGAGGCAACAGGCAGGATCGTCGAGTGGGCACTGGAACTGTCAAGCTTCGGACTCAAGTTTGAAAGTACTTCAACCATTCAGAGCCGAGCTTTGGCAGAGTTCATTGCTGAGTGGACCCCAACGCCAGAAGAAGAAGTTCAAGAAACAAGCGCACCCGTGCAAGAAGCAACAAGTGAATGGGTAATGTACTTTGATGGTGCCTTCTCGCTGCAAGGCGCCGGTGCCGGCGTGGTACTCATCGCGCCCACCGGAGAGCACCTCAAGTATATTATCCAGATGCACTTCCCAAGAGAGCAAGCGACAAACAATACTGCAGAGTATGAAGGCTTGCTCGCCGGCCTCAGAATTGCGGCTGAACTTGGGATCAGAAAGCTGATTGTACGTGGAGATTCTCAGTTGGTGGTCCGGCAAGTCAACAAGAGCTACCAGAGCCCTTTGATGGAAGCATATGTAGATGAAGTGAGGAAGCTTGAAGAGCACTTTGAAGGTCTGCAGATGGAGCATGTCCCGAGAGCTCAGAATGAAATTGCAGATGGCCTTTCAAAGTGTGCTGCGATGAAGTTACCTGTGGAACCAGGGACCTTCCTGCTCAAGCTAACTCAACCATCAGTTACACCATCAATTGGGCAGTCTAAGAAGAGAAAGTTGGTCTCCGGCGACTACTTGCCGGCGGATCTTCCAGAAACCGCCGCCAAGGTCCCCAAGATCAACGACAAGAACGCTGAGGAACAGTTTGCTCCTGCAAGCCCTCGGGCTTGTGCAGTTGAAGCAAGTGTTCCCGACAAGCCTCGCCCCGGCGAGCTTGCCGGGGGACCGTCAGCTCCGACAGGACCAGAGGTCTTTGCCGTAGAAGCTGGGGTTCCCGCAGCGGCCCTCGAGCCTTTAGTCCTTGCCGTCGAGCCCCGGGCTCCGGCATGGGCACAGCAGATCGTCCGTTTTCTGCAAACTGGAGAACTTCCCGACGACCCTCAAGAGATAGAGAAGATAACCAGGCAGTCAAGTATGTATCAGTTTGTGGATAACGAGCTGTACAGAAGAAGACTCAATGGTGTCAGGTTGAAATGCATCTCCAGAGAAGATGGACAGAAGCTGTTGGCAGAAATACACGGAGGCATATGCGGCCACCACATTGGCACAAGGGCACTTGCCGGGAAAGCTTTCCGGCAAGGGTTCTTTTGGCAAGAAGCCCTCCAAGATGCAACTGCACTAGTAACCAAGTGTGAAGCGTGCCAGTTCCATGCAAAGCAAATACATCAGCCAGCTCAAGCTCTCCAAACAATCCCTTTGTCATGGCCCTTCTCGGTCTGGGGGCTCGATATCCTCGGCCCTTTCCCTCGCGCTGTCGGGGGCTTTGAGTACTTGTACGTTGCAATCGACAAGTTCACAAAGTGGCCAGAAGTGGAGCCAGTGAGAAAGGTGACAGCACAGTCAGCAGTCAGGTTCTTCAGGTCGATTGTTTGCCGTTTCGGGATCCCTAACAGGATCATCACCGACAACGGTACACAATTCACTAGTCGCACCTTCATGCAATACGTCCAAGACCTTGGCGCCAAGGTCTGTTTCGCTTCTGTTGCTCACCCGAGGAGCAACGGTCAAGCGGAGAGGGCAAATGCTGAAGTGCTGCGCGGACTCAAGACAAGGACCTTTGACAGGCTGCGCAAGTGCGGAAGGAATTGGATAGAGGAGCTCCCGGCGGCTCTTTGGTCAATCAGAACGACACCGAGTCGAGCCACCGGGCAGACACCTTTTGCTCTAGTCTATGGAGCAGAAGCAGTTCTCCCCACGGAACTCGTATACGGATCTCCTCGAGTGCTCGCTTATGATGAGCTCGAGCAAGAGCAACTGCGGCAAGATGACGCATTGCTCCTTGAGGAGGGACGTCTCCAGGCTGCTGTACGAGCTGCTCGATACCAGCAAGCTTTGCGCCGCTAGCATAGCCGCAAAGTCAAGGCCAGGAGTCTCGAGGAAGGCGACCTTGTTCTTCGGCGTGTTCAGTCCGCCAAGAATTCCAACAAGTTGACGCCGAAGTGGGAAGGCCCTTATCGGGTGAGACAAGTTACGAGGCCCGGCGCTGTCCGCCTCGAAACCGAAGAAGGCTTACCGGTGAGCAACTCCTGGAACATAGAGCATCTTCGCAAGTTTCACCCCTAAGGCGCGGTTGCCGTGATCCGTTCCGGCAACCACCTTTTGTACAAGCCTTGCCGCTGTTGCATGTAACCCTTTGTACAAAGCCGGGCGCAGACCCCGTGCATCAGTAAAGATTTCGTGTTTTCGCATCGATTGCCTTTCGCATGCTTCTCTTTGCTATTCGCATGTTTTATTTGGCATTTGATGCAACACTTAGACATTCGGTAAGCACTATTACGCCGAAAGGCAATATGCTTGTTTCCCTCTCCTTTTCCTTTTTCTCTTAAGCAGAAGGAACGTTCCTCGCGCACAAGTTTGCCGGGGGGGAAGGAGGTAGAGGAGGAACTAAGTGCCGTTCAAGAAAGAAGAGCCTCACCGGAAAGCAAACAACATGAGCAAGCAGCATGTGAAAGATAAGTTGTTAGAATTTGACCAGTTCAAATTTTAATTTTTGGTTGTCTTCCTTGAACAATCACACTTTATATGGAAAACCTGTGCGCGGAGGAACCTACCCGTGGCTTGCCGCACCCTTATCTTGTCTTCGAGTCCACTCAACGATTTAAGTGAGCTGCGACAGGTGTCGCGCCCTTGCTTCGTTTCCGAGTACACTCAGCAAGCTAAGTGCGTTGCGACTTGCTGCGGCGAGGTTGCTTGCGGCCGCTCCTCGACGACCCAGCACCACTCCGCGCGCCACTCTTCCCACTTGCCGCGGAGCTCCCCCGGCAAGTAGGCTAATTTCTTATTCAGCCTAAACACCCAAGAGATTCCTCCGGAGAGGGGGGCGTCGGCCTCTACTCTAGGGATGAAAAAGTGCCTAAAGAGAGCTACGTTGGGCTGGATTCCTACGAAGTTTTCGCACATGTGTGCGAAAACGGACATGGTGAGGATGGCGTTGGGAGTGAAGTCGAGGAGGTGGAGGCCATAAGTATTCATGATATCGCAGAAAAAGTTTGAGAAGGGAGGGCACAGACCGCAGTGGAAGAAGGCTGCGAAAAAGTAATACCCGCCGGGGTAGTGGTCCTTGGCGACGGCCGGGTAGACGCGCGTGCGGGGGTGCGCTGGGGTCTCCTTGGCCCAGAACAAATAATATTTGTTCCAAAGTTCCCGCACGCCGAGCTTCGGCGCGAAGACAATGTGCTCCTTCCGGTACGCGGCGAGCTTCGCCGCCTGATCTGACTTCTCCCGCTTGGACTTCTCCGACTTCGCCTTGTCGGTCTTTGGGGCCATGGCGGATGCGGTGGAAGGAAGGGGACGAAGAGCTTGGTGGTGGCGGAGGAGTAGAGGCGAAGCGCAGAGGAATCTGAGGAAGAAGACGGTGGCAATGAGTGCGCAGGGAGGGGAACCGCGCCGCTCTCTCTGCTTTTATGGGAGAGTGGGGGGCGTTTCGCCCTTCCCATTAAAGAAATCGTGGGCACGTCCCATCCCACGGCGCCGCAATCGACGCGTGCCGTTGCCGTGGGGTGCGGCGGATATGGAAGTGGATTCGGCGCGCCGCGGGCCGCGGGTGCCCGTGCACTGTTTTGGGCCTGGCCCAACAGCGCTCGGCACCGTGTGTGGCCCAGGCCCGGGGGCTCCTGTCGGTGTACTAAGGTAGGGGTACCCTAGTACCCCAACTTGGGCACGGGCAGCGGCAGCTCCCCGCGGCAGGGTTCATCACGCGCTTACCGGAGACCTTCCTGCCCCTTATCTAGCCATTCAAAAACAAAGTATACAAGACAGAAGACCAAGACCCCGGCAAGAGGAGCTTGCCGGGAAGGCCGTCCCAGGCTCGAGATTGCTTAACTAGCACGAGGCCCTGACAAGAGGAGCTTGTCAGGACGAATAGAAGATTTTACCTTAGAAGACCCGGCAAGGGCTCGGGGAGCGGCAAGCTTCCGGGCCCGGCAAGGTCGAGATCCCCGGCAAGGTGCTTGCCGGGGGAGGTGCGCTGTGTGCCCGCGCTCCAGCTCATCGGCCCACGCGTCGCCCTGGGGCCACTCCAGGGACGCGTGGCGGATGGCTGTGCAGCCTGGGGGACACGGTGGCACTCCACGGCAGAGGATCCATCGCCGTGGCAGACGGAGACGCAACGGCGGGGGCTTTTGGGGTCGACGGCGACGGGCATTAAATGCCCTTGTCCCCCACTGTTAAAGTAGGTATAGACCACTGTTCTGTACTGTAGCTCCACTGTTCCCGCACTGTTACAACTACCACCTCTTTTACATTTTTACCCCTTTCTCCTACGTTGACACCTGTCGGTGACCCCTTGCACTATAAAAGGAGGCCCATGCACAACGTGGAGGGGGTTCGAAACCTAGATTACTCTCACGCACGGTGTAGCTGCTTCTTCAAGCTCCCGAGCGCTCAACTCAATACACAACCAAGCAGGAGTAGGGTTTTACGCATCCGTGCGGCCCGAACCTGGGTAAAAACTGCCCGCGCGTCTGCCTCGATCTGCTCTTCGTGCCCCCTCCGCCCTCGTACCGCACAGACAAGGGGCTCCGGTCCCATAGGTGTTCGTGGCGGACAGTTTCCCCCGACACCGGCTCATCAAAATTTGAGCTGTAATTGCAATAACTTTCATTTTTTCCAATCCTGCAGGCCATTTTTGAGGGCCAAGACGACCCTTTTTGGTCTCAAAATTTTCCGCGCACGTGATCCAGTGTGTGCACGTATGTAAAATCCTCCAGATCGTAAACACTAGAAGTCCTATCACCGCAATTCCCCAATAGCTTTCCAACGCCTATGAAAATGACGAAATCGGAGCTTGTTCTCACTTGCTTTGAGAGTCTCGATCAATTCGGACTCTAGGTTGATTTTTGTATTTTCTTTGATCACCGTTTCTTCGCGAGAGTTGGCCTAACACCCTATTGTATCCATACATGGGTGGGGCGCCCAGGACCTGAACACCAAAGTGATATGCCGGCTCATCAAAATTTGAGCTGTAATTGCGATAACTTTCATTTTTTCCAGTCCTGCAGGCCATTTTTGAGGGCCAAGACGACCCTTTTTGGGCTCAGAATTTTCCACGCACGTGATCCTGTGTGTGCACGTATGTAAAATCCTCCAGATCATAAAAACTAGAAGTCCTATCACCTCAATTCCCCAATAGCTTTCCAACGCCTATGAAAACGACGAAATCGGTGCTTGTTCTCACTTGCTTTGAGAGTCTCGATCAATTCGGACTCTAGGTTGATTTTTGTATTTTCTTTGATCACCGTTTCTTCGCGAGAGTTGGCCTAACACCCTATTGTATCCATACATGGGTGGGGCGCCAAGGACCTGAACACCAAAGTGATATGCCGGCTCATCAAAATTTGAGCTGTAATTGCGATAACTTTCATTTTTTCCAATCCTGCAGGCCATTTTTGAGGGCCAAGACGACCCTTTTTTGATCTCAAAATTTTCCGTGCACGTGATCTTGTGTGTGCACGTATGTAAAATCCTCTAGATCGTAAAAACTAGAAGTCCTATCACCTCAATTCCCCAATAGCTTTCCAACGCCTATGAAAATGACGAAATCGGAGCTTGTTCTCACTTGCTTTGAGAGTCTCGATCAATTCGGACTCTAGGTTGATTTTTGTATTTTCTTTGTTCACCGTTTCTTCACGAGAGTTGGCCTAACACCCTATTGTATCCATACATGGGTGGGGCGCCCAGGACCTGAACACCAAAGTGATATGCCGGCTCATCAAAATTTGAGCTGTAATTGCGATAACTTTCATTTTTTCCAATCCTGCAGGCCATTTTTGAGGGCCAAGACGACCCTTTTTGGGCTCAGAATTTTCCGCGCACGTGATCCTGTGTGTGCACATATGTAAAATCCTCCAGATCGTAAAAACTAGAAGTCCTATCACCTCAATTCCCCAATAGCTTTCCAACGCCTATGAAAACGACGAAATCGGTGCTTGTTCTCACTTGCTTTGAGAGTCTCGATCAATTCGGACTCTAGGTTGATTTTTGTATTTTCTTTGATCACCGTTTCTTCGCGAGAGTTGGCCTAACACACTATTGTATCCATACATGGGTGGGGCGCCAAGGACCTGAACACCAAAGTTGTCGGTGTACTAAGGTAGGGGTACCCTAGTACCCCAACTTGGGCACGGGCAGCGGCAGCTCCCCGCGGCAGGGTTCATCACGCGCTTACCGGAGACCTTCCTGCCCCTTATCTAGCCATTCAAAAACAAAGTATACAAGACAGAAGACCAAGACCCCGGCAAGAGGAGCTTGCCGGGAAGGCCGTCCCAGGCTCGAGATTGCTTAACTAGCACGAGGCCCTGGCAAGAGGAGCTTGTCAGGACGAATAGAAGATTTTATCTTAGAAGACCCGGCAAGGGCTCGGGGAGCGGCAAGCTTCCGGGCCCGGCAAGGTCGAGATCCCCGGCAAGGTGCTTGCCGGGGGAGGTGCGCCATGTGCCCGCGCTCCAGCTCATCGGCCCACGCGTCGCCCTGGGGCCACTCCAGGGACGCGTGGCGGATGGCTGTGCAGCCTGGGGGACACGGTGGCACTCCACGGCAGAGGATCCATCGCCGTGGCAGACGGAGACGCAACGGCGGGAGCTTTTGGGGTCGACGGCGACGGGCATTAAATGCCCTTGTCCCCCACTGTTAAAGTAGGTATAGACCACTGTTCTGTACTGTAGCTCCACTGTTCCCGCACTGTTACAACTACCACCTCTTTTACATTTTTACCCCTTTCTCCTACGTTGACACCTGTCGGTGACCCCTTGCACCATAAAAGGAGGCCCATGCACAACGTGGAGGGGGTTCGAAACCTAGATTACTCTCACGCACGGTGTAGCTGCTTCTTCAAGCTCCCGAGCGCTCAACTCAATACACAACCAAGCAGGAGTAGGGTTTTACGCATCCGTGCGGCCCGAACCTGGGTAAAAACTGCCCGCGCGTCTGCCTCGATCTGCTCTTCGTGCTCCCTCCGCCCTCGTACCGCACAGACAAGGGGCTCCGGTCCCATAGGTGTTCGTGGCGGACAGTTTCCCCCGACACTCTATAAGCTAGTACAAATAATTTTACACTAGAGTTGCACTAGCTCTATAACCTAGTACAAAAAAATTACACCAGAGTTGAACTATCTTTATATGCTAGTTCGAATAATATTACACTTGAGATGAACTAGCTATATAACCTAGTACAAGTAATTTTACACTAGAGTTGAACTAGATCTATAAGCTAGTACAAATAATTTTACACTAGATTTGAACTATCTCTATAACCTAGTTCAAATAATTTTACACTAGAGTTGAACTATCTATATAAGCTAGTACAAGTTATTTTACACTAGAGTTGAACTATATCTATAAGCTAGTTCAAATAATTTTACACTAGAGTTGAACTAGCTCTATATCTTAGTTCGAATAATTTTACACTAGAGTTGAACTAGCCTTATAAGCTAGTACAAATAATTTTACACTAGAGTTGAATTAGCTCTATAAGCTAGTACAAATAATTTTACACTAGAGTTGAACTAGCTCTATAAGCTAGTACAAATGATTGCACACTAGAGTTGAACTAGATCTATACGCTAGTACACATAATTTTACACTAGATTTAAACTATCTCTACAACCTAGTTCAAATAATTATACACTAGAGTTTAACTAGCTCGATGACCTAGTACATATATTTTTACACTAAAGTAGAACTAGATATATATGCAAGTACAAATAATTTTACACTAGATTCGAAATAGATCTATAACCTAGTTGAAATAATTTTATACTAAAGTTGAACTAGCTATATAACCTAGTACAAATAATTTTACACTAGAGTTGAACTGGATCTATAAGCTAGTACAAATAATTTTACACTAGAGTTGAACTAGCTCTATAACCTAGTTCACATAATTTCACACTAGAGTTGAACTAGCTCTATAAGCTAGTACAAATAAAATTACACTAGAGTTGAACTAGCTCTATAAGCTAGTACAAATTTTTTTACACTGGAGTTGAACTAGATCTATAAGCTAGTACAAATAATTTTACACTAGAATTGAACTAGCTCTATAACCTAGTT
>LR738713.1:504948868-504966108 GCA_902687465.1 Secale cereale
TTACACTACAATTGAACTAGCTCTATAACCTAGTTCAAATAATTTTACAATAGTCTGGTACTATCTCTATTAACTTGTTCAAGTAATTTTACACTTGAGGCGAACTAGCTATATAACCTAGTACAAATAATTTTACACTAGAGTTGAACTAGATCTATTACCTAGTACAAATAATTTTACACTAGATTTGAACTATCTCTATAACCTAGTTCAAATTATTTTACACTAGAGTTGAACCATCTATATAAGCTAGTACAAATAATTTTACACTAGAGTTGAACTATCTCTATATGCAAGTTCAAATAATTTTACACTAGCATTGAACTAGCACTATAACCTAGTTCAACTAATTTTACACTAGAGTTGAACTATCTCTATAAGCTAGTACAAATAATTTTACACTAGAGATGAACTGGCTCTATAAGCTAGTACAAATAATTTACAACAGTCTTGAAGTATATCTATAATCTTGTTCAAGTAATTTTACACTAGAGTTGAACTAGCTCTATAAACTAGTACAAATAATTTTACACTATAGTTGCACTAGCTCTATAACCTAGTACAAATAATTTTACACTAGATTTGAACTATCTGTATAACCTAGTTCAAATTATTTTACACTAGA
The DNA here is from genome assembly GCA_902687465.1 of Secale cereale. Lineage (NCBI taxonomy): Eukaryota > Viridiplantae > Streptophyta > Magnoliopsida > Poales > Poaceae > Secale > Secale cereale. Next base: position 504,949,494 of record LR738713.1, read on the forward strand.
GTTGAACTATCTATATAAGCTTGTACAAATAATTTTACACTAGGCATGAACTAGCTCTATAACTTAGTTCAAGTAATTTTACACTAGAGTTGAACTAGCTCTATAAGCTAGTTTAAAAAAATTTACACTAGAGTTGAACTATCTCTATATGCGAGTTCAAGTAATTTCACACTAGAGCTGAACTAGCTCTATAAGCTAGTACAAATAATTTTACACTAGAGTTGAACTAGCTCTATGTCGGGGAAACTGATCCACCCACGAACACCTATGGGGACGGAGCCCTTTTTCGGTACGGCACGGGGCGGAGATCCCACGAAGAGCAGATCGAGGCGAAGCACACGAGGAGTTACCCAGGTTCGGGCCGCACGGATGGGTAAAACCCTACTCCTGCTTTGTGGTTTGTATTGAGTTCTTGGCTCGGGAGCGCTCAGAGCTACAGTACACACCAGCAGCTAACAAGACCGAGCGTGAGAGTGTTCGAATCCCCCTCTACGTTGCGCATGGGCCTCCTTTTATATGCTAAAGGGGTCACCAACAGGTGGCAACACAGACGAGGGCAAAAAATGGAAAGGTATTGCGGTTGGTACAGCTACCTGTACAGTGTTCCATACCTAACCCTGACGGCAGGGGACAAGGGCATTATATGACCATCGACGTCGCCCAAACAGTGCAAAAATGGGCCGTCAGGGGCGCCACTGTTCGCCACGATGGCAATCTTGTCAGCGCCGCTTGCCACCGCGTACCCCTAGCTGCACAGCCTCCCGCCACGTACGCCTGGGAGGGTCCCAGAGTGACACATGGATGGATGCGCTGGAGCGCGGGTACAGGGTGGTAGCTTGCCGCGGCAAGCGCCTTGCCGCGGTCGTTATCTTGTCGTTTTCGGGAGCTTGCCGCTCACCGGGCCTTGCCGGGATGGGTGGCGCGTCGCGGCAAGTTCCTTGATATGCCTTGGTTTGCCTTCCTGGCAAGCTCCTCTTGCCGGGGTCTTGTCTTCTTGGCTTGAATACTTTGTTCTTGAATGGCTCCAAAGGAACCACAGAGGACTTTGGCGTTCACCCGGCAAGCCTTGCCGCGGGGCGCTGCAACTGTCCATGCACATGTTCGGGATACTAGGGTACCCCTACTTTAGTACACCGACAGGAGCCCCCGGGCCCGGGCCATACACGGTGCCGAGCGCTGTTGGGCCAGGCCCAAAACAGTGCACGGGCACGCGCGCCCTGGGTCACGCCGTATCTCACTCCGTATCCACCGCGCCCTCCCTTAACGACACGCGTTTAATGCGGCGTCGTGGGAGAGATCGTGGGCGGTTTCTTTATTCGGAAATGCGGAACGTCCGCCCCCTCCCTCCTTATAAGCAGGGGAAACAGGGGCAGTTCGTCGATTCGTCCGTTGCTGCTCCTCGAAAACCTCCACCGCTCCCCTTCTTCCCAAAGCCGAAAGAGAGCAGCGCTCCGCTCCCCATCGCCACCAGCACCACCAACGCCGTCGACCTCCCTCACCGCTTCCGCCATGGCTCCGAAAGGCGAGAAGGGGAAGGCTGCGAAGTCGGCCGAGGCACTGCGGCTCGCGGCGCTGCAAAAGGAGCGGGCTGTCTTCCCCCCCAAGCTTGCCGCGAGGAAGTTGAGGGAGAACTACTACCTCTTCTGGTCGGGGGAGACGCGGGCGCATCCGCGCACCAAGGTACTCCCAGCCATTGCTGGTAAAATGGCTCCGAACGGATATGCATTCTTCGCCTTGTTCGTCTACTGCGGGCTCTGCCCGCCTTTCTCTGAATTCTTCTGCGACATCATGAACACCTATGGGTTCCACCTCCTTGACTTCACCCCCAACGCCGTTCTGACCATGGCAGTTTTCGCACATCTCTACGAAAACTTTGTCGGAGTCCATCCCAATGTAGCCCTTTTCCACCACTTCTTTACGGCTCGAGTTGATAGAGGAGAGCCTTTATCCGGTGGAGTCTCCTGGATCTCGAGAGCCCACAAGAAGGAGGCTTATCTGGAGGGAGAGCTCCGCAGCAAATGGGTGGAATGGAGAGCCCGGCACCAAGTCCCAGTAGTGCGCGGCAACGATTGGAGCGACCTGGCCCCAGAAGACGGTAGACTGAAGATTGCCACTGCCCGGATCCAACGACTCAGGCTTGCCGGGCGCACTGTAGGCGTACTTGGCGCAGATTTCCTTCGCCGCCGCATCGCCCCCTTGCACGAGAGGAAGAGGCCCTCCTGGGAGTTCGAGAATGCGGCGGATATCATGAGGCTGCGCCCGGGCCTCAACTTCAATTTCACTGTCCTGGAACTCAACGCGATGCTCCAGGAGCTGTTCAAGTACGACCCCGATCATCCCAAAGTGTTCAGGTTGCCGAGGGGGGTCGTCCCGCTATGCAACAACTCCGCGCTCAGCCGCATCTGCGCAATAATGCCGCTGTGTGACTCTGATGGGATCGACCCAACTTGGCAAGAGCCTGTCGACGACGCCGTGCAGGAGTTCTTCGATGCCTTTGAAGAAGTGCCGATTCGCGCCGACGAGAAGAAGGGCCTCACCCGCGACACCACCGATAAGGAGATGGCGTACATCACCACTTGGCTGGAAGAGGAGGCGGCAGCCGCTGCCGCGGGCGAGTTCGGATTCACCGTGGAGGAGGTGGCTGCAGCAAAGGCGGCAAGCCATGCCCAGCGATGGGAGCTTGCCGGCGAGGAGGGGCCTGCCGGGCAAGACGCCGAGTCGAGCGAGCCTGCCGAGGATACGAGCAGCTCGCTGGAGATCGACTCCTCTTCCTCCTCATCTTCAGGCAGCTCGCCACCAGCAGAGCCTCCAGCTCCACCAAGAAGGCATCTCCGCAAGGCCGGGGACGTAACGGAGCGGCATACGAGTTGATAGCAGCCGTGCCGCGCGACACGCTCCACTGCGGCAAGCAAGGTTGCCGCGGGAGCGCCTCGCGCATCTGTTGCAACTTGAGCGGGGTCTTCCCAGACCACCGCTTCTGCTCCTGCCGCTCCTCACGCCACGGCGGCAGCCGGAGCGAGGTCGTCTCAGACCACCGCCACTGCTCCCGCCAAGCGGCCAAGGGATCCTACTCCTTCGCCTCCTCGCGCTGGGCGTGAGCCGTACTTCGACTTCTCCGCGCTCAACTCCGACGCGGAAGAAGAAGAGTAAGACTTTGTTGTTCTTGTATTTCTTCGATTTTCTGCTGTTTTGTCTTGTATCTCATTTGCCTCACTCTGAACCTGTTCCTTTTTTCAGAACTCTGGCCTAGAGGGCGTCAAAGAGAGCCAGGGTCCCGGTGATTGTCATCGAGGACGAGCCCATCGTGCCAGCAGGGGGTGCGCCTAAGACAAACTTGCCGGACCCGGCAACTTATCTTCAGAGCAGCCCCCAGTGTAAGTGTATAGTTCACTTTCCGCTTTTAGGTGCGCGTGGGCGTTCTTTCTTTGCTCATATCTTGATTGTTAATTTGTGTAGGAGCAGGGCAGCTAGAACAGGGGCGTCCGGAGACCGCCCCCGTTGCGCCATCTGCTTCGACTACGCCGCCAAGGGGGAGTTCTCCGGCAAGGGAGAGTCCTCCGCCAAGGGCTAATTCTCCGCCAAGGGCAAGTTCTCTGGCGAGGGACATCACCAGTGGCCCTCCACTGGCGGGGACTACAACTACGCCGCCCAGGGAGAGCTCTCCGGCAAGGGATCTTGCCGAGGAGCCGGCTCGCGCAGGTAATCCCCTTGCTTCAAGCTTCCCTTGGGTTTTTCTTCTTTTGATTCTTCTTTTTTTGGATATTTGCTTGACTGTTTTTCTCCCCTTTCCGGTCGTCAGATCCATCTGCCGCGGAGCCGATGGAGATGGAGGTTGCTGATGAAGAGAACGTGCGCGGCAACACCGACGACGCTGTTGCCACCGAAGAGGCGGCCGGTGCTGACGATCCCGCCGGCGACGAGGCCTCCAAGGCTGCCGCCGCAGCAGCTGGCGAGGGGTGCGACGATCGCACTGACGGCCCTAAGGCCGCAGGAGCGCCAGCCGCTACACCGACCGCCGAGCCCTCCGCCGCTGCCGCCGCCCCAGGCTCCGAAGAGCCTGAGCCAGGCGCCTACTTGAAGGCCGGCGATGGTGTCTTCATCAAACTCCGCTGGGCCTCAAGCTCCAGGGCGCCGGTCGAGGGAGAAGTCTTCGACGGAGAGGTGCTCGCCTTCGCCGGGCTGACGCTCGTCGACGCGCCGATCAGCAGCAGCGGCGAGCCTGAGGAGGAGCGGTTGCTGCGGAAGCTGCTGTCGCTCTACCGCGCTTGGCAGGCCAAGCTGGACTCCCGCGTAGCGCTGGCCGCCAAGGCGGGAGCCGACATTGAGAAGCGCACGGAGGAGCTCCGGGCCCTCAACCAGGCAGCTCTCCGGTCCTTGGTAGAGGAGCGGGAACAACTTGCCGAAGAGCAGACGGCCTTCTTCCTCGAGAAGGCCGAAGTCGAAGAGCAACAGCGGCTTGCCGCCAAGAAGCTATCCACGCGGGAGGGTGAGCTGGCGCAGCGGAAGGTCAACCTCGACAGCCACGAGGAGGAGCTTGCCGCGCGCGAGCAATCACTTGGCGTGGCCCTCCAGGAAGCTAAGGACGCTGCCGCAGCTGCCAAGACCGCCATGAAAGAACTGGAGGTGAATGTGGCGCAGCTGGAGGCCGATCTCAAGGTGAGAGGTGAAGAGATCGCCGCGCTCAAGCTTGAACGGGAGAAGGACGCCCACAGCCACTCAGAGCTGCAGGTGCGTCTCGCCGAGAAGGGCAAGGAGCTTGCCACCGCCAAGGACTCCAATGCGGATCTTGAGTTGAAGCTAACCACTTTGACCAAGACGCTGGACGGCGCCAAGGAGCAGGAGGCGGCCTTGAAGGAGGAGGTCAAGGCCGAGAAGGCGTTGCTGGCGAGTGCTGCTGTCACGCAAAACACCTTTAGGGAGACTGTGGAGCACTGGACGGAGGGTCTCGTCAACGCTGCTGCAGATATCGACAAGGAGCTAGCGCAGCTGGGGGCGGAGTATCTCGGGTATTCCTCCGATGAGAACCTCCACCCCAGCGCCAAGTTCACCTTGTTCTTCAGAGGCGTGGCGACGGCCCTCCAGCAACTCCGGGAGAGGATCCCAAAGCAGCTGGCGGACGAGTCGCGCAAGCTCTGCGTGGGAGCCCTTCAAAAGGTGTTGGTGAAGGTGGCCTTCCGCAATCCAGGCCTCAACCTCACCAACGTCCTCAAGTCCCTGCCATCGGACGCTGATCTGGACGCGCTCAAGGCCCTTGTCACACCCATTGTGGACAAGGTGAGCGGGATCAAGAAGGTTGAGGGCGATCGCGCGGACTAGGCTACCTGTTCTCTTCTTTCCTTGACGCTGCTGATTATGTTATAAAAACAATCTGTTAGAGCTGCGGCAAGCTACCTTGTAATATAACTCTATTTTCGATAGTGATTGCAATGTTATTTCCTTTACTAGACTCCTTCCTTTGTATGATTTTGCCCTACGCTTCTAGGGAACTTGCCGGCGCCGGCACCTTAGCCGCGAGCGCTGAGTGCGGAACTTCAGTAGCCTGCTGGCGGTGCAGTTACCGACAAGAAACCTTGTCGCAACTAGTTGCAGCACACTTAAGTTGTTGAGCGGGCTCGGAAACAAAATAAGGGCGCGACACTAGTCACAGCACTCTTAAGTCGTTGATCGAACTCGAAACAAAGTAAGGGCGCAACTAGCTACGAGTAGGTTCCTCCGCGCACAGGTTTTCCATACATAGCACGGTCATTCAAGGAAGATAACTTAAAAATTTAAAAATCTAGTTGCTCAAGTTTTGGTAACTTAGCTTTTCTGTTGTTTGCTTCCCGGCAAGGCAAAACTTTCTTGAATGACGCCTGGTCCATACCACTACCTTCTCCTCCCCCCGGCAAACTTGTGCACGAGGGAACCTTCCTTTCCTTGAGAAAAAGAAAGAAAGAAGAGAAAATACAGATAGGGAGCCTTAAGGCTCGTTATTGCTTACCGGGGGTAGGTGCTGCACAAAGTGTCAGATAACACATGCAAAATATAGAAAGCATGAAATTGACAAGATGTGCGGAGCACATGAGCTTTACTGATGCACGGGGTCTGCGCCCGGCTTTGTACAAAGGATTACATGCAACAGCCGCAAGACTTGTACAAAAGGTGGTTGCCGGAACGGGTCCTGGCAACCGGGCCTTACGGGTAAAACTTACGAAGATGATCGATGTTCCAGGAGTTGCTCACCGGAAAGCCATCTTCGGTCTCAAGGCGGACAGCGCTAGGCCTAGTGACTCATTTCACGCGGTAAGGGCCTTCCCACTTCGGCGTCAACTTGTTGGAATTCTTGGCGGACTGAACGCGCCGAAGAACAAGGTCGCCTTACTCGAGACTTCTGGCGTTAACTTTGCGGCTATGGTAGCGACGCATAGCTTGCTGGTAGCGAGCAGCTCGTACAGCAGCCTGAAGACGGTCTTCCTCAAGGAGCAGCACGTCATCTTGTCGCAGCTGCTCTTGCTCGAGCTCATCATAAGCGAGCACTCGAGGTGACCCGTATACGAGTTCCGTGGCGAGAACTACCTCTGCTCCGTAGACTAGAGCGAAAGGTGTCTGTCCAGTAGCTCGATTTGGCGTCGTCCTGATCGACCAAAGAACCACCGGCAGCTCCTCGATCCTGTTTCTTCCGCACTTGTGCAGCCTGTCGAAAGTTCTGGTCTTGAGTCCACGCAGCACTTCAACATTCGCCCTCTCCGCTTGACCGTTGCTTCTCGGGTGAGCAACAGAAGCGAAGCAGACCTTGGCGCCAAGATCTTGGACGTACTGGATGAAGGTGCGGCTCGTGAATTGCATACCGTTGTCGGTGATGATCCTGTTAGGGATCCCGAAACGGCAAACAATCGACCTGAAGAACTTGACTGCTGACTGTGTTGTCACCTTCCTCACTGGTTCCACTTCCGGCCACTTTGTGAACTTGTCGATTGCAACGTACAAGTACTCAAAGCCCCCGGCTGTGCGGGGAAAGGGGCCGAGGATGTCGAGCCCCCAGACCGAAAATGGCCAGGATAAAGGGATCGTTTGGAGAGCTTGAGCTGGCTGGTGTATCTGCTTGGAATGGAAATGGCACGATTCACATTTGGTTACTTGTGCAGTTGCATCCTGGAGGGTTGTCGACCAAAAGAAACCTTGCCGGAATGCTTTGCCGACAAGTGCTCTTGCGCCAATGTGGTGACCACATATGCCTCCATGTATCTCTGCCAATAGCTTCTGTCCGTCCTCCCGGTGAATACACTTCAATTTCACACCGTTGAGTCTTCTTCTGTACAGTGTGTTGTCAGCAAACTGGTACATACTTGACTGTGGGGCTACTCTTTCCGCTTCTTCTTGCTCTACGGAAAGTTCTCCTGTTTGAAGGAAACGGACAATCTGATGTGCCCATGCTGGAGCCTGTGGCTCGACAACAAGGACTACAGGCACATCTGCTGCTGCGGGAACATCCGCTTCTACGGCGAGAACCTGCGGCTCAGCCGGAGCTTGATGTTCCTCGGCAAGCTTGCCGGAGCAAAACTTGTCGGGAGCGTTTGCTTCAAGGTAACAAACCCTAGGACTTGCCGGAGCAGACTGCTCCTTAGCATTCTTGGTGTTGATCTTGGGGACCTTCTTGGCGGCGGCTTCGGGAAGCTCTGCCAGAAAATAGTCACCAGAAATCAACTTCCTCTTCTTGCTCTGTCCAGTTGACGCTGTTACAGATGGTTGAGTCAGCTTGGGCACAAAGATCCTTGGTTCCACAGATAACTTAAGTGCGGCGCACTTTGGCAGGCCATCTGTGATGTTGTTCTGAGCTCTTGGAACATGCTCCATCCGTAGGCCGTCAAAGTGCTCTTCAAGCTTTCTCACTTCATCAACGTAAGCTTCCATCAATGGACTCTGATAATTCTTGTTCACTTGGCGGACGACAAGCTGCGAGTCACCCCTGACAATGAGCTTCTTGATCCCAAGGTCTGCCGCGATCCTGAGACCGGCAAGCAAACCCTCATACTCTGGAGTATTGTTTGTTGCTTGCTCCTTGGGAAAGTGCATCTGGACTACGTACTTGAGGTGCTCTCCGGTGGGTGCGACAAGCAGCACGCCAGCACCGGCGCCTTGCAGCGAGAAGGCACCATCAAAGTACATCAGCCACTCTTTGCCTGTTTCCTCGACGGGGATGCTCGTTTCTGGAGTTTCTTCATCTGGTGTTGGAGTCCACTTTGCTATGAATTCTGCCAATGCTTTGCTTTGGATAGTTGAAGTGCTTTCAAACTTGAGGCCAAAGCTTGACAGTTCCAGTGCCCACTCAACCATCCTGCCTGTTGCTTCTGGATTCTGCAGTATCCTCTTCAGCAGAAAGCGAGTGACAACTATGATCTCATGTGCTTGGAAGTAATGGTGCAGCTTTCTCGAGGCCATGAGAAGGCTGAAAAGCAACTTCTGCACACCAGAGTACCTTGACCTAGCCCACTGCAGAAGGGAGCTGACAAAGTAAACTGGGCGCTGCACCATTTTCTTCCGTATCTCCTCTTGCGCCTGCGCAGATCCATCTTTGTCGGGACCAGAGCTTGTCAGGGAAGCCCGCTGCTTGTCGCTGGACGCGCCTGCCGCGGTTGCTGGCTCATCATCTGCCTCTCTCTCTGCTACTAACGCAGCACTAACCACTTGATTGGTTGCCGCTAGATACAGCAGCAACTTCTCTTGTGGCTTAGGTGAGACAAGTATTGGAGTGGAGGACAGGTATCTCTTCAAGTCTTGCAGCACAGCCTCCACTTCCGGAGTCCATTTCATTGGACCTGCCTTTTTCAAAATTTCGAAAAAACGGCAGGGCGCGCTCAGCAGACTTAAAAATAAACCTGCTGAGAGCAGCCACGCAACCGGCAAGTCTTCGTACATCCTTGACGCGCTTTGGTGCTTCGATTTGCTCAATGGCCTTGATCTTGTCAGGATTGGCTTCAATTCCCCTCTGAGACACGAAGAACCCGAGAAGCTTGCCGGAAGGGACTCCAAACACGCACTTCTTAGGGTTGAGCTTGAGCTCGATCTTGCGCAGATTTGCAAAGGTCTTGTCTAAATCTTGAATCATGGTTGACTGGTCTTTGCTCTTGGCCACTATGTCATCCATGTATGCTTCTACATTTCTGTGAATTTGTGGTTCAAAAGCTGTAGGACTACCCTTGCAAATGTTGAACCATGATTCTTCAAACCGAAAGGCATCCGTATGAAACAGTACGTTCCACATGGAGTGATGAATGCGGTTTTCTCCTCATCCTCTTCTGCCATGAAGATCTGATGGTATCCTGAGTATGCGTCAAGAAATGAAAGCATGTCGCATCTGGCCGTGGAATCAACAATCTGGTCAATGCGCGGCAAGGGAAATGGGTCTTTGGGACAAGGTTTATTCAGATCGGTGAAATCGATACAAAGCCTCCATTTTTCGTTTGCCTTGCGCACGACTACAGGATTGGCCAACCACGTAGGATGGAGCACTCCTCTGACAAGGCCTGCTGCTTCCAACTTCTTGATCTCTTCTGCGATAAATTCTTGGCGCTCCACTGCTTGCTTCCTAACCTTCTGCTTGACGGGCCGCGCATGAGGACAGGCGGCGAGATGGTGCTCAATTACTTTGCTGGGAACACCGGGGATGTCAGACGGTTGCCAAGCAAACACGTCGACATTCGCCCGCAGGAAAGCAACGAGCGCGCTTTCCTATTTAGGGTGAAGCGTGGCACTGATCGTGAAGGTACCACCAGTGTCGTCCTCCTTGGCGGACACCTTCTTGGTTGCTGGCGGAGCTGCTATTGCCTTCTTACACTTGCCGGTGGAGCTCGATGGTGCGTCCTCGACGGTAGCGCAGCACTCCGAAGAGGTGCGCTTGCCGGAGTGGGCCCTAGAGCTCTTGCCGGACTTGGTCTTCTTCTTCCCGCCGGGAGCTTCAGCGGCAAGTGTGTTGCGATATGTTGCGGCTGCTGCTTCCCGGTAGATCTTCTCGGCGCAGATAAGAGCATCCTTCTTGTCGCCAGGGACAGAGATAACGCTTATCAGGCCTGGCATCTTTAGCATATTGTATGCATAGTGAGTGGCTGCCCTGAACTTGGCGAGTGCTGGACGGCCAAGTATTCCATTGTAAGGCAATGGGAAATCGGCAACGTCAAAAGTGACCCTCTCAGTCCTGAAGTTCAGCTCGCCGCCAAATGTCACTGGCAACGTGATGTTCCCCTTCGGCTTGCTCCTTCCCGGGTTGATTCCTTGGAATGTGCCGGCCTCTTCGAGCTCGCTGTCAGGGATCTAGAGTTTCTGGAGTACAGCGGAGGAGATCAGGTTCAAGCCGGCCCCGCCGTCAACTAGCATCTTGGTGACCTTGAGGTTGCGGATAGTTGGTGAGACCAACATAAGCAAGCACCCGACCGCAGTTGTGCGATCAGGGTGGTCCTCAATATCAAAGATGATAGGTGTCGTGGAATTAACACGGCAGATGTCCGGTTTAGCGGACTTGATGATGGAACCATCGCACGGGTTAGCTTGAAAGGGTTCATGGCACACAAAGGACACAAAGGGTTTTATACTAGTTCGGCCCCTTCGAGAAGGTAAAAGCCTACGTCTAGTTGGTTTGGTATTGCTTGGGCGTCGGATTACAGGGAGCGGAATCGCTTGCCTGCGTCTCGACGGATCGATTGTTGCTTGTCCCTGAACCGGTGCCGGGTCGTCCCTTTATATAGAGGTGACGCCTGGTCCGGTTTACAGAGTCCCGAGGCCGGCTCATAATCGTGTCCGCCTCGGTCTCTGCTCTTTCTTTCTTATCCCTCAAGTTACATCTCTTTGGCGGTTTACAAACCGTATTTCTATACATGGGCCTTGAAATCTCATGGGCCGTAATCTCTACTAATAATAAACCAAGTACGATATAACTAAGCCGGTTTACAATATCCGGTTTATACCTATTAACCATATCCCTGACATTAGGCCCCAGAATGATTTGAACTTGTTCATATCAGTCTCCATCGTCTCCTGCAATTTCTCTTCTGTCTTCATTTTTTGTAAACCGGCTCTGACGTCATCCTCCAAAATCATTAAATTCTGACAATGACATCATCTCCGCATTTAACGCCGCGAGCTGTACTGTAGCTTGTTTTTAATGGTTATCCCGAGAATCGAGGCGTTCAACGGATCTTTATCCGATTTTTCTCCCATGATTACCGCACCTGTCGCTTCATATCTTCCTCTCTGTCTATAAATAGTGCCGCCCCTCCTCATTCTTCCTTCTCGCGTCTTCTTCCTCCTTCCGCTACCTGACCTGCAAGAACTCCATTAGATCCCGAGCTCGGAGCGCCGCCATCGTCTCGTCGGATCAAGAGCTCCTCAGGCCGCTGCATCAACCTGACTCGTCCAGATCCTCTCCGCCACCGATTCCTGCCGTCCTCGGTGTGTTTATTCTCCTCATTGTAGATCTGTATTCGCCATTGCCTTGCTGGTGTTCTTCCGCCATTAGAGCTTCTGATGAAGCTTCGTCTCCTTGTAGCTATCTTTCTTACAGAGATTTAGTAACCTTTAAACCCTAGTCCGTAGGTCTCTCGCTTAGCATCAGATTAGATCTTCGTCATAGTGACCTTGTAGTTTATTCTTTCCGCCATTAGAGTTCTCCGCGAGCTTCATACTGTTCTTTCTCTGAAACCTGCAACTCCGTAGTATCTTTACCTTTCTGATCTTGCTGTAGATGCGTTAGGTACTTTAGATCTTGCCATTTTTATTTCTGCTGTTGCCTGCTTTAGGTCTCTTTTTTATGCACATCCTGTAAACTCATCTGCTCTGGATTGGACCTCTGTAGATTTCCCGTGTAATTTTCGTTTCTTTATCTCCTTATGCTCAGATCTATTCCTTCTTAGCAATGCGTTGAAAACCTGTTTTTCTCTTCAATAGATCTGCTAAATATGCTCCGGTTTAGATCGTCATGTCATAAACCGGAAATGATGTAACTTGATGCAATATCTTTAAACTATTCCTCTTCAACTGCCATTTAAACCGGAAATGATAAAACTCTGTTTCATAATTGCCGGTTTAATCTTGCCAAATAATTCTCCGTTTTAACCATTGCATATCATGAATAAATCCCGGATCGTTGCTTTTTCATAATCCGTCTTTGCACTTTCTCTTCTTCAGCAATTTGCTCAAATGGCTAAGCAGTATGTTTCGTGCGACTGGGTTCGTTCTGTCGTGACTGAAGAAGATTTAGTCAAACTATCAAGCATTGGCACGTTAGGTCCTCAGGCCGAATTGAAATGGCGCGTTCCGGGTAATGAGTGTCCTCCCGCTCCTAGGTCCGGGGAAGTGATCGTATTTCTGGATCACATCTCCAGGGGTTTCTCTCCCCCCGGTTCAAAATTTTTCCGGGATGTCCTTGCCACCTTCCAGCTGCATCCACAGGACATCGGGCCAAACTCCGTTTCCAATATTTGTGATTTCCAAGTTTTTTCTGAAGCGTATCTACAAGAAGAGCCTTCGGTTGATCTTTTTCGGGATTTCTTCCATGCAAACCGGCGTACTGAGTTCACCAGCGAGCCTCACCAAGAGCTTGGTGGTATCAGTATTCAGAAAAGGAGGGATGCAGTTTTCCCTCATGCCTCTTTACACACTCACCCCAAGGACTGGAATAAGTATTGGTTTTATTGTATAGACACATCCCCTGAAGGTGAAAACCCTTTGCCGGGTTATCGTGAAACTCGTATCCCGGCAAATCACCCCTTGCCGCAACGATTAAGTGCTGCTGAACGAATCCAGTTTTCTCCTCAACTCTCCAAGCTGAGAGCTTTCATGGCCAATGGCCTGATCGGCACAGACTTCCTACGCTGCTGGTTATCATGGAGTATCCTTCCCTTAAGCCGGCGCCCTGATTTGATGTGCAACTATTCCGGTAAATCGGATGATCCTCAGAGGTTTTCTAAGGAGAAGTTGTCTGAATCGGAAGTGATTGAATCGGCCAAGAAAATTATCAATCCTGCTCTAACAGACTGCACTAGAGTTGGCTTGGCCCCATACTTCAAAAAGAATAAGCTGCCTGAAGTAAGTGTCTTTAACTTGTACTTTATAAACCGTCCTCTTTGAACCGTCTTTTACTTGCCTTTGCTTTTTCCATTTAGGCTGATGATCCTTTCTGGAGGAGGAAACCTCAGGAAAAACCTGCAAGGCAAACTCGCCGAAAAACTCCTGCAAATAAGAAAAGGAAAGCAGCCGTTGACGCCGGTTCTCCTTCTGAGGATGATGATCCGGACTCCGAGGTACGCCTTACTCCGGTTTATATTTTGCCTTTATATACTTGTTCATATCTCTAATGATTCCCTTTTCACAGGATCCACTCGAAGGTGATAACCCGGCGGAGATTGAGGTAACCCTTATTTCTTCCGATTCAGAACCTCCTCCTCAAAAGAGCCGTCGGACTGTTAGAAAGTATCAATTTTCTCATCCTTATGCTAAGTTGGATCCCAATTTTACTTTGAAGAAACAACAGCACGAAGCCTTGCGCCGGACCACTCGCCATAGCGGCTTGGCAGTGGAGTCCTCTGGGATTTCGTTAACTCCGGTTCGAAAACGCCGTGCTGAGGTGATGCTCTCTCCAACTCTTCTTCACCCCAAGGCCGGTCTTATCAGAAAACCACTTAAACCGACTGATCCTGATTATCAGGAAACTCCACTGTCTTCCTCTGGCGAATTGACCGCTACACAGCTTCCGCCTTTGAAGACTGTCCCAGGGTAATCCTCTTTACGTCTTCCGGTTCATGATCCCCCCTTTTATTATAATGTTAATTTATTTTTGCTTGTTTCTCCAGCAAACCGAAACCCAGCAAAAGAGCTAAGGGTAAAAAGCTTGTTGCTGATCCTTCTACTGATGAACCAGTAATTGAGCCGTCAACAGCTATCCCTCCTGAAGGTACTCCTGTCACTCCGGTTCAAGAACCTGTTCTTGATACTCCTGCTACTGATGCTGCCCAAGATCCACCAAGTCCGGCCCGGGTTAGTTCTCCTCAAGTTAACCCGGGGTCTCCTGATCCGGCTCAAGCTGAAGTTACTCCCCCCAATGCACCTACTTCCCCTGACGTTGTGGTTACTGGCGCTGCTTATGTTGCGCCAGCCAAACCCACCATTTTAGCAAAACATACTGCTAAAGCGGAGAAGGTGACCCAGGAAAAGGGGAAGTGGAGTACGGACATATCCAGTCTTTCGAGTATGAGTGCTCAAGATATTTATTCCGGATATTTGAGCCGGCTCCACAGCAGCCGGGACTATGAAGCCAGCTTAGTAAACTTGATGAGAGAGAAATACGAAGTAAGTTTTCCTGTTCTGTCTTTGATTTGTTTTGACGCATCTTTATCTTCTAGCAGCCCCCAAGTTCCGGTTTATCTTCTTCGTTGAAGGTAATCCGGAACTTTGTAGTTTTTAACTGCTGATCCATACATTAGCCCCCAAGTATCAAGTAGATAACTTGGTTATGTAGTTGATACTTGTAAAAATTGTCTCTGATGCATTGCTTCAACTGCCATTAGCCCCCAAGTGTCAAGTATACAACTTGGTTGTGTGCTTGAGACTTGTAAAAATTTGTCTCTGATGCATTGCTTCAACTGCCATTAGCCCCCAAGTGTCAAGTATACAACTTGGTTGTGTGCTTGAGACTTGTAATTTCTAATCTTACCTTTGAATTTTTGTCTACAGGTTGAGCTGAACCGGAATGCTGTGGAAAACAGTGAACTTCGAAGCCGGCTTATAGAGACTGAGGCAGCCGCTTCAAAGGCGAAGAAAGAACTTCAAGTGAGTTTAAAAACTGCTGAAGACTTGAAGAAGTTCTTTGATGAGGAACGGACTGCTTTTGAAGTCCAGAAGAAGGACCTTGAAAAACGTATTCAGGATGCCGAAGGAGCACTTAACCCGGTTACTGAAGAATTGACCGGGTTAAAATGCCAGATTGATTTGATGACCTCTGCTATCTTTGGTAAGCATAACCTGAATTCTTGTCTGTTATCTTTGCAAACTGTGTTTTGTACCGGTTTAACTTTTCTTGTTGTATGTAGGACGCCGCGTCTCCCATCTTGGGGATGATGTACGGAAGAAACTGAAGGCCTGCTACACTTTGGTGGAGCAACTATACTCTGGGGCGCAAAGGATTATCAGCGCTACCTCCTTTGGTAAACCGGCTCCTTCAACCATCAAGGCTACTTTGAACAGCTTGTCGATTCTGCCAACTCGTCTTGAAGAGGTGAAGAAATCGGCTGCCCGAGGAGGTGCTCTTCTGGCCCTGACAAGGGCTAAAGCTTGGGTTCCAGACATTGATCCGGCAGAAGTGTTAACCGGGTTTCCTGACACCAAGGAAGACGGTTCAGCATTTGGTGAGAGAGATCTGTACACTCTGACAAAGGAAATGCGTCCACTTTCTAGCAAGATTGCGGTGGAAGCTGATTTGTCCCGATACCACCCAGCATATGACCTTCAAAACGAGCATGTGGAACGACCGGTTTATGATGTTGCAAACTTAACTCCGCCGGTTCGTCCTCACACTTTTGCTCCTGATATTGATCCTGCTGAGTTGATCAACGATGAAGTGTATTTCCGTGCCTTGGCCAAGATTGATTGGCGTGCCCCAGATTTCCCGCCGCTTCACGAGGAGGAAGATGTTCCGGAACCAGATGGTGGCCAATCATCCCGGCAGGGAGGAACGGAATCTTAAATGTTATTGCTGTAATCACAATTGCTATTCCGTAAACAATGCTTCCAACTATTTGGCTTTCATGCCTTGTAATAAGCTTTAGCTGAAATTTAATGCACTGTGATCCGGCTTTTGGTCTTTATAAAGTACTCTTTCGCTGACTTGTTGATTGATGCGGATTTCTTGCCCTGTCCATAAAAAAGATGAAAAATATGTCCTAATGGTTTGACCACTGGATGGATTAACTTGTTCTCTTGGTATAATAAACAAGCATACCCTTGATAAATAACGGTGATACCTTAATTGCATGTAGCCAAAATACCTGAAAACGGCAAGATGTTTAAAATTACCTTAATCAGTCTTTATCAATTCTAATAAGTCTTTGAAACTCTTCCGCTCAACTTGTCCATAAACCCTTCTCTTCTCGGTTCAACAATTTGTAACTCGTATCTGATTGTGTGCTGCCAATTGTTAGCTCATTATGAAGTCGAGCCGGGTTACGATGAACGCCGGTTTAACTCTCGCTGGTGTTCATGACCCAGACTTATAACACTAGATAGACGGTCAACTTCTACAGCTGTTCCCCTTGGTTAAAAAGGTTATGAAACACAAAAATCATCAAGAAACACATAATTATTGTAAATCAAACTATGCAATCGAGGCTTTTTCAAAGAGCTGCCAGGCTCAAAACAAGATTTAGCCATTCATGGGGATGTGGGCGAACCCGACTGTCCTCAGGGCCGGGTCATCATTTGAACGTGGGCGATACCACTGTTCAGGGAGCCCAAAAATTCATAATATAGCCATTCAAGGGGTGTGTGGGCGAACCACTGTCCCCAGGGGCCGGGTCATCATTTGAACGTGGGCGATACCACTGTTCAGGGAGCCCAAAAATTCATAATATAGCCATTCAAGGGGTGTGTGGGC
>LR738713.1:504966118-504978889 GCA_902687465.1 Secale cereale
GTGGGCGATACCACTGTTCAGGGAGCCCAAAAATTCATAACATAGCCATTCAAGGGGTGTGTGGGCGAACCACTGTCCCCAGGGGCCGGGTCATCATTTGAACGTGGGCGATACCACTGTTCAGGGAGCCCAAAAATTCATAATATAGCCATTCAAGGGGTGTGTGGGCGAACCACTGTCCCCAGGGGCCGGGTCATCATTTGAACGTGGGCGATACCACTGTTCAGGGAGCCCAAAAATTCATAATATAGCCATTCAAGGGGTGTGTGGGCGAACCACTGTACCCAGGGGCCGGGTCATCATTTGAACATGGGCGATACCACTGTTCAGGGAGCCCAAATATTCGTAACATAGCCATTCAAGGGGGTGTGGGCGAACCACTGTCCCCAGGGGCCGCTGATATTCCTCTTTTTCCTTTTTCTTTATACAGGGCTTTCCTCTTCCTGAACCGGACATGATCTTTTGTTCCTGTGAGTACTGCCGCTCCTTCACATACCCTGTAAAGATTAGCTTCTAAAAACCAGCTAACATTGAAATATGTTTCTTTGATAACAAACTGATATGGATATTTGTCGCAAATTTGATGTATGTAGAAAAAGGGCTGAGCCCCCGGTTTACCGAGGGTGCCGGTTTATTCATTATTCATAATATATACATAGGATACGTAGGAGCCTATGGCTCAAGTATAATACGGCCGTAGATGAGCAATGTTCCATGGCCTTTTCGTCTCCTCTTCTGATGTCCGTGAATCTTTGTGCTCTCGAATGTCCACCAAATAGTATGACCCGTTGTGTAAATTTTTGCTGATCACAAAGGGCCCTTCCCATGGCGGGGATAGCTTGTGCATGTCTGTTTGATCTTGGATAAGCCGGAGTACCAAGTCACCCTCCTGGAATGTCCTGGTTCTGATCCGGCGGCTGTGATATCTGCGCAGGTCTTGCTGATAAATCGCCGACCGTGCTGCAGCTATGTCACGCTCTTCATCCAACCGATCCAAACTATCCTGTCTTGACTCTTCGTTGATGGCTTCTACATAGGCCGCCACCCTTGGGGAATCATGGCGTATGTCACTTGGAAGAACTGCTTCTGCTCCATAAACCATGAAGAAAGGTGTATAACCTGTAGACCGGTTTGGTGTAGTGTTAATGCTCCAAAGGACAGAGGGCAATTCTTCAACCCAACACCCTGGGGTTCTCTGCAAAGGTGTCATAAGCCGGGGTCTAATCCCACGCAAAATCTCCTGATTTGCCCTCTCTGCTTGACCATTGGATTGGGGGTGAGCCACAGAAGATACGTCTAAACGAATATGCTCTCGTTGACAGAATTCTTCCATCTCACCCTGAGATAAATTGGTGCCGTTATCTGTGATGATGCTGTGTGGAAAACCAAACCGGAATATTACTTTTTTGATAAACTTAACCGCCGTTGCCGCATCACACTTGCTTATAGGTTCCGCTTCAACCCACTTTGTAAACTTGTCCACTGCCACTAGCAGATGAGTTTTCTGATCTTGGGATCTCTTGAAAGGACCAACCATGTCAAGCCCCCAAGTTGCAAAAGGCCAAGTTATTGGTATCATCCGGAGTTCTTGTGCCGGAACAAGGGCACGTCTTGAGAATTTCTGACAAGCATCGCACTTGCGGACCAAGTCTGCCGCATCTGCATGTGCAGTTAACCAATAAAAGCCATGTCGGAAAGCCTTAGCTACCAAAGATTTTGATCCGGCATGATGACCACAATCCCCTTCATGAATCTCCCTTAGAATCTCACAACCTTCCTCAGCTGAAACACACCGTTGAAATACCCCAGAGGTGCTACGATGATGCAGCTCCCCATTGGCAATTGTCATAGACTTGGAACGCCGGATTATCTGCCGTGCTTCACCTTCGTCCTCTGGCAATTCTCCCCGGCTTAAATATACCAAATAAGGTATCGTCCAATCCGGAATAACATGGGTTGCCGCAACCAACTGTGCCTCTGGGTCCGGAACAGCCAGATCGTCCTCTGAAGGTACTTGCACCGAAGGATTGTGCAACTCATCCAAAAAGGTGTTCGGTGGTACCGGTTTACGTTGCGACCCTAGCCGGCTTAAAGCGTCAGCTGCTTCGTTCTTCCGCCGGTCTATGTGTTCCACCTGATACCCTTTGAAGTAACCTGCCACCGCTTCAACCTCTCGTCGATAAGCCGCCATGAGGGGATCCCTTGAATCCCACTTGCCCGAAACTTGCTGTGCCACTAGGTCTGAATCGCCCAAGCACTTAACCCGGCTTAAATTCATCTCCTTTGCCAACCGCAAACCATGAAGTAGTGCTTCATATTCCGCTGCATTATTAGTACAAGGAAATAACAACCGGAGGACATAACAAAATTTATCACCTCTGGGGGAAGTTAAAACCACTCCGGCCCCTGAGCCCTCCAACTGTTTCGAACCGTCGAAGTGAATCGTCCAATAAGTGAGATCCGGCTTCTCCTCCGGGGTCTGCAATTCTGTCCAGTCGTTGATGAAGTCCACCAGTGCTTGAGATTTGATAGCCGCACGTGGTACATATTTCAATTCATGTGGACTGAGCTCAATGGCCCACTTGGCTATTCTGCCTGTCGCTTCTCTATTCTGGATTATATCTCCCAACGGAGCCGAGCTGACTACAGTTATCGGATGCCCTTGGAAATAATGCTTCAACTTCCGGTTCGCCATGAACACCCCATACACCAATTTCTGCCAATGAGGGTATCTTTGCTTGGACTCGATGAGTACTTCACTCACATAGTAAACCGGACGCTGAACCGGATGTTCTTTCCCTGCTTCCTTGCGTTCAACCACAATTGCAACGCTAACTGCCCGTGTGTTTGCAGCAACATATAGTAGCAAAGGCTCCTTGTCGATAGGGGCAGCTAAAACCGGCGGCTTCGCTAGTTGCTGTTTCAGATTCTGAAACGTTGTATTCGCTTCATCACTCCAAATGAACCGGTCCGTTTTCTTCAACATTTGATAAAGCGGGATCGCCTTTTCTCCTAAGCGGCTGATGAACCGGCTCAACGCCGTGATCCGGCCAGCTATGCGCTGGACATCATTAATGCAAGCCGGTTTCGTCAAAGATGTGATGGCCTTGATCTTCTCGGGGTTGGCTTCTATTCCCCAGTTTGAGACCAAGAATCCCAAAAGCTTACCAGCCGAGACACCAAAAGCACATTTTTCCGGATTGAGCATCATCCTGTAAGCCCGAAGATTATCAAAGGTTTCGCTGAGATCTTCTATCATTGTCCTCTCCTCCTTTGATTTAACCACAATGTCATCCACGTAAGCATGTACGTTCCTTCCTATCTGCCCTTTCAAACAATTCTGAACACAACGCTGATAAGTTGCCTGCGCACACTTGAGCCCAAAAGGCATAGACACATAGCAAAAAGCACCAAAAGGGGTTATGAACGCCGTCTTCTCTTGGTCTTTAACTGCCATTTTGATCTGGTGATAGCCTGAGTACGCATCCAGAAAGCTCAGCCGCTCACACCCTGCTGTAGCATCAATAATCTGATCAATGCGAGGTAGAGCAAAATGATCAGTTGGGCAAGATTTATTGAGATCTGTGTAGTCCACACACATCCTCCACTTCCCATTCTTCTTTAGAACTAGCACCGGATTAGCCAACCATTCCGGATAAAACACTTCTACTATGAACCCTGCCGCCAAAAGCTTAGCCACTTCTTCTCCTATAGCCTTGCGCCTCTCTTCGTTGAAGCGGCGCAGATACTGCTTTACCGGTTTAAACTTCGGATCAATATTTAACTTGTGCTCAGCGAGTTCCCTCGGTATACCTGGCATGTCAGAGGGCTTCCATGCAAAGATATCCCGGTTCTCACGGATGAACTCGATGAGCGCGCCTTCCTATTTAGGATCCAAGTTAGCACTGATGGTGAACTGCTTAGATGAATCTCCGGGCACAAAATCGACCTGCTTAGTCTCTTCCGCTGATTTGAACTTCAGAGCCGGATCATGCTCAGTAGTTGGCTTCTTCAGCGGAGTCATGTCTGCCGGATCAACATTATCCTTATAAAATTTTAACTCTTCCGCGGCACATACCGCTTCTGCATAAGCTGCATCACCTTCTTCACATTCCACTGCTATCTTACGACTGCCGTGCACCGTAATCGTGCCTTTATGACCTGGCATCTTGAGCTGCAGATAAACATAACATGGCCTAGCCATAAATTTAGCATAAACCGTCCTTCCAAACAAAGCATGATACGGACTTTTGATTTTGACAACTTCAAAGGTGATCATCTCCGATCTAGAATCATGTTCATCCCCAAAGGTAACTTCTAAGTCAATCTTACCAACTGGATAAGCTGACTTACCTGGGACCACCCCGTGAAACACTGTGTTTGATGTCCTTAACTGTTTATCTGTCAGACCCATACGACGGAAAGTCTCGTAATATAATATATTGATACTGCTACCTCCATCCATGAGGACTTTAGTGAACCGGTATCCTCCCACCTGAGGTGCCACCACTAAGGCTAAATGTCCCGGATTATCTACCCGTAATGGGTGATCGTCCCTGCTCCAAACGATGGGCTGCTCTGACCATCGTAGAAATTGCGGTGTCGCCGGTTCTACCGCATTAACAGTCCGCTTTAAAACCTTCTGGTCTCTCTTGCATAAACTTGTGGTGAAAACATGATATTGATCGCTGCTCAACTCCTTTGGATTACTCTGGTACCCGGATTGCTGTTGTTGCTGCGGACGTTGCTGCTGCTGATTTCCTTGGTTATTGTGACTCCCTTGGCCCTGCTGCTGATTATTCTGATTGTTGTAACCACCTTGATGATACGACTGGTTTCCCTGACTCTGATAACCACCTTGATAATGTGATTGGCTTCCTTGACCATTATAGTTTCCTTGACCACCTGGGCCGCCTGGCCGGGATTGATAACCACCGTTGTTCCCTTGATAACCGCTGTTGCCCCTATATCCTGAACCGGAATTGTTCCCTTGGTAACCCGGGCCATAAAACCCGGGCCCTGAACCGGCATTCGGGGGCCGGTTAAAAGAATTAAAAGGGCCGTTCCCCGTTATCGTAGGGTTCAAGCACTCTCTTGCCGTGTGCCGTGCAGGCCCCTTACTCCCGCTATGCTTTATACAGGGTTGATCCAAATCCTGCTCCCAACCCGGATTTCCACCACCGGCTCGGCGAGCGGGACCCTGCTGATTTCCCTGAAAACCGCCTTGAACCTGTGTATTAGCCACAAAATCGGAGCTGTTTTCCGGTTTCCGTTTGCCCAACACACCTGAAGTGATCGGACTGGCTGACGCCGGTTTACCAGTCTTGCTGGCCTTTCCCGCTTTATCTCCTTCTGGCTCCGGATACTTGGTATTATCTGAGTCTCCGTACTTCACCAAGGCACTCATCAAAGTCCCCATATCATTGCACTATCGTTTGAGCCGTCCGAGTTTTAATTTCGAAGATTCAAACCGGCAATTGTTCTCCAAGGTTACAATTGCGGTGCTCGGATTAATGCCGTTTGAGGAGTGCAAGATCTCTGCCACTCTGCGTACCCAAGCTGCTGTAGACTCCTGCGCTCCTTGCACGCATGCTGCTAAATCTATCACCGACATAGGTTGCTTGCATGTATCTTTGAAATTTTTGATGAACTGACTACGCAGCTCCCCCCATGATCCGATGGAATTCGGAGGAAGTCCCTTTAGCCATGTCTGGGCCGTTCCTTCAAGCATCATAGTGAAATATTTGGCACAAGCCGATTCATCCACGTCCAGCATCTCCATAGCCATCTCGTAGCTTTCCACCCAAGCCTCGGGCGGTAAATCGGCTGTGTAATTGGGCACCTTGCGAGGTCCTTTGAAATCCCTGGGCAGCTTAACGCTCCGCAGGGCCGGGACAAGACACTGTATCCCAAAACCGCTCGCTGTCGCTCCTGTCCCCGTAGTACCGGTGTGAACCGGCGTCGACTGGCGGATCTCCTCCCTGGCCTCCGATCTAGGCCGGTTTCGATCCCGGGCTGGCATCTCTGCCCTTGCCGGATTATCTTGCCTGTGCTGATGTCTCCTCCGTTCGCTGCTAGATACTTCGGGCTCCTCCCAATGTCTAGAGTAACTTCGGTTGGGACGTGGTGTTGAATGCAACCTTTCCCTGCTGTGAGAGTACGCTTGCTGCTGTATTAACGCCGTGTTGAGTAACCTCTGGGCCCTGCGCGCCTCTATCGCTACAGGGGATGTTTCTTCCACAGGTAAAGCGGCCAACCGTGCTGCCGCTGCAGCGATATTATCCACAGGGTTTGAATAGTGCCTCGGGGGGGCCGGAACATAAGGCGCCGATGTAATCCGTCGCTCCCGCTCCGCGGCGGGCTGCTGAACCGGTTCCTCTCGAGCCGGTGGGCTTCTCCGGTTTAAGATCGGATTGTTACTGGCCCCAGCTCCCGGTGTTCTGAACAAATTCGCAGATTCGTAACCCGGCGGCAGGCGGGATCTATATTTTCGTCCTCTTACCCCTTCCATGGAAGCCTGTTCCATCCTTAAATGAAAAGCTTGTTCATCCAACTCCGCTTGTCTTATCGCCAGCATCTCTCCTTCTGCATTTAAATCCTCCTTTAACTGATCGATCCGGGCCTTCAACTGAAGAAGCACTGCATCATGTTGCGCCTTGTCTGCTGGAGCTACGACCTCTACTGCCTTAGCCGCGAACTCCTCCATCAAGGTGGATAGAACCGCAGTAACGGAGGGATTTGAACCGCTCCCCCCTGCGCCAGCCTCCGCTGTTGTTCCGTTCGTCGGGGGTTGTGAACCGGCCATGAAAACCGCCACCCGGTTTGGCGGGTCGGAGGGGCCCGGAATACTGTTTCCATCAGACTCACCCTCAGACCGGCCGTCCCGCAACTGATACAGAGATTCAGTTTCACCGGACGAAGATTCATCGTCTGAATAGACGACGGTTGCACCATCAGATTCCGACCCGTCCTCAGCTTGTCCTCCGTGAATCGCTCCAACGAGCACATGCTTTATGGCAGGTTGAATCCGGGTCGACCTCGCACGCTGAGCCGGCTCGACGATGTTGGGGAAGGTGTCCGGCTCAGGTCCCGGTCCATCGATTTTGCCGATGAAGACTTGGATGCTACCGAAGGGGACCCGGTACCCGTATTCAATCGAATCGGCCTCCGGTCCCCAACCTGCGTCGTCGATGTAGATCCGGCCGCGACGACTCTTGGTCATCCGGCCAACTGCGTAGCCCTTCAACCCCTTGAGGCCGCCTTCCCAGAACTCGAAACCATCGTGCGCAGGCCCCACGGTGGGCGCCAACTGTCGTGGAATTAACACGGCAGATGTCCGGTTTAGCGGACTTGATGATGGAACCATCGCACGGGTTAGCTTGAAAGGGTTCATGGCACACAAAGGACACAAAGGGTTTTATACTAGTTCGGCCCCTTCGAGAAGGTAAAAGCCTACGTCTAGTTGGTTTGGTATTGCTTGGGCGTCGGATTACAGGGAGCGGAATCGCTTGCCTGCGTCTCGACGGATCGATTGTTGCTTGTCCCTGAACCGGTGCCGAGTCGTCCCTTTATATAGAGGTGACGCCTGGTCCGGTTTACAGAGTCCCGAGGCCGGCTCATAATCGTGTCCGCCTCGGTCTCTGCTCTTTCTTTCTTATCCCTCAAGTTACATCTCTTTGGCGGTTTACAAACCGTATTTCTATACATGGGCCTTGAAATCTCATGGGCCGTAATCTCTACTAATAATAAACCAAGTACGATATAACTAAGCCGGTTTACAATATCCGGTTTATACCTATTAACCATATCCCTGACACGTGCTGGACCATTTCAGAAGCTTGCGCGATTCAACAGGTGGTTCTGCTGCATTGACTTCCCGCACCCACTGCTTGAGTTGGTGGTGTGAAGTATGCAGAGAAGCACCGCCGTCAACGCACAAGACTTCTGTGGCTTTCTGGAACTCCTGCTCGCTGTTCTCGACATCATCCATGTCTTCATCGTCGTCGTCGTCTTCATCCTTGTCCCGGCCACGGGGAGGTCTCTCTCCTTGCCGCTGCTTGGCCTTGCCGCGGCGTCCTCCCCGGCCGTTGAATGACCGCTTCTTGCCGGATCCTCCATCACCTCCCTGGACCTTCTACTTGTCGGGTCGCTCGTACTCAGCCTTTTGCTGCTCGGCGAGCTGCTCGACCCTCTTGAAGTTCTGGAGGTCATGGCCCTTGGTGCGGTGGATCTTGCAGTACTGCTTGTCGGTGCTGTCCTGCTTGTCGGCGGCCGCCACAGCCTGGCAGTTGGTGCATGTGGCAATCTCCTTGCTGGAGCTAACAACTTGGGCTTTCTTGGCGCCACCTTCATTACCGGACTGCTCAACGACTAGCACCTCTTTGTTTTTCTTCTTCCTGTTGTTCCGCCGCCGGTTTTTCTTTGCCGGGGCAGCATCCTCACTGTCAGATCCTCCTGCTCCTGTATCCTCTCCGGGGAGTTTCATCCCCTGCTCAGCACGTGCACACTTGTCGGCCAGTGCATAAAGCTCACTGACGTCCCTGATCTTGCACATCGCCATCTCCTCCCTCATCCTGCGGTTACGCACGTTCTGATGGAACGCGCTGATGACCGCGGCCGGGAGGACATCTGGGATGTTGTGCTGTACACAGCTGAATCTCTGGATATACATGCGCAGGGGATCTCCTTCCTTCTGGGCGAGCAGATGAAGGTCACTCTCTTGGCCATGGGGTTTGTGGCCGCCCGTAAAGGCGCCAACAAACTGATGGCACAGGTCAGCCTAAGAGGATATGGAGTTGTCCGGCAAGTGCATGAGCCAGGACCTGACGTTGGGCTTGAGTACCAGCGGGAAGTAGTTGGCAAGGATCTTGTCGTCCCGCCCCCCGGCAGCTTGCACCGCGATGGGGTAGATGCTGAGGAACTCCGACGGATGCGTCTTGTCGTCGTACTTCTCTGGTACGTCTGGTTTAAATTCTTCATGCTGGGCCACTGGACTTGCCGCAGCTCACGAGTAAACGCAGGACAACCTACCGCGTACGGCAAGTCGCCTGGTTCCCCTGGCGCATGCATGTCGATAGCGGGCCCAGCGCGCTGGTCTGATTGACGTCGCGCTTCTCTTCGGCGCTTGATATTGGTACGAGCGTCTTCTTGCTATCGTTCGTGAAGAACTTGGCGCTGATCGCGACGAGCTCGTGGATCTGATGACCCAGTGGAGTCGTCGTCGATGTTGATCCGGCGAGTCGGCGATCTTGGCCTTCGGGGCGGAGAGTGCACGGTGGTTGCACCCCCACCGGTCTTGTCGCCATCGGCCCACGCCTGGCTGACTTGCCGCGGCAGCGATGTGCTCGGCTGCCGCGGAATGTCGTTGTTGGCGAAGGCGATGAGACTCTGAATGGTGGCCCTCCAATCGTCAGCCTTGTCCGCCGCTGGAGGGAAGTCTAGGAGTAGTTGAGGTCGTGCCAGAGCTTCTGCTGGAGTGGCGGGTAGCGGTGGCGACCGGTGTGAGGAGCGGGATATGATCGGGCTTCTAACTACGTTAGAAGGAGCAGCATCCCGTCCAGGCGACCGTGCCTTGCTCGTGCCGGCATATTGGCGTGCATGCTGGTCTTGAGCATCCCGAGATCCACCAGCTCGATCTTGGCCCAGCAAACATATGGTACCGTGGGTACCATGACGTTGCCGGTCCCGCGTCTCCTGAGATGGGCGCGGTGCATGCACGGACGCCGAGGTCTTGGAGTAAGCCCGGTCGTCGTGGGAGCCGGCTACGCCGCCGATGGGCAGCGCAGCCTTGTCCTTGGACCTGGCGGCACCGTGAGCTCCCTCGTCGGCGCCCGTTCTTCCGCCGGCGTCTACTCCACCAGCCGTTGGCTCCGGCGGTGGTGGATTCGACGCGGACGGAACAGCTGCCTCCGAAGCCTTCTTCTTCGGTGGCATTTCGATGAAGATGATGATGATCTAGCTCGTGTGGACGCCGGATCAGGTTCAAACAACCTCGACGCACCCCTACCTGGCGCACCAAAGATGTCGGGGAAATTGATCCACCCACGAACACCTATGGGGACAGAGCCCCTTTTCGGTACGGCAGGGGGCGGAGATCGCACGAAGAGTAGATCAAGGCGAAGCACACGAGCAGTTTACCCAGGTTCGGGCCGCACGGATGCGTAAAACCCTACTCCTGCTTTGTGGTTTGTATTGAGTTCTTGGCTCGGGAGCCCTAGGAGCTACAGTACACACCAGCAGCTAACAAGACCGAGCGTGAGAGTGTTCGAATCCCCCTCTACGTTGCGCATGGGCCTCCTTTTATATGCTAAAGGGGTCACCAACAGGTGGCAACGCAGATGGGGGCAAAAAATGGAAAGGTGTTGCGGTTGGTACAGCTACCTGTACAGTGTTCCATAACTAACCCTGACGGCAGGGGACAAGGGCATTAAATGCCCATCGACGTCGCCCAAACAGTGCAAAAAGGGGCCGTAAGGGGCGCCACCGTCCGCCACGATGGCAATCTTGTCAGCGCCGCTTGCCACCGCGTACCCCTGGCTGCACAGCCTGCCGCCACGTACGCCTGGGAGGGTCCCAGAGCGACACGTGGATGGATGCGCTGGAGCGCGGGTACAGGGTGGTAGCTTGCCGCGGCAAGCGCCTTGCCGCGGTCGTTGTCTTGTCGCTTCCGGGAGCTTGCCGCTCACCGGGCCTTGCCGGGACGCGTGGCGCGTCGCGGCAAGTTCCTTGATATGCCTTGGTTGGCCTTCCTGGCAAGCTCCTCTTGCCAGGGTCTTGTCTTCTTGGCTTGAATACTTCGTTCTTGAATGGCTCCAAAGGAACCACAGAGGACTTTGGCGGTCACCAGGCAAGCCTTGCCGCGGGGCGCTGCAACTGTCCGTGCACAAGTTCGGGATACTATGGTACCCCACTTTAGTGCACAAGTTCGGGATACTATAGTTGAACTAGCTCTATAACCTAGTTCAAATAATTTCACACTAGAGTTGAACTTGCTTTATAAGCTAGTACAAATAATTTTACACTAGAGTTGAACTAGCTCTATAAGCTAGTAGAAATAATTTTACACTAGAGTTGAACTAGATCTATAAGCTAGTACAAATAATTTTACACTACAATTGAACTAGCTCTATAACCTAGTTCAAATAATTTTACAATAGTCTTGAACTATCTCTATAATCTTGTTCAAGTAATTTTACACTAGAGTTGAACTAGCTCTATAAGCTAGTACAAATAATTTTACACTAGGGTTGAACAAGATCTATTAGCTAGTACAAATAATTTTACACTAGATTTGAACTATCTCTATAACCTAGTTCAAATTATTTTACACTAGAGTTGAACTATCTATATAAGCTAGTACAAATAATTTTACACTAGACATGAACTAGCTCTATAACTTAGTTCAAGTAATTTTACAATAGAGTTGAACTAGCTCTATAAGCTAGTACAAATAATTTTACACTAGAGTTGAACTAGATCTATAAGCTAGTATGAATAATTTTACACTAGAGTTGAACTAGCTCTATAAGCTAGTACAAATGATTTCACACTAGAGTTGAACTAGATCTATATGCTAGTACACATAATTTTACACTAGATTTGAACTATCTCTACAACCTAGTTCAAATAATTTTACACTAGAGTTTAACTATCTCAGTAACCTTGTTCAAATAATTTTAAATTAGAGTTCAACTAGCTCTATAAACTAGTACAAATAATTTTACACTCGAGTTGAACTAGCTCTATAACTTAGTTCAAATAATTTTACACTAGAGTTGAACTAGCTCTATTAGCAAGTACAAATAATTTTACACTAGAGTTGAACTATCTCTATATGCGAGTTGAAATAATGTCACACTAGAGTTGAACTAGCTGTATAAGCTAGTACAAATAATTTTACACTAAAGTTGAGCTAGCTGTATAAGCTAGTTCACATAATTTTACACTAGACTTGAACTATCTCTATATGCGAGTTCAAATAATTTTACACTAGCATTGAATTAGCACTATAAGCTAGTACAAATAATTTTACACTAGAGTTGAACTAGCTCTATAAGCTAGTACAAATAATTTTACACTACAATTGAAGTAGCTCAATAACCTAGTTCACATAATTTTACAACAGTCTTGAACTATCTCTATAATTTTGTTCAAGTAATTTTACACTAGAGTTGAACTAGCTCTATAAGTTAGTACAAATAATTTTACACTAGAGTTGCACTAGCTCTATAACCTAGTAGAAATAATTTTACACTAGATTTGAACTATCTGTATAACCTAGTACAAATTATTTTACACTAGAGTTGAACTATCTATATAAGCTTGTACAAATAATTTTACAATAGACATGAACTAGCTCTATAACTTAGTTCAAGTAATTTTACACTAGAGTTGAACTAGCTCTATAAGGTAGTACAAATAATTTTACACTATAGTTGAACTGTCTCTATATGCGAGTTCAAGTAATTTCAGACTAGAGTTGAACTAGCTCTATAAGCTAGTACAAATAATTTTACACTAGAGTTGAACTAGCTCTATAAGCTAGTACAAATAATTTTACACTAGAGTTGAACTAGCTCTATAACCTAGTTCAAATAATTTCACACTAGAGTTGAACTAGCTTTATAAGCTAGTACACATAATTTTACACTAGAGTTGAACTAGCTCTATAAGCTAGTACAAATAATTTTACACTAGAGTTGAACTAGATCTATAAGCGAGTACAAATAATTTTACACTACAATTGAACTAGTTCTATAACCTAGTTCAAAT
>LR738713.1:504981438-505022258 GCA_902687465.1 Secale cereale
TTGAACTAGCTCAATAACCTAGTTCACATAATTTTACAACAGTCTTGAACTATCTCTATAATCTTGTTCAAGTAATTTTACACTAAAGTTGAACTAGCTCTATAAGTTAGTACAAATAATTTTACACTAGAGTTGCACTAGCTCTATAACCTAGTGGAAATAAATTTACACTAGATTTGAACTATCTGTATAACCTAGTTCAAATTATTTTACACTAGAGTTGAACTATCTATATAAGCTTGTACAAATAATTTTACACTAGACATGAACTAGCTCTATAACTTAGTTCAAGTAATTTTACACTAGAGTTGAACTAGCTCTATAAGGTTGTACAAATAATTTTACACTATAGTTGAACTGTCTCTATATGCGAGTTCAAGTAATTTCAGACTAGAGTTAAACTAGCTCTCTATAAGCTAGTACAAATAATTTTACACTAGAGTTGAACTAGCTCTATAAGCTAGTACAAACAATTTTACACTAGAGTTGAACTAGCTCTGTAACCTAGTTCAAATAATTTCACACTAGAGTTGAACTAGCTTTATAAGCTAGTACACATAATTTTACACTAGAGTTGAACTAGCTCTATAAGCTAGTACAAATAATTTTACACTAGAGTTGAACTAGATCTATAAGCGAGTACAAATAATTTTACACTACAATTGAACTAGTTCTATAACCTAGTTCAAATAATTTTACAATAGTCTTGAACTATCTCTATAATCTTGTTCAAGTAATTTTACACTAGAGTTGAACTAGCTCTATAAGCTAGTACAAATAATTTTACACTAGGGTTAAACAAGATCTATTAGCTAGTACAAATAATTTTACAGTAGATTTGAACTATCTCTATAACCTAGTTCAAATTATTTTACACTAGAGTTGAACTATCTATATAAGCTAGTACAAATAATTTTACACTAGACATGAACTAGCTCTATAACTTAGTTCAAGTAATTTTACAATAGAGTTGAACTAGCTCTATAAGCTAGTACAAATAATTTTACACTAGAGTTGAACTAGATCTATAATCTAGTATGAATAATTTTACACTAGAGTTGAACTATCTCTATATGCGAGTTCAAATAATTTCACACTAGAGTTGAACTAGCTCTATAAGCTAGTAGAAATTTTTTTACACTAGAGTTGAACTAGCTCTATAAGCTAGTACAAATAATTTTACACTAGAGTTGAACTATCTCAGTAACCTAGTTCAAATAATTTTAAATTAGAGTTCAACTAGCTCTCTATAAGCTAGTACAAATATTTTTACACTCGAGTTGAACTAGTTCTATAACTTAGTTCAAGTAATTTTACACTAGAGTTGAACTAGCTCTATTAGCTAGTACAAATAATTTTACACTAGAGTTGAACTATCTCTATATGCGAGTTGAAATAATGTCACACTAGAGTTGAACTAGCTCTATAAGCTAGTACAAATAATTTTACACTAAAGTTGAACTAGCTCTATAAGCTAGTTCAGATAATTTTACACTAGACTTGAACTATCTCTATATGCGAGTTCAAATAATTTTACACTAGCATTGAACTAGCACTATAAGCTAGTACAAATAATTTTACACTAGAGTTGAACTAGCTCTATAAGCTAGTACAAATAATTTTACACTAGAGTTGAACTAGATCTATAAGCTAGTACAAATAATTTTACACTACAATTGAACTAGCTCAATAACCTAGTTCACATAATTTTACAACAGTCTTGAACTATCTCTATAATCTTGTTCAAGTAATTTTACACTAGAATTGAACTAGCTCTATAAGTTAGTACAAATAATTTTACACTAGAGTTGCACTAGCTCTATAACCTAGTAGAAATAATTTTACACTAGATTTGAACTATCTGTATAACCTAGTTCAAATTATTTTACACTATAGTTGAACTATCTATATAAGGTTGTACAAATAATTTTACACTAGACATGAACTAGCTCTATAACTTAGTTCAAGTAATTTTACACTAGAGTTGAACTAGCTCTATAATGTAGTACAAATAATTTTACACTAGAGTTGAACTGTCTCTATATGCGAGTTCAAGTAATTTCAGACTAGAGTTGAACTAGCTCTATAAGTTAGTACAAATAATTTTACACTAGAGTTGAACTAACTCTATAAGCTAGTACAAATAATTTTACACTAGAGTTGAACTAGCTCTATAACCTAGTTCAAATAATTTCACACTAGAGTTGAACTAGCTTTATAAGCTAGTACACATAATTTTACACTAGAGTTGAACTAGCTATATAAGATAGTACAAATAATTTTACACTATAGTTGAACTAGATCTATAAGCGAGTACAAATAATTTTACACTACAATTGAACTAGTTCTATAACCTAGTTTAAATAATTTTACAATAGTCTTGAACTATCTCTATAATCTTGTTCAAGTAATTTTACACTAGAGTTGAACTAGCTCTATAAGCTAGTACAAATAATTTTACAGTAGGGTTGAACAAGATCTATTAGCTAGTACAAATAATTTTACACTAGATTTGAACTATCTCTATAACCTAGTTCAAATTATTTTACACTAGAGTTGAACTATCTATATAAGCTAGTACAAATAATTTTACACTAGACATGAACTAGCTCTATAACTTAGGTCAAGTAATTTTACAATAGAGTTGAACTAGCTCTATAAGCTAGTACAAATAATTTTACACTAGAGTTGAACTAGATCTATAAGCTAGTATGAATAATTTTACACTAGAGTTGAACTATCTCTATATGCGAGTTCAAATAATTTCACACTAGAGTTGAACTAGCTCTATAAGCTAGTAGAAATTTTTTTACACTGGAGTTGAACTAGCTCTATAAGCTAGTACAAATAATTTTACACTAGAGTTGAACTATCTCAGTAACCTTGTTCAAATAATTTTAAATTAGAGTTCAACTAGCTCTATAAGCTAGTACAAATAATTTTACACTCGAGTTGAACTAGCTCTATAACTTAGTTCAAGTAATTTTACACTAGAGTTGAACTAGCTCTATTAGCTAGTACAAATAATTTTACACTAGAGTTGAACTATCTCTATATGCGAGTTGAAATAATGTCACACTAGAGATGAACTAGCTCTATAAGCTAGTACAAATAATTTTACACTAAAGTTGAACTAGCTCCATAAGCTAGTTCAGATAATTTTACACTAGACTTGAACTATCTCTATATGCGAGTTCAAATAATTTTACACTAGCATTGAACTAGCACTATAAGCTAGTACAAATAATTTTACACTAGAGTTGAACTAGCTCTATAAGCTAGTACAAATAATTTTACACTAGACTTGAACTAGATCTATAAGCTAGTACAAATAATTTTACACTACAATTGAACTAGCTCAATAACCTAGTTCACATAATTTTACAACAGTCTTGAACAATCTCTATAATCTTGTTCAAGTAATTTTACACTAGAGTTTAACTAGCTCTATAAGTTAGTACAAATAATTTTACACTAGAGTTGCACTAGCTCTATAACCTAGTAGAAATAATTTTACACTAGATTTGAACTATCTGTATAACCTAGTTCAAATTATTTTACACTAGAGTTGAACTATCTATATAAGCTTGTACAAATAATTTTACACTAGACATGAACTAGCTCTATAACTTAGTTCAAGTAATTTTACACTAGAGTTGAACTAGCTCTATAAGGTAGTATAAATAATTTTACACTAGAGTTGAACTGTCTCTATATGCGAGTTCAAGTAATTTCAGACTAGAGTTGAACTAGCTCTATGTCGGGGGAAACTGCCCACCACGAACACCTATGGGACCGGAGCCCCTTGTTTGTGCGGTAAGAGGGCGGAGGGAGCACAAAGAGCAGATCGTAGAGAGCACGCGGGCAGTTTACCCAGGTTCGGGCCGCGATGGACGCGTAAAACCCTACTCCTGCTTAGTTTGTATTGAGTTGGGGAGCTCGGGAGCTTGAAGAACTAGCTACACCGAGCGTATGAGCGACCTAGATTCTGAACCCTTTCTACGTTGTGCATGGGCCTCCTTTTATAGCTCAAGGGGTCACCGACAGGTGTCAACGTAGGAGAAAGGGTAAAAATGTAATAGTGGTGGTAGTTGTAACAGTGCGGGAATAGTGGAGCTACAGTGCATGAACAGTGGTCGCTGCCTACTTTGACAGTGGGGGACAAGAGCATTTAATGCCCGTCGCCGTCGACCCCAAAAGCGCCCGCCCTTGCGTCTCCGTTTGCCACGGCGATGGTTTTACCACCGTGGAGTGCCACCGTGTCCCCCAGGCTGCACAGCCATCCGCCACGCGTCCCTGGAGTGGCCCCAGGGCGACGCGTGGACCGATGAGCTGGAGCGCGGGCACACAACGCAACTCTCCCCGGCAAGCACCTTGCCGGGGTCTTGACCTTGCCGGGCCCGGGAGCTTGTCGGGCTCTGAAGCTTGTCGCTCTCCGGGCCCTGCCGGGGCGCACGCTGCGCCGAGGCATGTCTTCTGTAACGTAATCTTCTAGTCTTCCTGGCAAGCTCCCGGCAAGCTCCACTCGCCGGGGTCTTGGTCTTCTATCTTGTATACTTTGTTTTTGAATGGTTTTATATGGAGCAGGAAGGTCTCCGGCAAGCGTGTGGTAGGCCCTGCCACGGGAAGCTGCTACCGCCCGTGCACAAGTTGGGGTACTGAGGTACCCCTACCTTAGTACACCGACAGGAGCCCCCGGGCCTGGGCCACACACGGTGCCGAGCGCTGTTGGGCCAGGCCCAAAACAGTGCACGGGCACGCGCGGCCCACGGCACGCCGAATCCACTTCCGCATCCGCCGCGTCCCTCCGTAACGGCACGCGTCGATTGCGGCGTCGTGGGATGGGACGTGGCCACGTTCTTTTAATGGAAAGAGCGAAATGCCCCCCACTTCCCCATAAATGCAGAGGAAGCAGGAGCGGTTCCCCTCCTACGCCTTCATTGCTTCTTCTTCCATCTCCAGAGATTCCCTCTTGCGCTCCGCCTCCACACCTCCTCCGCCGTCTTCCGCATCTGCGGCGCCGCCGGACTCTTCGCCCCCCTTCCCTCGCCGCCTCCGCCATGGCCCCGAAGACCGAGAAGGCGAAGGCGGAGAAGACCAAGAAGGAGAAATCCGAGCAGGCGGCGAGGCTTACTCTGCTGCGGAAGCGGAACGTCGTCTTCTCGCCGAGGCTCAGCGCGCGGGAGCTCTGGAACAAGTACTACTTGTTCTGGGCCAAGGAGACCAAGGCGCACCCTCGGACCAGAGCCTATCCCGCCGCCGCCAAGGACAATTATCCCGGCGGGTACTTCTTCTTCGTAGCTTTCTTTCATTGCGGCCTTTGTCCCCCTTTTTCCGACTTTTTCTGCGATATCATGCATACCTACGGCCTCCACCTTCCTGACTTCACCCCCAACGCCATCCTCACGATGGCGGTTTTTGCACATCTGTGCGAAAACTATATTGGGATCTATCCGAACGTAGCGCTGTTTAGGCACTTCTTCACCCCTAGAGTAGAAGCCGGCGCTCCCCTCTCCGGGGGGATTTCTTGGGTCTTCCGCTTGAACAAGAAGGAGTCCTACTTGCCGGGGGAGCTCCGCGGCAAGTGGGAGGAGTGGCGTGCAGACTGGTGTTGGATAGTCGAGGACGAGCCGCAACCTTTCACCGCGCCGTGCACAACAGCCATCGTGCGCGGCAGGGACTGGAGTGAGTTGGATTCGGACGACGACAAGCTCAACGTCGCCCTCATCAGAATTCTCTGTCTCCGGGTAGCGAAGTTGTCCGTCGGAGAAGTAGGAGCAGATTTCCTCCGCCGCCGCATTGCCCCTCTACAGGATAGGAAGAGGCCGGCATGGGAGTACGGCAACGCGGCGGACGTAATGAGATTGCGCCCGGGGCTGAACTTCAACTTCACGGCGCTGGAGCTGAAGGGGTTGGTCCGGGAACTCTTTAAGCATGACCCGGCCCACCCAGAGTGGTTCAGAGCTCCCCGGGGAGTGGTGCCCCTCTGCAACAGCACGGCCCGGGATTCCCTTCGCGCCATGATGCCCGCGTGTGACACGCATGGCATCGACCGCACATGGATTCCGCCCAAGCCAGACATCATCATGAGCTTCTTCGACAACCTGGTGGAGGTGGCGAAGAACAAGGACGAGATCAAGGGGCTCACACGGGACACCACCGACCAGGAGATAGCTTATATAGCTTCTCGGGTTGAAGAGGCCGCTGCAGCCGCAGCGGCAGGAGAGTTTGGCTTTACACCCGACGAGGCAGAGGCTGTGGATGCGTCCTGCCAAGCAGAGGAGGCGGAGATCCGCAGACTACTGCAGCTTCCTCCCGACGAGCTTGCCGGGGTCCCCTCTTTGAGGCACTCCGGGATCCCCGGAATCCTGACCGAGGCCGCGGCGAGAGGCAGCGCTGCCGGAGGAAACAGAGGCGCCGCAGGGAGCGGAGGCGCCGGACGGGGCGGAGGCGCCGGAGGGAGAGCGGCCGTAGTGCAGGGCGCTGGGCCCAGCAAGCCTGCCTAGGAGGAGGAGGAGGAGGAGGACGCCGGGGCCGACGAGGACTCCGACGGGTCTCTGGGGCTCTACGCCGACGACCTCTCCTCGTCATCGGAGACCTCCCCGCCTCGGGCAAGCCCCAGGCGATCTCCACTGAAGCGTCTCCGCAAGGCGACGACGGGGACGAGGGCGCAGGCGCCCCGGCAACAACCAGCTCGCCGGGCGGCGCGAGCTACCCGGGGGAGCCAAGCTGCGACGGGGGCGCCCGGCGCACCAACCACGGCGGGGGCGACCCGCACACAGGCCACGGCGGAGGCGCCCCAAACGACAGCGCCAAGCGGAGGAGGGTCTTCGCAGAGCGGAGCGGCTGCTCCGCCTGCTCCCCGGGCCTCGGCGTCCACAGGGGCCGGGTCTTCGCAGCCCCCAGCCCCGGGGACCGCCAAGCGCCCGAGGGAGTCTTCGCCTCCTGCTCCTCGCGCGGACACGCCTCAGGTGGCGTTCGACTTCTCCGCCCTGAGCGATGACGACGACGACGAGGAACAGGAGTAAGAACTCGAGGCTTTGTATCTTCTTTAACTTTGTCTTGATTCTTGTTGATCCTGATCTTGCTTCTTGCTTCGATTTCAGGACCCTGGCTCAGCGAGTGGCGAAGAAGGCCAAGGTTCCCGTCGTCGAGGTCGCGGACGACTCGCCCGTCGCGGCGACTGGGGACGCGCCGGAGACGAGCCTGCCGGACCCGAGCGCTGCTCCGAGGAGCAGCCCCCAGCGCAGCCCCCAGCGTAAGTCTGGGTTCCATACTTCTGCTCATCGGGCGCGCTTGAGGATTTTGTCTTGTGCTAATATCTTGATGTTTTTGTCTTGTCTTGATTGTCTTGTGCAGAGGTGGAGCCACAACCACAGGAGCATCCGGAGGTCGCTCCCGAGGAGCCGCAGGCCCCGCCGTCCCCACCAACGCGCAGGGCGACGGCAGCAACGCCCCTGTCGTTGAGGACATGGCGGGAGCCACCGAGCCGGCTGCGGAGGAGACCGCTCCGGCCGCAGACGCGGCGGCCGGGGAGGGGGACGGCGGCCATACTGCCGGCCCGGGGGCGGCAGGAGCGTCGAGCACTGCGCCGGCCGCCGACCCCTCCACCGAGAAGGAGCCATCTGCCTATTATCTTGAGGCCCCCAACGGCGTTTACATCCAGGTGCCGTGGGGTTCTTCATCGCGAGCCCCCGCGGAGGGCGAGGCCTTTGATGGAGAGGTTCTCACCTCCGCGGGACTGAAGATCGTCGAGGCGCCCGGCGGAAGCGACGGGCCCGAGGAGGAGAAGCTGCTTCATCAGCTCCTGGCCCTTTACCGGGCCAGGCAGGCGAAGCTTGCGTCTCGGGAGGCCCTTGCCGCCAAGGCCGCCGCTGAGATGGAGAAGCGCGAGGCGGAGCTCCGCGCCGCCAACCAGGCTGCCCTCCGCGACGTGGCGGAGGAGCGCGAGAGGCTCGCCGGGGAGTACCAGGAGTGGCTCCTGGAGAAAGCCGAAGCCGAAGAGCAGCAGCGACTCGCCGGAGAGGAGCTGTCCCGGCGAGAAGGAGAGCTCGCCCAACGGAAGGTCAACCTCGACTCCCACGAGGAAGACCTTGCCGCTCGGGAGCAGGCCCTTGGCGGAGAGCTGAAGGAGGCGAAAGCCGCCGCGGCTGCCGCGGAGACCGCCAAGGAGGAGCTCACGGCCAAGGTTGCGCAACTTGAGGAGTCCCTGAAGGCGAGCGTGGAGAGGGTCACCGCGCTCAACACAGAGCGCGAGAAGGACGCTCACACCAACTCTGAACTCCAGGTGCGTCTCTCCAAGCAGGGCGACGAGCTGAAGGCCGCCAAGGATTCAATTGAGGATCTGGAGCTGAAGGTTTCCACGTTGAAGGACTCGCTCGACGCCGTCCGGGACCGGGAAACCAAGCCGAAGGAAGAGCTCCGCAGGGAGCGAGGTTTGGTGGAGAGCGCCACCACTGCGGCTGAGAACTTCCGCCGGACCGTTGAGGTGTGGACCGACGACTTGGTGGCCTCTGCATCCAACATCGACCAGGAGCTGCTGGCGCTGAAGGTCGAGCATCTTATATAATCTCCGGATCCAAACCTCCCCCACAGCGCCAAGCTCAGCCTCTTCTTTAGGGGGATCACGCCGGCTCTTGCAGGTCTTCGGAAGAAGCTCCCCGCGCAACTGGCCGAGGAGTCGCGCCAGCTCTGCGCGGGAACCTTGGAGCGCGTTCTGACGAAGATCGTATACCGCAATCCCAGTATAAACCTCACCAACGTTCTCCGCAGCCTGCCGGCCGATGCGAACACGGAGGCGCTGAAGGCGCAGGTCGCCCACATCATCGCCAAAGTGAACAAGATCTCCAGGATTGAGGGCGGCCGCGTAGATTAGGCCTCCTTTTCCTTTATCTCTTTTGTTGCTGCATAGGGTGTTATGAACTCATTAGTTATTGCGACAAGTTATCTCTTGTAAGATATTTATCTTATTATGATCAATCAGTGCAATGTTATCTTCCTTGTCTTGGTCATTTACTTTGTACGTCTTTCACCCTACACTTCCAGGGAGCTTGCCGGCAAGGGCCCTTTGCCGCGAGCGCTGAGTGCTGGACTCTGAGCAGCCTGCTGGCCAAGGTCTTACCGGCGAGCAACCTTGCCGCAGCTAGTCGCAACGCACTCAGCATGTTGAGTGAACTCGAAAACGAACCAAGGGCGCGACACTTGTCGCAGCTCACTTAAGTCGTTGAGCGTACTCGAAAACAAGATAAGGGTGCGGCTAGCTACGGGTAGGTTCCTCCGCGCACAGGTTTTCCATACAAAGTGTGATTGTTCAAGGAAGACAACTAAAAATTAAAAATTTGAACTGCTCAAATTCTAATAACTTAGCTTTCATATATTGCTTGCTTCTCGTTAAGGCTTCTCTTTCTTGAACAGCACTTGGTTCCTCTTCCATCTCCTTCCCCCCGGCAAACTTGTGCGCGAGGAACATTCCTTTTGCTTAAGAGGCAAGGAAAAAGAAGAGGGAAACAAGTATATGGCCTTTCGGTGTGCTAATGCTTACCGGATATGTATGTTGCCCAAGATGCCAAATAACACATGCAAATAGCAAAGAAAAGCATGTAAAAGGCAAATAGCGCAAAACATAAAAACTTTACTGATGCACGGGATCTGCGCCCGACTTTGTACAAAGGGTTACATGCAACAGCGGCAAAGCTTGTACAAAAGGTGGTTGCCGGAGCGGATCACGGCAACCGCGCCTTATGGGTGAAACTTGCGAAGATGCTCTATGTTCCAGGAGTTGCTCACCGGTAAGCCTTCTTCGGTCTCAAGGCGGACAGCGCCGGGCCTTGTGACTTGTCTCACCTGATAAGGGCCTTCCCACTTCGGCGTCAACTTGTTGGAATTCTTGGCGGACTGAACACGCCGAAGAACAAGGTCGCCTTCCTCGAGACTCCTGGCCTTGACCTTGCGGCTATGGTAGCGACGCAAGGCCTGCTGGTACCGAGCAGCTCGTACAGCAGCCTGGAGACGTTCCTCCTCGAGGAGCAATGCATCATCTTGTCGCAGTTGCTCTTGCTCGAGCTCATCATAAGCGAGCACCCGAGGAGATCCGTATACGAGTTCCGTGGGGAGAACTACCTCTGCTCCATAGACTAGAGCAAAGGGTGTCTGTCCGGTGGCTCGACTTGGTGTCGTTCTGATTGACCAAAGAGCCGCCGGTAGCTCCTCTATCCAGTTTCTTCCGCACTTGCGCAGCCTGTCAAAGGTCCTTGTCTTGAGTCCGCGCAGCACTTCAGCATTGGCCCTCTCCGCTTGACCGTTGCTCCTCGGGTGAGCAACAGAAGCGAAACAGACCTTGGCGCCAAGGTCTTGGACGTATTGCATGAAGGTGCGACTAGTAAATTGTGTACCGTTGTCGGTGATGATCCTGTTAGGGATTCCGAAACGGCAAACAATCGACCTGAAGAACCTGACCGCTGACTGTGCTGTCACCTTTCTCACTGGTTCCACTTCTGGCCACTTTGTGAACTTGTCGATTGCGACGTACAAGTACTCAAAGCCTCCGACAGCGCGAGGGAAGGGGCCGAGGATATCGAGCCCCCAGACCGAGAAGGGCCAGGATAAAGGGATCGTCTGGAGAGCTTGAGCTGGCTGATGAATTTGTTTTGCATGGAACTGGCACGCTTCACACTTGGTTACTAGTGCAGTTGCATCTTGGAGGGCTTCTTGCCAAAAGAACCCTTGACGGAAAGCTTTCCCGGCAAGTGCCCTTGCGCCAATGTGGTGGCCACATATGCCTCCATGTATTTCTGCCAACAGCTTCTGTCCATCTTCTCTGGAAATGCACTTCAACCTGACACCATTGAGTCTTCTTCTGTACAGCTCATTGTCCACGAACTGGTACATACTTGACTGCCTGGTTATCTTCTCTATTTCTTCTGGGTCGTCGGGAAGTTCTCAAGTTTGCAGAAAACGGACGATCTGCTGCGCCCATGCCGGAGCTCGTGGCTCAACGACAAGGACTAAAGGCATGAGGGCCGCTGCGGGGACCTCAGCTTCTACGGCAAGAACCTCT
Organism: Secale cereale; assembly: GCA_902687465.1. Lineage (NCBI taxonomy): Eukaryota > Viridiplantae > Streptophyta > Magnoliopsida > Poales > Poaceae > Secale > Secale cereale. The sequence continues at coordinate 504,992,495 of LR738713.1, forward strand.
GGTTCTGCCGGAGCTGACGGCCCCCCGACAAGCTCGCCGGGGCTAGGCTTGTCGGGAACGTTTGCTTCAACTGTACAAATCTGGGGATCTGCAGGAGCAAACTGTTCCTCAGCGTTCTGATCGTTGATCTTGGGGACCTTGGCGGCGGTTTTAGGAAGATCCGCCGGCAAGTAGTCACCGGAGACCAACTTTCTCTTCTTGGACTGCCCAATTGATGGTATAACGGATGGTTGAGTCAGCTTGAGCAAGAAGGTCCCTGGTTCCACAGGTAACTTCATCGCCGCACACTTTGAAAGGCCATCTGCAATGTCATTCTAAGCTCTCGGGACGTGCTCCATTTGCAGACCTTCAAAGTTGTCGGGGGAAACTGCCCACCACGAACACCTATGGGACCGGAGCACCTTGTTTGTGCGGTAAGAGGGCGGAGGGAGCACAAAGAGCAGATCGTAGAGAGCACGCGGGCAGTTTACCCAGGTTCGGGCAGCGATGGACGCGTAAAACCCTACTCCTGCTTAGTTTGTATTGAGTTGGGGAGCTCGGGAGCTTGAAGAACTAGCTACACCGAGCGTATGAGCGATCTAGATTCCGAACCCTTTCTACGTTGTGCATGGGCCTCCTTTTATAGCTCAAGGGGTCACCGACAGGTGTCAACGTAGGAGAAAGGGTAAAAATGTAATAGTGGTGGTAGTTGTAACAGTGCGGGAATAGTGGAGCTACAGTGCATGAACAGTGGTCGGTACCTACTTTGACAGTGGGGGACAAGAGCATTTAATGCCCGTCGCCGTCGACCCCAAAAGCGCCCGCCCTTGCGTCTCCGTTTGCCACGGCAATGGCTTTACCACCATGGAGTGCCACCGTGTCCCCCAGGCTGCACAGCCATCCGCCACGCGTCCCTGGAGTGGCCCCAGGGCGACGCGTGGACCGATGAGCTGGAGCGCGGGCACACAGCGCAACTCTCCCCGGCAAGCACCTTGCCGGGGTCTTGACCTTGCCGGGCCCGGGAGCTTGTCGGGCTCTGAAGCTTGTCGCTCTCCTGGCCCTGCCGGGGCGCACGCTGCGCCGAGGCATGTCTTCTGTAACGTAATCTTCTAGTCTTCCTGGCAAGCTCCCTTTGCCAGGGCCTTGCGTGAATGAGGTAGTATGGAGTCTGGGACGGCCTTCCCGGCAAGCTCCACTCGCCGGGGTCTTGGTCTTCTGTCTTGTATACTTTGTTTTTGAATGGTTTTATATGGAGCAGGAAGGTATCCGGCAAGCGTGTGGTAGGCCCTGCCACGGGAAGCTGCTACCGCCCGTGCACAAGTTGGGGTACTGAGGTACCCCTACCTTAGTACACCGACAGCAGCCCCCGGGCCTGGGCCACACACGGTGCCGAGCGCTGTTGGGCCAGGCCCAAAATAGTGCACGGGCACGCGCGGCCCACGGCACGCCGAATCCACTTCCGCATCCGCCGCGTCCCTCCGTAACGGCACGCGTCGATTGCGGCGTCGTGGGATGGGACGTGGCCACGTTCTTTTAATGGAAAGAGCGAAACGCCCCCCACTTCCCCATAAAAGCAGAGGAAGCAGGAGCGGTTCCCCTCCTACGCCTTCATTGCTTCTTCTTCCATCTCCAGAGATTCCCTCTTGCGCTCCGCCTCCACACCTCCTCCGCCGTCTTCCGCATCTACGGCGCCGTCGGACTCTTCGCCCCCCTTCCCTCGCCGCCTCCGCCATGGCCCCGAAGACCGAGAAGGTGAAGGCGGAGAAGACCAAGAAGGAGAAATCCGAGCAGGCGGCGAGGCTTACTGTGCTGCGGAAGCGGAACATCGTCTTCTCGCCGAAGCTCAGCGCGCGGGAGCTCTGGAACAAGTACTACTTGTTCTGGGCCAAGGAGACCAAGGCGCGCCCTCGGACCAGAGCCTATCCCGCCGCCGCCAAGGACAATTATCCCGGCGGGTACTTCTTCTTCGCAGCTTTCTTTCATTGCGGCCTTTGTCCCCCTTTTTCCGACTTTTTCTGCGATATCATGCATACCTACGGCCTCCACCTTCTTGACTTCACCCCCAACGCCATCCTCACGATGGCGGTTTTCGCACATCTGTGCGAAAACTATATTGGGATCTATCCGAACGTAGCTCTGTTTAGGCACTTCTTCACCCCTAGAGTAGAAGCCGGCTCTCCCCTCTCCGGGGGGATTTCTTGGGTCTTCCGCTTGAACAAGAAGGAGTCCTACTTGCCGGGGGAGCTCCGCGGCAAGTGGGAGGAGTGGCGTGCAGACTGGTGTTGGATAGTCGAGGACGAGCCGCAACCTTTCACCGCGCCGCGCACAACAGCCATCGTGCGTGGCAGGGACAGGAGTGAGTTGGATTCGGACGACGGCAAGCTCAACATTGCCCTCATCAGAATTCTCCGTCTCCGGGTAGCGAAGTTGTCCGTCGGAGAAGTAGGAGCAGATTTCCTCCGCCGCCGCATTGCCCCTCTACAGGATAGGAAGAGGCCGGCATGGGAGTACGGCAACGCGGCGAACGTAATGAGATTGCGCACGGGGCTGAACTTCAACTTCACGGCGCTGGAGCTGAAGGGGATGGTCCGGGAACTCTTTAAGCATGACCCGGCCCACCCAGAGTGGTTCAGAGCTCCCCGGGGAGTGGTGCCCCTCTGCAACAGCACGGCCCGGGATTCCCTTCGCGCCATGATGCCCGCGTGTGACTCGCATGGCATCGACCGCACATGGATTCCGCCCAAGCCAGACGTCATCATGAGCTTCTTCGACAACCTGGTGGAGGTGGCGAAGAACAAGGACGAGATCAAGGGGCTCACACGGGACACCACCGACCAGGAGATAGCTTATATAGCTTCTCGGGTTGAAGAGGCCGCTGCAGCCGCAGCGGCAGGAGAGTTTGGCTTTACACCCAACGAGGCAGAGGCTGCGGATGCGTCCTGCCAAGCAGAGGAGGCGGAGATCCGCAGACTACTGCAGCTTCCTCCCGACGAGCTTGCCGGGGTCCCCTCTTTGAGGCACTCCGGGATCCCCGGAATCCTGACCGAGGCCGCGGCGAGAGGCAGCGCTGCCGGAGGAAACAGAGGCGCCGCAGGGAGCGGAGGCGCCGGAGGGGGCGGAGGCGCCGGAGGGAGAGCGGCCGCAGTGCAGGGCGCTGGGCCCAGCAAGCCTGCCGAGGAGGAGGAGGAGGAGGAGGACACCGGGGCCGACGAGGACTCCGACGGGTCTCTGGGGCTCTATGCCGACGACCTCTCCTCGTCATCGGAGACCTCCCCGCCTCGGGCAAGCCCCAGGCGATCTCCGCTGAAGCGTCTCCGCAAGGCGACGACGGGGACGAGGGCGCAGGCGCCCCGGCAACAACCAGCTCGCCGGGCGGCGCGAGCTACCCGGGGGAGCCAAGCTGCGACGGGGGCGCCCGACGCACCAACCACGGCGGGGGCGACCCGCACACAGGCCACGGCGGGGGCGACCCGCACACAGGCCACGGCGGAGGCGCCCCGCACGACAGCGCCAAGCGGAGGAGGGTCTTCGCAGAGCGGAGCGGCTGCTCCGCCTGCTCCCCGGGCCTCGGCGTCCACAGGGGCCGGGTCTTCGCAGCCCCCAGCCCCGGGGACCGCCAAGCGCCCGAGGGAGTCTTTGCCTCCTGCTCCTCGCGCGGACGCGCCTCAGGTGGCGTTCGACTTCTCCGCCCTGAGCGACGACGACGACGATGAGGAACAGGAGTAAGAACTCGAGGCTTTGTATCTTCTTTAACTTTGTCTTGATTCTTGTTGATCCTGATCTTGCTTCTTGCTTCGATTTCAGGACCCTGGCTCAGCGAGTGGCGAAGAAGGCCAAGGTTCCCGTCGTCGAGGTCGCGGACGACTCGCCCGTCGCGGCGACTGGGGACGCGCCGGAGACGAGCCTGCCGGACCCGAGCGCTGCTCTGAGGAGCATCCCCCAGCGCAGCCCCCAGCGTAAGTCTGGGTTCCATAGTTCCGCTCGTCGGGCGCGCTTGAGGATTTTGTCTTGTGCTAATATCTTGATGTTTTTGTCTTGTCTTGATTGTCTTGTGCAGAGGTGGAGCCACAACCATAGGAGCATCCGGAGGTCGCTCCCGAGGAGCCGCAGGCCCCGCCGTCCCCGCCAAGGGCGAACTCTCCGGCAAGGGAGAGCACTCCGCCAAGGGCGAGTACCCCGCCAAGGGCGAGTAGCCCGGCGAGGGCGGCCACCCCGCCAAGGCAGAGCTCCCCGGCGAGGGAGCCCGCCGCCGACGATGTCCGTCAAGGTAAGTTCCGTAATTTTGTCTTCTTGGATTCATCTCTTTTTGGATATTTGCTTGAACTTCTTTTACTTTTTCTTCTTCTTCTAGATCCTCCTCCCCCGGAACAGATGGAGACGGAAACCATCGTCGTGGAGGAGGACGCGCAGGGCGACGGCAGCAACGCCCCTGTCGTTGAGGACACGGCGGGAGCCACCGAGCCGGCTGCGGAGGAGACCGCTCCGGCCGCAGACGCGGCGGCCGGGGAGGGGGACGGCGGCCATACTGCCGGCCGCCGACCCCTCCACCGAGAAGGAGCCATCTGCCTATTATCTTGAGGCCCCCAACGGCGTTTACATCCAGGTGCCGTGGGGTTCTTCATCGCGAGCCCCCGCGGAGGGCGAGGCCTTTGATGGAGAGGTTCTCGCCTCCGCGGGACTGAAGATCGTCGAGGCGCCCGGCGGAAGCGACGGGCCCGAGGAGGAGAAGCTGCTTCATCAGCTCCTGGCCCTTTACCGGGACAGGCAGGCGAAGCTTGCGTCTCGGGAGGCCCTTGCCGCCAAGGCCGCCGCTGAGATGGAGAAGCGCGCGGCGGAGCTCCGCGCTGCCAACCAGGCTGCCCTCCGCGACGTGGCGGAGGAGCGCGAGAGGCTCGCCGGGGAGTACCAGGAGTGGCTCCTGGAGAAAGCCGAAGCCGAAGAGCAGCAGCGACTTGCCGGAGAGGAGCTGTCCCGGCGAGAAGGAGAGCTCGCCCAACGGAAGGTCAACCTCGACTCCCACGAGGAAGACCTTGCCGCTCGGGAGCAGGCCCTTGGCGGAGAGCTGAAGGAGGCGAAAGCCGCCGCGGCTGCCGCGGAGACCACCAAGGAGGAGCTCGCGGCCAAGGTTGCGCAACTGGAGGAGTCCCTTAAGGAGAGCGTGGAGAGGGTCACCGCGCTCAACACAGAGCGCGAGAAGGACGCTCACACCAACTCTGAACTCCAGGTGCGTCTCTCCAAGCAGGCCGACGAGCTGAAGGCCGCCAAGGATTCAATTGAGGATCTGGAGCTGAAGGTTTCCACGTTGAAGGACTCGATCGACGCCGTCCGGGACCGGGAAACCAAGCTGAAGGAAGAGCTCCGCAGGGAGCGAGGTTTGGTGGAGAGCGCCACCACTGCGGCTGAGAACTTCCGCCGGACCGTTGAGGTGTGGACCGACGACTTGGTGGCCTCCAACATCGACCAGGAGCTGCTGGCGCTGAAGGTCGAGTATCTTATATACTCTCCGGATCCAAACCTCCCCCACAGCGCCAAGCTCAGCCTCTTCTTTAGGGGGATCGCGCCGGCTCTTGCAGGTCTTCAGAAGAAGCTCCCCGCGCAACTGGCCGAGAAGTCGCGCCAGCTCTGCGCGGGAACCTTGGAGCGCGTTCTGACGAAGATCGTATACCGCAATCCCGGTATAAACCTCACCAACGTTCTTCGCAGCCTGCCGGCCGATGCGAACACGGAGGCGCTGAAGGCGCAGGTCGCCCACATCATCGCCAAAGTGAACAAGATCTCCAGGATTGAGGGCGACCGCGTAGATTAGGCCTCCTTTTCCTTTATCTCTTTTGTTGCTGCATAGGGTGTTATGAACTCATTAGTTATTGCGACAAGTTATCTCTTGTAAGATATTTATCTTATTTTGATCAATCAGTGCAATGTTATCTTCCTTGTCTTGGTCATTTACTTTGTACGTTTTTCACCCTACGCTTCCAGGGAGCTTGCCGGCAAGGGCCCTTTGCCGCAAGCGCTGAGTGCTGGACTCTGAGCAGCCTGCTTGCCAAGGTCTTACCGGCGAGCAACCTTGCCACAGCTAGTCGCAACGCACTCAACTTGTTGAGTGAACTCGAAAACGAACCAAGGGCGCGACACTTGTCGCAGCTCACTTAAGTCGTTGAGCGTACTCGAAAACAAGATAAGGGTGCGGCTTGCTACGGGTAGGTTCCTCCGCGCACAGGTTTTCCATACAAAGTGTGATTGTTCAAGGAAGACAACTAAAAATTAAAAATTTGAACTGCTCAAATTCTAATAACTTAGCTTTCATATATTGCTTGCTTCTCGATAAGGCTTCTCTTTCTTGAACAGCACTTGGTTCCTCTTCCATCTCCTCCCCCCCGGCAAACTTGTGCGCGAGGAACATTCCTTCTGCTTAAGAGGCAAGGAAAAAGAAGAGGGAAACAAGTATATGGCCTTTCGGTGTGCTAATGCTTACCGGATATGTATGTTGCACAAGATGCCAAATAACACATGCAAATAGCAAAGAAAATCATGTAAAAGGCAAATAGCGCAAAACATAAAAACTTTACTGATGCACGGGATCTGCGCCCGGCTTTGTACAAAGGGTTACATGCAACAGCGGCAAAGCTTGTACAAAAGGTGGTTGCCGGAGCGGATCACGGCAACCGCGCCTTATGGGTGAAACTTGCGAAGATGCTCTATGTTCCAGGAGTTGCTCACCGGTAAGCCTTCTTCGGTCTCAAGGCGGACAGCGCCGGGCCTTGTGACTTGTCTCACCCGATAAGGGCCTTCCCACTTCGGCGTCAACTTGTTGGAATTCTTGGCGGACTGAACACGCCGAAGAACAAGGTCGCCTTCCTCGAGACTCCTGGCCTTGACCTTGCGGCTATGGTAGCGACGCAAGGCCTGCTGGTACCGAGCAGCTCGTACAGCAGCCTGGAGACGTTCCTCCTCGAGGAGCAATGCATCATCTTGTCGCAGTTGATCTTGCTCGAGCTCATCATAAGCGAGCACCCGAGGAGATTCGTATACGAGTTCCGTGGGGGGAACTGCCTCTGCTCCATAGACTAGAGCAAAGGGTGTCTGTCCGGTGGCTCGACTTGGTGTCGTTCTGATTGACCAAAGAGCCGCCGGTAGCTCCTCTATCCAGTTTCTTCCGCACTTGCGCAGCCTGTCAAAGGTCCTTGTCTTGAGTCCGCGCAGCACTTCAGCATTGGCCCTCTCCGCTTGACCGTTGCTCCTCGGGTGAGCAACAGAAGCGAAACAGACCTTGGCGCCAAGGTCTTGGACGTATTGCATGAAGGTGCGACTAGTAAATTGTGTACCGTTGTCGGTGATGATCCTGTTAGGGATTCCGAAACGGCAAACAATCGACCTGAAGAACCTGACCGCTGACTGTGCTGTCAGCTTTCTCACTGGTTCCACTTCTGGCCACTTTGTGAACTTGTCGATTGCGACGTACAAGTACTCAAAGCCTCCGACAGCGCGAGGGAAGGGGCCGAGGATATCGAGCCCCCAGACCGAGAAGGGCCAGGACAAAGGGATCGTTTGGAGAGCTTGAGCTGGCTGATGAATTTGTTTTGCATGAAACTGGCACGCTTCACACTTGGTTACTAGTGCAGTTGCATCTTGGAGGGCTTCTTGCCAAAAGAACCCTTGCCGGAAAGCTTTCCCGGCAAGTGCCCTCGCGCCAATGTGGTGGCCACATATGCCTCCATGTATTTCTGCCAACAGCTTCTGTCCATCTTCTCTGGAAATGCACTTCAACCTGACACCATTGAGTCTTCTTCTGTACAGCTCATTGTCCACGAACTGGTACATACTTGACTGCCTGGTTATCTTCTCTATTTCTTCTGGGTCGTCGGGAAGTTCTCCAGTTTGCAGAAAACGGAGGATCTGCTGCGCCCATGCCGGAGCTCGTGGCTCAACGGCAAGGACTAAAGGCATGAGGGCCGCTGCGGGGACCTCAGCTTCTACGGCAAGAACCTCTGGTTCTGCCGGAGCTGACGGACCCCCGGCAAGCTCGCCGGGGCTAGGCTTGTCGGGAACGTTTGCTTCAACTGTACAAATCTGGGGATCTGCAGGAGCAAACTGTTCCTCAGCGTTCTGATCGTTGATCTTGGGGACCTTGGCGGCGGTTTCAGGAAGATCCGCCGGCAAGTAGTCGCCGGAGACCAACTTTCTCTTCTTGGACTGCCCAATTGATGGTATAACGGATGGTTGAGTCAGCTTGAGGAAGAAGGTCCCTGGTTCCACAGGTAACTTCATCGCCGCACACTTTGAAAGGCCATCTGCAATGTCATTCTGAGCTCTCGGGACGTGCTCCATTTGCAGACCTTCAAAGTGCTCTTCAAGCTTCCTCACTTCATCTACATAAGCTTCCATCAAAGGGATTTGGTAACTCTTGTTAACTTGTCGGACCACCAACTGAGAATCTCCCCGCAAAATCAGCTTTCTGATCCAAAGTTCGGCCGCAATCCTGAGGCCGGCGAGCAAACCTTCATATTCAGCAGTGTTGTTTGTCGCTTGCTCACTTGGAAAGTGCATCTGGATAACATACTTGAGGTGCTCTCCGGTGGGCGCGATGAGTACCACGCCAGCACCGGCGCCTTGCAGCGAGAAGGCACCATCAAAGTACATTACCCATTCACTTGTCGCTTCTTGTACGGGTGCACTTGTTTCTGGAATTTCCTCATCGGGCGTCGGGGTCCATTCAGCTATGAACTCTGCCAAAGCTCGGCTCTGTATGGTTGAGGTACTTTCAAACTTGAGTCCAAAGCTTGACAGCTCCAGTGCCCACTCAACGATCCTGCCTGTTGCTTCTGGATTGTGCAATATCCTCTTCAGCGGAAAGCGAGTGACCAGTGTTATCTCATGTGCCTGGAAGCAATGGCGCAGCTTTCTCGAGGCCATGAGGAGGCCGAAAAGCAACTTTTGCACCCCGGAGTATCTTGATCTAGCCCCCTGTAAGAGGGAACTCACAAAATACACCGGGTGCTGCACCATCTTCTTCCGCACTTCTTCTTGTTCCTGCGCAGAGTTGTCCTTGTCGGGGCCAGAGCTTGTCGGAGCAGCCCCCTGCTTGTCGCTGGATTCGCTTGCCGGTGGTGCGGACTCCTCGTCGGCCTCCCTCTCCGCTACTAACGCAGCACTAACCACCTGGTTGGTTGCCTCTAGGTATAGCAGCAACTTTTCCTGTGGTCTAGGTGCGACAAGTATTGGAGTGGAGGATCGGTACCGTTTCAAATCTTGCAGCACTGCCTCCGCTTCCGGAGTCCATTTCATGGGACCTGCCTTCTTCAAGATTTTGAAGAAAGGTAGGGCGCGTTCTGCAGACTTCGAAATGAACCTACTGAGGGCAGCCACACAACCTGCAAGCCTTCTGACATCCTTGACGCGCTTCGGGGCCTCGATCTGCTCAATGGCTTTAATCTTGTCGGGGTTAGCTTCAATCCCCCTCTGTGACACAAAGAACCCGAGGAGCTTGCCGGAGGGGACTCCAAAGACACACTTCTCGGGGTTCAACTTGAGATGGATCTTGCGCAGGTTCTGAAATGTCTCTTCCAAATCTTGGACCAGGGTATCCTTGCTCTTGCCCTTCACCACGATGTCATCCATGTAAGCCTCTACATTTCTGTGGATCTGTGGCTCAAAAGCAGTGTATACTACCCTTGCAAAGGTTGAGCCTGCATTCTTCAATCCAAAAGGCATGTGAATAAAGCAATAGGTGCCACATGGAGTGATAAATGCAGTCTTCTCTTCATCTTCTTCGGCCATGAAAATCTGGTGGTAGCCTGAATATGCATCAAGAAAAGAGAGTAGCTCAAATCCGGCGGTGGAGTCAATGATCTGGTCAATGCGCGGCAAGGGAAATGGATCCTTGGGACATGCTTTATTCACATCGGTGAAGTCTATACACAGTCTCCACTTCCCGTTGGCCTTGCGCACGACGACTGGATTTGCCAACCACGTCGGATGGATCACGCCTCTAACTAGGCCTGCTGCCTCTAGCTTCTTGATTTCTTCAACAATGAATTCTTGGCGCTCCACGGCTTGCTTTCTGACCTTCTGCTTGACGGGCCGCGCATGAGGACAAACAGCAAGCTTGTGCTCAATTACCTTCCTGGGAACACCGGGGATGTCAGATGGTTGCCAGGCAAACACATCGACATTCGCCCGCAGGAAGGCAACGAGCGCGCTTTCCTATTTGCTGTCAAGTGTGGCACTGATGGTGAAGGTACCACCAGTGTCGTCCTCCTTGGCGGACACCTTCTTGGTTGCCGGAGGAGCGGCCATCCCCTTCTTACACTTGCCGGTGGAGCTCGATGGAACGTCCTCGACGGCAGCGCAGCACTCCGAAGAGGTGCGGTTGCCGGAGTGGGCCCCAGAGCACTTGCCGGACTTGGTCTTCGTCTTCTTCCCCCCGGGAGCTTCAGCGGCAAGTGTATCCTTCGCTGCTGCAGCTGCTGCGTCCCGGTAGATCTTGTCGGCGCAGACAAGCGCATCTTTCTTGTCGCCATGGACGGTGATGACACTTATCGGCCCCGGCATCTTGAGTACGTTGTAGGCGTAGTGGGAAGCTGCCATGAACTTGGCGAGGGCGGGACGGCCGAGTATCCCATTATATGGTAATGGGATATCGGCGACGTCGAACGTGATGCGCTCAGTTCTGAAGTTGAGCTCCCCGCCAAAGGTCACCGGCAAAGTTATCTTCCCCTTGGGCTTGCTCCTCCCCGGGTTGATTCCTTGGAAAGAACCGGTCTCTTCGAGCTCGCCATCTGGGATTTGGAGTTTCTTGATCACAGCAGAGGAGATCAAGTTCAGCCCGGCCCCGCCGTCAACCAACATTTTAGTGACCTTGAGGTTGCGGATGGTTGGTGAGACCAGCATCGGCAAGCACCCGACCGCAGTGGTGCGGTCAGGGTGATCCTCAAGATCAAAAATGATGGGCGTGCTGGACCATTTGAGGAGCCTGCGCGACTCGACGGGCGGCTCCGCTGCATTCACCTCCCGCACCCACTGCTTGAGCTGGCGGTGGGAGGTGTGCAGAGAGGCGCCACCGTCGACGCACAGGACCTCCGTGGCCTTCTGGAACTCCTGCTCGCTGTTATCTTCATCCTCCATGTCGTCGTCGTCGTCTTCTTCGTCCTTGTCGCGGCCCCGGGGAGGTCGGTCACCTTGCCGCTGCTTTGCCTTGCCGCGGCGTCCTCCCCGGCCATTGAATGGCCGCTTCTTGCTTGGTTCTCCTCCGCCACCTTGGGCCTTCTCCTTGTCACGCCGCTCGTACTCAGCTTTCTGCTGCTCGACGAGGTACTCGACGCGTTTACAGTTGGAGAGGTCGTGGCCCTTGGTGCGGTGGATCTTGCAGTATTGCTTGTCGGAGCCGTCCTGCTTGTCGGCTGCCGCTACAGGGGCAGGCTCCTTGCCGGAGCCGCCAACCTGTGTTTGCTTGGCGGGAGCCTCCTTGCCGGACTTCTCGACGGCAAGCACCTCCTTCTTGTTCTTCCTTCTATTGTTCCGCCGCCGGCTCTTCTTTGCCGGGGCGGCGTCGTCGCTGTCGCTTCCCCCCGCACCGTTATCCTCCCCGGGGAGTCTCCTCCCCTCTTCGGCGCGTGCGCACTTATCAGCTAGAGCATAGAGCTCGCTGACATCCCGTATCTTGGTCATGGCCATTTCTTCACGCATGCGGCGGTTACGCACGTTCTGGTGGAACGCGCTGATAACTGCGGCAGGGTGGACGTCGGGGATGTTGTGCTGCACACGACTGAAGCGTTGGATGTACTTGCGCAGGGGTTCTCCTTCCTTCTGGGCCAGAATGTGGAGATCGCTCTCCTGGCCGTGGGGTTTGTGGCCGCCCGTGAAGGCGCCAACAAACTGGTGGCAAAGATCTGCCCAAGAAGAAATGGAGCCTTCCGGCAAGTGCATAAGCCAAGAACGAACGTTCGGCTTAAGCACGAGCGGGAAGTAGTTTGCCAATATCTTCTCGTCGCGCCCCCCGGCAGCCTGCACCGCGATGGTGTAAATGCTGAGGAATTCCGAGGGGTGCGTCTTGCCGTCGTACTTCTCCGGTACGTCGGGCTTGAAGTTCTTCATGCTGGGCCACTGGACGCGCCGCAGCTCGCGGGTAAACGCAGGGCAACCCGCCGCGTACGGCAAGTCGCCTGGTTCACCGGGCGCGCGCGCGTCGACAGCGGCTCCAGCTCGCTGATCTGATTGTCGCCGAGCTTCTCGGCGGCGCTCGATCGTCGTTCGAGCGTCTTCTTGTCGCCGGTCGTCAAGGACTTGGCGCTGGTCCTGACGAGCCCGCGGATCCGACGACGCGTGGAGCCGTCGTCGGCGTTGTTCCGGCGGGGCGGCGTCTTCTGCTTCCGCGGCGGGGAGTGCACGGTGGTTGCACCCCCGGCGGTCTTGTCGCCGTCGGCCTTCGTCTTCTCGACTTGCCGCGGCTGCGAGGTCGCCGGCTGCTGCGGCGTATCGTTGTTGGCGAAGGCGATCAGGCTCTGGATGGTGGCCCTCCAGTCTTCGGCCTTGTCTGCCGCTGGAGGGAAGTCGAGGAGCAGTTGCGCCCTTGCGAGCGCTTCTGCTGGAGAGGAGGGGAGCGGGGGCGAGCGATGCGAGGAGCGGGATAAGCTCGGACTCCTAACTGGGTTAGAAGGAGCAGGGTCCCGCCCCGGTGACCGCGCCTTGCTCGTGCCAGGACGATGGCCCGGAGCGTCCCGCGAGCCTCCGGTTTGCCCTTGTCCCAGCAAGCGGATGCCACCTCCCGTGACATGGCGCTGCTGGGCTGTCGTTTGCTGAGATGGACGGGGCGCGTCCACGGAGACCGAGGCTCGGTCGTCCGTCTTGTCCTTGGATTTGGTGGCGGCGCGAGTTTCCTCGCCGGCGACCACCCTTCCGACGGCGTCTCCCCCGCCCACCGTTGGCTCTGGTGGCGGCGGATGAGACGCAGACAGGCCCGCGACCTCCGAAACCTTCTTCTTCGGGGCCATAGCGCAGTTGTTGATGAAGCTGACGAATTCGGAGAGGTTGATGAAGAATGTGCCCGCGTGAACGCCGGATCAGGTTCGCACAACCTCGACGCCCCCTACCTGGCGCGCCAAAGATGTCGGGGGAAACTGCCCACCACGAACACCTATGGGACCGGAGCCCCTTGTTTGTGCGGTAAGAGGGCGGAGGGAGCACAAAGAGCAGATCGTAGAGAGCACGCGGGCAGTTTACCCAGGTTCGGGCCGCGATGGACGCGTAAAACCCTACTCCTGCTTAGTTTGTATTGAGTTGGGGAGCTCGGGAGCTTGAAGAACAAGCTACACCGAGCGTATGAGCAATCTAGATTCCGAATCCTTTCTACGTTGTGCATGGGCCTCCTTTTATGCTCAAGGGGTCACCGACAGGTGTCAACGTAGGAGAAAGGGTAAAAATGTAATAGTGGTGGTAGTTGTAACAGTGCGGGAATAGTGGAGCTACAGTGCATGAACAGTGGTCGCTACCTACTTTGACAGTGGGGGACAAGAGCATTTAATGCCCGTCGCCGTCGACCCCAAAAGCGCCCGCCCTTGCGTCTCCGTTTGCCACGGCGATGGCTTTACCACCGTGGAGTGCCACCGTGTCCCCCAGGCTGCACAGCCATCCGCCACGCGTCCCTGGAGTGGCCCCAGGGCGACGCGTGGACCGATGAGCTGGAGCGCGGGCACACAGCGCAACTCTCCCCGGCAAGCACCTTGCCGGGGTCTTGACCTTGCCGGGCCCGGGAGCTTGTCGGGCTCTGAAGCTTGTCGCTCTCCGAGCCCTGCCGGGGCGCACGCTGCGCCGAGGCATGTCTTCTGTAACGTAATCTTCTAGTCTTCCTGGCAAGCTCCCCTTGCCAGGGCCTTGCGTGAATGAGGTAGTCTTGAGTCTGGGACGGCCTTCCCGGCAAGCTCCACTCGCCGGGGTCTTGGTCTTCTGTCTTGTATACTTTGTTTTTGAATGGTTTTATATGGAGCAGGAAGGTCTCCGGCAAGCGTGTGGTAGGCCCTGCCACGGGAAGCTGCTACCGCCCGTGCACAAGTTGGGGTACTGAGGTACCCCTACCTTAGTACACCGACACTCTATAAGCTAGTACAAATAATTTTACACTAGAGTTGAACTAGCTCTATAAGCTAGTACAAATAATTTTACACTAGAGTTGAACTAGCTCTATAACCTAGTTCAAATAATTTCACACTAGAGTTGAACTAGCTTTATAAGCTAGTACACATAATTTTACACTAGAGTTGAACTAGCTCTATGTCGGGGAAACTGTCCGCCCACGAACACCTATGGGACCGGAGCCCCTTCTACGTTGCGGTAAGGGAGCGGAGGGAGCACGGAGAGCAGATCGAGGAGCACAAGCGGGCAGTTTTACCCAGGTTCGGGCCGCGCGGACGCATAAAACCCTACTCCTCCTTAGGTTGTATTGTGTTCTTGAGCTCGGGAGCTTGAAGATCTACAGTATTAACTACACCGAGCGAGAGAGTTGTCTAGGTTTTGAACCTCCTCTACGTTGTGCATGGGCCTGCTTTTATAGCTCAAAGGGGTCACCGACAGGTGTCAACATAGAGGAGAGTAAAAGTGTAATTTTGGTGGCAGTTGTAACAGTGCATGAATAGTATATGAACAGTGGTCTTCACCTAACTTTGACAGTGGGGGACAAGGGCATTAAATGCCCGTCGCCGTCGCCCCAAAAAGCGTCCGTCCATGCTTCTCCGTTCGCCACGGCGGTAGCCTCGTCACCGTGGCTTGCCACCATGTGCCCCAGGCTGCACAGCCGTCTGCCATGTGTCCCTGGAAGGGCCCCAGGGTGACGCGTGGGAAGATGAGCTGGAGCGTGGGCACACAGCGTAGGTTTTCCCGGCAAGCACCTTGCCGGGGTCGTGACCTTGCCGGGCCCGGAAGCTTGTCGCTCTCCGGGTCCTGCCGGGGCGCATGATGCGCCGAGACATCTCTTGAGGTATGTGTTCCTTGGCCTTCCTGGCAAGCTCCTCTTGCCAGGGTCTTATGCTAAAGTGATAACCTTGAGCCTGGTGCGGCCTTCCCGGCAAGCTCCTCTTGCCGGGGCCTTGATCTTCTGACTTGTATACTTTGTTCTTGAATGGCTTCATAGGGACCAGAAAGGTTCTTGGCGGGCACGTGGTAAGCCCTGCCATGGGAAGCTGCTACTTCTCGTGCACAAGTTGGGGTACTAAGGTACCCCTATCTTAGTACACCGACAGGAGCCCCCGGGCCTGGGCCACACACGGTGCCGAGCGCTGTTGGGCCAGGCCCAAGACAGTGCACGGGCACGCGCGGCCCACGGCAAGCCGTATCCCCTTCCGTATCCGCCGCATCCCTCCCTAACGGCACGCGTCGATTGTGGCGTCGTGGGAGAGATCGTGGCCTGTTCTTTAATGGGAAATGCGGAACGTCCCCCACTTCCCCCTTAAAAGCAGAGGAAGCAGGGGCAGTTCGCTCCATCGTTTTCATTGCGCCTTGATTCTCCAGAAACCCCCGTCGCCCTCCGCCTCCCAAAGGTCGACAGAGAGCCCAGCCCCTCCCTTCCTCCGCCGTCTCCCGCATCTGCGGCACCGTCAACCTCCTCGCCTCTTTCCTTACCGCCCCCGCCATGGCTCCGAAGAGCGACAAGGCGAAGAGTGACAAGGCCAAGAAGGAGAAGTCCGAGCAGGCGGCGAAGCTGGCAGCCCTGCGGAAGAAGTGCGTGGTCTTTGCGCCGAGGCTTGGCGCGAGGGAGCTGAGCGACAAATACTATTTGTTCTGGGCGAGGGAGACCAAAGCTCATCCCCGCACCAGAGTCCTCCCCGCCGTCGCCGCCGACATGTTCCCCGGCGGGTACTTTTACTTTGTCGCATTCTTCCATTGTGGTCTGTGCCCTCCGTACTCGGAGTTATTTTGTGATGTAATGAATACGTATAGCCTCCAGCTCCTAGATTTCACCCCCAACACCATCCTTACGATGGCCGTTTTCGCACATCTGTGTGAAAACTATGTTGGGGTTCATCCAAATGTAGCTCTTTTCCGCCACTTCTTCATGTTTAGAGTAGATTCCGGTGCTCCCCTCTCCGGCGGCATCTCCTGGATCTTCAGGCTGAACAAGAAGGACGCGTACTTGAAGGGAGAGCTCCGCGGCAAGTGGGAGGAGTGGAGAGCCGATTGGTGCTGGGTGCTGGAAGCTAATCCTGAGCCCTTTACCTCGCCGCGCAAGACTGCCATAGTGCGCGGCAGGGACTGGAGTGAATTGGCCCCGGAGGACAGCAAGCTTCAGATCGCCCTCATTAGGATCATTAGTCTCCGGGTCGCCAATCTGACTCTTGGAGAAGTTGGAGCAGATTTCCTCCGCCGCCGCATCGCCCCTTTACAAGAAAGGAAGAGGCCTGCCTGGGAATTTGGCAACGCGGCGGACATCATTAGGCTGCGCCCTGGATTGAACTACAACTTTACTGTCTTGGAGTTGAAGGGGATGGTCCGGGAGCTCTTCAAGCATGACCCTGCCCACCCGGAGTAGTTCAAACCTTCCCGGGGAGTGGTGCCGCTGTGCAACAGCACTGCCCGCGATTCCATACGCGCGATGATGCCCGAGTGCGACTCCCATGGCGTCGTCCCCACTTGGCTGGAGCCTCCACCGGAGACCGTGCTGACCTTCTTCGACAACTTGGTCGAGAAGCCTCGCAACGCCGAGGAGAAGAAGGGCCTCACCCGGGATACTACTTACCGGGATGTAGCTTACATCGCCTCCAGGATGGAGGAGGCCGCCGCGGCTGCGGCTGCGGGCGAATTTGGATACACTGTGGAAGAGGCAGAGGCCGCGGACGCAGTGAGTCAAGCAGAGGAGGCGGAAATCCTCAAGCTACTGAAGATTGCGCCCGAGGAGTTTGCCGGGGAGCCTTCCGTGAAGCTTGTCGGGACGAGCGAGGTTGCCGGGGGGAGCAAGGCCGCCGGGCATGGCACTGAGTCCAGCGGGCCTGCCGAGGAGGAGGAGGACGCCGAGGCTGGAGATTCCGATGAAGACTCCGGTGGATCTCTGAATCTTGATGACGATGCCTCCTCATCCTCGGAGAACTCTCCGCCTCCGCCAAGCCCTCTGCAGCAACCGAAGAAGCGCCTCCGCAAGGCAGCTGAGACGGCGAGGCCACAGGCGCCTCAACAGCAGCCGACGCGCCGTGCGACGCGCGCCACCAAGACGAGCGAAGTCGTCAAGGAGGCGCCCCGTGCTCGAGCACCAAGCGGAGGGGGGGTCTTCCCGGAGCGGAACGGGTGCTCCTTCTGCCCCTCGGTCCTCGGCGACGACGGGGGCTGGGTCTTCACAGCCTGCAGCCCCGGAGCCCGCCAAGCGCCCGAGGGAGCCTTCTCCTCCAGCTCCTCGCGCGGGAGCACACCAGGCGGAGTTCGACTTCTCCGCCCTCAGCTCCGACGAAGAGCAAGAGGAGTAAGTACTTGCAATTCTTTTAGATTCTTTGATTTTGTCTTGATTTTCCTTGCTTGGTTCTGATCTTGCTTTTGTTTTGCTTCGCAGGACCTTGACCCAGCAGATGGCGAAGAGGGCCAAGATCCCTGTGGTCAATATCGAGGACGGCGAGCCCGTCGCGGCGACGAGCGACGCGCCGGCGACGAGCTTGCCGGATCAGCCTGCTGCTCCGATGAGCAGCCCCCAGCGCAGCCCCCAGCGTAAGTCTGGTATTTATCTTTCTGCTTGACGGGTGCGCTTGAGATTATCATCTTGGTTGATGTCTTGTTGTCTTGTGCAGAAGTGGAGCCGCAGCCGCAGGAGCACCAGGAGGTCGCCCCCGACGAGCCACTTGCTCCACCCTCCCCGCCAAGGATGAACTCCCCGGCAAGGGAGAACGCTCCGCCAAGGACGGGCACTCCGCCAAGGGCGAGTACCCCGCCAAGGGTGAGCAGCCCGACAAGGGTGAGCACCCCACTAAGGGAGGGCGCAGGCGGCCCTCCGCCAGCAGGGGCCACTACTCCGCCGCCAAGGGAGAATTCCCCGGCGAGGGACCCCGTCGCCGAAGAAGTCCGCGAAGGTAACCCTTGTGACTTCTTCTTCTCGAATTTGCCTTTTTGGATATTTGCTTGATCCTCTCTTTTCTTCTTCTTCCACTAGATCCTCCTGCCCCAGAGCTGATGGAGACGGAGGCCACCGCTGAGGAGGAGGTGCACGGCGACGGCGGTAACGCCACTGCCACTGAGGGAATGGCCGGAGCCGACGAGCCGGCCGTCGAGGAGACCGCCCCAACCGCCGATGCCGCGGCTGGGGAAGGGACCGGCGACCATACCGCTGGCCTGGAGGCTGCGGGAGCGCCGGATGCTGCACCGGGCGCCGGCCCCTCCGCCTCCGCGGACCGGTCGGGCGTCTACTTGGAGGCCGCCAACGGGGTTTTCATACAAGTCCCGTGGGCGTCCTCGTCTCGAGCACCCGCGGAGGGAGAGACCTTTGACGGAGAGGTCCTCGCCTCCGCCGGATTGAAGATTGTTGAAGCGCCCGGCAGCAGCGACGAGCCCGAAGAGGAGAGACTCCTTCGTCGGCTCCTGGCCTTGTATCGGGCCAGGCAAGCGAAGTTGGAGTCTCGGGAGGCTCTGGCTGCCAAGGCTGGAGCTGACTTGGAGAAGCGCGCCGCGGAGCTCCGCGCCGCCAATCAGGCGGCCCTCCGGAGCTTGGCGGAGGAGCGTGAAGAGCTTGCCGGGGCGCAACAAGCATTTATCCTTGAGAAAGCTGAGGTAGAAGAGCAGCAGCGACTGGCCGCCGAGGAGCTGTCTCGGCGGGAGGGAGCGCTCAACCAGCGGAAGGTCGACCTCGACAGCCACGAGGACGACCTTACCGCCCGGGAGCAAGCCATCGGCGGGGCCCTGAAGGAGGCGAGGGACGCCGCCGCTGCCGCGGAGACTGCCAAGAAGGATCTGGAGGCCAGGGTGGCGCAGCTGGAGTTGTTCCTGAAGGCGAGCGAGGACAGAGTCACCGCGCTCAACGTGGCGCGGGAGAAGGACGCCCATACCAACTCGGATTTGCAGGTCCGCCTCTCCGATAAGGGCCAGGAACTTACTGCCGCCAGGGACTCCATCGCTGACTTGGAGCTGAAGGTCTCTACTCTGACTGACTCGCTCGACGCCGCCCGGGACCGCGAGACAAAGCTGAAGGACAAGCTCCGCAAAGAGAGGGCCTTGGTGGAGAGCGCCGCTGTCTCGCAGAACAACTTCAACCGGGCAGTGGAGCAGTGGACTGATGAGCTGGTCACCTCCGCTGCCAATATAGACATGGAGATGATGGCGCTGAGGGCGGAGCACCTTGTGTACTCCCCGGATGAGAACCTCCCTCACAGCGCCAAACTAAGTCTGTTCTTCGGGGGAATAGCGTCGGTGCTTGCGCGGCTGCGGGAGAAGATCCTCGTGCAGCTGGCCGATGAGGCGCGTCGGCTCTGCATGGGCACCATGGAGCGGGTCTTGTCGAAGATCGTCTACCGCAACCCCGGCATCAACCTCGTCAATGTCCTCCGCACCTTGCCGCCCGAAGCTGATCAGGAGGCGTTGAAGGCGCAGGTTGCCCACATCGTCGCCAAGCTGGGCAAGATCACGAGGCGTGAAGGCGACCGCGTAGATTAGATTCCTTTCTTTCTGCTTCCTTTGCCGCTGCAAAGCATGTTACGGACAAGAATCTGTTAGTATTGCGGCAAGTTATCTTTGTAATATACATTCTTATTTTGAGCAACCAATGCAGTGTTATCTCCCTTGCTTTGGTCCCTTCACTTTGTATGCATTCCACCCTACGTTTTTAGGGAACTTGCCGGCAAAGGACCCTTGCCGCGAGCACTGAGTGCTGGACTCTTAGAAGCCTGCTGGCAATACCCTTGCCGGCAAGAAACCTTGCCGCAGCTAGTCGCAGCACACTTAGATTGCTGAGCGAACTCGAAAACGATGTAAGGGCGCGACACTTGTCGTAGCTCACTTAAGTCGTTGAGCGTGCTCGAAAGAAAGTAAGGGTGCGGCTAGCCACGGGTAGGTTCCTCCGCGCATAGGTTTTCCATACAAAGTGTGGTTGTTCAAGGAAGACAACTAAAAATTTTGAAAAATTTGAATTACTCAAACTTTGGTAACTTAGCTTTCATAGATTGTTTGCTCCCCGACAAGGCTTCTCTTTCTTGAACAGCACTCGGTTCATGCCTCCATCTCCTTCCCCCCCGGCAAACTTGTGCGCGAGGAATACTCCTTCTTCTTAAGAGGGAAAGAAAAAGAGGAGGAAAAACAAGTATAGGGCCTTACGGCTTGCTAGTGCTTACCGGGGATGTGCGTTGCACAAGGTGTCAGATGATGCATGCAAATAACAAAGAAAAGCATGGAAATGACAAATAGTGCGAAGCACAAAAGCTTTACTGATGCACGGGGTCTGCGCCCAGCTTTGTACAAAGGTTTACATGCAACAGCGGCAAGACTTGTACAAAAGGTGGTTGCCGGAGCGGATCACGGCAACCGCGCCTTACGGGTGAAACTTGCGAAGATGCTCTATGTTCCAGGAGTTGCTCACCGGTAAGCCTTCTTCGGTCTCAAGGCGGACAGTGCCGGGCCTTGTGACTTGTCTCACCCGATAAGGGCCTTCCCACTTCGGCGTCAACTTGTTGGAATTCTTGGCGGACTGAACACGCCGAAGAACAAGGTCGCCTTCCTCGAGACTCCTGGCCCTGACCTTGCGGCTATGATAGCGACGCAAGGCTTGCTGGTATTGAGCAGCTCGTACAGCAGCCTGGAGACGTTCCTCCTCAAGGAGCAATGCATCATCTTGTCGCAGTTGCTCTTGCTCGAGCTCATCATAAGCGAGCACTCGAGGAGATCCGTATACGAGTTCTGTGGGGAGAACTGCCTTTTCTCCATAGACAAGAGCAAAGGGTGTCTGTCCGGTGGCTCGATTTAGTGTCGTCCTGATTGACCAAAGAGCCGCCGGCAACTCCTCTATCCATTTTCTTCCGCACTTGTGCAGCCTGTCGAAGGTTCTCGTCTTGAGTCCACGCAGCACTTCAGCATTGGCCCTCTCCGCTTGACCATTGCTCCTCGGGTGAGCAACAGAAGCGAAGCAGACCTTGGCGCCAAGGTCTTGGACGTACTGCATGAAGGTGCGACTTGTAAACTGTGTGTCGTTGTCGGTGATGATCCTGTTAGGGATTCCGAAACGGCAAACAATTGATCTGAAGAACCTGACTGCTGACTGTGCTGTCACCTTTCTCACTGGTTCCACTTCTGGCCACTTTGTGAACTTGTCGATTGCTACGTACAAGTACTCAAAGCCCCCGACTGCTCGGGGAAAGGGGCCGAGAATATCGAGCCCCCAGACCGAGAAGGGCAAGGACAAAGGGATCGTCTGGAGAGCTTGAGCTGGCTGGTGAATTTGCTTGGCATGGAACTGGCATGCTTCACACTTGGTTACTTGTGCAGTTGCATCTTGGAGGGCTTCTGGCCAGAAGAACCCTTGCCGGAACGCCTTCCCGGAAAGTGCCCTTGCGCCAATGTGGTGGCCACATATGCCTCCATGTATCTCTGCCAACAGCTTCTATCCATCTTCCCTGGAAATGCACTTCAACCTGACACCATTGAGTCTTCTTCTGTACAGTTCATTGCCAACAAACTGGTACATACTCGACTGCCTGGTTATTTTCTCTATCTCTTCTGGCTCGTCGGGAAGTTCTCCAGTTTGCAGAAAGCGGACGATTTGCTGTGCCCATGCCGGAGCCTGAGGCTCAACAACAAGGACTAAAGGCATGAGGGCTGCTGCGGGAACCTCAGCTTCTACGGCGAGAACCTGCGGCTCTGCCAGAGCTGATGGTCCCCCGGCAACCCTGCCGGGGCGAGGCTTGTCGGGAACGCCTGCTTCAACCGTACAGACCCTTGGATCTGCAGGAGCAAACTGCTCCTCAGCATCTTGGCTGTTGATCTTGGGGACCTTGGCGGCGGCTTCGGGAAGATCCGTCGGCAAGTAGTCGCCGGAGACCAACTTTCTCTTCTTGTTTTGCCCAACTGATGGTGTAACGGATGGCTGAGTTAACTTGAGCACGAAGGTCCCTGGTTCCACAGGTAACTTTATGGCATCACACTTTGAGAGGTCATCTGCAATATCATTCTGAGCTCTTGGGACGTGCTCCATTTGTAGACCTTCAAAGTGCTCTTCAAGCTTCATCACTTCATCAACATAAGCTTCCATCAAAGGGCTCTGTTAACTCTTATTCACTTGTCGGACCACCAACTGTGAATCTCCCCGCACAATCAACTTCTTGATCCCAAGCTCGGCCGCAATTCTGAGGCCGGCAAGCAAACCTTCATACTCTGCAGTATTGTTTGTCGCTTGCTCCTTGGGAAAGTGCATCTGGACAACATACTTGAGGTGCTCTCCGGTGGGCGCTAGGAGTACCACGCCGGCACCGGCGCCTTGCAGCTAGAAAGCACCATCAAAGTACATTATCCATTCGCTGCTTGCTTCTTGGATGGGGACGCTTGTCTCCGGGACTTCTTCATCTGGCGTTGGGGTCCATTCTGCTATGAATTCTGCCAAAGCTCTGCTCTGTATGGTTGAGGTACTCTCAAACTTGAGACCAAAGCTTGACAGCTCCAGTGCCCACTCGACGATCCTGCCCGTTGCTTCTGGATTTTGCAATATCCTCTTCAACGGAAAGCGAGTGACCACTGTTATCTCATGTGCTTGGAAGTAATGGCGCAGCTTTCTTGAGGCCATGAGGAGGCCGAAAAGTAACTTCTGCACCCCAGAGTATCTTGATCTAGCCCCCTGTAGAAGGGAACTCACGAAATACACTAGGCGCTGCACCATCTTCCTTCGCACTTCTCCTTGTTCCTGCGCAGACTTGTCCTTGTCGGGGCCAGAGCTTGTCGGGGAAGCCACCTGCTTGTCGCTGGATTCGCTTGCCGGGGATGTGGGTTCCTCATCCGCCTCCCTCTCCGCTACTAACGCAACACTAACCACTTGATTGGTTGCCGCTAGGTACAGCAGCAACTTCTCTTGTGGCGTAGGTGCGACAAGTATTGGAGTGGAGGACAGGTATTCTTTCAAGTCTTGCTGCGCTGCCTCCGCTTCCTGAGTCCATTTCATAGGACCTGCCTTCTTCAAAATTTTGAAGAAAGGCAGGGCGCGCTCTGCAGACTTTGAAATGAACCTGCTGAGGGCAGCCACACAACCAGCAAGTCTTCTTACGTCCTTGACGCGCTTCGGGGCTTCAATCTGCTCAATGGCTTTTATCTTGTCGGGATTGGCTTCAATCCCCCTCTGGGACACAAAGAACCCGAGAAGCTTGCCGGAGGGAACTCCGAAGACGCACTTCTCGGGGTTCAGCTTGAGTTGGATTTTGCGCAGATTCTCAAAAGTTTCTTCTAAGTCCTGTATCAGGGTATCTTTGCTCTTGCTCTTGACCACTATATCATCCATGTAGGCTTCTATATTCCTGTGGATCTGTGGCTCAAAAGCAGTGTGCACCACCCTTGCAAATGTTGAGCCCGCATTCTTCAATCCAAAGGGCATGCGTATGAAGCAATACGTGCCGCATGGAGTAATGAATGCAGCCTTCTCTTCATCTTCCTTGGCCATGAATATCTGGTGGTAACCTGAGTATGCATCAAGGAATGAGAGCAACTCACATCCAGCTGTGGAGTCAACAATTTGGTCGATGCGCGGCAAGGGAAAGGGATCCTTGGGACAAGCTTTGTTCACGTCGGTGAAGTCTATACAAAGTCTCCACTTTCCATTAGCCTTTCGCACGACAACTGGATTGGCCAACCACGTGGGATGTATTACGCCTCTAACCAGGCCTGCTGCTTCTAACTTCTTTATCTCTTCAGCTATGAACTCTTGGCGCTCCACGGCTTGCTTTCTGACCTTCTGCTTGACGGGCCGCGCGTGAGGACAAACAGCAAGCTTGTGCTCCATTACCTTCCTAGGAACGCCGGGGATGTCAGACGGTTGCCATGCAAACACGTCGACATTCGCCCGCAGGAAGGCAACGAGCGTGCTTTCCTATTTGTGGTCGAGTGTAGCACTGATGGTGAAGGTACCACCAGTGCCGTCCTCCTTGGCGGACACCTTCTTGGTTGCCGGTGGAGCT
This sequence comes from Secale cereale, assembly GCA_902687465.1. Lineage (NCBI taxonomy): Eukaryota > Viridiplantae > Streptophyta > Magnoliopsida > Poales > Poaceae > Secale > Secale cereale. The sequence continues at coordinate 505,016,569 of LR738713.1, forward strand.
GCCATTCCTTTCTTGCACTTGCCGGTGGAGCTCGATGGCGCGTCCTCGACGGCAGCGCAGCACTCCGAGGAGGTGCGTTTGCCGGAGTGGGCTCCAGAGCTTTTGCCGGACTTGGTCTTGTTCTTCCCCCCGGGAGCTTCAGCGACAAGTGTGTTGCTTTCTGCTGCGGCTGCTGCATCTCGGTAGATCTTGTCGGCGCAGATAAGCGCGTCCTTCTTGTCGCCAGGGATAGAGATGACGCTTATCGGCCCAGGCATCTTGAGCATGTTGTATGCATAGTGGGAAGCCGCCATGAACTTGGCGAGGGCAGGATGGCCAAGTATCCCGTTGTATGGTAACGGGATATCAGCAACATCAAACGTGATCCTCTCCGTTGGAAGTTGAGCTCCCCGCCAAAGGTCACTGGCAGCGCAATCTTCCCCTTCGGCTTGCTCCTTCCGGGGTTGATTCCTTGGAACGACCAGGTTTCCTCGAGCTCGTTGTCGGGGATCTGTAGTTTCTTGATCACAGTAGAGGAGATCAAGTTCAGGCCGGCCCCGTCGTCAACCAACATCTTGGTAACCTTGAGGTTGCGGATAGTTGGTGAGACCAACATCGGCAAGCACCCGACCGCAGTTGTGCGGTCAGGGTGGTCCTCAAGGTCAAAGATGATAGGCATGCCGGACCACTTCAGCAGCCTGCGTGACTCGACGGGCGGCTCAGCTGCATTCACTTCTCGCACCCACTGCTTAAGCTGGCGGTGGGAAGCGTGCAGCGAGGCACCTCCGTCGACACACAGAACCTCTGTGGCCTTCTGGAACTCCTGCTCGCTGTTGTCTCCTTCTTCCATGTCATCATCGTCGTCTTCATCCTCATCCTTGTCACGGCCCCGGGGAGGTCTGTCACCTTGCCGCTCCTTGGCCTTGCCGCGGCGTCCTCCCCGGGCTCTCCTCCACCTCCTTGGGCCTTCTCCTTGTCGCGACGCTCGTATTCAGCCTTCTGCTGCTCTACGAGGTACTCGACTCTTTTGCAGTTCTGAAGATCGTGGCCCTTGGTGCGGTGGATCTTGCAGTACTGCTTGTCAGAGCCGTCCTGCTTGTCAGCTGCCGCTACAGGGGCGGGCTCCTTGCCGGAACCGCCAGCCTGTGCCTTCTTGGCGGGAGCCTCCTTGCCGGACTGCTCGACAACCATCACCTCCTTGCTCTTCTTCTTTCTGTTATTCCGCCGCCGGTTTTTCCTTGCCGGGGCGGCATCCTCGCTGTCGCTTCCTCCTGCACTAGTATCCTCTCCGGGGAGTCTCCTCCCCTCTTCAGCGCGCGCGCACTTGTCAGCCAGAGCGTAGAGCTCGCTGACATCCCGGATCTTGGTCATGGCCATCTCCTCCCTCATCCGGCGGTTACGCACGTTCTGGTGAAACGCGCTGATAACCGCGGCAGGGTGGACGTCGGGAATGTTGTGCTGGACGCGGCTGAATCTTTGGATGTATTTGCGCAGGGACTCTCCCTCCTTCTGGGCGAGGATGTGGAGATCGCTCTCCTGGCCGTGAGGTTTGTGGCCGCCCGTGAAGGCGCCAACAAACTGGTGGCACAAATCCGCCCATGAAGAGATGGAGTTCTCCGGCAAGTGCATAAGCCAAGACCGAACGTTTGGCTTAAGCACAAGCAGGAAATAGTTGGCTAGAATCTTCTCGTCGAGTCCCCCGGCAGCCTGCACCGCAATGGTGTAGATGCTGAGGAACTCCGAGGGGTGCGTCTTGCCGTCGTACTTCTCGGGTACGTCGGGCTTGCTGCAGCTCACGGGTGAACGCAGGGCAACCTGCCGCGTACGGCAAGTCGCCTGGTTCACCGGGCGCGTGCGCGTCGACAGCGGTCCCAGCGCGCTGATCTGACTGTCTTCGGGCTTCTCGTCGACGCTCGATGCGAGTCCGAGCGTCCTCTTGTCGACGGTCGTCTAGGACTTGGCGCTGATCGCGGCGAGCCCGCAGATCCGACGACGCCGTAGAGTCGTCGTCGACGTTGATCCGGCGGGGTGGCGATTTCTGCTTCCGCGGCGGGGAGTGCACGGTAGTTGCACCCCCGGCGGTCTTGTCGCCATCGGCCTTCGCTTGGTCGACTTGCCGCGGCCGCGAGCTTGCCGGCTGCTGAGGCGCGTCGTTGTTGGCGAAGGCGATGAGACTCTGGATCGTTGCCCTCTAGTCTTCGGCCTTGTCTGCCGCTGGAGGGAAATCGAGGAGCAGCTGGGCCCTGGCCAGGGCCACTGCTGGAGAAGAGGGGAACGGTGGCGAACGGTGCGAGGAGCGAGACACGCTCGGACTTCTAACCGCGTTAGAAGGAGCATGTTCCCGCCCCGGCGACTGCGCCTTGCTCGTACCTGCGCGCTGGCCTTGAGCATCCCGTGATCCTCCGGCTTGGCCACGTCCCAGCAAGCGTATGGTACCTCCAGTAGCACGCCGCTGCTGGTCTTGTACCTCCTGAGAGGGACGTGGTGCGTGCACGGACACCGAGGCTTTGGAGTTCGCCCGGTCGTCCGTCTTGTCCTTGGACTTGGTGGCGCCGTGAGTTTCCTCGCCGGCGACCACCCTTCCGCCGGCGTCTCCTCCACCAACCGTTGGTTCTGGTGGCGGTGGGATCGACGCAGACGGGCCTCCGACCTCCGAAGCCTTCTTCTTCGGAGGCATGTCGTTGTAGCTGATGAAGTTGATGAAGCTGGAGAGGTTGCTGAAGGCTGCGCCCGCGTGATCGCCGGATCAGGTTCGCACAACCTCGACGCCCCCCTACCTGGCGCGCCAAAGATGTCGGGGGAAACTGTCCGCCCACGAACACCTATGGGACCGGAGCCCCTTCTACGTTGCGGTAAGGGAGCGAAGGGAGCACGGAGAGCAGATCGAGCAGCACACGCGGGCAGTTTTACCCAGGTTCGGGCCGCGCGGACGCGTAAAACCCTACTCCTGCTTAGGTTGTATTGTGTTCTTGAGCTCGGGAGCTTGAAGATCTACAGTATTAGCTACACCGAGCGAGAGAGTTGTCTAGGTTTCGAACCTCCTCTACATTGTGCATGGGCCTCCTTTTATAGCTCAAAGGGGTCACCGACAGGTGTCAACGTAGAGGAGGGTAAAAGTGTAATTTTGGTGGTAGTTGTAACAGTGCATGAACAGTATATGAACAGTGGTCTTCACCTAACTTTGACAGTGGGGGACAAGGGCATTAAATGCCCGTCGCCATCGCCCCAAAAAGCGTCCGTCCATGCTTCTCCGTTCGCCACGGCGGTAGCCTCGTCACCGTGGCTTGCCACCGTGTGCCCCAGGCTGCACAGCCGTCTGCCACGCGTCCCTGGAAGGGCCCCAGGGCGACGCGTGGGCAGATGAGCTGGAGCGCGGGCACACAGCGTAGATTTTCCCGGCAAGCACCTTGCCGGGGTCGTGACCTTGCCAGGCCCAGAAGCTTGTCGCTCTCCGGGTCCTGCCGGGGCGCATGATGCGCCGAGACATCTCTTGAGGTATGTGTTCCTTGGCCTTCCTGGCAAGCTCCTCTTGCCAGGGTCTTGTGCTAAAGTGATAACCTTGAGCCTGGTGCGGCCTACCCGGCAAGCTCCTCTTGCCGGGGCCTTGATCTTCTGACTTGTATACTTTGTTCTTGAATGGCTTCATAGGGACCAGAAAGGTTCTTGGCGAGCACGTGGTAAGCCCTGCCACGGGAAGCTGCTACTGCCCGTGCACAAGTTGGGGTACTAAGGTACCCCTATCTTAGTACACTGACACTCTATAAGCTAGTACAAATAATTTTACACTAGAGTTGAACTAGATCTATAAGCGAGTACAAATAATTTTACACTACAATTGAACTAGTTCTATAACCTAGTTCAAATAATTTTACAATAGTCTTGAACTATCTCTATAATCTTGTTCAAGTAATTTTACACTTGAGTTGAACTAGCTATATAACCTAGTACAAATAATTTTACACTAGAGTTGAACAAGATCTATTAGCTAGTACAAATAATTTTACACTAGATTTAACTATCTCTATAACCTAGTTCAAATAATTTTACACTAGAGTTGAACTATCTATATAAGCGAGTACAAATAATTTTACACTAGAGTTGAACTATCTCTATATGCGAGTTCAAACAATATTACACTAGAGTTGAACTAGCACTATAACCTAGTTCAACTAATTTTACACTAGAGTTGAACTATCTCTATAAGCCAGTACAAATAATTTTACACAGAGTTGAGCTAACTCTATAAGCTAGTACAAATAATTTTACACTAGAGTTGAACTAGATCTATAAGCTAGTACAAATAATTTTACACTACAATTGAACTAGCTCTATAACCTAGTTCAAATAATTTTACAATAGTCTTGAACTATCTCTATAATCTTGTTCAAGTAATTTTACACTAGAGTTGAACTAGCTCTATAAGCTAGTACAAATAATTTTACACTAGAGTTGCACTAGCCCTATAACCTAGTACAAAAATTTTACACTAGATTTGAACTATCTCTATAACCTAGTTCAAATTGTTTTAGACTAGAGTTGAACTATCTATATAAGCAGGTACAAATAATTTTACACTAGACATGAACTAGCTCTATAACTTAGTTCAAGTAATTTTACACTAGAGTTGAACTAGCTCTATAAGCTAGTACAAATAATTTTACACTAGAGTTGAACTAGATCTATAGGCTAGTACGAATAATTGTACACTAGAGTTGAACTATCTCTATAAGCTAGTAGGAATAATTTCACACTAGAGTTGAACTAGCTCTATAAGCTGGTACAAAACTTTTTACACTAGAGTTGAACTAGCTCTATAAGCTAGTACAAATAATTTTACACTAGAGTTGAACTAGCTCAGTAACCTTGTTCAAACAATTTTACACTAGAGTTGAACTAGCTCTATAAGCTAGTACAAATAATTTTACACTAGAGTTGAACTAGATCTATAAGCGAGTACAAATAATTTTACACTATAATTGAACTAGTTCTATAACCTAGTTCAAATAATTTTACAATAGTCTTGAACTATCTCTATAATCTTGTTCAAGTAATTTTACACTTGAGTTGAACTAGCTATATAACCTAGTACAAATAATTTTACACTAGAGTTGAACAAGATCTATTAGCTAGTACAAATAATTTTACACTAGATTTAACTATCTCTATAACCTAGTTCAAATAATTTTACACTAGAGTTGAACTATCTATATAAGCGAGTACAAATAATTTTACACTAGAGTTGAACTATCTCTATATGCGAGTTCAAACAATATTACACTAGAGTTGAACTAGCACTATAACCTAGTTCAACTAATTTTACACTAGAGTTGAACTATCTCTATAAGACAGTACAAATAATTTTACACAGAGTTGAGCTAACTCTATAAGCTAGTACAAATAATTTTACACTAGAGTTGAACTAGATCTATAAGCTAGTACAAATAATTTTACACTACAATTGAACTAGCTCTATAACCTAGTTCAAATAATTTTACAATAGTCTTGAACTATCTCTATAATCTTGTTCAAGTAATTTTACACTAGAGTTGAACTAGCTCTATAAGCTAGTACAAATAATTTTACACTAGAGTTGCACTAGCCCTATAACCTAGTACAAAAATTTTACACTAGATTTGAACTATCTCTATAACCTAGTTCAAATTGTTTTAGACTAGAGTTGAACTATCTATATAAGCAGGTACAAATAATTT
>LR738713.1:505023672-505038159 GCA_902687465.1 Secale cereale
CACTATAACCTAGTTCAACTAATTTTACACTAGAGTTGAACTATCTCTATAAGCTAGTACAAATAATTTTACACTAGAGTTGAACTAGCTCTATAAGCTAGTACAAATAATTTTACACTAGAGTTGAACTAGATCTATAAGCTTGTACAAATAATTTTACACTACAATTGAACTAGCTCTATGACCTAGTTCAAATAATTTTACAATAGTCTTGTACTATCTCTATAATCTTGTTCAAGTAATTTTACACTAGAGTTGAACTAGCTCTATAAGCTAGTACAAATAATTTTACACTAGAGTTGCACTAGCCCTATAACCTAGTACAAATAATTTTACACTAGATTTGAACTATCTCTATGTCGGGGGAAACTGTCCACCACGAGCACCTATGGGACCGAAGCCCCTTGCTTATGCGGTAAGAGGGCGGAAGGAGCACGAAGAGCAGATCGTAGTGAACACGCGGGCAGTTTTACCCAGGTTCGGGCCGCGATGGACGCGTAAAACCCTACTCCTGCTTAGTTTGTATTGAGTTGGAGAGCTCGGGAGCTGGAAGAACTAGCTACACCGAGCGTATGAGCGATCTAGGTTCTGAACCCCCTCCACGTTGTGCATGGGCCTCCTTTTATAGTGCAAGGGGTCACCGACAGGTGTCAACGTAGGAGAAAGGGGTAAAAGCGTAAAAGAGGTGGTAGTTGTAACAGTGCGGGAATAGTGGACCTACAGTGCGTGAACAGTGGTCGCTACCTACTTTGACAGTGGGGGACAAGAGCATTTACTGCCCGTCGCCGTCGACCCCAAAAGCGCCCGCCCTTGCGTCTCCGTTTGCCACGGCGATGGCTTCACCACCGTGGAGTGCCACCGTGTCCCCCAGGCTGCACAGCCATCCGCCACGCGTCCCTGGAGTGGCCCCAGGGCGACGCGTGGTTCGATGAGCTGGAGCGCGGGCACACAGCGCAATCCTCCCGGCAAGCACCTTGCCGGGGTCTTGACCTTGCCGGGCCCGGGAGCTTGTCGGGCTCTGAAGCTTGTCGCTCCCCGGGCCCTGCCGGGGCGCGTGTTGCGCCGAGGCATGTCTTCCGTAATGTAATCTTCTAGTATTCATGGCAAGCTCCTCTTGCCAGGGCCTTGCGTGAGTGAGGTAATCTTGAGCCTGGAACGGCCTTCCCGGCAAGCTCCACTCGCCGGGGTCTCGATCTTCTGTCTTGTATACTTTGTTTTTGAATGGTTTTATATGGAGCAGGAAGGTCTCCGACGAGCGCGTGGTAGGCCCTGCCGCGGGAAGCTGCTACTGCCCGTGCACAAGTTGGGGTACTGAGGTACCCCTACCTTAGTACACCGACAGGAGCCCCCGAGCCTGGGCCACACACGGTGCCGAGCGCTGTTGGGCCAGGCCCAAAACAGTGCACGGGCACGCGCGGCCCACAGCGCGCCGAATCCACTTCCGCATCCGCCACGTCCCTCCGCAACGGCACGCGTCGATTGCGGCGTCGTGGGATGGGTTGTGGCCACGTTCTTTTAATGGAAAGAGCGAAACGCCCCCCACTTCCCCATAAAAGTAGAGGAAGCAGGAGCGGTTCCCCTCCTACGCTTTCATTGCATCTTCTTCCATCTCCAGAGATCCCCTCTTGCGCTCCGCCTCCACACCTCCTCCGCCGCCGTCCGCATCTGCGGCGCCGCCGGACCCTTCGCCCCCCTTCCCTCGCCGCCTCCGCCATGGCCCCGAAGACCGAGAAGGCGAAGGTGGAGAAGACCAAGAAGGAGAAATCGGAGCAAGCGGCGAGGCTTACCTTGTTGCGGAAGCGGAACCTCGTCTTCTCGCCGAGGCTCAGCGCGCGGGAGCTCTGGAACAAGTACTACTTGTTCTGGGCCAAGAAGACCAAGGCGCATCCCCGCACCCGAGCCTATCCGGCCGCCGCCAAGGACAACAACCCCGGCGGGTACTATTTCTTCGCAGCTTTCTTCCACTGCGGCCTCTGTCCCCCTTTTTCTGATTTCTTCTGCGACATAATGCACACCTACGGCCTCCACCTTCTTGACTTCACCCCCAACGCCATCCTCACGATGGCGGTTTTCGCACATATGTGCGAAAACTATATTGGGATATATCCGAACGTAGCATTGTTTAGGCACTTCTTTACCCCTAGAGCAGAGGCCGGCGCCCCCCTCTCCGGAGGGATATCTTGGGTCTTTCGCTTGAACAAGAAGGAGTCCTACTTGCCGGGGGAGCTCCGCGGCAAGTGGGAGGAGTGGCGTGCAGACTGGTGTTGGATTGTCGAGGATCAGCCGCAATCTTTCACCGCGCCGCGCACAACACCTATCGTGCGCGGCAGGGACTGGAGCGAGCTGGATTTGGACGACAGCAAGCTCGACGTCGCCCTCATCAGGATCCTTCGTCTCCGGGTAGCAAGATTGTCCGTCGAAGAAGTAGGCACAGATTTCCTCCGCCGCCGCATCGCCCCTCTTCAAGATAGGAAGAGGCCGGCCTGGGAGTACAACAACTCGGCGGATATAATGAGGCTGCGCCCCGGGCTCAACTTCAACTTCACATCACTGGAGCTGAAGGGGATGGTCCGGGAACTATTTAAGCATGACCCGGCCCACCCAGAGTGGTTCAGAGGTCCCCGGGGAGTGGTGCCTCTCTGCAACAGAACGGCCCGGGATTCCCTTCGCGCCATGATGCCCGCGTGTGACTCGCACGGCGTCGACCGCACGTGGATTCCGCCCAAGCCAGACGTCGTCTTGAACTTCTTCGACAACCTGGTGGAGGTGGCGAAGAACAAGAACGAGATCCGGGAGCTGACACGGGACACCACCGACCAGGAGATTGCGTACATAGCTTCTCGGGTTGAAGAGGCCGCTGCAGCCACAGCGGCAGGAGAATTTGGCTTCACGCCCGAGGAGGCAGAGGCTGCGGAAACGTCCTGCCAAGCAGAGGAGGCGGAGATCCGCAGGCTGCTGAAACTTCCTCCCGACGAGCTCGCAGGGGTCCCTTCCTTGAGGCACTCCGGGATCCCCGGGATCTTGACCGAGGCCGCGGCGAGAGGCAACGCCGCCGGAGGGAACAGAGGCGCCGCAGGGAGCGGAGGTGCCGGAGGGAGCGGAGGCGCTGGAGGGAAAGCGGCCACAATGCAGGACGCTGGGCCCAGCAAGCCTGCCGGGGAGGAGGAGGAGGAGGAGGACGCCGGGGCCGACGGAGACTCCGACGGATCCCTGGAGCTCTACGCCGACGACCTCTCCTCGTCGTCGGAGACCTCCCCGCCTCGGGCAAGCCCTAGGCGTTCTCCACTGAAGCGTCTCCGCAAGACGGCGACGGGGACGAGGACGCAGGCGCCCCGGCAACAACCAGCTCGCCGGGCGGCGCGAGCTACCCGGGGGAGCCAAGCTGCGACGGGGGCGCCCGGCGCACCAACCACGGCGGGGGCGACCCGCACACAGGCCACGGCGGAGGCAACCCGCACGCAGGCCACGGCGGAGGCGCCCCGCACGACAGCGCCAAGCGGAGGAAGGTCTTCGCAGAGCGGAGCGGCAGCTCCGCCCGCTCCCCGGGCCTCGGCTACCACAGGGGCTGGGTCTTCGCAGCCCCCAGCCCCGGGGACCGCCAAGCGCCCAAGGGAGTCTTCGCCTCCTGCTCCTCGCGTGGACGCGCCTCAGGTGGCGTTTGACTTCTCCGCCTTGAGCGACGACGACGACGAGGAGGGACAGGAGTAAGAACTTGAGATCTTGCATTTTCTTTACCATTATTTTGATTCTTGTTGATGCTGATCTTGCTTTTGTTTTAATCTTCAGGACCTTGGCGGAGCGAGTGACGAAGAAGGCCAAGGTGCCCGTGGTTGAGGTCGCGGATGACTCGCCTGTCTCGGCGACTGGGGACGCGCCGGAGACGAGCCTGCCGGACCCGAGCGCTGCTCCGAGGAGCAGCCCCCAGCGCAGCCCCCAGCGTAAGTCTGGGTTCCGTACTTCCGCTCGTCGGGCGCGCTAAAGGATTTGTTCTTGTGCTAACGTCTTGATGTTTTCGTCTTGTCTTGATTGCCTTGTGCAGAGGTGGAGCCACAACCACAGGAGCGTCCGGAGGTCGCTCCCGAGGAGCCGCGGGCTCCGCCGTCCCCGCCAAGGCCGAACTCCCCGGCAAGGGAGAGCACTCCGCCAAGGGCGGGTACTCCGCCAAGGGCGAGTACCCCGCCAAGGGCGAGCAGCCCGGCGAGGGCGGCCACTCCGCCAAGGCAGAGCTCCCCGGCGAGGGAGCCTGCCGCTGACGACGTCCGTCAAGGTAAGTTCCGTGACTTTGTCTTCTTGGATTCGTCTCTTTTTGGATATTTGCTTGAACTTCTTTTGCTTTTTCTTCTTCTTCTAGATCCTCCTCCCCCCGAGCAGACGGAGACGGAGGTCATCGACGTCGAGGAGGAGGGCGCGCAGGGCGGCGGCGGCGACGCCCCTTTCGCTGAGGACACGGCGGGAGCCGCCGAGCCGGCTGCGGAGGAGACCGCTCCGGCTGCGGACGCAGCGGCCGGGGAGGGGGACGGCGACCGCACTGCCGGCCCGGAGGCGGCAGGAGCATCGAGTGCTGCGCCGGCCGCCGACCCCTCCACCGAAAAGGAGCAGGCTGGCTACTATCTTGAAGCTCCCAACGGCGTCTTCATCCAGATGCCGTGGGGTTCTTCGTCGCGAGCCCCCGCGGAGGGCGAGGCCTTCGATGGAGAAGTTCTCGCCTCCGCGGGACTGAAGATTGTCGAGGCGCCCGGCGGTAGCGACGGGCCCGAGGAGGAGAAGCTGCTTCATCAGCTCCTGGCCCTTTACCGGGCCAGGCAGGCGAAGCTTGCTTCTCGGGAGGCCCTTGCCGCCAAGGCCGCCATCGAGATGGAGAAGCGCGCGGCGGAGCTCCGCGCCGCCAACCAGGCTGCCCTCCGCGAGGTGGCGGAGGAGCGTGAGAGGCTCGCCGGGGAATACCAGGAATGGTAGCTGGAGAAGGCCAAGGCCGAAGAGCGGCAGCGACTCGCCGGGGAGGAGCTATCCCGGCGAGAAGGAGAGCTCGCCCAACGCAAGGTCAACCTCGACTCCCACGAGGAAGACCTTGCCGCTCGGGAGCAGGCCCTTGGCGGAGAGCTGAAGGAGGCGAAAGCCGCCGCGGCTGCCGCGGAGACCGCCAAGGAAGAGCTTGCCGCCAAGGTCGCGCAACTGGAGGAGTCGTTGAAGGCAAGTGTGGAGAGGGTCGCCGCACTCAACACAGAGCGCGAGAAGGACGCTCACACCAACTCCGAACTCCAGGTGCGTCTTTCCAAGAAGGGCGACGAGCTGAAGGCTGCCAAGGACTCGATTGAGGATCTTGAGCTGAAAGTATCCACGCTGAAGGACTCGCTCGACGCCGTCCGGGATCAGGAAACCAAGCTGAAGGAAGAGCTCCGCAAGGAGCGAAGCTTGGTGGAGAGCGCCAACACAGCGGCCGAGAACTTCCGTCGGACCGTCGAGGTATGGACCGAGGACTTGGTGTCTTCTGCCTCCAACATCGACCAGGAGCTGCTGGCGCTGAAGTTGGAGCATCTCATCTACTCTCCGGACCCAAACCTCCCTCACAGCGCCAAGCTCAGCCTCTTCTTCAGGGGGATCGCGCCGGCTCTTGCAGATCTTCGGAAGAAGATTCCCGCGCAACTGTCCGAGGAGTCGCGCCAGCTCTGTACGGGAACCTTGGAGCGTGTGCTGACGAAGATTGTATACCGCAATCCCGGTATAAACCTCACCAACGTTCTCCGCAGCTTGCCGGCCGACGCGAACATGGAGGCGCTGAAGGCGCAGGTCGCCCACATCATTGCCAAAGTGAACAAGATCTCCAGGGTTGAGGGCGACCACGTAGATTAGGCCTCCTTTATCTTTATCTCTTTTTGTTGCTGCATAGGGTGTTATGAACTCATTAATCATTGCGACAAGTTATCCTTTGTAAGATATTTATCTTATTTTGATCAATCAGTGCAATGTCATCTTCCTTGTCTTGGTCATCTACTTTGTATGTTTTTCACCCTACGCTCCCGGGGAGCTTGCCGGTAAGGGGCCCTTGCCGCGAGCGCTGAGTGCTGGACTCTGAGCACCCTGCTGGCCAAGGTCTTACCGGCAAGCAACCTTGCCGCAGCTAGTCGCAACGCACTCAGCTTGTTGAGTGAACTCGAAAACGAAACAAGGGCGCGACACTTGTCGCAGCTCACTCAAATCGTTGAGCGTACTCGAAAACAAGACAAGGGTGCGGCTAGCTACGGGTAGGTTCCTCCGCGCACAGGTTTTCCATACAAAGTGTGATTGTTCAAGGAAGGCAACTTAAAAATTTGAAAATTTGAACTGCTCAAATTCTAATAACTTAGCTTTCATATCTCTTTTTTCGGTAAGGCTTCTCTTTCTTGAACAGCACTTCGTTCCTCCTCCATCTCCTTCCCCCCCGGCAAACTTGTGCGCGAGGAACATTCCTTCTGCTTAAGAGGCAAGAAAAAAGAAGAGGGAAACAAGTATATGGCCTTTCGGCGTGCTAATGCTTACCGGATATGTATGTTGCACAAGATGCCAAATAACACATGCAAATAGCAAAGAAAAGCATGCAAAAGGCAAATAGCGCAAAACACAAAGCTTTACTGATGCACGGGGTCTGCGCCCGGCTTTGTACAAAGGGTTACATGCAACAGCGGCAAAGCTTGTACAAAAGGTGGTTGCCGAAACGGGTCACGGCAACCGCGCCTTATGGGTGAAACTTGCGAAGATTCTCTATGTTCCAGGAGTTGCTCACCGGTAAGCCTTCTTCGGTCTCAAGGCGGACAGCATCGGGCCTCGTGACTTGTCTCACCCGATAAGGGTCTTCCCACCTCGGCGTCAACTTGTTGGAATTCTTGGCGGACTGAACACGCCGAAGAACAAGGTCGCCTTCCTCGAGACTCCTGGCCTTGACCTTGCGGCTATGATAGCGGCGCAAGGCTTGCTGGTATCGAGCAGGTCGTACAGCAGCCTGGAGACGTTCCGCCTCGAGGAGCAATGCATCATCTTGCCGCAGTTGCTCTTGCTCGAGCTCATCATAAGCGAGCACTCGAGGAGATCCGTATACGAGTTCCGTGGGGAGAACTGCCTCTTCTCCATAGACTAGAGCAAAGGGTGTCTGTCCGGTGGCTCGACTCGGTGTCGTTCTGATTGACCAAAGAGCCGCCGGTAGCTCCTCTATCCAATTTCTTCCGCACCTGCGCAGCCTGTCAAAGGTCCTTGTTTTGAGTCCGTGCAGCACTTCAGCATTGGCCCTCTCCGCTTGACCGTTGCTCCTCGGGTGAGCAACAGAAGCAAAACAGACCTTGGCGCCAAGGTCTTGGACGTACTGCATGAAGGTGCGGCTAGTAAATTGTGTACCGTTGTCGGTGATGATCCTGTTAGGGATTCCGAAACGGCAAACAATTGACTTGAAGAACCTGACCGCTGACTGTGCTGTCACCTTTCTCACTGGTTCCACTTATGGCCACTTTGTGAACTTGTCGATTGCAACGTACAAGTACTCAAAGCCCCCGACGGCTCGGGGGAAGGGGCCGAGGATATCGACCCCCAGACCGAGAAGGGCCAGGACAAAGGAATTGTTTGGAGAGCTTGAGCTGGCTGATGAATCTGCTTTGCATGGAACTGGCACGCTTCACACTTGGTTACTAGTGCAGTTGCATCTTGGAGGGCTTCTTGCCAGAAGAACCCTTGCCGGAAAGATTTCCCGGCAAGCGCCCTTGCGCCAATGTGGTGGCCGCATATGCCTCCGTGTATTTCTGCCAACAGCTTCTGTCCATCTTCTCTGGAGATGCACTTCAATCTGACACCGTTGAGTCTTCTTCTGTACAGCTCGTTATCCACGAACTGGTACATACTTGACTGCCTGGTTATCTTCTCTATTTCTTCTGGGTCGTCGGGAAGTTCTCCAGTTTGCAGAAAACGGACGAACTGCTGCGCCCATGCCGGAGCCCGAGGCTCAACGGCAAGGACTAAAGGCATGAGGGCCGCTGCGGGGACCTCAGCTTCTGCGGCAAGAACCTCTGGTTCCGCCGGAGCTGACGATCCCCCGGCAAGCTCGCCGGGGCGAGGCTTGTCGGGAACACTTGCTTCAACTGCACAGATCCTTTGATCCGCAGGAGCAAATTGTTCCTCAGCGTTCTGGTTGCTGATCTTGGGGACCTTGGCGGCGGACTCAAGAAGATCCGCCGGCAGGTAGTCGCCGGAGACCAACTTTCTCTTCTTGGACTGCCCAATTGATGGTGTAACGGATGGTTGAGTCAGCTTGAGCAAGAAGGTCCCTGGTTCCACAGGTAACTTCATCGAAGCACACTTTGAAAGGCCATCTGCAATGTCATTCTGAGCTCTCGGGACGTGCTCCATTTGCAGACCTTCAAAGTGCTCTTCAAGCTTCCTCACTTCATCTACATAAGCTTCCATCAAAGGGCTCTGGTAGCTCTTGTTAACTTGCCGGACCACCAACTGAGAATCTCCCCGCACAATCAGCTTCCTGATCCCAAGTTCGGCCGCAATCCTGAGGCCGGCAAGCAAGCCTTCATATTCAGCAGTGTTGTTTGTCGCTTGCTCCCTGGGAAAGTGCATCTGGATAACATATTTGAGGTGCTCTCCGGTGGGCGCGATGAGTACCACGCCAGCACCGGCGCCTTGCAGCGAGAAGGCACCGTCAAAATACATTACCCATTCACTTGTCGCTTCTTGTACGGGTGCGCTTGTTTCTTGGACTTCTTCATCTGGCGTCGGGGTCCACTCAGCTATGAATTCTGCTAAAGCTCGGCTTTGTATGGTTGAGGTACTTTCAAACTTGAGTCCAAAGCTCGACAGCTCCAGTGCCCACTCAACGATCCTGCCTGTTGCTTCTGGATTGTGCAATATCCTCTTCAGCGGAAAGCGAGTGACCACTGTTATCTCATGTGCCTGGAAGTAATGGCGCAGCTTTCTCGAGGCCATGAGGAGGCCGAAAAGCAACTTTTGCAAACCAGAGTATCTTGATCTAGCCCCCTGGAGAAGGGAACTTACAAAATACACTGGGCGCTGCACCATTTTCTTCCGCACTTCTTCCTGTTCCTGCGCAGAGTTGTCCTTGTCGGGGCCAGAGTTTGTCGGAGCAGCCCCCTGCTTGTCGCTGGATTTGCTTGCCGGTGGTGTAGATTCCTCGTCGGCCTCCCTCTCCGCTACTAACGCAGCACTAACCACCTGGTTGGTTGCCGCTAGGTATAGCAACAACTTTTCCTGTGGTCTAGGTGCGACAAGTATTGGAGTGGAGGATAGGTACCGTTTCAAATCTTGCAGCACCGCCTCCGCTTCCGGAGTCCACTTCATGGGACCTGCCTTCTTCAAGATTTTGAAGAAAGGCAGGGCGCGTTCTGCAGATTTCGAAATGAACCTACTGAGGGCAGCCACACAACCTGCAAGCCTTCTGACATCCTTGACGCGCTTCGGGGCCTCGATCTGCTCAATGGCTTTAATCTTGTCGGGGTTGGCTTCAATCCCCCTCTGTGATACAAAGAACCCGAGAAGCTTGCCGGAGGAGACTCCAAAGACGCACTTCTTGGGGTTCAACTTAAGCTGGATCTTGAGCAGGTTCTGAAATGTTTCTTCCAAATCTTGAATCAGGGTTTCCTTGCTCTTGCTCTTCACCACGATGTCATCCATGTAAGCCTCTACATTTCTGTGGATCTGTGGCTCGAAAGCAGTGCGCACTACCCTTGCAAATGTTGACCCTGCATTCTTCAGTCCAAATGGCATGCGTATGAAGCAATAAGTGCCACATGGAGTGATAAATGCAGTCTTCTCTTCATCCTCTTTGGCCATAAAAATCTGATGGTAGCCTGAATATGCATCAAGAAAAGAGAGTAGCTCACATCCGGCAGTGGAGTCAACAATCTGGTCAATGCGCGGCAAAGGGAATGGATCCTTGGGACATGCTTTATTCACATCGGTGAAGTCTATACACAGTCTCCACTTCCCATTGGCCTTGCGCACGACGACTGGGTTTGCCAACCACGTCGGATGGATCACACCTCTAACTAGGCCTGCTGCCTCTAGCTTCTTGATCTCTTCGTTGATGAATTCTTGGCGCTCCACGGCTTGCTTCCTCACCTTCTGCTTGACGGGCCGCGCATGAGGACAAAAAGCAAGCTTGTGCTCAATTACCTTCCTGGGAACACCGGGGATGTCAGATGGTTGCCATGCAAACACATCGACATTCGCCCGCAGGAAGGCAACGAGCGCGCTTTCCTATTTGCTGTCAAGCGTGGCACTGATGGTGAAGGTACCACCAGTGCCGTCCTCCTTGGCGGACACCTTCTTGGTTGCCGGAGGAGCGGCCATCCCTTTCTTACACTTGCCGGTGGAGCTCGATGGAACGTCCTCGACGGCAGCGCAGCACTCCGAAGAGGTGCGGTTGCCGGAGTGGGCCCCAGAGCATTTGCCAGACTTGGTCTTCGTCTTCTTCCCCCCGGGAGCTTCAGCGGCAAGTGTGTCCTTCTCTGCCACAGCTGCTGCATCCCAGTAGATCTTGTCGGCGCAGACAAGCGCATCCTTCTTATCGCCGTGGACAGTGATGACGCTTATCGGCCCCGGCATCTTATGTACGTTGTAGGCGTGGTGGGAAGCTGCCATGAACTTGGCGAGGGCGGGACGGCCGAGTATCCCATTGTAGGGCAATGGGATATCGGCAACGTCGAATGTGATGCGCTCAGTTCTGAAGTTGAGCTCCCCGCCAAAGGTCATCGGCAGAGTTATCTTCCCCTTAGGCTTGCTCCTTCCCGGGTTGATTCCTTGGAAAGAACCGGTCTCTTCGAGCTCGCCATCTGGGATTTGGAGTTTCTTGATCACAGCAGAGGAGATCAAGTTCAGCCCGGCCCCGCCGTCAACCAACATTTTGGTGACCTTGAGGTTGCGGATGGTGGGTGAGACCAGCATCGGCAAGCACCCGACCGCAGTGGTGCGGTCAGGGTGATCCTCAAGATCAAAAATGATGGGCGTGCTAGACCATTTGAGGAGCCTGCGCGACTCCATGGGCGGCTCTGCTGCATTCACCTCACGCACCCACTGCTTGAGCTGGCGGTGGGAGGTGTGCAGAGAGGCGCCACCGTCGACGCACAGGACCTCCATGGCCTTCTGGAACTCCTGCTCGCTGTTATCCTGATCCTCCATGTCTTCGTCGTCGTCCTCTTCATCCTTGTCGCGGCCCCGGGGAGGTCGATCACCTTGCCGCTGCTTGGCCTTGCCGCGGCGTCCTCCCCGGCCATTGAATGGCCGCTTCTTGCTCGGTTCTCCCCCGCCACCTTGGGCCTTCTCCTTGTCGCGCCTCTCGTACTCAGCCTTCTGCTGCTCAACGAGGTACTCGACGCGTTTGTAGTTGGAGAGGTCGTGGCCCTTGGTGCGGTGGATCTTGCAGTATTGCTTGTCGGAGCCGTCCTGCTTGTCGGCTGCCGCTACAGGGGCAGGCTCCTTGCCGGAGCCGCCAGCCTGTGCTTGCTTGGCGGGAGCCTCCTTGCCGGACTTCTCGACGGCAAGCACTTCCTTCTTGTTCTTCCTTCTGTTATTCCGCCGCCGGCTCTTCTTTGCCGGGGCGGTGTCGTCGCTGTCGCTTCCTCCTGCGCCAGCATCCTCCCCGGGGAGTTTCCTCCCCTCTTCTGCGCGTGCGCACTTATCAGCCAGAGCATAGAGCTCGCTGACATCCCGAATCTTGGTCATGGCCATTTCTTCATGCATGCGGCGGTTACGCACGTTCTGGTGGAACGCGCTGATAACCGCGGCAGGGTGGACGTCGGGGATGTTGTCCTGCACTCGACTGAAGCGTTGGATGTACTTGCGCAGGGATTCTCCTTCCTTCTGGGCCAGAATGTGGAGATCGCTCTCCTGGCCGTGGGGTTTGTGGCCGCCCGTGAAGGCGCCAACAAACTGGTGGCAAAGGTCTGCCCAAGAAGAAATGGAGCCTTCCGGCAAGTGCATAAGCCACGAACGGACGTTCGGCTTAAGCACGAGCGGGAAGTAGTTTGCCAAAATCTTCTCGTCGCACCCCCCGGCAGCCTGCACCGCGATGGTGTAAATGCTGAGGAATTCCGAGGGGTGCGTCTTGCCGTCGTACTTCTCCGGTACGTCGGGCTTGAAATTCTTCATGCTGGGCCACTGGACGCGCCGCAGCTCACGGGTAAACCCAGGGCAACCTGCCGCGTACGGCAAGTCGCCTGGTTCACCGGGCGCGCGCGCGTCGACAGCGTTCCCAGCCCTCTGGTCTGATTGTCGCCGAGCTTCTCGGCGGCGCTCGATCGTTGTTCGAGCGTCTTCTTGTCGCCGCGGATCCGATGACGCCGTGGAGCCGTCGTCGGCGTTGTTCCGGCGGGGCGGCGTCTTCTGCTTCTGCGGCGGGGAGTGCACGGTGGTTGCACCCCCGGCGGTCTTGTCGCCGTCGGCCTTCGTCTTCTCGACTTGCCGCGGCCGCGAGGTCGCCGGCTGCTGCGGCGTATCGTTATTGGCGAAGGCGATCAGGCTCTGGATGGTTGCCCTCCAGTCTTCGGCCTTGTCTGCCGCTGGAGGGAAGTCGAGGAGCAGTTGCGCTCTTGCGAGCGCTTCTGCTGGAGTGGAGGGGAGCGGGGGCGAGCGGTGCGAGGAGCGGGATATGCTCGGGCTTCTAACAGCGTTAGAAGGAGCAGGGTCCCGCCCCGGCGACCGCGCCTTGCTCGTGCCAGGAGGATGGCCCGGAGCGTCCCGCGAACCTCCGGTTTGGCCTTGGCCCAGCAAGCGGATGCCACCTCCTGTGGCATGGCGCTGCTGGGTGGTCGTTTGCTGAGACGGACGTGGCGCGTCCACGGAGACCGAGGCTCGGTCGTCCGTTCTATCCTTGGATTTGGTGGCGCCGCGCGTATCCTCGCCGGCGACCACCCTTCCGACGGCGTCTCCCCCGCCCACCGTTGGCTCCGGTGGCGGCGGGTGAGACGCAGACGGGCCTCCGACCTCCGAAGCCTTCTTCTTCGGGGCCATGGTGCTGTTGTTGATGAAGCTGACGAATTCGGAGAGGTTGATGAAGAATGCGCCCGCGTGAACGCCGGATCAGGTTCGCACAACCTCGACGCCCCCTACCTGGCGCGCCAAAGATGTCGGGGGAAACTGTCCACCACGAGCACCTATGGGACCGAAGCCCCTTGCTTATGCGGTAAGAGGGCGGAAGGAGCACGAAGAGCAGATCGTAGTGAAAACGCGGGCAGTTTTACCCAGGTTCGGGCCGCGATGGACGCGTAAAACCCTACTCCTGCTTAGTTTGTATTGAGTTGGAGAGCTCGGGAGCTGGAAGAACTAGCTACACCGAGCGTATGAGCGATCTAGGTTCCGAACCCCCTCCACGTTGTGCATGGGCCTCCTTTTATAGTGCAAGGGGTCACCGACAGGTGTCAACGTAGGAGAAAGGGGTAAAAGCGTAAAAGAGGTGGTAGTTGTAACAGTGCGGGAATAGTGGAGCTACAGTGCGTGAACAGTGGTCGCTACCTACTTTGACAGTGGGGGACAAGAGCATTTACTGCCCGTCGCCGTCGACCCGAAAAACGCCCGCCCTTGCGTCTCCGTTTGCCACGGCGATGGCTTCACCACCGTGGAGTGCCACCGTGTCCCCCAGGCTGCACAGCCATCCGCCACGCGTCCCTGGAGTGGCCCCAGGGCGACGCGTGGTTCGATGAGCTGGAGCGCGGGGACACAGCGCAATCCTCCCCGGCAAGCACCTTGCCGGGGTCTTGACCTTGCCGGGCCCGGGAGCTTGTCGGGCTCTGAAGCTTGTCGCTCCCCGGGCCCTGCCGGGGCGCGTGTTGCGCCGAGGCATGTCTTCCGTAATGTAATCTTCTAGTCTTCCTGGCAAGCTCCTCTTGCCAGGGCCTTGCGTGAGTGAGGTAATCTTGAGCCTGGAACGGCCTTCCCGGCAAGCTCCACTCGCCGGGGTCTCGATCTTCTATCTTGTATACTTTGTTTTTGAATGGTTTTATATGGAGCAGGAAGGTCTCCGACGAGCGCGTGGTAGGCCCTGCCGCGGGAAGCTGCTACTGCCCGTGCACAAGTTGGGGTACTGAGGTACCCCTACCTTAGTACACCGACACTCTATAACCTAGTTCAAATTATTATACACTAGAGTTGAACTATCTATATAAGCAGGTACAAATAATTTTACACTAGACATGAACTAGCTCTATAACTTAGTTCAAGTAATTTTACACTAGAGTTGAACTAGCTCTATAAGCTAGTACAAATAATTTTACACTAGAGTTGAACTAGATCTATAGGCTAGTACGAATAATTGTACACTAGAGTTGAACTATCTCTATAAACTAGTAGGAATAATTTCACACTAGAGTTGAACTAGCTCTATAAGCTGGTACAAAAATTTTTACACTAGAGTTGAACTAGCTCTATAAGCTAGTACAAATAATTTTACACTAGAGTTGAACTAGCTCAGTAACCTTGTTCAAACAATTTTACACTAGAGTTGAACTA
>LR738713.1:505038169-505068052 GCA_902687465.1 Secale cereale
AACTTAGTTCAAGTAATTTTACACTAGAGTTGAACTAGCTCTATTAGATAGTACAAATAATTTTACACTAGAGTTGAACTATCTCTATAAGCTAGAGTTGAAATAATGTCACACAAGAGTTGAACTAGCTCTATAAGCTAGTACAAATAATTTTACACTAGAGTTGAACTAGCTCTATAAACTAGTTCGGATAATTTTACACTAGAGTTGAACTATCTCTATATGCGAGTTCAAATAATTTTACACTAGCATTGAACTAGCACTATAAGCTAGTACAAATAATTTTACACTAGAGTTGAACTAGCTCTATAAGCTAGTACAAATAATTTTACACTAGAGTTGAACTAGATCTATAAGCTAGTACAAATAATTTTACACTACAATTGAACTAGCTCAATAACCTAGTTCAAATAATTTTACAACAGTCTTGAACTATCTCTATAATTTTGTTCAAGTAATTTTACACTCTAGTTGAACTAGCTCGATAAGCTAGTACAAATAATTTTACACTAGAGTTGCACTAGCTCTATAACGTAGTACAAATAATTTTACACTAGATTTGAACCATCTGTATAACCTAGTTCAAATTATTTTACACTAGAGTTGAACTATCTATATAAGCTTGTACAAATAATTTTACACTAGACATGAACTATCTCTATAACTTAGTTCAAGTAATTTTACACTAGAGTTGAACTAGCTCTATAAGGTAGTAAAAATAATTTTACACTAGAGTTGAACTGTCTCTATAAGTGAGTTCAAGTAATTTCACACTAGAGTTGAACTAGCTCTATAAACTAGTACAAATAATTTTACACTAGAGTTGAACTAGCTCTATAAGCTAGTACAAATAATTTTACACTAGAGTTTAACTAGCTCTATAACCTAGTTCAAATAATTTCACACTAGAGTTGAACTAGCTTTATAAGCTAGTACAAATAATTTTACACTAGAGTTGAACTAGCTCTATAAGCTAGTACAAATAATTTTACACTAGAGTTGAACTAGATCTATAAGCTTGTACAAATAATTTTACACTACAATTGAACTAGCTCTATGACCTAGTTCAAATAATTTTACAATAGTCTTGTACTATCTCTATAATCTTGTTCAACTAATTTTACACTAGAGTTGAACTAGCTCTATAAGCTAGTACAAATAATTTTACACTAGAGTTGCACTAACCCTATAACCTAGTACAAATAATTTTACACTAGATTTGAACTATCTCTATAACCTAGTTCAAATTATTTTACACTAGAGTTGAACTATCTATATAAGCAGGTACAAATAATTTTACACTAGACATGAACTAGCTCTATAACTTAGTTCAAGTAATTTTACACTAGAGTTGAACTAGCTCTATAAGCTAATAGGAATAATTTTACACTAGAGTTGAACTAGATTTATAGGCTAGTACGAATAATTTTCCACTAGAGTTGAACTATCTCTATAAGCTAGTAGGAATAATTTCACACTAGAGTTGAACTAGCTCTATAAGCTGGTACAAATTTTTTTACACTAGAGTTGAACTAGCTCTATAAGTTAGTACAAATAATTTTACACTAGAGTTGAACTAGTTCTGTAACCTTGTTCAAATAATTTTACACTAGAGTTGAACTAGCTCTGTAACCTTGTTCAAATAATTTTACGCTAGAGTTGAACTAGCTCTGTAACCTTGTTCAAATAATTTTACACTAGAGTTGAACTAGCTCTATAAGCTAGTACTAATAATTTTACACTAGAGTTGAACTAGCTCTATAACCTATTTCAAATAATTTCACACTAGAGTTTAACTAGCTTTATAAGCTAGTACAAATAATTTTACACTAGAGATGAACTAGCTCTATAAGCTAGTACATATAATTTTACAATAGAGTTGAACTAGATCTATAAGCTAGTACAAATAATTTTACACTACAATTGAACTAGCTCTATAACCTAGTTCAAATAATTTTACAATAGTCTTGAACTATCTCTATAATCTTGTTCAGGTAATTTTACACTTGAGTTGAATTAGCTATATAACCTAGTACAAATAATTTTACACTAGAGTTGAACAAGATCTATTAGCTAGTACAAATAATTTTACACTAGATTTGAACTATCTCTATAACCTAGTTCAAATTATTTTACACTAGAGTTGAACTATCTATATAAGCGAGTACAAATAATTTACACTAGAGTTGAACTATCTCTATATGCGAGTTCAAATAATTTTACACTATAGTTGAACTAGCACTATAACCTAGTTCAACTAATTTTACACTAGAGTTGAACTATCTCTATAAGCTAGTACAAATAATTTTACACTAGAGTTGAACTAGCTCTATAAGCTAGTACAAATAATTTTACACTAGAGTTGAACTAAATCTATTAGCTAGTACAAATAATTTTACATTAGATTTGAAATATCTCTATAACCTAGTTCAAATTATTTTACACTAGAGTTGAACTATCTATATAAGCTAGTACAAATAATTTTACACTAGAGTTGAACTAGCTCTATACCTTAGTTCAAATAATTTCACACTAGAGTTGAACTAGCTTTATAAGATAGTACAAATAATTTTACACTAGGGTTGAACTAGCTCTATAAGCTAGTACAAATAATTTTACACTAGAGTTGAAATAGATCTATAAGCTAGTACAAATAATTTTACAGTACAATTGAACTATCTCTATAACCTAGTTCGAATAATTTTACAATAGTCTTTGTCGGGGGAAACTGTCCACCACGAACACCTATGGGACCGGAGCCCCTTGTACGTTGCAGTAAGGGAGCGGAGGGAGCACAAAGAGCAGATCGAGGAGAGCACGCGGGCAGTTTACCCAGGTTTGGGCCGCGCGGACGAGTAAAACCCTACTCCTGCTTGGTTTGTATTGAGTTTGTGAGCTCGGGAGCTTGAAGAACTAGCTACACCGAGCAAGAGAGCTATCTAGGTTCCGAACCCCTTCTACGTTGTGCATGGGCCTCCTTTTATAGCTCAAAGGGTCACCGATAGGTGTCAACATAGAGAAGGGTAAAAACGTAACTTTGGTGGTAGTTGTAATAGTGCGGGAACAGTGCGTGAACAGTGGATGAACAGTGGTCATCACCTAACTTGATAGTGGGGGACAAGAGCATTAAATGCCCGTCGCCGTCGGCCCCAAAAGCACCCGCCCGTGCGTCTCCGTTCGCCACGGCGGTAGCCTCGTCACCGTGGAGTGCCACCGTGTCCCCCAGTCTGCACAGCCATCCGCCACGTGTCCCTGGAAGGGCCCCAGGGCGATGCGTGGGCCGATGAGCTGGAGCGCGGGCACACAGTGCAGGCTTCCCCCGGCAAGTACCTTGCCGGGGTCTTGATCTTGCCGGGCCCGGAAGCTTGTCGCCCCCCGGGCCCTGCCGAGGCGCATGCTGCGCCAAGGCGTGTCTTCTGAGTTGCAGTCTTCTGGTCTTCCTGGCAAGCTCCTCTTGCCAGGGTCTTGCGTTAATGTGATAATCTTGAGCCTGGGACGGCCTTCCCGGCAAGCTCCACTTGCCGGGGTCTTGGTCTTCTGACTTGTATACTTTGCTTTTGAACGGCTTAATAAGGACCAGAGAGGTTTCCGGCAAGCACGTGGTAGACCCTGCCGCGGCAAGCTGCCACTGCCCGTGCACAAGTTGGGGTACTAAGGTACCCCTATCTTAGTACACCGACAGGAGCCCCGGGGCCTGGGCCACACACGGTGCCGAGCGCTGTTGCGCCAGGCCCAAAACAGTGCACGGGCACGCGCGGCCCACGGCGAGCCGTAATTCCCCTTCCGCATCCGCCGCGTCCCTCCCTAACGGCACGCGTCGATTGCGGCGTCGTGGGAGAGATCATGGCCACGTTCTTTAATGGGAAATGCGGAGCGTCCCCCACTTCCCCCTTAAAAGCAGAGGAAGCAGGGGCAGTTTCCCTCCTGCGCTTTCATTGCTTCTTCAATCTCCAGAAATCCTCCGCCGTCTCTTTGCCTCCACTCCTCCTCCGCCGTCCTCCGCATCCGCCGCGCCGTCGAGCTTCTCGCCCCCTCCCCCGCCGCCTCCGCCATGGCTCCGAAGGCCGAGAAGGCGAAAGCGGAGAAGGCCAAGAAGGACAAATCCGAGCAGGCGGCGAAGCTTGCTCTCCTGCGGAAGAGGAACGTGGTATTCGCGCCGAGGCTCAGCGCGAGGGAGCTCTGGAACAAGTACTACCTCTTCTGGGCCAAGGAGACCAAGGCGCATCCTCGAACCAGAGTCTACCCGGCCGCCGCCGGAGATCTGTACCCCGGCGGGTATTTCTTCTTTGCTGTCTTCTTTCACTGCGGCTTGTGCCCTCCGTTCTTGGAGTTTTTCTGTGATATTATGAACACATACAATCTCCATCTCTTAGACTTCACCCCCAACGCCATCCTTACGATGGCGGTTTTCGCACATCTGTGCGAAAACTACATAGGGATCTATCCAAACGTAGCACTCTTTCGCCATTTATTCATGCCTAGAGTAGAGGCTGGCGCTCCCCTCTCCAGAGGTATTTCCTGGATCTTCCGCTTGAACAAGAAGGAATCTTATCTGAAAGGAGAACTCCGCGGCAAGTGGGAAGAATGGCGCGCAGATTGGTGCTGGGTAGTGGAGGACCAGCCGGAGCCTTTCACTGCGCCGCGCACAGCAGCCATAGTGCGCGGCAGGGACTGGAGCGAGTTGGCCCCGGATGACGTCAAGCTCAACGCCGCCCTCGTCAGGATACTTCGTCTCCGGGTAGCTAAACTGACCATCAGAGAGGTAGGGGCAGACTTCCTCCGCCGCCGCATTGCCCCTTTACAGGAAAGGAAAAGGCCAACATGGGAGTTTGGCAATGCGGCGGACATTATGAGGTTGCGCCCGGGGTAGAACTTCAACTTCACGGCGTTGGAGCTGAAGGGGATGGTCCGGGAGCTTTTTAAGCACGACCCGGCCCATCCGGAGTGGTTTAGACCTCCCCGGGGAGTGGTGCCGCTGTGCAGCAGCACCGCCCGGGACGCCTTGGGCGCAATGATGCCCGCGTGTGACTCTCACGGCGTCGACCCCACTTGGATAGTGCCCACGCCGGATGCAATTATGAGCTTTTTTGATAACTTGGTTGAGGTGCCGAAGAACACCGAGGAGATCAAGGGTCTCACCCGGGCCACCACGGAGCAGGACATAGCCTATATTGCTTCCCGGATGGAAGAGGCCGCCGCAGCCGCAGCGACAGGAGACTTCGGATTCACCGTCGACGAGGCAGAGGCTGAGGACGCGTCGTGCCAAGCAGAGGAGGCAGAGATCCGCAGACTGCTCAAGCTTCCACCCGACGAGCTTGCCGGGGTCCCTTCACTGAGGCATGCCGGGATTCCCGGGGTTGTGAGCGATGCCGCCGCAAGAGGCGAGGTTGCCGGAGGAAGCAGAGGTGCCGGAGGGAGCGGGGCCGCAGGGCAAAGTGCTGGGCCCAGCGAGGCCGCCGAGGAGGAGGAGGAGGGCGCCGGGGCCGACGAGGATACTGGTGGATCTCTGGGGCTCGACGACGACGCCTCCTCGTCCTCGGAGAGCTCTCCGCCCCGGGCAAGTCCCAAGCGAACACCGTTGAAGCGCCTCCGCAAGGCGCCTACAGCGACGAGGACGCAGGCGCCCCGACAGCAGCCTGCTCGCCGGGCGGCGCGGGCCACCAGAGCGAGCCAAGGCGCGACGGAGACGCTCAACGCACCAGCCGCGACGGAAGCGCCCCGCGCACCAGCGCCTAGCGGAGGGGGATCCTCTCAGAGTGGAGCAGCTGCTCCGCCTGCTCCCTGGGCCTCGGCGCCAACGGAGGCTGGGTCTTCGCAGCCCCCAGCCCCGGAGACCGCCAAGCGCCCGAGGGAGTCTTCTCCTCCTGCTCCTCGCGCGGGAGCGCGACTTCTCCGCCCTGAGCAACGACGACGACGAGGAAGAGGAGTAAGCACTTGTATTTTGTAGCTTCTTCAATTATGTCTTGATTCTTTCGTTGATGATTCTGATCTTGTTCTTGATTTGCTTGCAGGACCCTGACCCAACGGATGGCGAAGAGGGCCAAGGTTCCCGTGGTCGAGGTCGAGGATGACTCGCCCGTCGCGGCGACAGGGGACGCGCCGGCGACGAACTTGCCGGATCAACCCGCTGCTCCGAGGAGCAGCCCCCAGCGCAGCCCCCAGTGTAAGTCTGGTCTTGAACTTTCCGCTCGTCAGGCGCGCTTGAGGTTTTTGCTTGGTACTAATGTTTTGTTGCTCTGTTTGTCTTGCTTGTCTTGTGCAGAAATGGAGCCGCAGCCGCAGGAGCAACCGGAGGTTTCTCCCGAAGAGCTGCAGATTCCGCCCTCCCCGCCAAGGGCGAACTCCCCGGCGAGGGAGGACGTTCCGCCAAGGACGGGCTCCCCGCCAAGGGCGGGCAGCCCGACAAGGGTGGCCACCCCGCCAAGGGAGGGCACGGGCGGCCCTCCGCCAGCAGGAGCCACCGCTCCACCGCCAAGGGAGGACTCCCCGGCGAGGGAGCCTGTTGTCGACGAAGTCCGCGAAGGTAAGTCTGACAACTTTTTCTTCTTGGACTTGTCTTTTTGGATATTTGTTTGATCTTCTCTTTTCTTATTTTTCTTCTAGATCCTCCCGCGTCGGACCGGATGGAGACCGAGGTCACCGGCGAGGAGGGTGCGCAAGGCGACGGCGGCAACGCCACTGCCGCTGAGGGCATGGCAGGAGCCGATGAGCCTGCCGCGGAGGAGACTGCCCCGACCGCAGACGCAGCGGCCGGGGAGGGGGACGGCGGCCACACTGCCGGCCCGGAGGCGGCAGGAGCGTCGAGCGCTGCGCCGGCCGCCGACCCCTCCGCCGGGAAGGAGCAGTCGGGCTTCTATCTTGAGGCCCCCAATGGCGTCTTCATACAAGTGCCGTGGGGGTCTTCGTCGCGAGCCCCCGAGGAGGGAGAGACATTTGATGGAGAGGTCCTCGCCTCCGCGGGGTTGAAGATCGTTGAAGCGCCTGGCGGGAGAGATGAGCCCGAGGAGGAGAAACTGCTTCACCGGCTCCTGGCCCTTTACCGGGCCAGGCAGGCGAAACTGGAGTCTCGGGAAGCCCTCACCGCCAAGGGTGCAGCAGACTTGGAGAAACGAGCCGCAGAGCTCCGCGCCGCCAACCAGGCGGCCCTCCGCGACTTGGCGGAGGAGCGCGAGAGGCTTGCTGGAGAGCAGCAGGAATTCCTCCTGGAGAAGGCTGAGGCCGAGGAGCAGCAGCGACTGGTCGGTGAAGCGCTGTCTCAGCGAGAAGGAGCGCTCAACCAGCGGAAGGTCGACCTCGACGCTCACGAGGACGACCTTACCGCCCGGGAGCAGGCCCTTGGCGGAGAGTTGAAGGAAGCGAAAGCCGCCGCGGCCACCGCGGAGACCGCCAAGAAGGACCTTGAAGCTAAGGTAGTGCAACTGGAGGAGTACCTGAAGGCGAGCACGGAGAGGGTCACCGCGCTCAACATAGAGCTCGAGAAAGACGCCCATACCAACTCAGAACTCCAGGTACGCCTCTCCAAGCAGGGCGACGAGCTCAAAGCCGCCAAGGACTCAATTGCTGATCTGGAGTTGAAGGTCTCCACGTTGACTGGCTCACTGGACGCCGCCCGTGATCTGTCAGGACCGGTTTTCCGGGATATTGACTTCCCAGTAAATGGCCCTTGTGCTCACCAGCCCCAGGATTACTGTTAGCTGATGAGACACAAACTTGATATAGAAATTCCAAGCAAAATACCAAATATGTAGTACAAGACCATTCTGGTCCATGAGTACAACAAAAGGTTGCTAGTGGTTGATGGCGGAAGCGGTTTGTGATACTTCAGCGTCTATGGGACTCCATTTCCCACAGGAACAGCTGACCTGGATAACTCCTATCTTCGCGAGGCTGCTGTCTCCGTTGCCTAAGTTCCGGGGCCGTCATCGCAGCGCTCCTCTCCAAGCAAGAAATCTGGCCAAGACAATAGCCAGGGACAAGCCAGTGAGTACTTTGAATGTACTCGCAAACATTATGAACACAGGTACAATATAACAAATGATAATTATGCACTGAAACAATCCATGATCACTTCGTCAGTCACGAAATAAAATTCGTGACGCACGCAAGCAGATTATTCTTATAAAACATGAGTAAGCAATCAGAGAATAAAAATAAAATGCACCGATCGGGTGTCTGAAGCGACGCCTCGAAGGGATAAAAAAGTAAAGCATGCCTCCGTCAGACGTCTGGGCCGCGTCACATAAAGGGCTTATAAGAATAAATAATAATAAGCATGCCACAGTCGGGCGTCTGTGCGACACCACAGAAAGGGCTTATAGGGGAAAATAAATAATAAGGATGCCACAGTCGGGCGTCTGAGCGACACCACATAAAGGGCTTATATGGAATAAATAATAAGCATGCCGCAGTCGGGCGTCTGGGCGACACCACATAAAGGGCTTATATGAGAATATTCACAGGGAATATCCAGGAGGTAGAACCATCCCAGGGATACTCAACAATTCAAATAATACTAATGGTTAGTCCATAATAATAATAGTCATACTCATCATATGTCACATGTTATGATCAAAGCTCTGGTTTAGCAGTATTTTCCTCCAAAGGCCGACACTAAGACCGACACTTGACCCATCCCAGACTGTAATCCTTAACCGCGGACACGGCTATTCGAATAGATGTAACCTCTGCAGAGGGTGTACCCTTTACCCACGAGTAACGGATTCCTTTAGTCCATCGGGACTACTTCCATTTACGGTCTTTTAATTGAAAACACACCTGATCCGCACACACCAGCTTAGCTTACCAGTGACTGGAATCACCCACGACATCTGTTAAGCAAAACTCTAAGTGGGGAGGCTTCAACCTCGAGTAGCATGGGATCACAGAATTTATAAAGCGCGCAAACTAGGGGAGCTACCCCCTCGGCTCCAACCGGAAACACCCATGCCCCGGACCAGGTGTCATGCCTACCGGATGCCTCCGGTATCTTCCACCATGGCCTCTCTGTACGGTGTGTGCCAAGAAAGGGGTTGACAACTTACTGGACTGTACCCTACCTGCGGCAGGGACAAGTGGTGGTACGGAACGAGTATGGGGGTTACCGAAACAAGACCCGATCTATGGTCGACTTAGGAGGTTAAAGCTTCACCTACGTGATTAGCATAACAAATATTTTTCACACCAACAGACAGAATCACCACTCATCATGCCTCGACATGCCTTACTGACTATACTCGCCTCAACGAAATATCAGTAGCAAGCTCGTGTCTACCCAAGACAGAGGCTTTCCCGGATTCCTCCCAGTAGGCAGGAGAGGTAGACGAGGGTGATTACTATCACAAGTATATCGATTCCCAACAGCAAGGAATCTTCCTCATGTACTTATGAGCATGTTCATACCATCACATAAAATAACGAGTACTTCGTGTCAAGGTGGTGTTGTAAACGTATCAAACAGCACACAACAATATTATGCCGGGGTTCAGAATGCTTGCCTTCCCAGAGTATGAAGGAGGGGTGCACTTTGAAAGTTTTCATCTTCCCTCCAAAGTCCTATTTTAAGAAAATTCAAATCAATACATAATTCAAAAACAGTACAAAAAAGTTGCTCAGAAATTTTTCAAATAAATATGAAAATAAACTAGACAAAATTTGAGAAACAAAAGAAAAAGAATCAAATCAATTGGACTTATATTTAAAAAGTTATAGACAGTCAAAGTTTAGTCAAAACTCTGTTTTTAAATAAAACAAAAAAGGAAAACGGTTCAAGGAAGAATACGCTTTTGAGACAGAGAAGACGTACTGCAGGGTTTACGCTTCCACTTAAACCAGCGCGGGCCGTCGCTGGGTCACTGACAGTGGGTCCTTCGGGCCCACTGGTCAGGTTTGACCAGTCATCCGCGCCCTCTTCCTCCTCTGGCCGAGCCGAGGCGGGGCTCCGGCGATCGACGCCGGCGAACGGCGGCTCCTCGCGGGGTTCTGAGGGCGGGGATGGATCCGCCAGTCCAGAGCGGTCCTCCTGGTGGTCGCTAGGTCCGCGGGGGTGGAGGGAGTCGCTGGCGGCGAGCTCTGCGGCGGACGGCGCTTCGGGAGGATTTGGGGTTTCGGGCTATGGTGGCTCCCGATCGGGCTAGAGGGGTGGGGCGGCTCCGCACGGTCTAGGGGAAGAGAATGGTAGCACTGGATGGGCGGGGGAGGCTCTGCCTGCGACGCACGGTACTGGAATGCGGCGGCGGCCGAAGCTACCGGAGATGAGGAAGACGGCCTCCCTCCCTCGATTGCTGGCCACGGGAGCTCAAGGGAGATGGCCTGAGTTCGCCTGAGGGTCTGGACGGGCTCGGGGGCTCCTTTATATAGGCAGGGGAGGTCGGTTCCCGCGGCTGCGGATAAGAACGCCGGCGTACCGCCGTTCTGTAGCTAGCAGGGCGACGTGGCGATGGTCGGCACTACCCAACGAGCTCGCGGATGAGCTCGAGCTGCTCCCCAGGGCAGCTGGCGAGCTGTGGTGGTCGGGGCGGCGCCGGCCAGGGCAGGGGCCTGCTGCGGCCGGCCGCTAGCTGCCGTGGCCGACCTGACGGCGGCGCTGCAAGGCTCCAGGGGTTGGCTTGGAGTGTTCCGACGTGTGGACGAGGGCGGCGTGGCTCTGCAGGTGAGCAAGGGCCAGGGGCACGACGCGGCGGCTCGGGCGCGCGCGCTTGCAAAACGTGCGCTCTGGGCGCGCCCAGAGCACGCACGCCAGGTGCTCGACGATATGCCAATGCTAGCTAGAGGTTTTGGGTGAGGCTGGGAATTAACAGGGCTAGATTAGAGTTAGCTAGGAGATTAGTGGACAAGTTGGTTAGGCAAAGCAAGCAGGTTCATAATGCAAACTCAAAACTTATGCCAAAACTGATCATGCACTATAGGTGTTCGACATAATGCCAGAGCCACCTGTAGGGCCTTGCTAGAGCTGCAAATTGGCAGAATGTGGTCTCTTTAGGAGGGAAAAGTGATGGTGAAGTTGGATTGGATAAACAAGAAACTTAGTAATGCAACTCTTGTCAAAATCCAATTCTGGACAGAAAATAAAGACTATTATTGCATGCACCAAAAATATTCCAATGGGTCCAATATCCTGGGTTTAAGGGTTTGGTATGGTGGTCTAAAAGCAGGAGAAAAACCAGGGGCAAAGGGGCAAGATAAAATGGGGTTGCAGTAGAAAATGGCAAACTGGACCAGAGAGCAAAAGAGGATGTTCTGCTCAATTCTTCCAAAGAACACCAATGGGTTTTTGCATAGAAATGAATTATATACTTCTACTAATATCTCCAAATTTTGGTGAAATTTTTAAAAGTATTTATCAAAGGGTTGCAGTGCAAAAGAGACTCCAAAACTTATGAGAAACCAATTTAAAAGCAATAAATCCTTAGGAAAATTATTTATAGAAATAATCCCACTGATAAAAGAAGTGATCTTGAGAAGGTATACAAGTCCAACAATATTTTTGAAAGGTTTCCCCTTGGAGGGAAAACTCCACAATTTCAGAAGAAAAGAATGGTTCTGAAATCAAAAGAAAATCCAGAAAAGAAAAATTTAATTTCCTGGCAAAATTTTAATAAATAAATCATGGTTAAATTTTTGGGGTGTTACAACACTACCCCCCTTAAGAAAAATCTCGTCCTCGAGATTTGCTAAGGACGATCTCAAAATATCCATCCTATTATCATAAAGTATTAATTCAAAAGAAATGAACATTCTAAACACGTAATACACTGAGGTTACTGCGAGAGAGCAAATAATTGGCACAACCACAGTAGGGTACTGGTGCTATGTGAAGAAAACGATGGTTGGGGAAACCGAGAAATTACTACTTTCGGCTATGGAAAAATTAGAACAGCAATCTAACTTTCAAAAAAAACGCTGGTCGTACCCGAGGGCACCGTGCTCTCTCTGGCTGACAGGTGGACCCGGGGCTCACTGTCAGTCTCTTCTTCTACCTCTGGCTCTCTTCTCTTCCTCTCTATCGCGTGCTCTCCCGCGCTTTCTCCACCGGCGACGCCTAGCGCGTAGGGCATCTAGGCCGTACTGCGGTAGTGCGCGGCGTGCTAGCTGCCGGCGCAGCGTGCACTCACCTCGCGGGCCAGTGCGCGGTCGGCACTGCTCGCGGATTCGCCTCCGAACACCGGTGATCGAGCGTCGAGCGGCGCTGGTGGACTTTGCCCACCGTACACCGATCTCGAGCTATAAAATGACCGTGGTGCTCCTTTCTTCTTCCTCACACCTGGCCTCGCCTCTTCTTCTCCTTCTTTCTCCTCCATTTCTGTTTGCAGGAGCTCGCGACGAGGCTCTAATGGCGGAGGTGATGCCGGACTGGTACGTGATCCTGATGTGCGGAGGGTTGGCGGCATTGCTGGGGTTCTCCGTGCTCTTGTGCGCGATGATCCTCGATGATCGCCGGGATGCTGCTGCTCGAGTGTTAGCTCTTCGCGGCGGCGGTGATCATGAGGATTAAGTGTGGTTGTTAGGTTCTGACTACTGTCAGCGTGCTGGAGGTAACTTGCGTTCGAATAATCATCCACAAATTTCTCCTTTAGAAACTGTGGTGTGTTAGCGAGGTGATCAGTTAGGTGCGAAATATGTACGTGGTTATGCAATTAGTGCATGCGGTCGAGTGGTTGTGGATGTGAGCCTACTGTCGTGGTGCTGCGTGAATCAAAAACACATGTCATGAAGAATTTATGTGCTGTAATAACATTAAGGAAAAAAAATATCCCACCTCTGAATTTACCGAGAGCGAAAACAGTCAATCACAATGAACAGCAGTAAAAACCACTCACATTAATCAAAAACAAACACTTAATTCATCGGACAGACTTAGGATACAACGCATAAGTTGTAATACATAAATAAGTGCTAGGATAACAAACATAGCAGTGACGTCTACGATATAAACGGAAAATGGACAGGGTCCTGAGGAAATGTCTCCGGCACTGGGGCACATTCCTCTTCAATCGGGGGAAGCGGGTTGACTAGTCGAAAAATGCGTCTCCCCCGTTCTGGCCTCAGTGGCTCGCCAATTGCGATTCGAGGATTTAAATCAGCGAGGCTCTGGAGATAACCCATTACTCGCTGTGTCAAACGCTCTTGAGCGATGACATACTGGGCAAGGTTGGCCAGTACTGGGTCCCTCTCAATTCGTCCACCAGGAAAAGATGCTATTTCTCCGGGTGCTGCACGACTCGGGAAGTAATAATACCCCCGTTCGCTGGCATACGGTACTGCGAATCGAAGGCGAGCAAGCGCTTCGTACGCAGCAGCTTCTATGGCCATTTGTGGAGTTGGCATAGATTTCCCCATGAAGGAGACTTCCGTTGGGTCTTGGTTTGGGTTTGCGGGAGGGATGTGCACAACTGCCCAATATTTCGAGGTGGATGGGGTGATCCTTGTTTTGAGCAGCTCGTACTGGGGTGGATGGGTAGCACTCATGGTACTGCGGGTAAAGTCCCACAATATTTTAACAAAACTACCAGGGGTTGCATCTGGAGTTCTTAGATGAATACTGGGGCTTGGCATTGCAAAAATGGTTGGGCGAGCTGTGCACAAAGTGAGGGATGCTTGGTAAGGTCACGAGGTGGCCTTTTATAAAGCATCAGGGCTGGGTTATCGAGGATGGTGTGGGGCAACTAGTTTGTCGATTCTGCCATATGGGATCGGGGTCAATGCCGCAGATACACATATCTCATAAAAGTGACGTTTTACTGTGGCACCGACGGGGTGGTTTTTGGTAGCTACGCCTGGAATTAAAAATGCAACCGTACGCCAACATACTTATGCATGGCTACTATTCAAACAGAGGCACACAAGCAGACTGCATTCATTTATGGCGATACAAGGTCACACTACTACAAGACGTAGAAATACTAAGACTCGGTACTACTCGAGTGGCTTAGTCTACTGCGTTAATATCTAAGCGGGCGTGCCTAGTGGACGTCGAGGCCTCTCCATGGGCTTCTCCGTCGGGGTTAGCTGGGTGGGGTTGAGGATCTGCAGGGTCGGGGTAGCGATGATGACCATCGCGGGGATTGTTGGCCACAATCCCGCTGGAGCGTGTTCCCAAGAGGCGACGAAATGCTTCCGGGGACACCAAAGCATTTTGGTCGATGGCCGGGGCGGATCTTAAGGATTCGATCGGTTGCCCGAACAGTACAACTGGGTTGTTGGCGTCGGGCTCCTCTTCCTCTCTTGGCGGGGCTCGGCGAGCAAGTTCCCCACGAGCGGCGATCAGATCAAGGGTGATCTGATCGAACAGTGCTTCTAGTGCACTTACATAGCGCACCAGGTGCAACAACGCAGGATCCGTCTCGTGGTCTCCGTTGGCAACCTGGGGTGGCCTACCATACCCGTCACGGCTGGGGTAGTAGTAGAACGAACGGTAGTTAACTCTGGGCGATAGGTGCCGGAGTTGCACTACAACCTCTCGAGCGGCCAGCTGGATGGCTTGTGGCTCAAAGGAAGTAGTCCTTCCGGTGAACCTGTAGGGGCGTTCGGGCAAAATACCCCTACCATAGATGTGTACCGTGGCCCAGAATTGACGGCTCTCACCACCCATGGGTCCTTGGTACACAACATACTCTGGGGGCTCTTCTAATGCAAAGGCACGGCGGGTGAGGTTTGCTAGCACGGTCACAAAACCTCCAAGGTTGGTTGCTGTGGTCTCATTGTGAACAATGGGGCCAGGCATCTTGGCTTGGTTTTGGGGTAGAGGCTGTGCTGGGTTGGGGGCTAGCGTGTCCTTTTTATAGGAAAAGGAAACGGGGTCTTCCTTCGCACGCTTGCGGAGGAGACAATATAGGTGTCGGTCACTGGTGCGTGATCGACATGCTAGACTGATAGGTTAGGCACCGACTGCCGAAAGGTGTCGGGGTCACTATGTGGCTATCTAGTACGAGAAGTTTGGCTGGGTTTGGGTTAAGGTTTGGTGGGTTGTATAACCTAGGTTTTTCGACCTGACTAAGATAGGATTAGCCAATGGTCAGCCTGGCTCTGATACCAAGGTTGTCAGGACCGGTTTTCCGGGATATTGACTTCCCAGTAAATGGCCCTTGTGCTCACCAGCCCCAGGATTACTGTTAGCTGATGAGACACAAACTTGATACAGAAATTCCAAGCAAAATACCAAATATGTAGTACAAGACCATTCTGGTCCATGAGTACAACAAAAGGTTGCTAGTGGTTGATGGCGGAAGCGGTTTGCGATACTTCAGCGTCTATGGGACTCCATTTCCCACAGGAACAGCTGACCTGGATAACTCCTATCTTCGCGAGGCTGCTGTCTCCGTTGCCTAAGTTCCGGGGCCGTCATCGCAGCGCTCCTCTCCAAGCAAGAAATCTGGCCAAGACAATAGCCAGGGACAAGCCAGTGAGTACTTTGAATGTACTCGCAAACATTATGAACACAGGTACAATATAACAAATGATAATTATGCACTGAAACAATCCATGATCACTTCGTCAGTCACGAAATAAAATTCGTGACGCACGCAAGCAGATTATTCTTATAAAACATGAGTAAGCAATCAGAGAATAAAAATAAAATGCACCGATCGGGTGTCTGAAGCGACGCCTCGAAGGGATAATAAAGTAAAGCATGCCTCCGTCAGACGTCTGGGCGGCGTCACATAAAGGGCTTATAAGAATAAATAATAATAAGCATGCCATAGTCGGGCGTCTGTGCGACACCACAGAAAGGGCTTATAGGGGAAAATAAATAATAAGGATGCCACAGTCGGGCGTCTGAGCGACACCACATAAAGGGCTTATATGGAATAAATAATAAGCATGCCGCAGTCGGGCGTCTGGGCGACACCACATAAAGGGCTTATATGAGAATAATCACAGGGAATATCCAGGAGGTAGAACCATCCCAGGGATACTCAACAATTCAAATAATACTAATGGTTAGTCCATAATAATAATAATCATACTCATCATATGTCACATGTTATGATCAATGCTCTGGTTTAGCAGTATTTTCCTCCAAAGGCCGACACTAAGACCGACACTTGACCCATCCCAGACTGTAATCCTTAACCGCGGACACGGCTATTCGAATAGATGTAACCTCTGCAGAGGGTGTACCCTTTACCCACGAGTAACGGATTCCTTTAGTCCATCGGGACTACTTCCATTTACGGTCTTTTAATTGAAAACACACCTGACCCGCACACACCAGCTTAGCTTACCAGTGACTGGAATCACCCACGACATCTGTTAAGCAAAACTCTAAGTGGGGAGGCTTCAACCTCGAGTAGCATGGGATCACAGAATTTATAAAGCACGCAAACTAGGGGAGCTACCCCCTCGGCTCCAACCGGAAACACCCATGCCCCGGACCAGGTGGCATGCCTACCGGATGCCTCCGGTATCTTCCACCATGGCCTCTCTGTACGGTGTGTGCCAAGAAAGGGGTTGACAACTTACTGGACTGTACCCTACCTGCGGCAGGGACAAGTGGTGGTACGGAACGAGTATGGGGGTTACCGAAACAAGACCCGATCTATGGTCGACTCAGGAGGTTAAAGCATCACCTACGTGATTAGCATAACAAATATTTTTCACACCAACAGACAGAATCACCACTCATCATGCCTCGACATGCCTTACTGACTATACTCGCCTCAACGAAATATCAGTAGCAAGCTCGTGTCTACCCAAGACAGAGGCTTTCCCGGATTCCTCCCAGTAGGCAGGAGAGGTAGACGAGGGTGATTACTATCACAAGTATATCGATTCCCAACAGCAAGGAATCTTCCTCATGTACTTATGAGCATGTTCATACCATCACATAAAATAACGAGTACTTCGTGTCAAGGTGGTGTTGTAAACGTATCAAACAGCACACAACAATATTATGCCGGGGTTCAGAATGCTTGCCTTCCCAGAGTATGAAGGAGGGGTGCACTTTGAAAGTTTTCATCTTCCCTCCAAAGTCCTATTTTAAGAAAATTCAAATCAATACATAATTCAAAAACAGTACAAAAAAGTTGCTCAGAAATTTTTCAAATAAATATGAAAATAAACTAGACAAAATTTGAGAAACAAAAGAAAAAGAATCAAATCAATTGGACTTATATTTAAAAAGTTATAGACAGTCAAAGTTTAGTCAAAACTCTGTTTTTAAATAAAACAGAAAAGGAAAACGGTTCAAGGAAGAATACGCTTTTGAGACAGAGAAGACGTACTGCAGGGTTTACGCTTCCACTTAAACCAGCGCGGGCCGTCGCTGGGTCACTGACAGTGGGTCCTTCGGGCCCACTGGTCAGGTTTGACCAGTCACCCGCGCCCTCTTCCTCCTCTGGCCGAGCCGAGGCGGGGCTCCGGCGATCGACGCCGGCGAACGGCGGCTCCTCGCGGGGTTCTGAGGGCGGGGATGGATCCGCCAGTCCAGAGCGGTCCTCCCGGTGGTCGCTAGGTCCGCGGGGGTGGAGGGAGTCGCCGGCGGCGAGCTCTGCGGCGGACGGCGCTTCGGGAGGATTTGGGGTTTCGGGCTATGGTGGCTCCCGATCGGGCTAGAGGGGTGGGGCGGCTCCGCACGGTCTAGGGGAAGAGAATGGTAGCACTGGATGGGCGGGGGAGGCTCTGCCTGCGACGCACGGTACTGGAATGCGGCGGCGGCCGAAGCTACCAGAGATGAGGAAGACGGCCTCCCTCCCTCGATTGCTGGCCATGGGAGCTCAAGGGAGATGGCCTGAGTTCGCCTAAGGCTCTGGACGGGCTCGGGGGCTCCTTTATATAGGCAGGGGAGGTCGGTTCCCGCGACTACGGATAAGAACGCCGGCGTACCGCCGTTCTGTAGCTAGCAGGGCGACGTGGCGATGGTCGGCACTACCCAACGAGCTCGCGGATTAGCTCGAGCTGCTCCCCAGGGCAGCTGGCGAGCTGTGGTGGTCGGGGCGGCGCCGGCCAGGGCAGGGGCCTGCTGCGGCCGGCCGCTAGCTGCCGTGGCCGACCTGACGGCGGCGCTGCAAGGCTCCAGGGGTTGGCTTGGAGTGTTCCGACGTGTGGACGAGGGCGTCGTGGCTCTGCAGGTGAGCAAGGGCCAGGGGCACGACGCGGCGGCTCGGGCGCGCGCGCGTGCAAAACGTGCGCTCTGGGCGCGCCCAGAGCACGCACGCCAGGTGCTCGACGATATGCCAATGCTAGCTAGAGGTTTTGGGTGAGGCTGGGAATTAACAGGCCTAGATTAGAGTTAGCTAGGAGATTAGTGGACAAGTTGGTTAGGCAAAGCAAGCAGGTTCATAATGCAAACTCAAAACTTATGCCAAAACTGATCATGCACTATAGGTGTTCGACATAATGCCAGAGCCACCTGTAGGGCCTTGCTAGAGCTGCAAATTGGCAGAATGTGGTCTCTTTAGGAGGGAAAAGTGATGGTGAAGTTGGATTGGATAAACAAGAAACTTAGTAATGCAACTCTTGCCAGAATCCAATTCTGGACAGAAAATAAAGACTATTATTGCATGAACCAAAAATATTCCAATGGGTCCAATATCCTGGGTTTAAGGGTTTGGTATGGTGGTCTAAAAGCAGGAGAAAAACCAGGGGCAAAGGGGCAAGATAAAATGGGGTTGCAGTAGAAAATGGCAAACTGGACCAGAGAGCAAAAGAGGATGTTCTGCTCAATTCTTCCAAAGAACACCAATGGGTTTTTGCATAGAAATGAATTATATACTTCTACTAACATCTCCAAATTTTGGTGAAATTTTTAAAAGTATTTATCAAAGGGTTGCAGTGCAAAAGAGACTCCAAAACTTATGAGAAACCAATTTAAAAGCAATAAATCCTTAGGAAAATTATTTATAGAAATAATCTCACTGATAAAAGAAGTGATCTTGAGAAGGTATACAAGTCCAACAATATTTTTGAAAGGTTTCCCCTTGGAGGGAAAACTCCACAATTTCAGAAGAAAAGAATGGTTCTGAAATCAAAAGAAAATCCAGAAAAGAAAAATTTAATTTCCTAGAAAATTTTTAATAAATAAATCATGGTTAAATTTTTGGGGTGTTACATGATCGCGAAACGAAGCTGAAGGACGAGCTCCGCAAGGAACGAGGCCTGGTGGAGAGCGCCGCCACTTCAGCTAACAACTTCCGCCGGACCGTCGAAATATGGACTGAAGATCTGGTGGCTTCTGCTGCCAACATCGACAAGGAGCTGATGGCGCTGAGGGTGGAGCACCTCATATACTCTCCGGATCCAAATCTCCCCCACAGCGCCAAGCTCAGTCTTTTCTTCAGAGGGATCGCGCCGGCGCTTGCACGGCTGTAGGAGAAGCTCCCCGCGCAGCTGGCCGAGGAGTCGCGCTAGCTCTGCGCAGGTACCTTGGAGCGCGTCCTGACCAAGATTGTCTACCGCAACCCCGGCATAAATCTCGTCAACGTCCTCCGCAGCTTGCCGGCCGACGCAGATCAGGAGGCCCTGAAGGCGCAGGTCGCCCACATCATCGCCAAGGTGAATAAGATCTCCAGGCGTGAGGGCGATCGCGTAGATTAGACCTCCTTCTTTTCATTTCCTTTGCTGCTACAAAGTGTGTCATGAACATGAATCTATTAGTCACTGCGACAAGTTATCCCTTGTAATATATTATCTTATTTTGATCAATCGATGCAGTGTTATCTCCCTTGCTTTGGTCCTTTACTTTGTATGTCCTCAACCCTACGCTTCTAGGGAACTTGCCGGCAAGGGGCCCTTGCCGCGAGCGCTGAGTGCTGAACTCTGAGCAGCCTGCTGGCAAAGGTCTTACCGGCAAGTAACCTTGCCGCAGCTAGTCGCAACGCACTTAGCTTGCTGAGCGAACTCGAAAACGAAGCAAGGGCGCGACACTTGTCGCAGCTCACTTAAGTCGTTGAGCGTACTCGAAAACAAGATAAGGGTGCGGCTAGCCACGGGTAGGTTCCTCCGCGCACAGGTTTTCCATACAAAGTGTGGTTGTTCAAGGAAGATAACTAAAATTTAAAAATTTGAACTGCTCAAATTCTGGCAACTTAGCTTTCATATATTGCTTGTTTCCCCGACAAGGCTTCTCTTTCTTGAACAGCACTTGGTTCATCCTCCATCTCCTTCCCCCCGGCAAACTTGTGCGCGAGGAACATTCCTTCTGCTTAAGAGGGAAAGAAAAAGAGGAGGGAAAACAAGTATAGTGCCTTTCGGCGTGCTAATGCTTACCGGATATGTGTGCTGCACAAGATGCCAAACAATGCATGCAAATAGCGAAGAAAAGCATGAAAAAAGGCAAATAGTGCGAAACACATAATATTTACTGATGCACGGGGTCTGCGCCCGGCTTTGTACAAAGGATTACATGCGACAGCGGCAAGACTTGTACAAATGGTGGTTGCCGGAGCGGATCACGTCAACCGCGCCTTATGGGTGAAACTTGCGAAGATGCTCTATGTTCCAGGAGTTGCTCACCGGTAAGCCTTCTTCGGTCTCAAGGCGGACAGCGCCGGGCCTTTTGACTTGTCTCACCCGATAAGGGCCTTCCCACTTCGGCGTCAACTTGTTGGAATTCTTGGCGGACTGAACACGCCGAAGAACAAGGTCGCCTTCCTCGAGACTCCTGGCCTTGACCTTGCGGCTATGATAGCGGCGCAAGGCTTGCTGATATCGAGCAGCTCGTACAGCAGCCTGGAGACGTTCCTCCTCGAGGAGCAATGCATCATCTTGTCGCAGTTGCTCTTGCTCGAGCTCATCGTAAGCGAGCACTCGAGGAGATCCGTATACGAGTTCCGTGGGGAGAACTGCCTCTGCTCCATAGACTAGAGCAAAGGGTGTCTGTCCGGTGGCTCGACTCGGTGTCGTCCTGATTGACCAAAGAGCCGCCGGCAACTCCTCTATCTAGTTTCTTCCGCACCTGCGCAGCTTGTCGAAGGTTCTTGTCTTCAGTCCGCGCAGCACTTCAGCATTGGCCCTCTCCGCTTGACCGTTGCTCCTCGGGTGAGCAACAGAAGCGAAACAGACCTTGGCGCCAAGGTCTTGGACGTACTGCATGAAGGTGCGACTAGTGAACTGTGTGCCGTTGTCGGTGATGATCCTGTTAGGGATTCCGAAACGGCAAACAATCGACCTGAAGAACCTGACCGCTGACTGTGCTGTCACCTTTCTCACTGGTTCCACTTCTGGCCACTTTGTGAACTTGTCGATTGCAACATACAAGTACTCAAAGCCCCCGACAGCACGGGGGAAGGGGCCGGGGATATCGAGCCCCCAGACCGAGAAGGGGCAGGACAAAGGGATCGTCTGGAGAGCTTGAGCTGGCTGATGAATTTGCTTGGCATGGAACTGGCACGCTTCACACTTGGTTACTTGTGCAGTCGCATCTTGGAGGGCTTCTGGCCAAAAGAACCCTTGCCGGAACGCCTTCCCGGCAAGTGCCCTTGCGCCAATGTGGTGACCACATATGCCTCCGTGTATTTCTGCCAACATCTTCTGTCCATCTTCTCTGGAGATGCACTTCTACCTGACCCCATTGAGTCTTCTTCTGTACAGTTCGTTGTCAACGAACTGGTACATACTTGATTGTCTTGTTATCTTCTCTATCTCTTCTGGGTCGTCGGGAAGTTCTCCAGTTTGCAGAAAACGGACGATCTGCTGCGCCCATGCCGGAGCCCGAGGCTCGACGGCAAGGACTAAAGGAATGAGGGCCGCTGCGGGGACCCCAGCTTCTACGGCAAGAACCTCGGGCTCCGCCGGAGCTGATGGTCCCCCGGCAAGCTCGCCGGGGCGAGGCTTGTCGGGAACGATTGCTTCAACTGTACAGACCCTTGGATCTGCAGGAGCAAACTGTTCCTCAGCGTTCGGTTTGTTGATCTTGGGGACCTTGGCGGCGGCTTCGGGAAGATCCGCCGGCAAGTAGTCGCCGGAGACCAACTTTCTCTTCTTACTTTGCCCCATTGATGGTGTAACGGACGGCTGAGTCAGCTTGAGCAGGAAGGTCCCTGGTTCCACAGGTAACTTCATTGCAGCGCACTTTGAAAGGCCATCTGCTATATCGTTCTGAGTTCTTGCAACGTGCTCCATTTGCAGACCTTCAAAGTGTTCTTCAAGCTTCCTCACTTCATCAACATAGGCTTCCATCAAAGGGCTTTGGTAGCTTTTGTTAACTTGTCGGACCACCAACTGAGCATCTCCCCGCACAATCAGCTTCTTGATCCCAAGTTTGGCCACAACCCTGAGGCCGGCAAGCAAGCCTTCATACTCAGCAGTATTGTTTGTCGCTTGCTCCCTGGGAAAGTGCATCTGGATAACATACTTGAGGTGCTCTCCGGTGGGCGCTATGAGTACCACGCCGGCACCGGCGCCTTGCAGCGAGAAGGCACCATCAAAGTACATTACCCATTCACTTGTCGCTTCTTGTACGGGAACACTTGTCTCTGGAACTTCTTCGTCAGGCGTTGGGGTCCACTCAGCTATGAATTCTGCCAAAGCTCGGCTCTGGATAGTGGAAGTACTCTCAAACTTGAGACCAAAGCTTGATAGCTCCAGTGCCCACTCGACGATCCTGCCTGTTGCTTCTGGATTCTGCAATATCCTCTTCAACGGAAAGCGAGTGACCACTGTTATCTCATGTGCTTGGAA
Organism: Secale cereale; assembly: GCA_902687465.1. Classification (NCBI taxonomy): domain Eukaryota; kingdom Viridiplantae; phylum Streptophyta; class Magnoliopsida; order Poales; family Poaceae; genus Secale; species Secale cereale. The sequence goes on from LR738713.1 coordinate 505,060,784, forward strand.
GTAATGGCGCAGCTTCCTCGAGGCCATGAGGAGGCCGAAAAGCAACTTTTGCACCCCAGAGTATCTTGATCTAGCCCCCTGCAAGAGGGAACTTACGAAATACACTGGGCGCTGCACCATCTTCTTCCGCACTTCTCCTTGCTCCTGCGCAGAGTCGTCCTTGTCGGGGACAGAGCTTGTCGGAGCGGCCCCCTGCTTGTCGCTGGATTCGCTTTCCGGTGGTGTAGACTCCTCGTCGGCCTCCCTCTCCGCTACTAACGCAGCACTAACCACTTGGTTGGTTGCTGCTAAGTATAGCAGCAACTTCTCTTGTGGCCTAGGTGCGACAAGTATTGGAGTGGAGGATAGGTACCCTTTCAAGTCTTGCAGCGCTGCCTCCGCTTCCGGAGTCCATTTCATAGGACCTGCCTTCTTCAAAATTTTGAAGAAAGGCAGGGCGCGTTCTGCAGACTTTGAAATGAACCTACTGAGGGCAGCTACACAACCTGCAAGTCTCCTGACATCCTTGACGCGCTTCGGGGCTTCGATCTGCTCGATGGCTTTTATCTTTTCGGGATTGGCCTCAATCCCCCTCTGGGACACAAAGAACCCGAGAAGCTTGTCGGAGGGGACTCCGAAGACGCACTTCTCGGGGTTCAACTTGAGCTGGATCTTGCGCATATTTGCAAACGTTTCTTCCAAGTCTTGGATAAGGGTATCTTTGCTCTTGCTCTTGACCACTATGTCATCCATGTAGGCTTCTACATTTCTCTGGATCTGTGGTTCAAAAGCAGTGTGCACTACCCTTGCAAATGTAGATCCTGCATTCTTCAATCCAAAGGGCATGCGTATGAAGCAATATGTGCCGCATGGAGTGATAAATGCAGTCTTCTCTTCGTCTTCCTTAGCCATGAAAATCTGGTGGTAGCCTGAATATGCATCAAGGAAAGAGAGCAGCTCATATCCGGCGGTGGAGTCAACAATCTGGTCAATGCGCGGCAAGGGAAATGGATCCTTGGGACATGCGTTATTCACATCAGTGAAGTCTATACACAGTCTCCACTTCCCGTTAGCCTTACGCACAACAACTGGATTTGCTAACCACGTCAGATGGATCACACCTCTGACCAGGCCCGCTGCCTCTAGCTTCTTGATCTCTTCGGCAATAAATTCTTGGCGCTCCACGGCTTGCTTCCTGACCTTCTGCTTGACGGGCCGCGCATGAGGACAAACAGCAAGCTTGTGCTCAATTACCTTCCTGGGAACGCCGGGGATGTCAGATGGTTGCCATGCAAACACATCGACATTCGCCCGCAGGAAGGCAACGAGCGCGCTTTCCTATTTATTGTCAAGTGTAGCACTGATGGTGAAGGTACCACCAGTGCCGTCCTCCTTGGCGGACACCTTCTTGGTTGCCGGTGGAGCGGCCATCCCCTTCTTGCACTTGCCGATGGAGCTCGATGGGACGTCCTCGACGGCAACGCGGCACTCCGAAGAGGTGCGTTTGCCGGAGTGGGCCCCAGAGCACGTGCCGGACTTGGTCTTGGTCTTCTTCCCCCCGGGAGCTTCAGCGGCAAGTGTGCTGTTCTCCGCCGCGGCTGCTGCATCCCGGTAGATCTTGTCGGCGCAGATAAGCGCGTCCTTCTTGTCGCCATGGACGGAGATGATGCTTATCGGCCCCGGCATCTTGAGTACATTGTAGGCGTAGTGGGAAGCTGCCATGAACTTGGCGAGGGCAGGACATCGGCCACGTACGGCAATGGGATATCGGCCACGTCAAAGGTTATCCTCTCCGTCCTGAAGTTGAGCTCCCCGCCAAAGGTCACCGGCAGAGTGATCTTCCACTTGGGCTTGCTCCTTCCCGGGTTTATTCCTTGGAACGAACGGGTCTCTTCGAGCTCGCCATCTGGGATCTGGAGTTCCTTGATCACAGCTGAGGAGATCAAGTTCAGCCCGGCCCCGCCGTCAACCAACATTTTGGTTACCTTGAGGTTGCGGATGGTTGGTGAGACCAACATCGGCAAGCACCCGACCGCAGTGGTGCGGTCAGGGTGATCCTCAAGATCAAAAATGATGGGCGTGCTGGACCACTTCAGCAGCCTGGGCGACTCAACGGGCGGCTCTGCTGCGTTTACTTCACGCACCCACTGCTTGAGTTGGCGGTGGGAAGTGTGCAGAGAGGCACCCCCGTCGACACACAGGACTTCTGTGGCCTTCTGGAACTCCTGCTCGCTGTTATCACCTTCCTCCATGTCGTCGTCGTCGTCTTCTTCCTCTTCCTTGTCGCGGCCCCGGGGAGGTCGATCACCTTGCCGCTGCTTGGCCTTGCCGCGGCGTCCTCCCCGGCCATTGAACGGCCGCTTCTTGCTTGGCTCTCCTCCGCCACCTTGGGCCTTCTCCTTGTCGCGCCGCTCGTATTCAGCTTTCTGCTACTCTACGAGGTACTCGACGCGCTTGCAGTTCGAAAGGTCATGACCCTTGGTGCGGTGGATCTTGCAGTATTGCTTGTCGGAGCCGTCCTGCTTGTCGGCTGCCGCTACAGGGGCAGGCTCCTTGCCGGAGCCGCCAGCCTGTGCTGTCTTGGCGGGAGCCTCCTTGCCGGACTTCTCGACGACCAGCACCTCCTTGCTCTTCTTCCTTCTATTGTTCCGCCGCCGACTCTTCTTTGCCGGGGCGGCGTCCTCGCTGTCGCTTCCCCCTGCGCCAGCATCCTCTCCGGGGAGTCTCCTCCCTTCCTCGGCGCACGCGCACTTGTCGGCCAGAGCGTAGAGCTCGCTGACGTCCCGGATCTTCGTCATGGCCATCTCCTCCCGCATGCGGCGGTTACGCACGTTCTGGTGGAACGCGCTGATAACCGCAGCAGGGTGGACGTCGGGGATGTTGTGCTGCACGCGGCTGAATCGTTGAATGTACTTGCGCAGGGGCTCTCCTTCCTTCTGGGCCAAGATGTGGAGATCACTCTCCTGGCCGTGGGGTTTGTGGCCGCCCGTGAAGGCGCCAACAAATTGGTGGCACAGATCTTCCCATGAAGAAATAGAGCCTTCCGGCAAGTGCATAAGCCAAGAACGAACGTTCGGCTTAAGCACCAGCGGGAAGTAATTCGCCAGTATCTTCTCGTCGCGCCCCCCGGCAGCCTGCACCGCGATGGTGTAGATGCTGAGGAACTCCGAGGGGTGCGTCTTGCCGTCGTACTTCTCGGGTACGTCGGGCTTGAAGTTTTTCATGCTGGGCCACTGGACGCGCCGCAGCTCACTGGTAAACGCAGGGCAACCTGGTTCACCGGGCGCGTGCGTGTCGACAGCGGTCCCAGCACGCTGATCTGATTGTCGCCGGGCTTCTCGGCGGCGCTCGATGGTTGTCCGAGCATCTTCTTGTCGCCGGTCGTCAAGGACTTGGCGCTGGTCCCGACGAGCCCGCGGATCTGACGACGCCGTGGAGTCGTCGTCGACGTTAATCCGGCGGGGAGGCGTCTTCTGCTTCCGCGGCGGGGAGTGCACGGTGGTCGCACCTCCGGCGGTCTTGTCGCCATCAGCCTTCGTCTTCTCGACTTGCCGTGGCCGCGATGTCGCCGGCTGCTGCGGCGTGTCGTTGTTGGCGAAGTCGATGAGGCTTTGTATCGTCGCCCTCCAGTCTTCGGCTTTGTCCGGTGCTGGAGGGAAGTCGAGGAGCAGTTGCGCTCTTGCGAGTGCTTCTGCTGGAGAGGAGGGGAGAGGGGGTGAGCGGTGCGAGGAGCGAGATATGCTCGGACTCCTAACAGGGTTAGAAGGAGCAGTTTCCCGCCCCGGCGACCGCGCCTTGCTCGTGCCAGGACGGTGGCCTGGAGCATCCCGCGAACCTCCGGTTTGCCCTTGCCCCAGCAAGCGGATGGTACCTCCTGTACCACGGCGCTGCTGGGTTGTCGTCTGCTGAGATGGGCGTGGCGCGTCTATGGACACCGAGGCTCGGTCGTCCGTCTTGTCCTTGGATTTGGTGGCGCCGTGAGTTTCCTCGCCGGCGACCACCCTTCCGCCGGCGTCTCCCCCACCCACCGTTGGTTCTGGTGGCGGTGGAACAGACGCAGACGGGCCTGCGACCTCCGAAGCCTTCTTCTTCGGGGCCATGCTGTTGCTGGTGAAGTTGATGCGGCTGGAGAGGTTAATGAAGAATGCGCCCGCGTGAGCGCCGGATCAGGTTCGCACAACCTCGACACCCCCTACCTGGCGAGCAAGCTTCGCCGCCTGCTCGGATTTCTCCTTCTTGGCCTTCTCCGCTTTCGCCTTCTCGGCCTTCGGAGCCATGGCGGAGGCGGCGGGGGAGGGGGCGAGAAGCTCGACGACGCCGCGGATGCGGAGGACGGCGGAGGAGGAGTGGAGGAAAAGAGACAGCGGAGGATTTCTGGAGATTGAAGAAGCAATGAAAGCGCATGAGGGAAACTGCCCCTGCTTCCTCTGCTTTTAAGGGGGAAGTGGGGGACGCTCCGCATTTCCCATTAAAGAACGTGGCCACGATCTCTCCCACAACGCCGCAATCGACGCGTGCCGTTAGGGAGGGACACGGCGGATGCGGAAGGGGAATTACGGCTCGCCGTGGGCCGCGCGTGCCCGTGCACTGTTTTGGGCCTGGCCCAACAGCGCTCGGCACCGTGTGTGGCCCAGGTCCGGGGGCTCCTGTCGGTGTACTAAGATAGGGGTACCTTAGTACCCCAACTTGTGCACGGGCAGTGGCAGCTTCCCGTGGCAGGGTCTACCACGTGCTTGCCGGAAACCTCTCTGGTCCTTATTAAGCCGTTCAAAAGCAAAGTATACAAGTCAGAAGACCAAGACCCCGGCAAGTGGAGCTTGCCGGGAAGGCCGTCCCAGGCTCAAGATTATCACATTAACGCAAGACCCTGGCAAGAGGAGCTTGCCAGGAAGACCAGAAGACTGCAACTCAGAAGACACGCCTTGGCGCAGCATGCGCCTCGGCAGGGCCCGGGGGGCGACAAGCTTCCGGGCCTGGCAAGATCAAGACCCTGGCAAGGTACTAGCCGGGGGAAGCCTGCACTGTGTGCCTGCGCTCCAGCTCATCGGCCCACGCGTCGCCCTGGGGCCCTTCCAGGGACACGTGGCGGATGGCTGTGCAGCCTGGGGGACACGGTGGCACTCCACGGTGACGAGGCTACCGCCGTGGCGAACGGAGACGCACGGGCGGGTGCTTTTGGGGCCGACGGCGACGGGCATTTAATGCTCTTGTCCCCCACTGTCAAGTTAGGTGATGACCATTGTTCATCCACTATTCACGCACTGTTCCCGCACTATTACAACTACCACCAAAGTTACGTTTTTACCCTTCTCTACGTTGACACCTGTCGGTGTACTAAGATAGGGGTACCTTAGTACCCCAACTTGTGCACGGGCAGTGGCAGCTTCCCGCGGCAGGGTCTACCACGTGCTTGCCGGAAACCTCTCTGGTCCTTATTAAGCCGTTCAAGAGCAAAGTATACAAGTCAGAAGACCAAGACCCCGGCAAGTGGAGCTTGCCGGGAAGGCCGTCCCAGGCTCAAGATTATCACATTAACGCGAGACCCTGGCAAGAGGAGCTTGCCAGGAAGACCAGAAGACTGCAACTCAGAAGACACGCCTTGGCGCAGCATGCACCTCGGCAGGGCCCGGGGGGCGACAAGCTTCCGGGCCCGGCAAGATCAAGACCCCGGCAAGGTACTTGCCGGGGGAAGCCTGCACTGTGTGCCCGCGCTCCAGCTCATCGGCCCACGCGTCGCCCTGGGGCCCTTCTAGGGACACGTGGCGGATGGCTGTGCAGCCTGGGGGACACGGTGGCACTCCACGGTGACGAGGCTACCGCCGTGGCGAACGGAGACGCACGGGCGAGTGCTTTTGGGGCCGACGGCGACGGGCATTTAATGCTCTTGTCCCCCACTGTCAAGTTAGGTGATGACCACTGTTCATCCACTGTTCACGCACTGTTCCCGCACTATTACAACTACCACCAAAGTTACGTTTTTACCCTTCTCTACGTTGACACCTGTCGGTGACCCTTTGAGCTATAAAAGGAGGCCCATGCACAATGTAGAAGGGGTTCGGAACCTAGATAGCTCTCTTGCTCGGTGTAGCTAGTTCTTCAAGCTCCCGAGCTCATGAACTCAATACAAACCAAGCAGGAGTAGGGTTTTACGCGTCCGCGCGGCCCGAACCTGGGTAAACTGCCCGCGTGCTCTCCTCGATCTGCTCTTTGTGCTCCCTCCGCTCCCTTACCGCAACGTACAAGGGGCTCCGGTCCCATAGGTGTTCGTGGTGGATAGTTTCCCCCGACATCCCTGGCGCGCCAAAGATGTCTGGGGAAACTGTCCACCACGAACACCTATGGGACCGGAGCCCCTTGTACGTTGCGGTAAGGGAGCGGAGGGAGCACAAAGAGCAGATCGAGGAGAGCACGCGGGCAGTTTACCCAGGTTCGGGCCGCGCGGACGAGTAAAACCCTACTCCTGCTTGGTTTGTATTGAGTTTGTGAGCTCGGGAGCTTGAAGAACTAGCTACACCGAGCAAGAGAGCTATCTAGGTTCCGAACCCCTTCTACGTTGTGCATGGGCCTCCTTTTATAGCTCAAGGGGTCACCGACAGATCTATAAGCTCTATAAGCTAGTTCAAATAATTTTACACTAGAGTTGAACCAGATCTATAAGCTAGTACAAATAATTTTACACTACAATTGAACTAGCTATATAACCTAGTTCAAATAATTTTACAATAGTCTTGAACTATCTCTATAATCTTGTTCAAGTAATTTTACACTAGAGTTGAACTAGCTCTATAAGCTAGTACAAATAATTTTACACTAGAGTTGCACTAGCTATATAACCTAGTACAAATAATTTTACACTAGATTTGAACTATCTCTATAACCTAGTTCCAATTATTTTACACTAGAGTTAAACTATCTATATAAGCAGGTACAAATAATTTTACACTAGACATGAACTAGCTCTATAACTTAGTTCAAGTAATTTTACACTAGAGTTGAACTAGCTTTATAAGATAGTACAAATAATTTTACACTAGAGTTGAACTAGCTCTATAACTTAGTTCAAGTAATTTTACACTAGAGTTGAACTAGCTTTATAAGATAGTACAAATAATTTTACACTAGAGTTGAACTAGCTCTATAAGCTAGTACAAATAATTTTACACTAGAGTTGAACTAGATCTATAAGCTAGTACAAATAATTTTACACTACAATTGAACTAGCTCTATAACCTAGTTCAAATAATTTTACAATAGTCTTGAACTATCTCTATAATCTTGTTCAAGTAATTT
>LR738713.1:505080275-505133048 GCA_902687465.1 Secale cereale
AACTAGCTCTATAACCTAGTTCAAATAATTTTACACTAGAGTTGAACTAGCCTTATAAGCTAGTACAAATAATTTTATACTAGAGTTGAACTAGCTCTATAAGCTAGTACAAATAATTTTACACTAGAGTTGAACTAGCTCTATAATCTAGTACAAATGCTTTTACACTAGAGTTGAACTAGATCTATACGCTAGTACACATAATTTTATAGTAGATTTGAACTATCTCTACAAACTAGTTCAAATAATTTTACACTATAGTTTAACTAGCTTTATGACCTAGTACAAATATTTTTACACTAAAGTAGAACTAGATATATATGCAAGTACAAATAATTTTACACTAGATTCGAACTAGATCTATAACCTAGTTGAAATAATTTTACACTAGAGTTATACTAGCTATATAACCTACTACAAATAATTTTACACTAGAGTTGAACTGGATCTATAAGCTAGTATAAAAAATTTTACACTAGAGTTGACCTAGGTCTATAACCTAGTTCAAATAATTTCACACTAGAGTTGAACTAGCTCTATAAGCTAATACAAATAATTTTACACTAGAGTTGAACTAGCTCTATAATCTAGTACAAAAATTTTTACACTAGAGTTGAACTAGATCTATAAGCTTGTACAAATAATTTTACACTACAATTGAACTAGCTCTATAACGTAGTTCAAATAATTTTACAATAGTCTTGAACTAGCTCTATAATCTTGTTCAAGTAATTTTACACTAGAGTTGAACTACCTCTATAAGCTAGTACAAATAATTTTACACTAGAGTTGCACTAGCTCTATAACCTAGTACAAAAAAATTACACCAGAGTTGAACTATCTCTATATGCGAGTTCGAATAATTTTATACTAGACATGAACTAGCTCTATAACCTAGTTCAAGTAATTTTACACTAAAGTTGAACTAGATCTATAAGCTAGTACAAATAATTTTACATTAGATTTGAACTATCTCTATAACCTAGTTCCAATTATTTTACACTAGAGTTGAACTATCTATATAAGCTAGTACAAGTAATTTTACACTAGAGTTGAACTATATCTATATGCGAGTTCAAATAATTTTACACTAGAGTTGAACTAGCTCTATAACCTAGTTCAAGTAATTTTAAACTAGAGTTGAACTAGCCTTATAAGCTAGTACAAATAATTTTACACTAGAGTTGAACTAGCTCTAGAAGCTAGTACAAATAATTTTACACTAGAGTTGAACTAGCTCTATAAGGTAGTACAAATGATTTTACACTAGAGTTGAACTAGATCTATACGCTAGTACACATAATTTTACACTATGTCAGTGTACTAAAGTAGGGGTACCTTAGTATCCCGAACTTGTGCACGGGCAGTTGCAGTGTCCCGCGGCAAGGCCTGCCCGGCGACCGCCAAGATCCTCTGTGGTTCCCTTGGAGCCATTCAAGAACAAAGTATTCAAGTCAAAATAACAAGACCCCGGCAAGAGGAGCTTGCCAGGAAGGCCACTCAAGGCACAAAACCACTCAAGGCACAAGATCCTGGCAAGAGGAGCTTGCCGGGAAGGCTAATCAAGGCATCTCAAGGAACTTGCCGCGACGCGCCATGCGTCCCGGTGAGCGACAAGCTCCCGGAAGCGACAAGATAGCGACCGCGGCAAGGAGCTTGCCGTGGCAAGCTTCCACTCAGTACCCGCGCTCCAGCGCATCCACCCACGTGTCGCTCTGGGACCATCCCAGGCGCACGTGGCAAAAGGCTGTGCAGCCTGGGGTACACGGTGGCAATCGTCGATGACAAGGCTACCGTCGTGGCGGGCGGTGGCGCCCCTGGCGGCCACTTTTTGCATTGTTTGGGCGATGGTGACGGGCATTTAATGCCCTTGTCCCCTGCCGTCTGGGTTAGGTATGGAGCACTGTACAAACACTGTTCCAACTACCACCCTTTTTACATTTTCACCCTCATCTGTGTTGCCACCTGTCGGTGACCCCTTTGACCTATAAAAGGAGGCCCATGCGCAACTTAGGGGGGGTTCCGAACATCGATCATTCTCACGCCCGGTCTTGCTAGCGGTTAGAGTGTACTATAGCTCTCTTCGCTCCCGAGCAAGAACTCAATACCAACCAAAGCAGGAGTAGGGTTTTACGCATTCGTGCGGCCCGAACCTGGGTAAACTGCTTGTGTGCATGCCTCGATCTGCTCTTTGTGCATCCTCCGCCCCCCCCGCCGTACCGAAAAGGGCCTCCGGTCCCATAGGTGTTCGTGGGCGATCAGTTTCCCCGACATCTTTGGCGCGCCAGGTAGGGGGTGTGTCGAGGTTGTCTGAACCTGATCCGGCCTGCGCACGGGCTAGATCTTCAACTTCTTCATCAATATGCCGCCGAAGAAGAAAGCTTCGGAGGCAGCAGGTCCGTCTGCGTCGATCCCACCACCGCCGGAGCCAACGACTGGTGGGGTAGACGCCGGTGGAAGAACGGACGTCGACGAGGGAACTCACGGCGCCGCCAAGTCCAAGGACAAGGCAGACGACCACACACACTCCAAGACCTCGGCGTCCATGCACGCGCCGCGCCCATCCCAGGAGGCGCGGGACCGGCAGCGTCGTGGTACACAAGGTACCATACGTTTGCCGGGCCAGGGTCAAGCTGGCGGATCCCGGGACGCTCAAGACCAGCATGCGCCAACATGCTGGCACGAGCAAGGCGTGGTCACCAGGAGGGGATGCTGCTCCTTCTAACGCAGTTAGAAGTCCGATCGTATCCCGCTCCTCGCACCGTTCGCCGCCGCTCCCCGCCACTCTAGCAGAAGCTCTAGCACGAGCTCAACTGCTCTTAGACTTCCCTCCAGCGGCAGACAAGGCCGACGACTGGAGGGCCACCATTCAGAGCCTCATCGCCTTCGCCAACGGCGACACCCCGCAGCAGCCGAGCACGTCGCAGCCTTGGCAGGCCAGCCATGCGCGGGCTGATGGCGACAAGACCGGTGGGGTTCAACCAACATGCACTCTCCGCCCCGAAGTCCAAGATCGCCGACTCGCCGGGTCAACCTCGACAGCAACTCCACCGCGTCATCGGATCCGTGAGCTCGTCGCGATCAGCGCCAAATTCTTCAAGATCGCCGACACGAAGACACTCGTACTCGCATCGAGCGCCGAAGAGAAGCGCGGCGTCAGTCAGACCAGCGCGCTGGGCCCACTGTCGACATGCAAGCGCCAGGGGGACCAGGCGACTTGCCGTACGCGGTAGGTTGTCCTCCGTTCACTCGTGAGCTGCTGATGGCTTCTCGCCCCTCGTTGGTTACCCCAAGTGGAAGGTTTGAGATGTAGCGTAGCGGCAAATTTCCCTTGGCAAAGATATCAAGGATCGAATCCCGTGAGACTCCGAGGTTCGACAAGAAGGTATCAATGGCGCCAGAAACTTTTGCTTGACAGGACCTGCACACAGATACAAATAACTTTGCTCCCAACGAGTACAGAGAGGTTGTCAATCCCTCCGGCCTTGTCGTTTACAAAGGATCAAACACAAGAGATAATAGTGATAGGTATGACTGCAACTAGGATCTAAGAACAGTAAGTAAATAGCGGGTGTGATCAGTGATGGTAATATGGACCGGGGTCCCATGATGTTCACTAGTGATGTCTCTCTCCCAAAACACGATAAAATAGCTAAGCGAGGTAAACAAATTATAGCTGGGCAATTGACAGGATTATGTGCGCAAACCAATGCTAACTATGCTGTAAAGAAAGGTAGAGGCTCAAAAGCATAGGCGGTACACCAAGGCAAGTAGACCGAAATCCATCTGCATCTACAACTAATCATCCACCTTGAGATATCTATCCAGAACATCTCGCTGGTATTAAGTTGCGAGTCCCACCCAAAGTGTAAACTCAAAGAAACAGACAACTGCATTAAAAGAACTTTGCGTAAAGTAAACAATCCTTGCACCCGAAAGTACAAGCACCGTTGTTTTCCCCCTTGTGGCAACAGCACATCCCCTAGACTCATGTTTCTGTCACTCAGGCTAGTCATCGAGGGGCATGAACCCACAATCAAGCATAACGTTCCCTCTTGGAGTTACTACCTACTACTTGGCCAAAGCAATAAACAGCAACGGAGAACATGCAAGAATTACTCAAGAACATAAATATAAAAGAGGTGAATCAAATATATTACTCACACACAATCAGAACATAATCTCATAATCCATCGGATCCCAGCAAACTCAGCAGAGCAACAACATAAAGATTACATATGTGCCTCGATCATGTAGGGCAGCTCACGAGGTCTAATCGATGAAGAACAAAGAGGGGAGGAGAACATCACATAGCTACTGGTCATGGACCCATGGTCTAAGGGGGACTACTCACAACTCATCCGGGAAGCGTCCATGGTGGTGGAGAAGCTCCCGGTGGTGGTTCTCCCCTCCGGCAGGGTGCCAGGTAGAGTTCTCCCGGTGCTCCCGATCTTGGAAGCGTGGCGGCGGCGGAACAGAGGCGAGATCGTAAAAAAGGGTTCCATCCTTGAGGGTTTCGGGACGCGAGCAATATATATGCAAAAGGGGGTCACCAGAGGCGGAGGTGGGGCCCAGGCGACCCCCTGGCGCGGCCAGGGGTGGGGCCGCGCCGGGTGGCCGCCTGGGCCACCCCAGGCTCCCCTCTGGCCCTGCCTTGGTTTTTCTGGAAGCTCCCGATACGCTGATTTTTCCTGTATTTTTCCCGGAATTTTTAGGGTAATTTTAATATGGGGGAGACCTGAAATAGAAAAACAGCAGAAAACAGGAACTGGCACTGTGGTGCATTGAGTTAATAGGTTAGTCCAAATATGATCAAAAGTGTATGGAAGTGCATAAATATCATAGCAATATCACACAAAGGAGGCATGGAGCAAGCAGAAATTATAGATACGTTTTGGACATATCAACATTCCCAAGCTTAATTCCTGCTCGTCCTCGAGTAGGTAAATGATAACAAGCATAATTTCTGTTGTGACATGCTATCAACCATATAAGAACTTTTAAGTAGAGCAATCAAGGCATGTAATTCAGTTCAAGTCATAACAAGCAAGAGTCTATATTAGCATTGTAACAAGTAACATAAGAACATAAAGGTGCAAGAGCTCTCACTGTCCGTGACTCGAATGTCTCCAAATGGTGTTTGCGTGCAAGAAAGGGGATAGGGATATATGAGAGAGTAAAACATAGTTTTTGTATTGTTGAGAACTTAATCTACTAAAGTTTCACACTTGGTCTTCTTTGGAATCTTATCTTGACTCATCCCCAGACCGTCAGCCAGGTACAAGTCAAAATGATCCACTCCCTTTCTATATTTTGAGCACTCATGCAATGGATGAGCGTAAGCAAGAAAGTCAACACTTAGGATGGCAAAGAGAGAAAAATGATACAGGGGGAAGACAAAAAAGGTGTGAAAGGCTCACATAAATGAGGACAATCATCGGCGAGAGAAAGCCAAATGATAGATATGATGTGAGGAGTTGGGATTGCCATGCAACGGATACACATATGAGCTAAGGTAAGCTCTCCAATGGAACTAGTGGGGGTGCATCCAACTTGCTTGCTCAAGAAGACCTAGAGCTCTTTTGAGGAGGCTCATCATTGGAATATACAAGCCAAGTTCAATAGTGTAAAGGTCCCCACATAGCTATATGCATGAATGATAATATCTATGGAGCACAAGGTATAAGATGGAGTACGAGTGTGGATCTCTCAAAAGGAAATAGTAGTGTGCCCCCTTCTCTCTTTTTATTTCTTTTTCTCTTTTTTTCTATTTTTTTTATTTTTTTGTGGCCTCAATGGCTCTTTCTATTTATCTCTCATTTGTCCTCTTTGGGATCTTTTGATTTTGTCCTCTTTGGGATCTTTTGATTTGTCCTCTTTGGGATCTTTTCCTCACTTTAGGGGCGACGCTCTATGTATTACAAGAGGTATAGAAGATCTTTCACACTTTACAAAAGTACTTGATGGGCCTCGAACCCCTCGTTGGTTACCCCAAGTGGAAGGTGTAAGATGTAGTAAGTAGAAGTGTTTTCCCCTAGCAAAGATGCCAATGATCGAATCCCCAGAGACTCCTAGGTTCAACAAGTAGGTGTCAACTGCTAACGGTGCAATTAGCAATCAACGTGGACCTACACACAGATACAAATAACTTTGCTCCCAACGAGTACAGAGAGGTTATCAATCTCTCCGGCCTTGTAGTTCACAAAGGGTTAAAAGCAATATGATAGTAGTGATAGATAGTGTTTTGCAATAGTAAGTAAAATAGCGAAAAGTAAATAGTGGATGTGATCAATGATGGTAATATGGACCGGAGTCTCATGATGTTCACTAGAGATGTCTCTCTCCCAAAAGACGATAAAACAGCTATGTGAGGTAAACAAATTACAGCTGGGCAATTGACAGGACCACGAACGCAAACCAATGCTGACTACATTGCAAGAAAGGTTGAGGTTCAAAGCATGGGCGGTACGCCAAAGTAAGTAGACCGAAATCCATCAATATCTACTACTAATCATCCACCTTGAGATATCTATCCAGAACATCTCGCTGGTATTAAGTTGCGAGTCCCACCCATAGTGTAAACTCAATGCAATAGACAACTGCATTAAAAGAACTTTGCGTAAAGTAAACAATCCTTGCACCCGCGGGCACAAGCACCGTTGTTTTCCCCCTTGTGGCAACAGCACATCCCCTATACTCATGTTTCTGTCACTCAAGCTAGTCATCGAGGGGCATGAACCCACAATCGAGCATAACATTCCCTCTTGGAGTCACTACCTATTACTCGGCCAAAGCAATAAATAACAATGGAGAACATGCAAGAATTACTTATGAACTAAAATATAAAAGAGGTAGATCAAATATATTACTCAAGATCAATCTGAACATAATCTCATAATCCATCGGATCCCAGCAAACTCAACATAGCAACAGCATAAGGATTACATAGGTGCCTCGATCATGTAGGGCAGCTCACGAGGACTAGTTAGTGGAGCACAAGAACGGGAGGAGAACATCACATAGCTACTGGTCATGGACTCATGGTCCAAGGGAGACTACTCACGAGTCATCCGGGAGGCGTCCATGGTGGTGGAGAAGCTCCCGGTGGTGATCCTCCCCTCCGGCAGGGTGCCGGGAAGAGTTCTCCTGGTGCTCCCGATCTTGGAAGCGGCGGCGGCGGCGGAAAAGAGATGGGATCACGAAAAAAAGTCCTGTTCTGAGGGTTACGGAGGACCCTTTAAATATATGCCAAAGTAGGGCACCGGGGGAGCCTCGGGGGGCCCAGGCGCCCCCCCCGGCGCGGCCCAGGGGGGCGCGCCCACAGGGCGCCTGGAGCCCCTGTGGCCCCCCCAGGCTGCCCTTCGGACGCAGTGTTGATTCCGGTTCGCTGATTTTTGATATAATTTTTCTGGATTTTTCTGGGCAGTTCTCGAAACGTGAAAACCTGAAATACAAAAACAGCCGAAAACAGAAACTGGCACCGGGGTGGACTGGATTAGTAAGTTATTCCAAATATGATCAAAAGTGTATGGAAGTGTATGAATATCATAGCAATATCACCCAAAAGTGGCATGGAGCAAGCAGAAATTATAGATACGTTTTGGACGTATCAACATCCCCAAGCTTAATTCATGCTCGTCCTCGAGTAGGTAAATGATAACAAGAATAATTTCTGTGGTGACATGCTATTAACCATATAGGACTTTCTCTTAGTCATATGACAAAAGCTCACTGAGACAATGATTCTATAGTAATTAAGTTGTCTCAAGAGAAAATCACAAATGACTGAAAGTTTTACAATGTGAAACTGAAACATCAAAAAGATTTGCAATGAACATGACATGCAAATATGATAAAGTGATATCTAGCTTGCCCCCTTTAGTGATGCGAAACATAAATGCAAGGGCACCTTCAAGGTTTAAGTGATGACTAGATACAATCATTTCAGAAAAACGATATCACAATCATGCAAAAGACAATGGTACTTTGGGACAATGCACATTACACTCAGAATGACAATCATGCTCTCAGTAGTTGGTGCTTTAACATAAAGGTAAAAGAAAGGTTAAGTGCTACAGCTTTTTATTTTGAAAACATGGAAGCAATTGTGTCAACGGTAGTAGTACTTCATATGTGTCATGTATAAAACATCCTATAAGTTGCAAGCCTCATGCATCGAATACCAATAGTGCTCGCTCCTTGTCCTAATTAGCTCGGATCCCCATGGGTTATCATTGCATTGCATATGTTTTAACCAAGTGTCACAAAGGGGTACCTCTATGCCACCTGTACAAAGGTCCAAGGAGATAGATCGCATTTGATTTCTCGTTTTTGATAAATCTCAACTTGAGGACATCCATACCGGGACAACATAGAAAATAGATGATGGACTCCTCTTTAATTCATAAGCATATTCTCATGAGAGATTGAGGATTAAGGTCCAAGATAAAACTTCCACCATGATGCATGGCTTTGGTTGGCGGCCCAATGTTCTTCTCTAACAATATGCATATTAATTCAACCCACGGTGAATCACCCTTACTTTAGACAAGACGAACATGCATAGCAACTCACATGATATTCAACAAAAGTGTGACAGTTGATGGCGTCCCCAGAAACATGGTTACCGCTCAGCAAGCAACTCATAAGAAATAAGATACATAGGCAACATATTCTTTACCACAATAGTTTTTAGGCTACTTTCCCATGAGCTATGTATTGCATGGTTAGTTTGCTTAGTGCAGGTGGAGGTTAACAAAAGACTGGGAGCGACCAACTAAGAGAGCAATGACGGGCATAATCATGCAGAGCGACAAAGCAATATTTAATCAGGCATGGTAGTTATATCGCTACTTAGAAACAAAAGATCATCAAGGCTTGACAGACTTTCTTTACAGTCTTGAATATGCGTGAGCATACGCCAAGTCAATCAAAATAAATTCTCGAAGGAAGATATTACTAAACCATACCATATCATAGGCAAACAAACCAAGTTGGTGCTCCAATAACACATTGGGAACCCCCCCAGCTATTTGAGATTAACCATAAGAAACCTTAACTACTAAGCACCATCATGAAAGTAGCATCTTTATCATAGACACATTAACCCATGCAACGGAAGCAAACTCTCTTAATAAGGTGGGCATGGTAATTAAAGAGAGTTCAAGCAACCAACTAAATAAAAGCTCTTGAAAAGATAAGCATGAATACTAAGAGCAGAGCACGATAATAGCTATTAAAAGACAAAGAACACACACAGCATAGATAGACATGAAAATTCTATGTAATGTTCTAGGTAGAGGTGGAGCGTGTTTCTCTCCCACATAAAGGAATGCTGAGTTCCGACTCATTATGAAAAACTAAAAAGAAAACTAAAAGCAAGACGCTCCAAGCATAGCACATAACATATGAAGTGATAAAAAATATAGCGAAACGAAAGACGAACTGATAATGTTGATGGAGAAGGGGATGCACGGGGGCATCCCCAAGCTTAGACGCTTAAGTCTCCTTGAATTTTTCTTGGGGGTGCACGGGGGCATCCCCAAGCTTGAGCGCTTGACACTCCTGAATATTTTTATCATCTTCCCTCACACACTTGAAAACTCCCTTCATACACAACTCATCATAATCTGATTAGCGAGGTTAGTACCCTTAATAAAATAATTATACCTTGCTGTAAATAAACATATTCTTGAATTTCTACTGTTTCTCAAGATTGCCAAAAGGTTTTTGCAAAGAAAAAAGCAAGTTCTCAATTTGCAAAGTGTAGGTAAGGCAAAACAGGACAGAATCTGTGAAAAACGGAACAGCAGGCAGTAATTGACCTGTTCGGGATACTTCTGCAACTCAAATAAAAAAACTCAGAACTGATGCACGAAAGACAATTATATAGAGAACGCTGTCGAAAAAATTCAGACCAAAAAGATGACCTGGTGATTTTATACGAATTTTTCAATCCAAGGACAGAATCTGTTTCCTGGACAGCACCTCACAACTTTTGAACTTTCTAGCAATCCGAGGCTATACTTGGCAGAAATATGAAAAGCAAAGATACAATGATGATGCTACAACAGTAAACAACATCAAGACACAAAAAAAGCAAAAATTTTATTCATGTGGGCTGCCTCCCAAAAGCGCTTTCTTTTATGCCTTTAAGCTAGGCATAATGCATAGATCAAGTCTTATCAAGAGTAAAAGAATAACTAGCCCGTACAACGGACTCAAAAGGTAACTTGACCTTCTTACGAGGGAAGTGTTCCATCCCTTTATTGAGAGGAAACTGAAATTTTATATTACCCTCATTCATGTCAATGACAGCACCAACGGTGCGCAAAAAGGGACGTCCCAAAATAATTGGACATGAAGGATCACATTCAATATGCATAATAGTGAAATCAACGGGCACATAATTATCATTGACAATAATAAGAACATCATCGATCCTCCCCAAAGGTTTCTTTATGGAAGAATCAACGAGAGCATCACCAAAAGAACAAGAATCAAAAGATTTTAATTTAAGCATATCATATAGTCTTTTGGGCATAATGGAAGTATTAGTTACAATATCACATAAAGCAAAGCATGAGAAGTTATTTATCTTAATTTTAATCATAGAATCCCAACCATCTCCTAACTTTCTAGGTATGGATGCTTCTACTCTAAGTTTCTCCTCCCTAGCTTTGATAAGAGCATTAGTGATATGCTCTGTGAAGGCAAGATTAAGCATGCTAGTGTTGGGATCCTTAGCCATTCCTTGCAGAAAGGCGACAACTTCTGAAATACTACAATTATCAAAATCAATTTTATCATTAGTGGGCAGAATTGTAGTGTCATCCTCTTTGTTTAATTCGCTCTCTATTATAAGAGTTTGAACATCTTCCCATGTTTCGGGAAGCTTAGGAGCAATTTTAAACTGAGGCTCATACTTTTTTCCTGGAAGACCATGCCATGGGCATAACTCTCCGTCATAACTAGTGTAATCACAAGGTTTATTTTTTTTGTAAATCCCGTCAGAGATAAGTGGGGCAATGTAAGTAGGGGTGTACTCCTCCCATTTAGTGTTTTTGGTAGAACCCATAGTAGCAAGCAAGCAAGATAACTATTTTTGTGATTTTCGATAAAAGGAACTAAAGCAAAAATGAAAGTAAACTAACAAGACTAAAAAGCAAAGGTAAAAGATAGCATGCAACTCCCCTATCATGAAGAGTGGAGTCCCCGGCAACGGCGCCAGAAAATACTCCTTGATGGGCCTCGAACCCCTCGTTGGTTACCCCAAGTGGAAGGTGTAAGATGCAGTAAGTAGAAGTGTTTTCCCCTAGCAAAGATGCCAAGGATTGAATCCCCAGAGACTCCTAGGTTCAACAAGTAGGTGTCAACTGCTAACGGCGCAATTAGCAATCAACGTGGACCTGCACACAGACACAAATAACTTTGCTCCCAACGAGTACAGAGAGGTTGTCAATCTCTCCGGCCTTGTAGTTCACAAAGGGTTAAAAGCAATATGATAGTAGTGATAGATAGTGTTTTGCAATAGTAAGTAAAATAGCGAAAAGTAAATAGTGGATGTGATCAATGATGGTAATATGGACCAGAGTCTCATGATGTTCACTAGTGATGTCTCTCTCCCAAAAGACGATAAAACAGCTATGTGAGGTAAACAAATTACAGCTGGGCCATTGACAGGACCACGAATGCAAACCAATGCTGACTACATTGCAAGAAAGGATGAGGTTCAAAGCATGAGCGGTACGCCAAAGTAAGTAGACCGAAATCCATCAATATCTACTACTAATCATCCACCTTGAGATATCTATCTAGAACATCTCGCTGGTATTAAGTTGCGAGTCCCACCCATAGTGTAAACTCAATGCAACAGACAACTGCATTAAAAGAACTTTGCGTAAAGTAAACAATCCTTGCACCCGCGGGCACAAGCACCGTTGTTTTCCCCCTTGTGGCAATAGCACATCCCCTAGACTCATGTTTCTGTCACTCAAGCTAGTCATCGAGGGGCATGAACCCACAATCGAGCATAACGTTCCCTCTTGGAGTCACTACCTATTACTCGGCCAAAGCAATAAATAACAACAGAGAACATGCAAGAATTACTTATGAACTAAAATATAAAAGAGGTGAATCAAATATATTACTCAAGATCAATCTGAACATAATCTCATAATCCATCGGATCCCAGCAAACTCAACATAGCAACAGCATAAGGATTACATAGGTGCCTCGATCATGTAGGGCAGCTCACGAGGACTAATTAGTGAAGCACAAGAACGGGAGGAGAACATCACATAGCTACTGGTCATGGACTCATGGTCCAAGGGAGACTACTCACGAGTCATCCGGGAGGCGGCCATGATGGTGGAGAAGCTCCCGGTGGTGATCCTCCCCTCCGGCAGGGTGCCGGGAAGAGTTCTCCTAGTGCTCCCGATCTTGGAAGCGGCGGCGGCGGCGGAACAGAGATGGTATCGCGAAAAAAAGTCCTGTTCTGAGGGTTACGGAGGACCCTTTAAATATATGCCAAAGTAGGGCACCGGGGGAGCCTCGGGGGGCCCAGGCGCCCCCAGGCGCGGCCCAGGGGGGGGGGGCGCCCACAGGGCGCCTGGAGCCCCTGTGCCCCCCCAGGCTGCCCTTCGCACGCAGTGTTGTTTCCGGTTCGCTGATTTTTTATATAATTTTTCTGGATTTTTCTGGGCAGTTCTCGAAACGTGAAAACCTGAAATACAAAAACAGCCGAAAACAGAAACTGGCACTGGGGTGCACTGGATTAGTAAGTTAGTCCAAATATGATCAAAAGTGTATGGAAGTGTATGAATATCATAGCAATATCACCCAAAAGTGGCATGGAGCAAGCAGAAATTATAGATACGTTTTGGACGTATTAGTACTCAACATAAAGAAAATGAAACTATCATGATGTATGCAAATGTATGCCTCTGCCAGTGTAGCAGGATATGCAATGATACTAGCGCGTCATGTAGCAATGATTAGGGCAAGGCCCAACTAGCATGCGGCTCATCGATCAAGCAAAAAGCATGTATGACATGAAGATCAAGTCATGAGAAGATGGATGTTGCATGGCAATGTATCTCGGAAAGTCTATGGAAATGCCTTAATAGGTAGGTATGGTGGCTGTTTTGAGGAAGGATATAATGAGGCTTATGATGACAGAGCGTATCGTCCCCAGGATTTGGATGCACCGGTGAAATGTGCGCCAACTCTCGAGGTGAGAAAGGGCAATGCACGATACCGAAGAGGCTAGAAAAATATGGTTAGGTGGAAGTGTCAACTTTCGAATACTCACATTAGTCCGAAGAACTCATGCACTTATTATCGGTAACTCTCAATCTAATTAGGAGGTTCACAAAGAGACAAGTACCCCGAGGAGGAGTGTATGGGGATTTGGTTATCCTTGCGCATCCTCGGCTCATGGTACGTGAGTGTACTCTAATATTCGATCCCTCCAAAGATTAGTGATCCATTTAGTAGCTAAAGTTCTCAACTATTTTGTAGGTTTTCGAAAATAAACACGGATTGCCCAAAATACGACATCTATCACTAATAGGCTAAAGCTCTTGACAACAAAAGTTCAGACATTACTCATGGCAATACCTCAAAACTATTGCAAGTTACTACTAAAATTAAATAGCAACATCAATTACCTACTTTAAGTTAAGACACACAACTCACTGCAACTGACAAACTCTCTTAACAAGATAAACATGAAAACTCAAGAGAGTTCAGCAACCAACTAAACAAAAGCTCTTTAAAAAGAAAAGCATGAAAAGCAAAGATAAGCATGAAAATCCTATGTTGTGTTCTAAGTTGAAGTGGAGTGTGTTTCTCTCCCACACAAAGAAAGCTGGGTTCTAACTCGTTATGAACAGCAAGCAAAGCTAAAGAAAACTAAAAAGGAAACTAAGAGCAAGACGCTCCAAGCATAGCACATAACACATGAAGTGATTAAAATATAGTGGAACGAAAGACGAACTGATAATTGTTGATGGAGAAGGGGATGCACGGGGGCATCCCCAAGCTTAGACGCTTGAGTCTTCTTGAATATTTCTTGGGGGTGCACGGGGGCTTCCCCAAGCTTGAGCGTTTGACCCTCCTGGATCTTTTTATCATCTTCCCTCGCACACTTGAAAACTCCCTTCATACATAACTCATCATAATCTGATTAGCGAGGTTAGTACCCATAATAAAATGATTTTTCCTTGCTGGAAATAAAGATAATCTTGAAGAGCTACTGTTTCTCAAGATTCCCAAAAGGTTTTTCGGGGCACTTCTGCAACTCAAATCAAAAAACTTAGAACAGACGCCCGAAAGCCAATTGTATAGAGCACGCAGTCAAAAAAATTCAGATCAAAAAGATGATCTGGTGATCTTATACGAATTTTTCTGTCCTAGGACAGAATCTGTTTTCTGGACTGCACGTCACAACTTTTGAACTTTCTTGCAATCAGAGGCTAAACTTGGCACAAAGCTGAAAAGAAAAGATACAATGATGATGCTACTGTAGTAACAAACATCAAGACACAACAAAAGCAAAATAAAACTTTATTCGTTGTGGGCTGCCTCCCAAAAGCGCTTTCTTTTATGCCTTTAAGCTAGGCATGATGCAAAGAGATCAAGTTGTATCAATTGAACCATCATCAAGATCATCAAAAAGCTCTTCAATAGTACAACTAGTCTTAAGAGGACTTTCAAATAAAGGCCTAATAAAGATACTTCTAGGGAGAAGACCAAAAGGTAAAAAGTCAATGGAAGATTCATTTATAAATTTATCAGAGAGAGGTGTTTGTTCCAAAGTCTTCACAGTTTCAACCCCTTTGGCAATAGATGGATTACTTTTGGAACGAGGAGCCTTTGGAACGTAAACGAACTTAGGCTCCTTCTTTGCCGGAGTTTCTACCTTTTTGGTTTTGATTGAGGAGAAAGTAGTTCCTAAAGTGTCAAAGATTTCCTCAATCTTGTCTATCCTAGAAGAATCCAAGTCATGGGATTTGATGGTCTCCAAAGTTTTGAGAATTTTATGCATGGAGCTATCAAGCCTATTCAAATTCCCTTGGATCTTACGGTCCAACTCATTTATCTTATTAATGCTTGGCATCTCTAGCTCTATCTTTTCAATTTTTTTTCATAATGTGAGCTAGGGTAATGTCCTCTTGAATGCTAACAACAGGGGGATTTCCAACAAGATTTTCCATAATACTAAGAGATTCCCAAACTGGGGCTTCTAGGAAATTTCCATTGATAGCAGAATCTAGAATAAACCTATTCCAAGAAGTAATTCCAATATAAAAATTTCTAAGCAGGATAGTAGTAGATTGCTTCTTGGTGGCTCTTTTTTGAGAATCATTAATTCTATACCAAGCATCTTTTAGACTCTCACCACCTCTTTGTTTAAAGGTGAGCACTTCTGCCTCACCAAAGGCAAAAGGACCAGACATAATGCCAAGTAAAAGCAAGATAACTATTTTTGTGATTTTTGGTAAGGGACACTAAAGCAAAAACTGTAAGGTAAACTAACAAGACTAAAAAGCAAAGATAAAAGATAGCGTGCAACTCCCCTATCTTGAAGAGTGGAGTCCCCGGCAACGGCGCCAGAAACTTGCTTGATGGCTTCTCGCCCCTCGTTGGTTACCCCAAGTGGAAGGTTTGAGATGTAGCGTAGCGGCAAATTTCCCCTGGCAAAGATACCAAGGATCAAATCCCGTAAGACTCCGAGGGTCGACAAGAAGGTGTCAATGGCGCCAGAAACTTTTGCTTGACAGGACCTGCACACAGATACAAATAACTTTGCTCCCAACGAGTACAGAGAGGTTGTCAATCCCTCCGGCCTTGTCGTTTACAAAGGATCAAACACAAGAGATAATAGTGATAGGTATGACTGCAACTAGGAAATAAGAAAATGAAGTAAATAGAGGGTGTGATCAGTGATGGTAATATGGACCGGGGTCCCATGATGTTCACTAGTGATGTCTCTCTCCCAAAAGACGATAAAACAGCTAAGCGAGGGAAACAAATTACAGCTGGGCAATTGACAGGATTATGTGCGCAAACCAATGCTAACTATGATGTAAAGAAAGGTAGAGGCTCTAAAGCATGGGCTGTACGCCAAGGCAAGTAGAACGAAATCCATCTGCATCTACTACTAATCATCCAGCTTGAGATATCTATCCAGAATATCTCGCTGGTATTATGTTGCGAGTCCCACCCAAAGTGTAAACTCAAAGCAACAGACAACTGCATTAATAGAACTTTGCGTAAAGTAAACAATCCTTGCACCCGCAAGTACAAGCACCGTTGTTTTCCCCCTTGTGGCAACAGCACATCCCCTAGACTCATGTTTCTGTCACTCAAGCTAGTCATCGAGGGGCATGAACCCACAATCAAGCATAATGTTCCCTCTTGGAGTTACTACCTACTACTTGGCCAAAGCAATAAACAGCAACAGAGAACATGCAAGAATTACTCAAGAACATAAATATAAAAGAGGTGAATCAAATATATTACTCAAACACAATCTGAACATAATCTCATAATCCATCGGATCCCAGCAAACTCAGTAGAGCAACAGCATAAAGATTACATATGTGCCTCGATCATGTAGGGCAGCTCACGAGGTCTAATCGATGAAGAACAAAGAGGGGAGGAGAACATCACATAGCTACTGCTCATGGACCCATGGTCCAAGGGGGACTACTCACAACTCATCCGGGAAGCGTCCATGGTGGTGGAGAAGCTCCCGGTGGTGGTTCTCCCCTCTGGTAGGGTGCCGGGAAGAGTTCTCCTGGTGCTCCCGATCTTGGAAGCGCGGCGGCGGCAGAACAGAGGCGAGATCGTAAAAAAGGGTTCCGTCCTCGAGGGTTTCGGGACGCGAGCAATATATATGCAAAAGTGGGTCACCAGAGGCGGAGGTGGGGCCCCAGGCGCCCCCTTGGCGCGGCCAGGGGTGGGGCCGCGCCGGGTGGCCGCGTGGGCCACCCCAGGCTCCCCTATGGCCCTGCCTTGGTTTTTCTGGAAGCTCCCGATACGCTGATTTTTCCTGTATTTTTCCCGGAATTTTTAGGGAAATTTTAATATGGGTGAGACCTGAAATAGAAAAACAGCAGAAAACAGGAGCTGGCACTGTGGTGCACTGAGTTAATAGGTTAGTCCAAATATGATCAAAAGTGTATGGAAGTGCATAAATATCATAGCAATATCACACAAAAGAGGCATGGAGCAAGCAGAAATTATAGATACGTTTTGGACGTATCAGCTACGGCAAGTCCAGTGGCCCAGCATGAAGAATTTCAAGCCAGACGTGCCGGAGAAGTACGACGGCAGACGCACCCGTCAGAGTTCCTCAGCATCTACACCATTGCGGTGCAAGCTGCTGGGGGGCGAGACGAGAAGATCCTTGCCAACTACTTCCCTCTGGTACTCAAACCCAATGTCAGGTCCTGGCTCATGCACTTGCCGGACAACTCCATTTCTTCTTGGGCAGACCTATGCCATCAGTTTGTCGGCGCCTTTACAGGCGGCCACAAACCTCATGGCCAGGAGAGTGACCTTCACCTGCTCGCCCAGAAGGATGGAGAGCCCCTACGCAAGTATATCCAAAGATTCAGCCGTGTGCAGCACAACATCCCAAACGTCCACCCTGCCGCGGTTATCAGCGCGTTCCATCAGAACGTGCGTAACCGCAGGATGAGGGAGGAGATGGCGATGTGCAAGATCCGAGACGTCAGTGAGCTTTATGCCCTGGCCGACAAGTGTGCACGCGCTGAGGAGGGGAGGAAACTCCCCAGAGAGGATACAGGCCCAGGGGGATCTGACAGTGAGGATGCCGCCCCGGCAAAGAAAAACCGGCGGCGGAACAACAGGATGAAGAAGAACAAGGAAGTGCTAGTCGTTGAGCAGTCCGGCAAGGAGGCTAGCGCCAAGAAAGCCCAAGTTGGTGGCTCCGGCAAGGAGACTGCCGCATGCACCAACCGCCAGGCTGTGGCGGCCGCCGACAAGCAGGACGGCACCGACAAGCAGTACTGCAAGATCCTCCGCACCAAGGGTCATGATCTCCAGAACTGCAAGAGATTCGAGCAGCTCGTCGAGCAGCAGAAGGCTGAGTACGAGCGGCGCGACAAGGAGAACGCCCAAGGAGGCGGTGAGGGATCCGGCAAGAAGCGGCCATTCAACGGCCGGGGAGGACGCCACGGCAAGGCCAAAGAGCGTCAAGGAGACAGACCTCCCCGCGGCCGTGACAAGGACGAAGACGACGACGACGACGAAGACATGGATGATGCTGAGAACAGTGAGCAGGAGTTTCAGAAAGCCACGGAGGTTTTTCTGCGTTGACGGCGGTGCTTCTCTGCATACTTCACACCGCCAACTCAAACAATGGGTGCGGGAAGTCAACGCGGCGGAACCACCTGTCGAATCGCGCAATCTTCTGAAGTGGTCCAGCACGCCTATCATCTTTGACATTGAAGACCACCCTGATCGCACAACTGCGGTCGGGTGCTTGCCGATGTTGGTTTCACCAACCATCCGCAACCTCAAGGTCACTAAGATGTTAGTTGATGGCGGGGCCAGCTCGAACCTAATCTCCTCCACTGTGCTTCACAAACTCCAAATCCCCGACAGCGAGCTTGAAGAAACCGGCACGTTCCAAGGAATCAACCCGGGAAGGAGCAAGCCGAAGGGGAAGATCACGCTGCCAGTGACGTTTGGAGGGGAGCTAAACTTCAGGACTGAGAAAGTCACTTTTGACGTTGCCGATTTTCCATTGCCCTACAATGGAATACTCGGCCATCCAGCGCTCGCCAAGTTCATGGCAGCCTCTCACTATGCTTATAACATGTTGAAGATGCCCGGCCCGATAAGCGTCATCTCTGTCCCTGGCGACAAGAAAGATGCCCTTATCTGCACCGACAAGATCTACCGGGAAGCAGCAGCCACAACAAATAGCAAGACACTTTCCGCTGAAGCTCCCGGGGAGAAGGAGAAGACCAAGTCCGGTAAGAGCTCTGGGGCCCACTCCGGCAAACGCACCTCCTCGGAGTGCTGTGCTGCCGTCGAGGATGCACCATCGAGCTCCACCGGCAAGTGTAATAAGACGATGGCGGCTCCGCCAGAGACGAAGAAGGTGCCCGCCAAGGAGGATGGCACTGGTGGTACTTTCACCATCAATGCCATGCTTGACCCTAAATAGGAAAGCGCGCTCGTTGCTTTCCTGCGGGCGAATGTCGACGTGTTTGCATGGCAACCGTCCGACATCCCCGGTGTTCCCAGGAAAGTGATTGAGCACAAGCTTGCTGTCTGTCCTCACGCGCGGCCCGTCAAGCAAAAAGTTAAGAAACAAGCAGTGGAGCGCCAAGAGTTCATAGCAGAAGAGATCAAGAAGTTGGAAGCCGCAGGCCTTGTCAGAGGAGTGCTCCATCCAACGTGGTTGGACAATCCAGTAGTCGTGCGTAAGGCTAACGGGAAATAGAGGCTTTATATTGACTTCACCGATATAAATAAAGCTTGTCCAAAAGACCTATTTCCCTTGCCGCGCATTGACCAGATTGTTGAATCCACGGCCGGATGCGACCTTCTTTCATTTCTTGACGCATACTCAGGATATCATCAGATCTTCATGGCTGAAGAAGATGAAGAGAAGACCGCATTCATCACTCCATGTGGCACTTACTGTTTTATAAGGATGCCTTTTGGTTTGAAGAATGCTGGTTCAACATTTGCAAGGGTGGTCCATACAGCTTTTGAGCCACAGATTCACAGAAATGTAGAAGCATACATGGATGACATAGTGGTCAAGAGCAGAGACAGGGCGACCCTGGTTCAAGATCTACAAGAGACCTTTGCAAATCTGCGTAAGATCCAACTCAAGCTCAATCCCGAGAAGTGCGTGTTTGGAGTCCCCTCCGGCAAGCTTCTCGGGTTCTTTGTGTCTCAGAGGGGAATTGAAGCCAATCTCGACAAGATCAAGGCCATTGAGCAGATAGAAGCACCGAAGCGCGTCAAGGATGTGCGAAGACTTGCCGGCTGTGTGGCTGCTCTCAGCAGGTTTATCTCTAAGTCAGCTGAGCGTGCCCTGCCCTTTTTCAAAAATTTCAAAAAGGCAGGTCCAATGAAATGGACTCCGGAAGCGGAGGCTGCGCTGCAAGACTTGAAGAGGTACCTATCCTCCACTCCAATACTTGTCGCACCTAAACCACAAGAGAAGTTGCTGCTCTACCTGGCGGCAACAAACCAAGTGGTTAGTGCTGCGTTAGTAGTAGAGAGGGAGGCCGATGACGAGCCAGCAACCGCGACGAGTGCATCCAGCGACAAGCAAGGAACTTCCCCGACAAGCTCTGGTCCCGACAAGGATGAATCTGCACAGATGCAAGAGGAGATACGGAAGAAGATGGTGCAGCGCCTAGTTTATTTTGTCAGCTCCCTCCTCCAGGGGGCTAGATCAAGGTACTCTAGTGTGCTGAAGCTGCTTTTTGGCCTTCTCATGGCCTCGAGGAAGCTGCGCCATTACTTCCAAGCACATGAGATAACAGTTGTCACTCGCTTTCCGTTGAAGAGGATATTGCAAAATCCAGAAGCAACAGGCAGGATTGTTGAGTGGGCACTAGAACTGTCAAGCTTTGGACTCAAGTTTGAAAGCACTTCAACTATCTAGAGCAGAGCACTGGCAGAGTTCATAGCAAAATGGACGCCAACACCGGATGAAGAGATTCCAGAAACGAGCATCCCCGTCAAAGAAGCAAGCAAGGAGTGGCTAATGTACTTTGATGGTGCCTTTTCGCTGCAAGCCGCCGGGGTTGGTCTGCTCCTTGTCGCACCCACCGGAGAGCACCTCAAGTACGTGGTCCAGATGCACTTTCCAAAGGAGCAAGCGACAAACAATACTGCAGAGTATGAAGGTTTGCTTGCCGGTCTCAGGATCGCGGCAGACCTTGGGATTAAGAAGCTGATTGTCAGGGGTGACTCGCAACTTGTCGTCCGCCAAGTGAACAAGAATTATCAGAGTCCATTGATGGAAGCTTACGTCGATGAGGTGAGAAAGCTTGAAGAAACCCTTTGACGGCCTGCAGATGGAACATGTACCAAGAGCTCAAAACGACATCGCCGACGGCCTTTCAAAGTGCGCCGCACTTAAGCTACCTGTGGAACCAGGGATCTTTGTGCTCAAGCTAACTCAACCATCCATAACACCATCGACTGGGCAGAGCAAGAAGAGGAAGTTGATCTCTGGCGACTATCTTCCGGCAGAGTTTCCCGAAGCAGCCGCCAACAAGGTCCCCAAGATCAACGCTAGGATTGCTGAGGAGCAGTCTGCTCCTGCAAGCCCTAGGGTTTGTACAGTTGAAGCAGACGCTCCCGACAAGCTTTGCTCCGGCAAGCTTGCCAAGGAACATCATGCCCCGGCTGAGACACAAGTTCTCGCCGTAGAAGCGGATGCTCCCGCAGCAGCAGACATGCCTTTAGTCCTCGTTGTCGAGCCACAAGCTCCAGCATGGGCACAGCAGATTGTCCGTTTCCTTCAAATAGGAGAGCTTCCCGAAGAGCAAGAAGAAGCAGAGAGAGTAGCCCGGCAGTCAAGTATGTACAAGTTTGTAGATAATATCCTGTATAGAACAAGACTCCACGGTGTGAAATTGAAGTGTATTCCCCGGGAAGATGGACAGAAGCTGTTGGCATAGATACACGGAGGCATATGTGGTCACCACATTGGTGCAAGAGCACTTGCTGGCAAAGCATTCCGGCAAGGTTTCTTTTGGCCAGAAGCCCTCCAGGATGCAACTGCACAAGTAAACAAGTGTGAAGCGTGCCAGTTCCATTCCAAGCAGATACACCAGCCAGCTCAAGCTCTCCAGATGATCCCTTTGTCCTGGCCATTTTCGGTCTGGGGGCTCGACATCCTCGACACTTTTCCCCGCGCAGTCGGGGGCTTTGAGTACTTGTACGTTGCAATCGACAAGTTCACAAAGTGGCCAGAAGTGGAGCCAGTGAGAAAGGTGACCGCACATTCAGCAGTCAAGTTCTTCAGATCGATTGTTTGCCGTTTCGGGATCCCTAACAGGATCATCACCGACAACGGTACGCAATTTACGAGCCGCACCTTCATGCAGTACGTCCAAGATCTTGGCGCCAAGGTCTGCTTCGCTTCTGTTGCTCACCCGAGAAGCAACGGTCAAGCGGAGAGGGCAAATGCTGAAGTGCTGCGTGGTCTCAAGACCAGAACTTTCGACAAGCTGCACAAGTGTGGAAGAAACTGGATCGAGGAGCTACCGGTGGTTCTTTGGTCGATCAGGACGACGCCAAATCGAGCCACTGGACAGACACCTTTCGCTCTAGTCTATGGAGCAGAGGCAGTTCTCCCCACAGAACTCGCATACGGATCACCTCGAGTGCTCGCTTATGATGAGCTCTAGCAAGAGCAGCTGCGACAAGACGACACACTGCTCCTTGCGGAGGACCGTCTTCAGGCTGCTGTACGAGCTGCTCGCTACCAGCAAGCCTTGCGCCGCTACCATAGCCGCAAGGTTAACGCCAGAAGTCTCGAGGAAGGCGACCTTGTTCTTCGGCGCGTTCAGTCCGCCAAGAACTCCAACAAGTTGACGCCGAAGTGGGAAGGCCCTTATCGGGTGAAACGAGTCACTAGGCCTGGAGTTGTCCGCCTTAAGACCGAAGATGGCTTTCCGGTGAGCTATTCTTGGAACATAGAGCATCTTCGTAAGTTTTACCCATAAGGCGCGGCTGCCGTGACCCGCTCCGGCAACCACCTTTTGTACAAGTCTTGCCGATGTTGCATGTAATCCTTTGTACAAAGCCGGGCGCAGACCCCGTGCATCAGTAAAGCTTATGTCCCCCGCACACCTTGTCATTTCATGCTTCTTATTTTCTTGCATGCATTATCTGACACTTTGTGCAGCACCTATCCCCGGTAAGCGATAACGAGCACAAAGGCTCCATATCTGTATTTTCTCTTCTCATTAAAGCAAAGCCAAGTTCCCTCGCGCACAAGTTTGCCGGGGGGAGGAGAGAAGATGGTGGTATGGATCAGGCGCCGTTCAAGAAAGCTTCGCTTTGCCGGGGAGCAAACAACACGAAAGCTAAGTTGCCAAAGTTTGAGCAATTAAAATTTTAAATTTTTAAGTTATCTTCCTTGAACGACCGCACTTTGTATGGAAAACCTGTGCGCGGAGGAATCAACTCGTAGCTAGTTGCACCCTTACTTTGTTTCGAGTTTGCTCAACAGCTTAAGTGTGTTGCGACTGGTGTCGTGCCCTTACTTTGTTTTCGAGCCCGCTCAGCAACTTAAGTGCGCTCCAGCTAGTTGCGACAAGGTTTCTTGTCGGTAGCGACACCGCCCACAGGCTGCTGAAGTTCCGCACTCAGCGCTCGCGGCAAGGGTGCCTGCGCCGGCAAGTTCCCTAGACGCGTAGGGTAAAGACAGACAAAGCAAGGAAATCAAGTAAAGGAAATAGCGTTGCAATTACTACCCAAAATAAAGTTATATTTACAAAGTGACTTGTCGCAGTTCTAATAGACTATTGTTCATAACATGGTTGGCAGCGACAAGGAAAGAAGAAAATGAGCAGGCTTAATCCGCGCGGTCACCCTCGACCCTCTTGATGCCGCTCACCTTGTCCACAATGGGTGCGACAAGGGCCTTGAGCGCCTCCATATCGACGTCCGAAGGCAAGCTCCTGAGGACGTTGGTGAGGTTGAGGCCTGGATTGCGGAAAGCTACCTTCATCAGCACCTTTTGGAGAGCGCCCGTGCGGAGCTTGCGCGACTCGTCCGCCAGTTGCCTTGGGATCCTCTCCCGGAGCTGCTGGAGGGCCGTCGCCACGCCTTTGAAGAACAGAGTGAGTTTGGCGCTGGGGTGGAGGTTCTCGTCGGTGGAGTACCCGAGATACTCCGCCCCCAGCAGCGCCACCTCCTTGTCAATGTCTGTGGCAGCGTTCACAAGACCCTCTGTCCAGTGCTCGACGTTCTCCCTGAAGATGTTTTGGGTGACGGCAGCGCTCGCCAACAACGCCTTCTCGGCCCTGACCTCCTCCTTCAGGGTCGCCTCCCGCTCCCTGGCGCCGTCCAGCGTCTGGGTCAAGGTCACCAGCTTCAGCTCGATATCGGCGATGGAGTCCTTGGCGGCGGTGAGCTCCTTGCCCTTATCGGCGAGGCGGACCTGCAGCTCCGAGTGGCTGTGGGCATCTTTCTCTCGCTTGAGCTCTAGTGCGGCAACCTCCTCACCGCTCGTCTTGAGGTTGGCCTTGTTGGGGAACGTTGCATGGAAAACAAAATTTTTTTTCTACGTTCACCAAGATCAATCTAGTAGATGCAACAACGAGGGGAGAGTAGGATCCACATACCCTTGTAGATCGCTAAGCGGAAGCGTTAAGAACGCGGTTGATGGAGTCGTACTCGCCGCGATTCAGATCGCTGAAGATCCAAGCACCGAAGCAACGGTGCCTCCGCGTTCTTCGAACGTACGGCTCGGGGACGTCTCCTCCTTCTTGATCCAGCAAGGGGTGGAGGAGAGGTTGATGGAGAACCGGCAGCACGACGGCGTGGTGGTGATGGTTTAGAAGAATTCCAGCAGGGCTTCGCCTAAGCACCGCGGGAGAAGAAGATGTTATGGGAGAGGGAGGGCAGCACCGAGGCAAAGACTTGTGTTGGCTGCCCTCCCTCTACCTCTCTATATATAGGGGGAAGGAGGAGAGGGGGGCGCCCTAGGGTTTCCCCTAGGGGGCCGGCGGCCAGGGCAAGGGGAGGGGCGGCGGCCAAGGCAGGCCCTAGGGTTTCCCCCCCTAGGTGCCTTGCCCCCCAAGGCTAAGGGGGTGCGGCCACCCTAGGGGGTCCCACCTCCCTTGGCGCACAAGGAGAGGGCCCAGGGGGGGGGGGGCGCACAGCCCCCTGAGGGCTGTGGTGTCCCCCCTTGTGGCCCATTAGGCCCAGAACTACTTCCGGAACCCCCGAAACCCTTTCCGGTACTCCGCCGATTTCCCGATGCTCCCCGGAACACTTCCGGACTCCGAAACCTTTCATCCTATATATCAATCTTCGTCTCCGGACCATTCCGGAGACCCTCGTCATGTCCGGGATCTCATCCGGGACTCCGAACAACCTTCGGTAACCATGCACTATTCTCACTAACAACCCTAGCGTCACCGAACGTTAAGTGTGTAGACCCTGCGGGTTCGGAAACCATGTAGACATGACCGAGACACTCCCAGGTCAATAACCAATAGCGGGATCTGGATACCCATATTGGTTCCCACATGTTTCTCGATGATCTCATCGGATGAACCACGATGTCAAGGATTCAGATAATCCCGTATACAGTTCCCTTTGTCTCGTCGGTATGTTACTTGCCCGAGATTCGATCGTCGGTATCTCTATACCTAGTTCAATCTCGTTACCGGCAAGTCTCTTTACTCGTTACCGTAATACATAATCCCGTGACCAGCTACTTAGTCACTTTGAGCTCATTGAGATGACGTATTACCGAGTGGGCCCGGAGATACCTCTCCGTCACACGGAGTGACAAATCCCAGTCTCGATCCATGTCAACTCAACAGACACCCTCGGAGATACCTGTAGAGTACCTTTATAGTCACCCAGTTACGTTGCGACGTTTGGCACACACAAAGCACTCCTACGATGTCAGTGAGTTACATGATCTCATGGTCATAGGAACTTATACTTGACATGCAGAAAACTATAGCGATAACTGACACGATCAAAAGCTATGTTTAACGTTTGGGTCTCGTCCATCACATCATTCTCCTAATGATGTGATCCCGTTATCAAATGACAACTCATGTCTTTGACCTGGAAACCGCGGTCATCTTTGATCAACGAGCTAGTCCTGTAGAGGCTCACTAGGGACACAAAGTCTGTCTATTTATCCACACATGTATTTGAGTTTCCAATCAATACAATTATAGCATGGATAATAAACGATTATCATGAACAAGGAAATATAATAATAACTCTTTTATTATTGCCTCTAGGGCATATTTCCAACAGGCCTCCAGCTGCGCCACCCTCGTTTCCAACTCCTTCTTCGCGGTCTCGGCAGCCGCGGCAACGTCCTTTGCTTCTTGGAGAGCTCCGCCAAGCGACTCCTCGCGTGCGGCAAGTTCCTCCTCGTGACCATCGAGGTTGACCTTCCGCTGCGCCAGCTCGCCCTCCAACGTGGGTAGCTTCTCGGCGGCAAGCCACTGCTGCTCCTCCACTTCGGCCTTCTCGAGGATGAAGGCCTGCTGCGCCTCGGCAAGCTGCTCCTGCTCCTCCGCCAAGGACCGGAGAGCCGCTTGGTTGATGGCCCGGAGCTCCTCCGCGCGCTTCTCGATGTCGGCTCCCGCCTTCGCATCAAGAGCCTCGCGGGACTCCATCTTAGCCTGCCGGGCGCGGTAAAGCGATAGCAACTTGCGCAGCAGCCGCTCCTCCTCAGGCTCGCTGCTGCTGCTTGGCGCGTCGACGAGCTTCAGCCCGGCGGAGGCAAGCACCTCCCCGTCGAAGACCTCTCCCTCGACCGGCGCCCTGGACATGGACGCCCAAGGGAGATGGATGAAGACGTCGTCGCCGGCCTTTAGGTAGGCGCCTGGCTCAGGCTCGTCGGGGCTGGGGGCTGCGGCGGCAGCGGAGGGCTCTGCGGTCGGTGTAGCGCCCGGCGCTCCTGCGGCCTCAGTGCCGTCAGTATGATCGCCAGCCCCTTCGTCGGCTGCTGCGGCGGCAGCCTTGGCGGCCTCCGCGCCGGCGGGCTCGTCCGCGCCGACCGTTTCCTCGGCAACGGCGGCGTCGTCAGCAACGTCCTCCGTCTCCATTGGCTCGGCTGCGGACGGGTCTGACGGAGGAAAAGACAAGCCAAACGATCAAGTAAATATCCAAAAAGAAGAGAAGCCCAAGGGGAGATTCTAAAGCAAAGGGATTACCTGTGCGGGCCGACTCTTCGGTGAGGTTTCTTGCCAGGGAGCTCCCCCTCGGCGGCGTGGTTGTAGCTCCCGCCAGCGGGGGGGCGCTGGTGCTATCCCTCGCCGGAGAACTCGCCCTTGGCGGGGTACTCGCCCTTGGCGGAGTGTTCTCCCTTGCCCGAGAGCTTCCCCTTGGCGGTGTGGTCGAAGCGTGCGGCACGTCGGGGGCGGTCTCCTGGCGCTCCTGGTGCTGCTGCTCTGCTCCTACACGAATCAACGACAAGACGTCAATAAAGAAGAAGCGCCCACACGCGCCTAACAACAAAAGACAAATCACACTTACGCTGGGGGATGCGCTGGGGGCTGCTCTGAAGACCAGTTGCCGGGTCCGGCAAGCTTGTCTCAGGCGCACCCCCTGCTGTTGCAGCGGGCTCGTCCTCGATGACAATCACCGGGACCTTGGCCCTCTTCGCCTCCCTCTGGGCCAAAGTTCTGAAAAGAAGAACAGGTTCAGAGTTAGGCAGGAGAGATACAAGACAAAGCCAAAAAAAATACAAGAACAAGAATTGCAAAGTATTACTCTTCTTCTTCCTCGTCGGAGCTGAGCGTGGAGAAATCAAAGTCTGACTCACGCGTAGTACGAGGAGGCGGAGGAGTGGGCCCCCTTGGCCGCTTGGTGGGAGCAGGGGCGGCGGTCTGAGACGACCCCGCTCCGGTTGCCGCTGTGGCGCGGGGAGCGGCAGGGGCAGAAGTTTTGGTCCGGGACGACCCTCCTCCAGCCGCTGCCGAAGCGCGAGGTGCTCCCGCGGCAGGCTTGCTTGCCGCGGTGGCGCGCGTTGCGCGACGCAGCAGCTGTTTGCCCGTCTACCGTTCTGTCACGTCTCCGGCCTTGCGAAGGCGCCTTCGCGGAGCTGGAGGCTCTGCTGGTGGTGGCGAGCTACCTGAAGACGAAGAAGAAGAGCCGATCTCCAGTGAGCCGCTCGTGTCCCAAACGGGCCCGCTCGACTCGGCACCCTGCTCGGCGGGCCCGCTCGACCCGACGCCCTGCTCGACGGGCTCACTTGACTCGGCGACCTGCCCGGCAAGCTTTCCCGCTTTAAGGAACTCTTCCCGCTCGGCAAGGCTTGTCGCCTCCGCTGCCTCCGCCTCCTCCATTGTGTACCCGAACTCGCCCGCGGCCGCGGCTGCCGCCGCCTCTTCCAGTCTGGTGGCAATATATGCCATCTCCTGGTCAGTGGTGTCGCGGGTGAGGCCTTTCTTCTCGTCGGAGTTGACTGGCACTTCTTCCAAGTTGTCGAAGAACGCCTGCACAGCTTCGTCGGTGGGCTCTTGCCAAGTTGGGTCAATCCCGTGGGAGTCGCACAGCGGCATCTCTGCACGGATGCCGCTGAGCGACGAGCTGTTGCACAACGGAACTACGCCCCTCGGCAGCGTGAACCATTCGGGGTGGTCGGAGTCGTACTTGAACAACGCCTGGAGCATTGCGTTGAGCTCCAAGACGGTGAAGTTATAATTGAGGCCCGGGCGCAGCCTCATGATTTCTGCCGCGTTCTCAAACTCCCAGGCGGGCCTCTTCCTCTCCTGCAGGGGGCGATGCGGCGGCGGAGAAAATCTGCTCCAACTGCGCCTATGGTCAGCTCGGCAAGCTTGAGGCGAAGGATCCGGGTAGTGGCAATCTTCAATCTACTTTCTTCCGGGGCCAAATCGCTCCAGTCGTCGCCGCGTACTACTGGGGCTTGGCGCCGGGCGGTAAAGTGCTGCGGGTTATCCTCTACGATCCAGCACCAATTGGCTCTCCACTCATCCCACTTGCCGCGGAGCTCTCCCAATAAGTAAGCTTCCTTCTTGTGGGTCCAGGAGATCCAAGAGATTCCGCCAGACAGAGCCTCTCCCCTCTCAACTCGAGGCGTGACGTAGTGGCGGAAAAGAGCTACATTGGGGAAGACTCCGACAAAGTTTTCGCACAGATGTGCGAAAACGACCATGGTGAGAACGGCGTTGGGGGTGAAGTCAAGGAGGTGGAACCCGTAGGTGTTCATGATGTCGCAGAAGAACTCAGAATAGGGCGGGCAGAGCCCGCAGTAGAAGAACAGAGCGAAGAATGCGTAGCCATTTGGGAACATCTCGCAAGCTACGGCCGGGAGTACCTTGGTGCGCGGATGCGCCTTCGTCTCCCTCGACCAGAAAAGGTAGAAGGAATCCCTCAGCTCCTCCGTGTCAAGCTTGGGGGGGAAGACCGCCTTCTTCTTCCGCATCGCCGTGAGCCGCAGCGCCTCGACAGACTTCTTAGTTTTCCCCTTCTCGCCTTTCGGAGCCATGGCGGAAGCGGTGAAGGCGGACGACGGTGCTGGTGGTGCTGGTGGTGACGGAGGGTGGAGCGCTGCTCTCTTTCGGCCTTCGAGAAGAAGGGGAGCGGCGGAGGTTTCTTAAGATTGAAGAAGCAACGGGCAGATGGACAAACTACCCCTGTTTCCCCTGCTTATAAGGGGGAAGGGGGCGGACGTTCCGCATTTCCAATTAAAGAAACAGGCCACGATCTCCCCCACGATGCCGCATTAAACGCGTGTCGTTAAGGGAGGGCGCGGTGGATACGGAGTGGGATACGGCGTGCCGCAGGCCGCGCGTGCCCGTGCACTGTTTTGGGCCTGGCCCAACAGCGCTCGGCACCGTATATGGCCCAAGCCCGGGGGCTCCTGTCGGTGTACTAAAGTAGGGGTACCTTAGTATCCCGAACTTGTGCACGGGCAGTTGCAGTGTCCCGCGGCAAGGCCTGTCCGGCGACCACCAAGATCCTCTGTGGTTCCCTTGGAGCCATTCAAGAACAAAGTATTCAAGTCAAAAAGACAAGACCCCGGCAAGAGGAGCTTGCCGGGAAGGCCACTCAAGGCACAAAACCACTCAAGGCACAAGACCCTGGCAAGAGGAGCTTGCCGGGAAGGCTAATCAAGGCATCTCAAGGAACTTGCCGCGACGCGCCACGCGTCCCAGCAAGGCCCGGTGAGCGACAAGGTCCCGGAAGCGACAAGATAGCGACCGCGGCAAGGAGCTTGCCGCGGCAAGCTTCCACTCAGTACCCGCGCTCCAGCGCATCCACCCACGTGTCGCTCTGGGACCATCCCAGGCGCACGTGGCGGAAGGCTATGCAGCCTGGGGTACATGGTGGCAAGCGGCGATGACAAGGCTACCGTCGTGGCGAACGGTGGCGCCCCTGACGACCACTTTTTGCACTATTTGGGCGACGGCGACGGGCATTTAATGCCCTTGTCCCCTGCCGTCAGGGTTAGGTATGGAGCACTATACAAACACTGTTCCAACTACCAAACTTTTTTCATTTTCACTCTCATCTGTGTTCCCACCTGTCGGTGACCCCTTTGACATATAAAAGGAGGCCCATGCGCAACGTAGGGGGGGTTCCGAACATCGATCATTCTCACGCCCGGTCTTGCTAGCGGTTAGAGTGTACTGTAGCTCTCTTCGCTCCCGAGCAAGAACTCAATACCAACCAAAGCAGGAGTAGGGTTTTACGCATTCGTGCGGCCCGAACCTGGGTAAACTGCTCGTGTGCACGCCTCGATATGCTCTTTGTGCATCCTCCGCCCCCTTCCGTACCGAAAAGGGGCTCCGGTCCCATAGGTGTTCGTGGGCGATCAGTTTCCCCGACAACTAGATTTGAACTATCTCTACAACCTAGTTCAAATAATTTTACACTAGAGTTTAACTAGCTCTATGACCTAGTACAAATATTTTTACACTAAATTAAAACTAGATATATATGCAAGTACAAATAATTTTACACTAGATTCGAACTAGATATATAACCTAGTTGAAATAATTTTACACTAGAGTTGAACTAGATATATAACCTAGTACAAATAATTTTACACTAGAGTTGAACTGGATCTATAAGCTAGTACAAATAATTTTACACTAGAGTTGAAATAGCTCTATAACCTAGTTCAAAAAATTTCACAATAGAGTTGAACTAGCTCTATAAGCTAGTACAAATAATTTTACTCTAGAGTTGAACTAGCTCTATAAGCTAGTACAAGTTTTTTTACACTAGAGTTGAACTAGATTTATAAGCTAGTACAAATAATTTTACACTAGATTTGAACTAGCTCTATAACCTAGTTCAAATAATTTTACACTAGAGTTGAACTATCTATATAAGCTAGTACAAATAATTTTACACTAGAGTTGAACTACCTCCATATGCGAGTTCAAATAATTTTTCACTAGAATTGAACTAGCTCTACAACCTAGTTCAAATAATTTAACACTAGAGTTGACCTAGCTCTATAACCTAGTTCAAATAATTTCACACTAGAGTTGAACTAGCTCTATAAGCTAGTACAAATAATTTTACACTAGAGTTGAACTAGCTCTATAAACTAGTACAAAAATGTTTACACTAGAGTTGAACTAGATCTATAAGCTTGTACAAATAATTTTACACTACAATTGAACTAGCTCTATAACCTAGTTCAAATAATTTTACAATAGTCTTGAACTAGCTCTATAATCTTGTTCAAGTAATTTTACACTAGAGTTGAACTACCTCTATAACCTAGTACAAATAATTTTACACTAGAATTGCACTACCTCTATAACCTAGTACAAAAAAATTACACCAGAGTTGAACTATCTCTATATGCGAGTTCGAATAATTTTATACTAGACATGAACTAGCTCTATAACCTAGTTCAAGTAATTTTACACTAAAGTTGAACTAGATCTATAAGCTAGTACAAATAATTTTACACTAGATTTGAACTATCTCTATAACCTAGTTCCAATTATTTTACACTAGAGTTGAACTATCTATATAAAATTCTGGTAACTAAAATTTAAAAATTTGAACTGCTCAAATTCTGGTAACTTAGCTTTCATATATCGCTTGCTTCCCGGTAAGGCTTCTCTTTCTTGAACATCACTTGGTTCATCTTCCATCTCCTTCCCCCCCGGCAAACTTGTGCGCGAGGAACATTCCTTCTGCTTAAGAGGGAAAGAAAAAGAAGAGGGAAACAAGTATATTGCCTTTCGGCTTACTAATGCTTACCGGATACGTGTGTTGCACAAGAAATGCCAAATAACACATGCAAATAGCGGTGAAAAGCATGGAAAAGGCAAATAGCGCAAAACACAAAAGCTTTACTGATGCACGGGGTCTGCGCCCGGCTTTGTACAAAGGGTTACATGCAACAGCGGCAAAGCTTGTACAAAAGATGGTTGCCGGAGCGGATCACGGCAACCGCGCCTTACGGGTGAAACTTGCGAAGATGCTCTATGTTCCAGGAGTTGCTCACCGGTAAGCCTTCTTCGGTCTCAAGGCGGACAGCGCCGGGCCTTGTTACTTGTCTCACCCGATAAGGGCCTTCCCACTTCGACGTCAACTTGTTGGAATTCTTGTGTCAGGCTCATTTCTGGGAAATAAATCACAGAATAGCCCTAAGTCACACTGGCCCCCAAGAACAACCAGTGGACAACCTTGATATAGATAACCAGTACAATATAATATTACACAGGGTTGAGTCAGGGTGACTCAACAATTTTATTACAACAACTCAACGCACTAAGGTGGCGGAATGTGACAGTGGATGGTGGGACTCAACACTAATATACTAGCATAGAGTCAAGCGTCAGTATGAAGCTCGACTATTTTATTGGTGTGGCGGAAGCTTGACGGATGATACAAGTGATAGACTCCATGACACAGGTGTGCTGACTGGGAACCTTCTAAGCGTCGGCCTCGCTAGCGCAATTCTCCTCCAAAAGCTCGTCCTCCTCCAAGTCTGGCCAAGTAAATAGCCAGGGACAAGCCAGTGAGTACTTTTGAATGTACTCGCAAACATTATGAACATAAGATATACCAAATGCAAATGCCATGGTAGATGAACTACATGCGTGCAACAATTATCAAATAGCCAGGGACAAGCCAGTGAGTACTTTTGAATGTAATCGCAAACATTATGAACATAAGATATACCAAATGCGAATGCCATGGTAGATGAACTACATGCATGCAACAATTATCACCACTTGGTATGGTATAACATGGTTAGTACAGAAATAAATATTAGTGTCAACAATAAATATAAATAAGAGAAAAGCTGGTCGGATGTCAAGTGACACCACGATAGGACTTGAAAATAATTGCCAGTCGGGTATCCACAAGAGTAGTGGCGTGATAAACCGCCTGACACTAGAGGGACGCCACAAAAGGACTTAAAAGAAATGCCAGTCGGGTATCCACACGAGTAGTGGCGTGATAAACCGCCTGACACTCGAGGGACGCCACAAAAGGACTTTAAAGAAATGCCAGTCGGGTATCCACACGAGTAGTGGCGTGATAAACCGCCTGACACTCGAGGGACGCCACAAAAGGACTTAAAAGAACTGCCAGTCGGGTGTCCACAAGAGTAGTGGCGTGATAAACCGCCTGACACTCGAGGGACGCCACAAAAAGGGCTTAAAAATAAATGCGAGTGTCCGGGGTAGACTCGCCAACCCCTGAGACACTCTGGAAGTAAAATTAACATCATAGGGTTAGTCCATAAGCATGATTTTTATCATAAATAAATTCATGATAATACTAACTGCGACAAGAATTTTATGCAAACATAAACATGCTCAAGTATATTATTTTTCCTCCAGAGACTGACACCGGGACCGATACTTGACCCACCCAACCAAGTCCTTGACCGTGGACGCGGCTATTCGAATAGGTATAACTCTGCAGAGGGTGTACTCTTTACCCACGCGTATGGGATTTCCTTAGACAGCATCGTGCACTGGCTAATACCCAATACGGACTTTGGATTGAAAACACGCCTGACGCGTACACACCGACCGGATGCCAGGACTCACCCAAAGCATCGCTCCAGAAACCTTAAGTCAGGGAGGCTACAACCTCCGAAAAGCATGGGATCACTATTACACGCGCGGATTACAAGGGGTGCCCCCCTCTCGGCTACAACCGGAAACACCCATGCCCCTGACCCGATGACAGGCTACAACCTTCATCGTAGTTATCTGGGTGGCGTGCACCCGTACAGGGGTTATCAACTTACTAGGCCGTACCCTCCTTTCGGAAGGACCCGTGGCAGCACGGTGTACAGCTAGGTGTATAGAGCAAGACTCGATCTAGGCAGACTCAGGAGGTATTATAAAATATCACCAGTATCCTCTATCACTATCACACGACACCGCTGTGTCAACAAAGGACCGTGCCTACCAGCACCACGTCCAAACCAGCAGCAAAACTTTTGCCATCAAACAGCCATATATATGTCAGAGAGCTGCTAGTGTGGTATGCAAGCAAGGAAAAAGGTTGACATGACCATACACACACAAGTGATGTAACATGCAACATATGCATTGCAATACCAAACTATGTAACCATGCAAAAATGCAAACACCATATCCCAGGTTCAATAATGCTTGCCTTGTCCAAAATAATCAGGAGAAAACCCCTCTGAATTTCCAGCAAAAGATCCTTCTTCCTTTTCTGAAAATTCAAATTTTGAATTCGAATAAGAATTCCGATACAGAACAGAAAATCTTCTCAAAATATTTTTAAATAAATCTTAAAAAAAACTAGAGAGGAAAAGAAAATTTTTGCAAAAAGAATCAACTCATTTGGATTGATAGTTTAAAAGCTATTAACTTTTTAAAACCAGGGGTCTTTCTGCAAAACAGAAGCCCCTGGGCTGTTTTAAAAGAAAACGGTTCGGCAGCGAATACGCCTTCCAGTGGAGAAGGCGTAAAGTGTAGAGTACGCCTTCGCTAAATACAGAGAATAGAGAGAGAGAGCTGACGGGTGGGGGCCACCCGTCATGTTTGAATTTGAGCGCGCTCGCGCGCGTGTACAGAGGGGAGGCGGCGATCGCCGGCGACGATCGCCGGGGTTTTAGAGCCTGGCGCTGGTCGTAGTGTGACCAGCGTGGACTTCCGCATCCGTGGGTGGTGGTGGTGGCCACTGGCGATCACCTGAACGGCGGTGAGCTCGACGCCGGCGGACTATGGTTCGGGTGAAGTTGGGGCTCGTCGGAGAGGGCTCAGGGAGTGGAATTGGCTTAGGGGTTCGGCATAGTGGTGAAAAAGAGGTGGGTAGGCGGAATTTGGGTGGCTCTGGTGGAGTAGGGGCGAGGTTTGGCTCGTGGACAGAGGCGGCGGAGCGGTGGCCGGAGAGGGAGAAGATGACCCCCTCGTGGCTGGGTGGGTGGCTAGGAGGAAGAGTGGGTTTAGGGTGCTAGAGGAGGTGGAAAAAGGCTTTTGCTTTTGAAAATCAAATAACCAGAACCAAAAATTCTTCAGAAAGAAATAGTTTTGAAAACCTCCAAAATAATTAAATCAAATAAATCCACCCTTCAAACAGAACCCTCCAAGAAAATTTTAAATCTTAGCTAAAATTTTGAAAAAGTTTTCAAAACTCCAAATAAATATTTTTGGGGTGTTACAACACCTACCCCCTTAAGAAAAATCTCGTCCCCGAGATTTCAGCTGTCCCTCAAACAGGTACGGATACTCAGTCCTTAAGTGATCTTCTCTTTCCCAGGTTGCCTCTTCCTCGGTGTGATTGCTCCATTGGACTTTGCAAAATTTTATTACGTTTTGTCGGGTTCTCCGTTCAGACTCCTCCAAAATTCTTATAGGACGTTCCCGATAGGTAAGATCGGGTTGAAGGTCTAATTCTTGGTGCTGAACTTGTTTTTCCGGGTTGCTAACACACTTCCTCAGTTGAGACACATGGAACACATCGTGAACATCTGATAGTTCTGCTGGTAATTCCAGTTGATAGGCAACCTTGCCCCTTCTTGCGGTTACTTTGAATGGTCCAATAAATCTTGGTGCTAATTTCCCCTTAACCTTAAATCTCTGTAGCCCCCTTGTCGGAGATACTCTAAGATATACGTAGTCATTGGGCTCAAAGTGGACCTGGCGGTGTTTTTGATCATAATAACTCTTCTATCGGCTTTGAGCTGCCCTTAGTCGGTCCTGAATAAGCTTTACTTTGGTTTCTGCCTCTATTAGTATTTCTGGTCCAAAAATTCGGCTGTCTCCGGTTTCAGACCAATTTAATGGGTTCTGGCATCGTCGTCCGTATAATGCTTCGAAAGGTGACATTTTTAGGCTAGCTTGATAACTATTGTTGTAGGAGAATTCTGCATAAGGCAAACTATCCTCCCAACTGACTCCGTAGGTAAGCACACATGCTCTCAACATGTCTTCTAATATTTGATTTACCCGCTGTGTCTGTCCTCCGGTCTGCGGGTGGTATGCTGTGCTGAAAGCCAGTTGCGTGCCTAAGGCTTGCTGTAGATGTTCCCAAAATCTAGAGACAAATTGGGTGCCTCTGTCAGAGACAATTATTTTGGGTATCCCGTGTAGACAAACAATCCTGGATAGGTACAGCCTGGCTAGCCTCTGTGTTGAGTAGGTGGTTTTTACCGGAATGAAATGTGCTACCTTGGTTAGCGAATCTGTTATTACCCAGATAGCATCATTCCCATGGCGTGACCTTGGCAAACCAACAACAAAATCCATTCCAATTCTACCCCATTTCCATTCAGGCACCTTAATTGGTTGCAACAACCCTGCTGGTCTCTGGTGTTCCGCCTTCACACGTTGGCAGGTGTCACAACATGCCACATATATGGCTATATCCCTTTTCATCCCGTGCCACCAGAATCTCTCCTGTAGATCCTTATACATTTTGGTCCCTCCGGGGTGAATGGAATATGGAGTGGTATGCGCCTCTGCCATTATTTGCTGTTTTAAATCTTCAATGTTTGGTACGCATAATCTCTGTCCAAACCAAATAACTCCTTGGCTGTCTTCAATAAATTCGGGCGCCCTGCCCAGTTTCATCTTTTTCCTAATCCCTTCAATACTTGGGTGTCCCTTCTGGGCTTCTCTGATCTGGTCCTCTAATGTTGGTTTTATTTCCAACTGGGAAATGGTCCCCTCCGTGACTAGTGCCATGTTGAGCTTGGCAAATTCCTGGCTGAACACATGTTGCGAGAGTTGTACACTGCCATTACCGGCGCATGGATTCCTGCTGAGGGCATCTGCCACAACATTGGCTTTACCTGGGTGATAGTGAATTCCTACGTCATAATCCTTAATTAGCTCAAGCCAACGT
Organism: Secale cereale; assembly: GCA_902687465.1. NCBI lineage: Eukaryota > Viridiplantae > Streptophyta > Magnoliopsida > Poales > Poaceae > Secale > Secale cereale. The sequence goes on from LR738713.1 coordinate 505,117,335, forward strand.
CGTTGTCTCAAATTTAATTCTGGCTGCTTGAAAATATACTTAAGACTTTTGTGGTCCGTGTATATTTCACATCGATTCCCCAGAAGGTAGTGTCACCACTCTTTGAGTGCGTGTATTACTGCAGCAAGTTCCAGATCATGAACGGGGTAATTTTCTTCATGTCGCCGTAGCTGTCTTGAGGTGTAAGCCACTACTTTTCCTTCCTGCATTAACACACATCCAAGGCCTTTCCCGGATGCGTCACAATATATATCAAAAATTTTGTGCACATCGGGCACAACCAGAACTGGTGATGTTGTTAACCTCTTTTTCAACTCCTGAAAACTCTTTTCACAAGCTTCAGTCCATTCAAACTTCTTATCTTTCTTGAGTAACTGGGTCATGGGTCTGGCTATAGTGGAGAACCCTTCAATAAATCTTCGATAATAGCCCGCTAGGCCAAGAAAACTTCTGACTTCAGTTACGTTTGTGGGTTGCTTCCATCCCAACACATCCTTTACCTTTCCCGGGTCCACAGCGATTCCATCTTGGGTCAGTACGTGCCCAAGGAAACCAACTTCCCTCAACCAAAATTCACATTTGCTGAATTTGGCATATAGCTGATGTTTCCTTAACTCTTCCAGTACTATCCGAAGATGTTGCTCATGTTCTTCGGGCGTCTTAGAGTAAATAAGTATGTCATCGATAAATACCACCATAAATTTATCCAAATATTTCATAAAAACTTTGTTCATGAGATGCACAAAATACGCCGGGGCATTGGTTAAACCGAACGGCATCACTGTGAATTCATATAATCCGTATCTGGTAGTAAACGCCGTCTTAGGTATGTCCGTCGTCCGAATCTTTAGCTGATGATAACCTGATCTTAGATCTATCTTCGAGAAGACTTTAGCTTCTGCTAGCTGCTCAAACAAATCGTTGATTCTGGGCGGTGGATATTTTTTCTTGATAGTGACCATATTAAGTGCCCTGTAATCAATACATAGCCGTAGGGTACCATCCCTCTTTTTGCCGAATAAAACTGGCGACCCCCATGGTGACGAGCTGGGTCGCACGTAACCTTTCTCCATCAACTCCTTAATTTGCTTCTTTAATTCTGCCAATTCCGTTGGGGCCATACGGTACGGCTTCTTGTATATGGGTGTCGTTCCGGGTGCTAGTTCAATAACGAACTCAATTTCGCGGTCCGGAGGCATTCCTGGTAACTCTTCAGGAAATACATCAGGATATTCACAGACTACAGGAACCTTACTTAATTCCACCGTATCCACTTGATTTAATTTCCCTTGGAATGTGGCAATCTTCCTTGTACCCACTTTTATTGTCTTTCCTTGGCAATTGGTAAGAGTTACCGTGCGGTTATAGCAGTCTATGAAACCTTTGTTTGTGGTTAACCAATCCATTCCCAGAATAATGTCCAAATCAACTGCGTCCAATACGATGAGATTGGCTATTAATCCCATTCCTTCAATTTCGATGTTTACATCCTTGCAGTACCATTGAGTATTTTGCTTTGATCCCGGGGACTGAATAACCATGGAATTTTGCAACGGCAAAAAGGGAAACTGATTCTTCGAGGCAAATCTTTTAGAAATGCAAGAGTGGGAAGCTCCGGAATCAAATAAAATTGTAGCATCTACTGACTTGGCGGGGAACGTACCAAGCACGATATCCGGTGCGTTCTGAGCTTCCTCAAAAGTCACGTGGTTGATATGTCATTGCTTGTGGTTGTTATTGGGGTTGAAGTTATTGTGTCGCGGAGCGTTGGTCGCACCGCGGCCATTGTTGTTGTTGTTGGCTTTGGGAGGGTTGTTTCCTTGTTTTGGGCATTGTTTAGCATAATGCCCCTCTCCTCCACAGGAATAACAGGTGACTCCAGGATAAAAAGTTGTATCCTTGGTCCTATTGTGGAATGCACTGCGGTTCTGTGGTGGAGCTGTAGTTGTTGGTCGGGTTATTACTGGCTTTTGAACATCATTCCTAGGCCTGTTGTTGCGAACCTGTACTGACTGGTTCATGCGACGCTTGCGAGCCTCATCCATATTGCGGTGTTCATTTTCCAGAATAATAGCCTTATCCACAAGTGTCTTAAAGTCTGGAAAGGTATGAACCATCAGCTGGCACTTTAGGGATGAAATAAGTCCGTCGAGAAATTTTTCCATCTTTTTGTTCTCTGTCATATATTCGTCGTTGGCGTACCGGGCCAACTGAGTAAACTGATCCAGATATTGGGATACTGTGGAGCCCCGCTGTTTGAGATCCTCAAATTCCCTCTTCTTCAATTTCATAATGCTATTAGGGATATGTGCTCCTCGGAAATTCTCCTTGAATTGCTCCCATGTCATGTTTGCTCCGTCAGGGTGGGTGTGACATAAGTTTTCCCACCACGAAGCAGCTGTTCCAGAAAAATAGTGTGGTGTGTACAGCACCTTTTCCTGGTCAGTACACTGGGCAATGACCAATTTTCTTTCCATGTCTCGAAGCCAGTCGTCTGCCTCTAGTGGCTTGTCAGTGTGAGTAAAGACCGTCGGGCGGGTCTTTTGTAACTCAGACAGTTTGGACCTGGGTTGTTGTTGTTCATGGTGATTTACCATGTTAATCAAATGCTGCATCATCTCCTGATGCTGTTGCTGACTCTGCTCATATAGGCGACACACTTGCGAGAAAGCTGAATCACTGCTTTGTTGACTTGTCTGCCCTTGAGTAAAATTATTTCCCATCTGTCCAGAGTTGTTCTCAGGTGGAGTTGGCATAGAACGGGTCCAGGGACGATGCATTTTCTTTCTGGGGTATTTGCATAACACCAAATAAAATAATCAAATAGCAGAAAATAAATTTCCAAATAAGTTTTTCCCCCCAGGACAAGGTAAGACAAGGCAGCCAGTTATATTACACACGTAATTTAATTATACAAACAGGATTTAATTATACAGGATATAATTATACAGGATGCATGCGGAAACTGTATCATACAAGATCACTTATTTCTACTAGCGCACTCTCCGCGCTCTCATCGACTTGCGGTCCTAACATCGCTATCTTACAAGGGATAAGTAGAACAGGAGATAAATATATTACATCCGTGTTCCCAAGCGGTCGTCTGGTGAGAATAACTGCGTTAGCCCACACAGCTCATCCTAGGTCCTGCTGAGAGTGAGAGTCAGACACGGCACCCAGGATGCGATCTCGCCCTCCTCCTCCTCCTCGGGAATCGCCTCTAGTCGGGTAGTCGTTGATGTCGTGCCTGCTGGTGGTGGCACCGTGCTCGTCAGTGGAGAAGCTCTGGTCGGAGTGGGTGCAACCAGACGGCTAGCATCGCCAGTTGAGGTCGAGCGCTGAGCCGCGGGACTAGCCAGAGAAGTATTTGGTGGAGTGGAAGTGCGTGGAGCACGAGGAAAAGGAGAGCGGTACTCGCTCCTGCGAATAACTCTCGCACGAGACAAGTCCATCCGCGCAGTGAGGTAATCATCTACCAGGGAGGTGAAAGCGGACTCCAAGGCCATGATGTACTGGACAAGTGGCTCGATAGCCAGATCCCTTTCCCCTATGGTGCAGGAAAAGGCATAGTGGCTAGTATATGGAACGTGGCATGGCAGGTAGTAATAGGGACGGTTCTGCATAACAGGCAGGATGTCCCTGAGACGTGCGATAGCCTCACGTGCGGCCATCTGGATAGCATGCCTCTCAGTGGGCATGGCTCTCCCCATGAAGCGATAGTTGCGGAAAGACACGGAAAGACCACCCCGAATATATACCGAAGCCTGGTACATAGTCAGGGTCTCTGAGATCTTGTCCGGGTAAATGACGTACTCCGGACGCCCGAGAGATCCCATCGCGTCCCTCGCGATGCTCACGAGAAGACGGGAGAATCCCGCAGGCTCGTTGGCGAAAACCTGCGATGGGCAGCTGCCACCAGCCATCTACAACAGTAGACAAAAAATCCAAGTAGCCATGTCATAAGTGTATGATGACTAAGAGAAATTTGCTACGATGCATGAGATGCATGCTGAAAAAAATGTCAGCACTGACTCGGTGACTAGCGATCGCGCCTAAAGCTCCTACAGTCAGCCTGGCTCTGATTCCAAGGTCTGTCAGGCTCATTTCTGGGAAATAAATCACAGAATAGCCCTAAGTCACACTGGCCTCCAAGAACAACCAGTGGACAACCTTGATATAGATAACCAGTACAATATAATATTACACAGGGTTGAGTCAGGGTGACTCAACAATTTTATTACAACAACTCAACGCACTAAGGTGGCGGAATGTGACAGTGGATGGTGGGACTCAACACTAATATACTAGCATAGAGTCAAGCGTCAGTATGAAGCTTGACTATTTTATTGGTGTGGCGGAAGCTTGACGGATGATACAAGTGATAGACTCCATGACACAGGTGTGCTGACTGGGAACCTTCTAAGCGTCGGCCTCGCTAGCGCAATTCTCCTCCAAAAGCTCGTCCTCCTCCAAGTCTGGCCAAGTAAATAGCCAGGGACAAGCCAGTGAGTACTTTTGAATGTACTCGCAAACATTATGAACATAAGATATACCAAATGCGAATGCCATGGTAGATGAACTACATGCGTGCAACAATTATCAAATAGCCAGGGACAAGCCAGTGAGTACTTTTGAATGTACTCGCAAACATTATGAACATAAGATATACCAAATGCGAATTCCATGGTAGATGAACTACATGCATGCAACAATTATCACCACTTGGTATGGTATAACATGGTTAGTATAGAAATAAATATTAGTGTCAACAATAAATATAAATAAGAGAAAAGCCGGTCGGATGTCAAGTGACACCACGATAGGACTTGAAAATAATTGCCAGTCGGGTATCCACAAGAGTAGTGGCGTGATAAACCGCCTGACACTCGAGGGACGCCACAAAAGGACTTAAAAGAAATGCCAGTCGGGTATCCACACGAGTAGTGGCGTGATAAACCGCCTGACACTCGAGGGACGCCACAAAAGGACTTAAAAGAACTGCCAGTCGGGTGTCCACAAGAGTAGTGGCGTGATAAACCGCCTGACACTCGAGGGACGCCACAAAAAGGGCTTAAAAATAAATGCGAGTGTCCGGGGTAGACTCGCCAACCCCTGAGACACTCTGGAAGTAAAATTAACATCATAGGGTTAGTCCATAAGCATGATTTTTATCATAAATAAATTCATGATAATACTAACTGCGACAAGAATTTTATGCAAACATAAACATGCTCAAGTATATTATTTTTCCTCCAGAGACTGACACCGGGACCGATACTTGACCCACCCAACCAAGTCCTTGACCGTGGACGCGGTTATTCGAATAGGTATAACTCTGCAGAGGGTGTACTCTTTACCCACGCGTATGGGATTTCCTTAGACAGCATCGTGCACTGGCTAATACCCAATACGGACTTTGGATTGAAAACACGCCTGACGCGTACACACCGACCGGATGCCAGGACTCACCCAAAGCATCGCTCCAGAAACCTTAAGTCAGGGAGGCTACAACCTCCGAAAAGCATGGGATCACTATTACACGCGCGGATTACAAGGGGTGCCCCCCTCTCGGCTACAACCGGAAACACCCATGCCCCTGACCCGATGACAGGCTACAACCTTCATCGTAGTTATCTAGGTGGCGTGCACCCGTACAGGGGTTATCAACTTACTAGGCCGTACCCTCCTTTCGGAAGGACCCGTGGCAGCACGGTGTACAGCTAGGTGTATAGAGCAAGACTCGATCTAGGCAGACTCAGGAGGTATTATAAAATATCACCAGTATCCTCTATCACTATCACACGACACCGCTGTGTCAACAAAGGACCGTGCCTACCAGCACCACGTCCAAACCAGCAGCAAAACTTTTGCCATCAAACAGCCATATATATGTCAGAGAGCTGCTAGTGTGGTATGCAAGCAAGGAAAAAGGTTGACATGACCATACACACACAAGTGATGTAACATGCAACATATGCATTGCAATACCAAACTATGTAACCATGCAAAAATGCAAACACCCTATCCCAGGTTCAATAATGCTTGCCTTGTCCAAAATAATCAGGAGAAAACCCCTCTGAATTTCCAGCAAAAGATCCTTCTTCCTTTTCTGAAAATTCAAATTTTGAATTCGAATAAGAATTCCCATACAGAACAGAAAAATGTTCTCAAAATATTTTTAAATAAATCTTTAAAAAAACTAGAGAGGAAAAGAAATTTTTTGCAAAAAGAATCAACTCATTTGGATTGATAGTTTAAAAGCTATTAACTTTTTAAAACCAGGGGTCTTTCTGCAAAATAGAAGCCCCTGGGCTGTTTTAAAAGAAAACGGTTCGGCAGCGAATACGCCTTCCAGTGGAGAAGGCGTAAAGCGTAGAGTACGCCTTCGCTAAATACAGAGAATAGAGAGAGAGAGCTGACGGGTGGGGGCCACCCGTCAGGTTTGAATTTGAGCGCGCTCGCGCGCGTGTACAGAGGGGAGGCGGCGATCGCCGGCGACGATCGCCGGGGTTTTAGAGCCTGGCCCTCGTCGTAGTGTGACCAGCGTGGACTTCCGCATCCGTGGGTGGTGGTGGTGGCCACCGGCGATCACCTGAACGGCGGTGAGCTCGACGCCGGCGGACGGTGGTTCGGGTGAAGTTGGGGCTCGTCGGAGAGGGCTCGGGGAGTGGAATTGGCTTAGGGGTTCGGCATAGTGGTGAAAAAGAGGTGGGTAGGTGGAATTTGGGTGGCTCTGGTGGAGTAGGGGCGAGGTTTGGCTCGTGGACAGAGGCGGCGGAGCGGTGGCCGGAGAGGGAGAAGATGACCCCCTCGTGGCCGGGTGGGTGGCTAGGAGGAAGAGTGGGTTTAGGGTGCTAGAGGAGGTGGAAAAAGGCTTTTGCTTTTGAAAATCAAATAACCAGAACCAAAAATTCTTCAGAAAGAAATAGTTTTGAAAACCTCCAAAATAATTAAATCAAATAAATCCACCCTTCAAACAGAACCCTCCAAGAAAATTTTAAATCTTAGCTAAAATTTTGAAAAAGTTTTCAAAACTCCAAATAAATATTTTTGGGGTGTTACATCTTGGCGGACTGAACACGCCGAAGAACAAGGTCGCCTTCCTCGAGACTCCTGGCCTTAACCTTGCGGCTATGATAGCGGCGCAAGGCTTGCTGGTATCGAGCAGCTCGTACAGCAGCCTGGAGACGTTCCTCCTCGAGGAGCATTGCATCATCTTGTCGCAGTTGCTCTTGCTCGAGCTCATCATAAGCGAGCACTCGAGGAGATCCGTATACGAGTTCCGTGGGGAGAACTGCCTCTGCTCCATAGACTAGAGCAAAGGGTGTCTGTCCGGTGGCTCGACTTGGTGTCGTTCTGATTGACCAAAGAGCCGCCGGTAGCTCCTCTATCCAGTTTCTTCCGCACTTGCGTAGCCTGTCAAAGGTCCTTGTCTTGAGTCCGCGCAGCACTTCAGCATTGGCCCTCTCCGCTTGACCATTGCTCCTCGGGTGAGCAACAGAAGCGAAACAGACCTTGGCGCCAAGGTCTTGGACGTACTACATGAAGGTGCGGCTAGTGAATTGTGTGCCGTTATCGGTGATGATCCTGTTAGGGATTCCGAAACGGCAAACAATCAACCTGAAGAACCTGACCGCTGACTGTGCTATCACCTTTCTCACCGGTTCCACTTCTGGCCACTTTGTGAACTTGTCGATTGCGACGTACAAGTACTCAAAGCCCTCGACAGCATGAGGGAAAGGGCCGAGGATATCGAGCCCCCAGACCGAGAAGGGCCAGGACAAAGGGATTGTTTGGAGAGCTTGAGCTGGTTCATGAATTTGCTTTGCATGGAACTGGCACGCTTGACACTTGGTTACTAGTGCAGTTGCATCTTGGAGGGCTTCTTGCCAGAAAAACCCTTGCCGGAAAGCTTTCCCGACAAGTGCCCTTGCGCCAATGTGGTGGCCGCATATGCCTCCGTGTATCTCTGCCAACAGCTTCTGTCCGTCTTCTCCGGAGATGCACTTCAACCTGACATCATTGAGTCTTCTTCTATACAGCTCGTTATCCACGAACTGGTACATACTTGACTGCCTGGATATCTTTTCTATCTCTTCTGGGTCATCGGGAAGTTCTCCAGTTTGCAGAAAATGAACGATCTGCTGCGCCCATGCCGGAGCCCGAGGCTCAACGGCAAGGACTAAAGGCTCGAGGGCTGCTGCGGGAACCCCAGCTTCCACGGCAAGAACCTCCGGTTCTGCCGGAGCGGACGGTCCCCCGGCAAGCTCGCCGGGGCGAGGCTTGTCGGGAACGCTCGCTTCAACTGTACAGATCCGAGGATCTGCAGGAGCAAACAGTTCCTCAGCATTCTGATCATTGATCTTGGGGACCTTGGCGGCGGTTTCAGGAAGATCCGCCGGCAAGTAGTCGCCGGAGACCAACTTTCTCTTCTTGGACTGCCCAATTGATGGTGTAACGGACGGTTGAGTCAGCTTGAGCAGGAAGGTCCCTGGTTCCACAAGTAACTTCATCGCAGCACACTTTGAGAGGCCATCTGCAATGTCATTCTGAGCTCTTGGAACGTGCTCCATTTGCAGACCTTCAAAGTGTTCTTCAAGCTTCCTCACTTCATCTACATAAGCTTCCATCAAAGGGCTCTGGTAGCTCTTGTTAACTTGCCGGACCACCAACTGAGAATCTCCCCGGACAATCAGCTTCTTGATCCCAAGTTCGGCCGCAATCCTGAGGCCGGCAAGCAAGCCTTCATACTCAGCAGTGTTGTTTGTCGCTTGCTCCCTGGGAAAGTGCATCTGGATAACATACTTGAGGTGCTCTCCGGTGGGCGCGATGAGTACCACGCCGGCACCGGCGCCTTGCAGCGAGAAGGCACCATCAAAGTACATTACCCATTCACTTGTCGCTTCTTGTACGGGTACACTTGTCTCTTGGACTTCTTCATCGGGCGTCGGGGTCCATTCAGCTATGAATTCTGCCAAAGCTCGGCTCTGTATGGTTGAAGTACTTTTAAACTTGAGTCCAAAGCTCGACAGCTCCAGTGCCCACTCAACGATCCTGCCTGTTGCTTCTGGATTGTGCAATATCCTCTTCAGCGGAAAGCGAGTGACCACTGTTATCTCATGTGCCTGGAAGTAATGGCGCAGCTTTCTCGAGGCCATGAGGAGGCCGAAAAGCAACTTCTGTACCCCAGAGTGTCTTGATCTAGCCCCCTGCAAGAGGGAACTTACAAAATACACCGGTCGCTGCACCATCTTCTTCCGCACTTCTCCTTGTTCCTGCGCAGAGTTGTCCTTGTCGGGGCCAGAGCCTGTCGGAGCAGCCCCCTGCTTGTCGCTGGATTCGCTTGCCGGTGGTGCAGACTCCTCGTCGGCCTCCCTCTCCGCTACTAACGCAGCACTAACCACCTGGTTGGTTGCCGCTAGGTATAGCAGCAACTTCTCCTGTGGCCTAGGTGCGACAAGTATTGGAGTGGAGGATAGGTACCGTTTCAAGTCTTGCAGCGCTGCCTCCGCTTCCGGAGTCCATTTCATAGGACCTGCCTTCTTCAAAATCTTAAAGAAAGGTAGGGCGCGTTCTGCAGACTTCGAAATGAACATACTGAGGGCAGCCACACAACCTGCAAGTCTCCTGACATCCTTGACGCGCTTCGGGGCTTCTATCTGCTCGATGGCTTTTATCTTGTCGGGGTTGGCTTCAATCCCCCTCTGTGACACAAAGAACCCGAGAAGCTTGCCGGAGGGGACTCCAAAGACGCACTTCTCGGGGTTCAACTTAAGCTGGATCTTGCGCAGATTTTCAAATGTCTCTTCCAAATCTTGGATCAGTGTATCCTTGCTCTTGCTCTTCACCACGATGTCATCCATGTAGGCTTCTACATTTCTGTGGATCTGTGGCTCAAAAGCAGTGTATACTACTCTTGCAAATGTTGAGCCTGCATTCTTCAATCCGAAAGGCATGCGAATAAAGCAATAGGTGCCACATGGAGTAATGAATGCAGTCTTTTCTTCATCTTCCTTGGCCATGAAAATCTGGTGGTAGCCTGAATATGCATCAAGAAAAGAGAGCAGCTCACATCCGGCAGTGGAGTCAACGATCTGGTCAATGCGCGGCAAGGGAAATGGATCCTTGGGACATGCTTTATTCACATCGGTGAAGTCTATACACAGTCTCCACTTCCCATTGGCCTTACGCACGACGACTGGGTTTGCCAACCACGTCGGATGGATCACGCCTCTAACTAGGCCCGCTGCTTCTAGTTTCTTGATTTCTTCGGCAATGAATTCTTGGCGCTCCACGGCTTGCTTTCTGACCTTTTGCTTGACGGGTCGCGCATGAGGACAAACAGCAAGCTTGTGCTCAATCACCTTCCTGGGAACACCGGGGATGTCAGATGGTTGCCAGGCAAACACATCGACATTCGCCCGCAGGAAGGCAACGAGCGCGCTTTCCTGTTTGCTGTCAAGTGTGGCACTGATGGTGAAGGTACCACCAGTGCCGTCCTCCTTGGCGGGCACCTTCTTGGTTGCCGGGGGAGCGGCCATCCCCTTCTTACACTTGCCGGTGGAGCTCGATGGAACGTCCTCAACGGCAGCGCAGCACTCCGAAGAGGTGCGGTTGCCGGAGTGGGCCCCAGAACACTTGCCGGACTTGGTCTTCTTCCCCCCGGGAGCTTCAGCGGCAAGTGTGTCCTTCTCTGCTGCGGCTGTTGCATCCCGATAGATCTTGTCGGCACAGATAAGCGCGTCCTTCTTGTCGCCATGGACAGAGATGACGCTTATCGGCCCTGGCATCTTGAGTATATTATAGGCGTAGTGGGAAGCTGCCATGAACTTGGCGAGGGCGGGACGGCCGAGTATCCCATTATATGGTAATGGGATATCGGCGACGTCGAATGTAATGCGCTCGGTTTTGAAGTTGAGCTCCCCGCCAAAGGTCACCGGCAAGGTAATCTTCCCCTTGGGCTTGCTCCTCCCCGGATTTATTCCTTGAAAAGAATCGGTCTCTTCGAGCTCGCCATCTGGGATCTGGAGTTTCTTGATCACAGCAGAGGAGATCAAGTTCAGCCCGGCCTCGCCGTCAACAAACATTTTGGTGACCTTGATGTTGCGGATGGTGGGTGAGACCAGCATCGGCAAGCACCCGACCGCAGTGGTGCGGTCAGGGTGATCCTCAAGATCAAAAATGATGGGCGTGCTGGACCATTTGAGGAGCCTGCGCGACTCCACGGGCGGCTCTGCTGCATTCACTTCCCGCACCCACTGCTTGAGTTGGCGATGGGAAGTGTGCAGAGAGGCGCCGCCGTCGACGCACAGGACTTCCGTGGCCTTCTGGAACTCCTGCTCGCTGTTATCTTCATCCTCCATGTCATCGTCGTCGTCTTCTTCATCCTTGTCGCGACCCCGGGGAGGCCTATCACCTTGCCGCTGCTTGGCTTTGCCGCGGCGTCCTCCCCGGCCATTGAACGGCCGCTTCTTGCTTGGTTCTCCTCCGCCACCTTGGGCCTTCTTCTTGTCGCGCCGCTCGTACTCAGCTTTCTGCTGCTCGACGAGGTACTCGACGCGTTTGCAGTTGGAGAGGTCGTGGCCCTTGGTGCGGTGGATTTTGCAGTACTGCTTGTCGGAGCCGTCCTGCTTGTCGGCTGCCGCCACAGGGGCAGGCTCCTTGCCGGAGCCGCCAGCCTGTGTTTGCTTGGCAGGAGCCTCCTTGCCAGACTTCTCGACGGCAAGCACTTCCTTCTTGTTCTTTCTTCTGTTGTTCCGCCGCCGGCTCTTCTTCGCCGGGGCGGCGTCGTCGCTGTCGCTTCCCCCTGCGCCGGCATCCTCCCCGGGGAGTCTCCTCCCCTCTTCGGCGCGCGCGCACTTATCATCTAGAGCATAGAGCTCGCTGACATCCCGTATCTTGGTCATGGCCATCTCCTCACGCATGCGGCGGTTACGTACGTTCTGGTGAAACGCACTGATAACCGCAGCAGGGTGGACGTCGGGGATGTTGTGCTGCACGCGGCTGAAGCGCTGGATGTACTTGCGCAGAGGTTCTCCTTCCTTCTGGGCCAGAATGTGGAGATCACTCTCCTGGCCGTGGGGTTTGTGGCCGCCCGTGAAGGCGCCAACAAACTGGTGGCAAAGATCTGCCCAAGAAGAAATGGAGCCTTCCCGCAAGTGCATAAGCCAAGAACGAACGTTCGGCTTAAGCACGAGCGGGAAGTAGTTCACCAATATCTTCTCGTCGCGCCCCCCGGCAGCCTGCACTGCGATTGTGTAAATGCTGAGGAATTCCGAGGGGTGCGTCTTGCCGTCGTACTTCTCCGGTACGTCGGGCTTGAAGTTCTTCATGCTGGGCCACTGGACGCGCCGCAGCTCACGGGTAAACGCAGGGCAACCTGCCGCGTACGGCAAGTCGCCTGGTTCACCGGGCGCGTGCGTGTCGACAGGGTTCCCAGCTCGCTGATCTGATTGTCGCCGAGCTTCTCGGCGGCGCTCGATCGTCGTTCGAGCGTCTTCTTGTCGCCGGTCGTCAAGGACCTGGCGCTGGTCCCGACGAGCCCGCGGATCCGACGACGCCGTGGAGTCGTCGTCGACGTTGATCCGGCGGGGCGACGTCTTCTGTTTCCGCGGCGGGGAGTGCACGGTGGTTGCACCCCCAGCGGTCTTGTCGCCGTCGGCCTTCGTCTTCTCGGCTTGCCGTGGCCGCGAGGTCGCTGGCTGCTGCGGAGAGTCGTTGTTGGCGAAGGCGATCAGGCTCTGGATAGTGGCCCTCCAGTCTTCGGCCTTGTCTGCCGCTGGAGGGAAGTCGATGAGCAGTTGCGCTCTTGCGAGCGCTTCTGCTGGAGAGGAGGGGAGCGGGGGCAAGCGGTGTGAGGAGCGGGATATGCTCGGACTCCTAACGGGGTTAGAAGGAGCAGGATCCCGCCCCGGCGACCGCGCCTTGCTCGTGCCAGGACGATGGCCCGGAGCATCCCGCGAGCCTCCGGTTTGCCCTTGGCCCAGCAAGCGGATGCCACCTCCTGTGGCATGGCGCTGCTGGGTCGTTGTTTGCTGAGATGGACGTGGCGCGTCCACGGAGACCGAGGCTCGGTCGTCCGTCTTGTCCTTGGATTTGGTGGCGCCGTGAGTCTCCTCGCCGGCGACCACCCTTCCGACGGCGTCTCCTCCACCCACCGTTGGTTCCGGTGGTGGCGGATGAGACGCAGACGGGCCTGCGACCTCCGAAACCTTCTTTTTCGGGGCCATGTTGCTGTTGCTGATGAGGTTGATGTAGCTGGAGAGGTTGATGAAGAATGCGCCCGCGTGAACGCCGGATCAGGTTCGCACAACCTCGACGTGCCCCTACCTGGCGCGCCAAAGATGTCGGGGGAAACTGTCCACCACGAGCACCTATGGGACCGGAGCCCCTTGTTCGTGCGGTAAGGGAGCGGAGGGAGCACAAAGGGCAGATCGTGGAGAGCACGCGGGCAGTTTACCCAGGTTCGGGCCGCGATGGACGCGTAAAACCCTACTCCTGCTTAGTTTGTATTGAGTTGGGGAGCTCGGGAGCTTGAAGAACTAGCTACACCGAGCGTATGAGCGATCTAGGTTCCGAACCCTTTCTACGTTGTGCATGGGCCTCCTTTTATAGCTCAAGGGGTCACCGACAGGTGTCAACGTAGGAGAAAGGGTAAAAATGTAATAGTGGTGGTAGTTGTAACAGTGCGGGAACAGTGGGTGAACAGTGCATGAACAGTGGTCATCACCTACTTTGACAGTGGGGGACAAGGGCATTAAATGCTCGTCACCGTCGACCCCAAAAGCGCCCGCCCTTGCGGCTCCGTTTGCCACGGCGATGGCTTTGTCACTGTGGAGTGTCACCGTGTCCCCCAGGCTGCACAGCCATCCGCCACGCGTCCTTGGAATGGCCCCAGGGCGACACGTGGTTTGATGAGCTGGAGCGCGGGCACACAGCTTATCTCCCCCCGGCAAGCACCTTGCCGGGGCCTTGACCTTGCCGGGCTCTGAAGCTTGTCGCTCCCCGGGCCCTGCCGGGGCGCATGCTGCGCCGAGGCATGTCTTCTGAAATGTGATCTTCTAGTCTTCCTGGCAAGTTCCTCTTGCCAGGGTCTTGTGCTAGTGAGGTAATCTTGAGCCTGGGACGGCCTTCCCGGCAAGCTCCACTTGCCGGGGCCTTGAGCTTCTGTCTTGTATACTTTGTTTTTGAATGGCTTTATATGGGGCAGAAAGGTCTCCGGCAAGCACGTGGTAGGCCCTGCCGCGGGGAGCTGCTACTGCCCGTGCCCCAGTTGGGGTACTGAGGTACCCCTACCTTAGTGCTGCACAGCCATCCGCCACGCGTCCCTGGAATGGCCCCAGGGCGACGCGTGGTTTGATGAGCTGGAGCGCGGGCACACAGCTTATCTCCCCCAAGCAAGCACCTTGCCGGGGCCTTGACCTTGCCGGGCCCGGGAGCTTGTCGGGCTCTGAAGCTTGTCGCTCCCCGGGGCCTGCCGGGGCGCATGCTGCGCCGAGGCATGTCTTCTGAAATGTGATCTTCTAGTCTTCCTGGCAAGTTCCTCTTGCCAGGGTCTTGTGCTAGTGAGGTAATATTGAGCCTGGGACGGCCTTCCCGGCAAGCTCCACTTGCCGGGGCCTTGAGCTTCTGTCTTGTATACTTTGTTTTTGAATGGCTTTATATGGGGCAGAAAGGTCTCCGGCAAGCACGTGGTAGGCCCTGCCGCGGGGAGCTGCTACTGCCCGTGCCCCAGTTGGGGTACTGAGGTACCCCTACCTTAGTACACCGACAATAACCTAGTACAAATAATTTTACACTAGAGTTGAACTGGATCTATAAGCTAGTACAAGTAATTTTACACTAGAGTTGACCTAGCTCTATAACCTAGTTCAAATAATTTCACACTAGAGTTGAACTAGCTCTATAAGGTAGTACAAAAAATTGTACAGTAGAGTTGAACTAGCTCTATAAGCTAGTACAAAATTTTTTACACTAGAGTTGAATTAGATCTATAAGCTTGTACAAATAATTTTACACTGCAATAGAACTAGCTCTATAACCTAGTTCAAATAATTTTACAATAGTCTTGAACTAGCTCTATAATCTTGTTCAAGTAATTTTACACTAGAGTTCAACTACCTATATAAGCTAGTACAAATAATTTTACACTAGAGTTGCACTAGCTCTATAACCTAGTACAAAAAAATTACACCAGAGTTGAACTGTCTCTATATGCGAGTTCGAATAATTTTACACTAGACATGAACTAGCTCTATAACCTAGTTCAAGTAATTTTACACTAAAGGTGAACTAGATCTATAAGCTAGTACAAATAATTATACACTAGATTTGATCTATCTCCATAACCTAGTTCCAATTATTTTACACTAGAGTTGAACTATCTCTATAACCTAGTTCCAATTATTTTACACTAGAGTTAAACTATCTCTATATGCGAGTTCAAATAATTTTACACTAGAGATGAACTAGCTCTATAACCTAGTTCAAATAATTTTACACTAGAGTTGAACTAGACTTATAAGCTAGTACAAATAATTTTACACTAGAGTTGAACTAGCTCTAAAAGCTAGTACAAATAATTTTACACTAGAGTTGAACTAGCTCTATAAGCTAGTACAAATGATTTTACACTAGAGTTGAACTAGATCTATACGCTAGTACACATAATTTTACACTAGATTTGAACTATCTCTACAACCTAGTTCAAATAAT
>LR738713.1:505136359-505158750 GCA_902687465.1 Secale cereale
TAGCTCTATAACCTAGTTCAAATAATTTCACACTAGAGTTGAACTAGCTCTATTAGCTAGTACAAATAATTTTACACTAGAGTTGAACTAGCACTATAAGCTAGTACCAAAATTTTTACACTAGAGTTGAACTAGATCTATAAGCTTGTACAAATAATTTACACTACAACTGAACTAGCTCTATAACCTAGATCAAATAATTTTACAATAGTCTTGAACTAGCTCTATAATCTTGTTCAAGTAATTTTACACTAGAGTTGAAATAGCTCTATAAGCTAGTACAAATAATTTTACACTAGAGTAGCACTAGCTCTATAACCTAGTACAAAAAAATTACACCAGAGTTGAACTATCTCTATATGCGAGTTCGAATAATTTTACACTAGACATGAACTAGCTCTATAAGATAGTTCAAGTAATTTTACACTAAAGTTGAACTAGATCTATAAGCTAGTACAAATAATTTTACACTAGATTTGAACTATCTCTATAACCTAGTTCAAATTATTTTACACTAGAGTTGAACTATCTATATAAGCTAGTACAAGTAATTTTACAATAGAGTTGAACTATCTCTATATGCGAGTTCAAATAATTTTACACTAGAGTTGAACTAGCTATATAACCTAGTTCAAATAATTTTACACTAGAGTTGAACTAGCTATATAACCTAGTTCAAATAATTTTACACTAGAGTTGAACTAGCTCTATAAGGTAGTACAAATAATTTTACACTAGAGTTGAACTAGCTCTATAAGCTAGTACAAATGATTTTACACTAGATTTGAACTAGATCTATAAGCTAGTACAAACGATTTTACACTATAGTTGAACTAGATATATATGCTAGTACACATAATTTTACACTAGATTTGAACTATCTCTACAACCTAGTTCAAATAATTTTACACTAGAGTTTAACTAGCTCTATGACCTAGTACAAATATTTTTACACTAAAGTAGAACTAGATATATATGCAAGTACAAATAATTTTACACTAGATTCGAACTAGATATATAACCTAGTTGAAATAATTTTACACTAGAGTTGAACTAGCTATATATAACCTAGTACATATAATTTTACAGTAGAGTTGAACTGGATCTATAAGCTAGTACAAATAATTTTACACTAGAGTTGAACTAGCTCTGTAAGCTAGTACAAATAATTTTACACTAGAGTTGAACTAGATATATAAGCTAGTACACATAATTTTACACTAGATTTGAACTATCTCTATAACCTAGTTCAATATATTTTACACTAGAGTTGAACTATCTATATAAGCTTGTACAAGTAATTTTACACTAGAGTTGAACTATCTCTATATGCGAGTTCAAATAATTTTACACTAGAGTTGAACTAGATTTATAACCTAGTTCGAATAATTTTACACTAGAGTTGAACTAGCCTTATAAGCTAGTACAAATAATTTTACACTAGAGTTGAATTAGCTCTATAAGCTAGTACAAATAATTTTACACTAGAGTTGAAATAGCTATATAACCTATTAAAAATAATTTTACACTAGAGTTGAACTAAATCTATAAGCTAGTACAAATGATTTTACACTAGAGTTGAACTAGATCTATATGCTAGTACACAAAATTTTACACTAGATTTGAACTATGTCGGGGAAACTGGACGCCCACGAACACCTATGGGACCGGAGCCCCTTCTACGTTGCGGTAAGGGAGCGGAGGGAGCACGGAGAGCAGATCGAGGAGCACACGCGGGCAGTTTACCCAGGTTCGGGCCGCGATGACGCGTAAAACCCTACTCCTGCTTTGGTTGTATTTAGTTCTTGGGCTCGGGAGCTTGAAGATCTACAGTACTAGTTACATCGAGCGTGGGAGTGAGCGAGTTTCTAGGATCGAACCCCCTCTACGTTGTGCATGGGCCTCCTTTTATAGCTCAAAGGGGTCACCGACAGGTGTCAACGTAGAGGAGGGTAAAAATGTAAAATCGGTGGTAGTTGGAACAGTACATGAACAGTGTGTAAATAGTGGATGAACAGTGGTCTTCACCTAATCTTGACGGTGGGGGACATAGGCATTGAATGCCCGTCGCCGTCGCCCCAAAAAGTGTCCGTCCATGCGTCTCCGTTCGCCACGGCGATATCCTCGTCACCTTGGCTTGCCACCGTGTACCCCAGGCTGCACAGCCATCTGCCACGTGCCCCTGGAAGGGCCCCAGGGCGACGCGTGGCCAGATGAGCTGGAGCGGAGGGATACAGCATAGGCTTCCCTGGCAAGCACCTTGCCAGGGTCGCAACCTTGCCAGGCCCGGAAGCTTGTCGCGCTCCGGGTCCTGCCGGGGCGCGCGATGCGCGACGATATTCTTCCCTGAAGTGCCGTTCTTTTGGCCTTCCTGGTAAGCTCCTCTTGCCAGGGTCTTGTGCTGGAATGATAACTTTGAGCCTGGAGCGGCCTTCCCGGCAAGCTCCTCTTGCCGGGGTCTTGTCTCTTAACATGCGCGTGGTAAGCCCTGCCACGGGAAGCTGCTACTGCCCGTGCACAAGTTGGGGTACTAAGGTACTCCTACCTTAGTACACCGACAGGAGCCCCCGGGCCTGGGCCACACACGTTGCCGAGCGCTGTTGGGCCAGGCCCAAGACAGTGCACGGGCACACGCGGCCCACGGCAAGCCGTATCCCTCTCCGTATCCGCCGCATCCCTCCCTAACGGCACGCGTCGATTGTGGCTTCGTGGGAGAGATCGTGGCCTGTTCTTTAATGGGAAATGCGGAACGCCCCCCACTTCCCCCTTAAAAGCAGAGGAAGCAGGGGCAGTTTCCCCCCATCGCCTTCATTCTGTCTTGAATCTCCAGAAACCCCCGCCGCTCTCTGCCTTCCCTCGGGTCGACAGAGAGCTGAGCCCCTCCTTTCTCCGCCGTCCCCAGCATCCACGGCGTCGTCGACCTCCTCGCCTCCTCCCTCGCCGCCCCCGCCATGGCTCCGAAAAGCGACAAGGCGAAGAGCGACAAGGCGAAGAAGGAGAAGTCCGAGCAGGCGGCGAAGCTGGCAGCCATGCAAAGAAGGAGGGTGGTCTTCCCGCCGAGGCTCGGCGCGAGGGAGCTGCGGGACAAGTATTACTTGCTCTGGGCGAGGGAGACGAAAGCTCATCCCCGCACCAGAGTCTTCCCCGCCGTCGCCGTCGACATGTTCCCGGGAGGTTACTACTACTTTGCTGCATTTTTTCACTGCGGTCTCTGCCCTCCGTACACGGAGTTCTTCTGTGATGTGATGAACACGTACGGCCTCCACCTCCTAGATTTCACCCCCAACGCCGTCCTTACGATGGCCGTTTTCGCACATCTGTGCGAAAACTTTGTCGGGGTCCACCCAAATGTAGCTCTTTTCCGCCACTTCTTCACGCCTAGAGTAGAGTCCGGATCCCCACTCTCCGGCGGCATCTCCTGGATCCTCAGGCCGAACAAGAAGGAGGCGTACTTGAAAGGGGAGCTTCGCGGCAAGTGGGAGGAATGGAGAGCTGACTGGTGCTGGGTCTTGGAAGAGGAGCCCCAGCAGTTTACTTCGCCGCGCCAGACTGGCATAGTGCGCGGCAAGGATTGGAGTGAGTTGGCCCCGGAGGACGACAAGCTTGAGATTGCCTTGACTAGGATTCTTCGCCTCCGGGCCGCCAACCTGACTGTAGGTGAAGTTGGGGCCGATTTTCTCCGCCGCCGCATTGCGCCCCTGCAGGAAAGGCAGAGGCCTGCCTGGGAGTTCGGCAATGAGGCAGATCGTATGGGGCTGCGCCCCGGGCTGAACTATAATTTCACTGTCTTGGAGCTGAAGGGGATGGTCCGGGAGCTGTTTAAGCATGACCCCAACCACCCGGAGTGGTTCAGACCATCCCGAGGAGTGGTGCCGTTGTGCAATAACACCGCCCTCAGCGCCATACGCGCGGTGATGCCCGAGTGCGACTCCCACGGGGTCGTCCCCACTTGGCTGGTGCCTTCAGCGCAGACCGTGCAAGCCTTCTTCGACAACTTGGTCGAAAAGCCCCACAATGCCGAAGAGAAGAAGAGCCTCACCCGGGAGACCACCGAGCGGGATGTAGCATACATTGCCTCCAGAATGGAGGAGGCCGCCGCAGCTGCGGCTGCGGGTGAATTTGGATATACTGTGGACGAAGCAGAGGCAGCAGACGCGGTGAACCAAGCCGAGGAGGCGGAAATCCTCAAGCTGCTGAAGATTGCCCCCGAGGAGTTCGCCGGGGAGCCTTCCGGGAAGCTTGTCGGGGCGAGCGAGGTTGCCGGGGCGAGCGAGGCCGCCGGGCAGGGTACCGAGTCCAGCGGGCCCGCCGAGCAGGAGGAGGACGCCGAGTTCGGAGATTCTGACGAAGACTCTGGGGGGTCTCTGAATCTTGACGACGACGCCTCATCATCCTCGGAGAACTCTCCGCCACCACCAAGCCCAAGCCCTCCGCCGCAACCGAAGAAGCGCCTCCACAAGGCCGTCGAGACGGTGAGGCCGACGACGCCCCAACAACGACCGCAGCGCCGGGCGACGCGCGCCACCACGACGAGCAAGGTCGTCAAGGAGGCGCCCCGTGCCCGAGCAACAAGCAGAGGGGGGTCTTCCCGGAGTGACTCCGGGGTACCTTCTGCTCCTCGGTCCTCAGCGACAACCGGTGCTGGGTCTTCACAGCCCGCAGCTCCGGAGCCCGCCAAGCGCCCGAGGGAGCCCTCTCCTCCAGCTCTTCGCGCTGGAGCACATGAGGCGGGATTTGACTTCTCCGCTCTCAGCTCCGACGAAGAGGAGGAAGAGTAAGTACTTGCAATTTTCATTTCCTTTGATTTTGTCTTGATTTCTCTTGCTTGGTTCTGATCTTGTTTTGGCTTCCAGGACCTTGACCCAATGGATGGCGAAGAGGGCCAAGATCCCTGTGGTCGATATCGAGGACGACGAACCCGTCGCAGCAGCAGGAGATGCGCCAGCGACAGACATGCTGGATCAGCCTGCTGCTCCGAGGAGCAACCCCCAGCGCAACCCCCAGCATAAGTCCGGTGTTCATTTTTCTGCTTGACAAGCGCGCTTGAGGTTATTGTCCGTACTGATGTCTTGTTGTTTTGTGCAGAAGTGGAGCCGCAGCCGCAGGAGCACCAGGAGGTCGCCCCCGACGAGCCACTTGTTCCACCTTCCCCGCCAAGGATGAGCCCCCCAGCAAGGGATGGCACTCCGCCAAGGACGGGTACTCCGCCAAGGGCGAGCACCCCGCCAAGGGCAAGTAGCCCGATAAGGGTGAGCACCCCGCCTAGGGAGGGCGCAAGCGGCCCTCCGCCAGCAGGGGCCACTTCTACGCCGCTAAGGGAGAGCTCCCCGCCGAGAGACCCCGTCATCGAAGAGGCCCGCGCAGGTAAACCCTTGTACTTTCTTCTTCTTGGATTCTTCTTTTTGGATATTTGCTTGACAAATCTTTCTTTTCTTTTTCTTCTACTAGATCCGCCCGCCCCGGAGTCGATGGAGACTGAGACCATCGCTGAGGAGGAGGTGCGTGGCGACCATGGCGATGCCACCGCCGCAGAGGGAACGGTTGGCGTCGATGAGCCAGCCGCCGAGGAGACCGCTCCGACCGCCGACGCCGCGTCTGGGGAAGGGACCGGCGGCCGCACTGCTGGCCCAGAGGCCACAGGAGCGCCGGACACTGCACCGGCCGCCGATCCTTCCGCTTCAGCGGCTGGGTCGGGCGTTTATCTGGAGGCCGCCAACGGGGTATTCATTCAAGTCCCGTGGGCGTCCTCATCAAGGGCACCCGCGGAGGGAGAGACGTTCGGCGGAGAAGTCCTCGCCTCTGCCGGATTGAAGGTTGTTGATGCGCCCGGCAGCAGCGACGAGCCCGAAGAGGAGCGGCTCCTTCGCCGGCTCCTGGCCTTGTACCGGGCCAGGCAGGCGAAGTTGGAGTCTCGGGAGGCTCTGGCTGTCAAGGCTGGTGCTGACCTGGAGAAGCGCGCCACGGAGCTCCGTGCCGCCAACCAGGCGGCCCTCCGGAACTTGGCGGAGGAGCGCGAAGAGCTTGCCGGGGCGCAGCAAGCATTTGTCCTCGAAAAGGCCGAGGTCGAGGAGGAGCAGCGACTGGCCGCCGAGGATCTGTCTCAGCGGGAAGGAGAACTCAACCAGCGGAAGGTCGACCTCGACAACCATGAGGATGACCTCACCGCCCGGGAGCAAGCCATCGGCGGGGCTCTGCAGGAGGCGAGGGACGCCGCTGCTGCCGCGGAGACTGCCAAGAAGGATCTGGAGGCCTGGGAGGCGCAGATGGAGCTGTTCTTGAAGGCGAGTGAAGACAGGGTCACCGCGCTCAACGTGGCGCGGGAGAAAAACGCTGACACCAACTCGGAGCTGCAAATCCGCCTCTCCGAGAGGGGCAAAGAGCTTACTGATGCTAGGGACTCCATTGCTGATTTAGAGCTGAAGGTCTCCAGCCTTACTGACTCGCTTGACGGTGCCCGGGACCGCGAGACGAAGCTGAAGGACGATCTCCGCACGGAGAGGGCCCTGCTGGAAAGCACCGCCGTCTCGCAAAACCACTTCCAGCAGACGGTGGAGCGATGGACTGAGGACCTCGTCACCTCCGCCGCCAACATCGACATGGAGATGATGGCGTTGAGGGCGGAGCATCTCGTGTACTCCCCCGACGAGAACCTCCCTCACAACGCCAAACTGAGTCTGTTCTTCAGGGGAGTGGCGCCGGCGCTTGCGCGGCTGCGGGAGAAGATCCCCGTGCAGCTGGCCGATGAGGCGCGCCGGCTTTGCATGGGCACCATGGAGCGGGTGCTGTCGAAGATCGTCTACCGCAACCCTGGGATCAACCTCGTCAACGTCCTCCGGACCTTGCCGCCCGAAGCTGACCAGGAGGCGTTGAAGGCCCAAGTCACCCACATCGTAGCCAAGGTGGGCAAGATCCAGAGGATTGACGGAGACCGCGGATACTAGGCACCTTGCTTCCCTCACCGCTGCCAATTAAGTCATAGGCAGTAGTTGTTTAGAACAGCGGCAAGTTATCTCTGTAATATATACTTTTATTTTGGGTAATCAATGCAGTGTTATCTCCCTTGCTTTTGGTCCTTCACTTTGTATGCTTTTCACCCTACGCTTTTTAGGGGAACTTGCCGGTAAGGGGCCCTTGCCGCGAGCGCTGAGTGCGGGACTCTTAGCAGCCTGCTAGCAAAGACCTTGTCGGCAAGAAACCTTGCCGCAGCTAGTCGCAGCACACTTAGATTGCTGAGCGAACTCGAAAACGAAGTAAGGGCGCGACACTTGTCGCAGCTCAATTAAGCCGTTGAGCGTGCTCGAAACAAAGTAAGGGTGCGGCTAGCCACGGGTAGGTTCCTCCGCGCACAGGTTTTCCATACAAAGTGTGGTTGTTCAAGGAAGATAACTAAAATTTAAAAATTTGAATGCTCAAACTTTGGTAACTTAGCTTTCATTGGGTTGTTTACTTCCCGGCAAGACTTTTCTTTCTTGAACAGCACTTGGTCCATACTTCTATCTCTTTTCCCCCCGGCAAACTTGTGCGCGAGGAACACTCCTTCTGTTTCAGAGAGAAAGACAAAAGAGAAGGAAATACAAGTACGGAGCCTTGCGGCTTGTTACTGCTTACCGGGAGTGTGTGCTGCACGAAATGTCAGATGATAAATGCAAGCAAAAGGAGAAGCACGAAATGACAAATGGTGCGAAGCACAAAAGTTTTACTGATGCACGGGGTCTGCGCCCAGCTTTGTACAAAGGTTTACATGCGACAGCAGCAAGACTTGTACAAAAGGTGGTTGCTGGAGCGGATCACGGCAACCGTGCCTTATGGGTGAAACTTGCGAAGATGCTCTATGTTCCAGGAGTTGCTCACCGGTAGGCCTTCTTCGGTCTCAAGGCGGACAGCGCCGGGCCTTGTGACTTGTCTCACCCGATAAGGGCCTTCCCACTTCGGCGTCAACTTGTTGGAGTTCTTGGCAGATTGAACGCGCCGAAGAACAAGGTCTCCTTCCTCGAGACTCCTGGCCTTGACCTTGTGGCTATGATAGCGACGCAAGGCTTGCTGGTATCGAGCAGCTCGTACAGCAGCCTGGAGATGTTCCTCCTCGAGGAGCAATGCATCATCTTGTCGCAGTTGCTCTTGCTCGAGCTCGTCATAAGCGAGTACTCGAGGAGATCTGTATACGAGTTCCGTGGGGAGAACTGCCTCTGCTCCATAGACAAGAGCAAAGGGTGTCTGTCCGGTGGCTCGATTTGGTGTCGTCCTGATTGACCAAAGAGGCGCCGGCAACTCCTCTATCCAGTTTCTTCCACACTTGTGCAGCCTGTCAAAGGTTCTTGTCTTCAGTCCGCGCAGCACTTCAGCGTTTTCCCTCTCCGCTTGACCATTGCTCCTTGGGTGAGCAACAGAAGCGAAGCAGACCTTGGCGCCACGGTCTTGGACGTATTGCATGAAGGTGCAGCTTGTGAACTGTGTGCCGTTGTCGGTGATGATCCTGTTAGGGATCCCGAAACGGCAAACTATTGATCTGAAGAACCTGACTGCTGACTGGGCTGTCACCTTTCTCACTGGTTCCACTTCCGGCCACTTTGTGAACTTGTCGATTGCGACGTACAAGTACTCAAAGCCCCCGACAGCGCGGGGAAAGGGGCCGAGGATGTCGAGCCCCCAGACCGAGAAGGGCCAGGACAAAGGGATCGTCTGGAGAGCTTGAGCTGGCTGGTGAATTTGCTTGGCATGGAACTGGCACGCTTCACACTTGGTTACTTGTGCAGTTGCATCTTGGAGGGCTTCTGGCCAAAAGAAACCTTGCCGGAATGCCTTCCCGGCAAGTGCTCTTGCGCCAATGTGGTGACCACATAAGCCTCCGTGTATCTGTGCCAACAGCTTTTGTCCATCTTCCCGGGAAATGCACTTCAATCTGACACCATTGAGTCTTCTTCTGTATAGTTCGTTGCCAACGAACTGGTACATACTTGACTGCCTGGTTATCCTCTCTATCTCTTCTGGTTCTTCGGGAAGTTCTCCAGTCTGAAGAAAACGGACGATTTGCTGTGCCCATGCTGGAGCTTGAGGCTCAACAACAAGGACTAAAGGCATCAGGGCTGCTGCGGGAACCTCAGCTTCTACGGCAAGAACCTGCGGCTCTGCCGGAGCTGAGGGTTCCCCGGCAAGCCTGCCGGGGCAAGGCTTGTCGGGAACACCTGCTTCAACTTTACAGACCCGTGGGTCCGCAGGAGCAGACTGTTCCTCAGCACTTTGGTTGCTGATCTTGGGGACCTTGGCGGCGGCTTCGGGAAGACCCGCCGGCAAGTAGTCACCGGAGACCAACTTCCTCTTCTTGCACTGCCCAACTGACGGTGTAACGGATGGCTGAGTTAGCTTGAGCACGAAGATCCCTGGTTCCACAGGTAACTTCGTTGCAGCACACTTTGAAAGGCCATCTGCGATGTCATTCTGAGCTCTTGGAACGTGCTCCATCTGTAGGCCTTCAAAGTGTTCTTCAAGCTTCCTCACTTCATCGACATAAGCTTCCATCAGAGGGCTCTGGTAACTCTTGTTTACTTGTCGGACCACCAACTGTGAGTCTCCCCGCACAATCAACCTCTTGATCCCAAGTTCGGCCGCAATTCTGAGACCGGCAAGCAGACCTTCATACTCGGCAGTATTGTTTGTCGCTTGCTCCTTGGGAAAGTGCATTTGAACAACATACTTGAGGTGCTCTCTGGTGGGTGCTATATGTAACACGCCAGCGCCGGCGCCTTGCAGCGAGAAGGCACCATCGAAGTACATTATCCACTCCTTGCTTGCTTCTTGGACGGGGATGCTTGTCTCTGGGACTTCTTCATCTGGTGTTGGGGTCCATTCTGCTATAAACTCTGCCAAAGCTCCGCTCTATATAGTTGAAGTACTCTCAAACTTGAGGCCAAAGCTTGACAGCTCCAGTGCCCACTCGACGATCCTGCCTGTTGCTTCTGGATTTTGCAATATCCTCTTCAAGGGAAAGTGAGTGACCACTGTTATCTCATGTGCCTGGAAGTAATGGCGCAGCTTTCTTGAGGCCATGAGGAGGCCGAAAAGTAATTTCTGCACTCCAGAGTATCTTGACCTAGCCCCCTGCAAGAGGGAACTTACAAAATAAACTGGGCGCTGCACCATCTTCCTTCGCACTTCTCCTTGTTCCTGCGCAGACTTGTCCTTGTCGGGGCCAGAGCTTGTCGGGGAAGCCCCCTGCTTGCCGCTGGATGCGCTTGCCGGGGATGTGGGTTCCTCATCCGCCTCCCTCTCCGCTACTAACACAGCACTAACCACTTGGTTGGTAGCCGCTAAGTACAGCAGCAACTTCTCTTGTGGCTTAGGTGCGACAAGTATTGGAGTGGAGGATAGGTATCCTTTCAAGTCTTGCAGCGCAGCCTCCGGTTCCGGAGTCCATTTCATAGGACCTGCCTTTTTCAAGATTTTGAAGAAAGGCAGGGCGCATTCTGCAGACTTTGAAATGAACCTGCTGAGGGCAGCCACACAACCAGCAAGTCTTCTTACGTCCTTGACGCGCTTTGGGGCTTCAATCTGCTCGATGGCTTTAATCTTGTCGGGATTGGCTTCAATCCCCCTCTGGGACACGAAGAACCCAAGAAGTTTGCCGGAGGGGACTCCGAAGACGCACTTCTCGGGGTTCAACTTGAGTTGTATCTTGCGCAGATTCTCAAAGGTTTCTTCTATGTCTTGAATCAGGGTGTCCTTGCTCTTGCTCTTGACTACTATATCATCCATGTAGGCTTCTACATTCTTGTGTATCTGTGGCTCAAAAGCAGTGTGTACCACCCTTGCAAATGTTCAGCCTGCATTCTTCAATCCAAAGGGCATGCGTATGAAGCAATATGTGCCACATGGAGTAATGAATGCAGTCTTTTCCTCATCTTCCTCAGCCATGAATATCTGGTGGTAACCTGAGTATGCATCGAGAAATGAAAGCAACTCACATCCAGCCGTGGAGTCAACAATCTGGTCGATGCGCGGCAAGGGAAATGGATCCTTAGGACAAGCTTTATTCACATCGGTGAAGTCTATACAAAGTCTCCACTTCCCATTAGCCTTGCGCACGACAACTGGATTGGCCAACCACGTGGGATGTAGTACACCTCTAACCAGGCCTGCTGCTTCCAACTTCTTGATTTCTTCATCTATGAACTCTTGGCGCTCCACGGCTTGCTTCCTGACCTTCTGCTTGACGGGCCGCGCATGAGGACAAACAGCAAGCTTGTGCTCAATTACCTTCCTGGGAACGCCGGGGATGTCAGACGGTTGCCACGCAAACACGTCCACATTCGCCCACAGGAAGGCAACGAGCGCGCTTTCCTATTTGGGGTCAAGTGTAGCACTGATGGTGAAGGTACCACCAGTGTCGTCCTCGTTGGCGGACACCCTCTTGGTTGCCGGTGGAGCTGCCATTCCTTTCTTGCACTTGCCGGTGGAGCTCGATGGTGCGTCCTCGATGGCAGTGCAGCACTCCGAAGAGGTGCGTTTGCCGGAGTGGGCCCCAGAGCTCTTGCCGGACTTGGTCTTAGTCTTCCCCCCGGGAGCTTCAGCGGCAAGTGTTTTGCTATCTGCAGCGGCTGCTGCATCCCGGTATATCTTGTCGGCGCAAATAAGCGCATCTTTCTTGTCGTCGGGGACAGAGATGACGCTTATCGGCCCTGGCATCTTTAGCATGTTATATGCGTAGTGGGAAGCTGCCATGAACTTGGCGAGCGCAGGACGGCCAAGTATCCCATTGTATGGCAACGGGATATCGGCAACGTCAAACGTGATCCTCTCCATCCTGAAGTTGAGCTCCCCACCAAAGGTCACTGGCAGTGTAACCTTCCCCTTCGGCTTGCTCCTCCCCGGGTTGATTCCTTGGAACGTACCGGTCTCCTCGAGCTCGCTGTCGGGGATCTGCAGTTTCTTGATCACAGCGGAGGAAATCAAGTTGAGGCCGGCCCCGCCGTCAACCAACATCTTGGTGACCTTGAGGTTGCGGATAGTTGGTGAAACCAACATCGGCAAGCACCCGACCGCGGTTGTGCGGTCAGGGTGATCCTCAAGGTCGAAGATGATGGGCGTGTCGGACCATTTCAGGAGCCTGCGCGACTCGACGGGTGGCTCAGCTGCATTCACTTCCCGCACCCATTGCTTGAGTTGGTGGTGGGAAGTGTGCAGAAAGGCACCTCCATCGACGCACAGAACTTATGTGGCCTTCTAGATCTCCTGCTCGCTGTTGTCTCCTTCATCCATATCCTCATCATCGTCCTCGTCTTCATCCTAGTTGCGGCCCCGGGGAGGTCTGTCTCCTTGCCGCTGCTTGGCCTTGCCGCGGCGTCCTCCCCGGCCATTGAACGGACGCTTCTTGCTGGGCTCTCCTCCGCCACCTTCGACCTTCTCCTTATCACGACGCTCGTATTCAGCCTTCTGCTGTTCTACGAGGTACTCTACCCACTTGCAGTTCTGGAGATCGTGGCCCTTGGTGCGGTGGATCTTGCAGTACTGCTTGTCGGAGCCGTCCTGCTTGTCGGCTGCCGCTACAGGGGCGGGCTCCTTGCCGGAGCCACCAGCCTGTGTCTTCTTGGCGGGAGCCTCCTTGCCGGACTGCTCGACAACCAGTACCTCCTTGTTCTTCTTTTTCCTGTTGTTCTTTCCTTGCCGGGGCGGCATCCTCACTGTCACTTCCTCCTGCGCCGGTATCCTCTCCGGGGAGTCTTCTCCCCTCTTCAGCACGGGCACACTTGTCAGCCAGAGCGTAAAGCTCGCTGACATCCCGGATCTTGGTCATGGCCATCTCCTCCCTCATTCGGCTGTTACGCACGTTCTGGTGGAACGCGCTGATAACCGCGGCAAGGTGGACGTCGGGAATATTGTGCTGAACGCGGCTGAACCTTTGGATGTATTTGCGCAGGGACTCTCCCTCCTTCTGGGCAAGGATATGAAGATCGCTCTCCTGGCCGTGGGTTTGTGGCCGCCCGTGAAGGCGCCGACAAACTGGTGTCACAAATCTGCCCATGAAGAGATGGAGTTCTCCAGCAAGTGCATAAGCCAAGACCTGACGTTTGGCTTAAGCACGAGCGGGAAGTAGTTGGCTAGGATCTTCTCGTCGCGTCCCCCGGCAGCCTGCACCGCAATGGTGTAGATGCTGAGGAACTCCGAGGGGTGTGTCTTGCCGTCGTACTTCTCGGGTACGTCGGGCTTAAAATTCTTCATGCTCGGCCACTAGACTTGCCGCAGCTCTCGGGTGAACGCAGGGCAACCTGCCGCGTACGGCAAGTCACCTGGTTCACCGGGCGCGTGCATGTCGACAGCGGTCCCAGCGCGCTGATCGGACTGTCTTCGAGCTTTTCTTCGACGCTCGATGCGGGTTCGAGCGTCCTCTTGTCGCCTGTCGTCGAGGACTTGGCGCTGATCGTGGCGAGCCCGCGGATCCGACGACGCCGTGGAGTCGTCGTCGACGTTGATCCGGCGGGGCGGCGTTTTCTGCTTCCGTGGCGGGGAGTGCACGGTAGTTGCACCCCCGGCGGTCTTGTCTCCATCGGCCTTCGCTTGGTCAACTTGCCGCGGCCGTGAAGTTGCCTGCTGCTGCGGCGCATCGTTGTTGGCGAAGGCGATGAGGCTCTGGATCGTCGCCCTCCAGTCTTCGGCCTTGTCCGCCGCTGGAGGGAAGTCGAGGAGCAGCTGAGCCCTAGCCAGGGCTTCTGCTGGAGAGGAGGGAAACGGCGGCGAACGGTGCGAGGAGCGGGACACGCTCGGACTTCTAACGGCGTTAGAAGGAGCATGTTCCCGTCCCGGCGACCGCGCCTTGCTCGTGTCGGGACGTTGGCCTTGAGCGTCCCGTGACTCGCCGGCCTGGCCACGTCCCAGCAAGCGTATGGTACGTCCGGTACCACGTCGCTGCTGGTCTGGCACCTCCTGAGAGGGACGTGGTGCGTGTACGGACACCGAGACCTTGGAGTTCGCCCGGTCGTCCGTCTTGTCCTTGGACTTGGTGGCGCCGTGAGTGTCCCCACCGGCGTCCACCCTTCCGCCGGCGCCTCCCCCACCAACCGTCGGCTCTGGTGGTGGTGGGATCGACGCGGACGGGCCTCCGACCTCCGAAGCCTTCTTCTTCGGAGGCATGTTGATGTAGTCGATGAGGTTGATGAAGCTGGTGAAGTTGCTGAAGGTTGCGCCCGCGTGAGCGCCGGATCAGGTTCGCACAACCTCGACGCCCCCTACCTGGCGTGCCAAAGATGTCGGGGAAACTGGACGCCCACGAACACCTATGGGACCGGAGCCCCTTCTACGTTGCGGTAAGGGAGCAGAGGGAGCACGGAGAGCAGATCGAGGAGCACACGCGGGCAGTTTACCCAGGTTCAGGCCGCGATGACGCGTAAAACCCTACTCCTGCTTTGGTTGTATTTAGTTCTTGGGCTCGGGAGCTTGAAGATCTATAGTACTAGCTACACCGAGCGTGGGAGTGAGCGAGTTTCTAGGATCGAACCCCCTCTACGTTGTGCATGGGCCTCCTTTTATAGCTCAAAGGGGTCACCGACAGGTGTCAACGTAGAGGAGGGTAAAAATGTAAAATCGGTGGTAGTTGCAACAGTACATGAACAGTGTGTAAATAGTGGATAAACAGTGGTCTTCACCTAATCTTGACGGTGGGGGACAAAGGCATTGAATGCCCGTCGCCGTCGCCCCAAAAAGTGTCCGTCCATGCGTCCCCGTTCGCCACGACGATATCCTCGTTACCGTGGCTTGCCACCGTGTACTCCAGGCTGCACAGGCATCTGCCACGTGCCCCTGGAAGGGCCCCAGGGCGACGCGTGGCCAGATGAGCTGGAGCGGAGGGACACAGCATGTAACACCCCAAAATTTAACCATGTTTTATTAATTAAAATTTTGCCAGGAAATTAAATTTTTCTTTTCTGGATATTTTCTTCTGATTTCAGAACCATTTCTTTCTTCTGAATTGTGGAATGTTTCCCTCAAGGGGGGAAACCTTTCAAGAATATTGTTGGACTTGTATACCTTCTCAAGATCATTTCTTTTATCAGTGGAAATATTTCTGTAAATATTTCCCTAAAAACTTTATTGCTTTTATTTGGTTTCTCATAAGTTTTTGAGTCTCTTTTGCACTGCAACCCTTTTATAAATTCATTTAAAAATTCCACCAAAATTTGGGGATGTTGGTAGAAGTATATAATTCATTTCTATGCAAAAACCCAATGGTGTTATTTGGAAAAATTGAGCAAACCATCCTCATTTGTGTTCTGGTCCAGTTTAGTGGTTTGTACTACAGCTCCATTTTTGCTTGCCCTTTTGCCCCAAAATTTTTCTCCTGCTTATAGTCCACCCTACCAAACTCTTAAATCCAGGAAATTGGACCCATTGGGATACTTTTGGTGCATGCAATGATAGTTTTTCTTTTCTGTCCAGAATTGTATTTTGACAATAGTTGCATTACTAAGTTTCTTGTTTATCCAATCCAACTTCACCATCATATTTCTCTCCTAAAGAGACCCCATTCTGCCAATTTGCATCTCTAGCAAAGCTCTACAGGTGGCTCTGGCATTATGTCGAACGCCTATAGTGCATGGCCAGTTTTGGCATGCTCTTAAGTTTGCACTGTGATTTTACCCCTCTGGACTAACCAGCATGTCCACTAATCCCCTAGCCACCTCTAGCCTTGTTCTGTTAATTTGCATCATCACCCAAGCCCTCTAGGCCACCCTGGCATTCGGTCGAGCATGTAGCATGCGTGCTCTGGGCGCGCCCAGAGCGCATGTTTAGCACGCGCGCGCAACCGAGTCGCCGCGTTCGCTTGACCCCGCGCCCCTGGCTTGTGCTTACCCGCAGGGCCGAGCCCCATGCTCATCCGTTCGTCCGTGCCACTCTGCTACCCCTGGCACCCCACAGCGCCGCCACAGCAAGATTCTTGGCGCTACGCCGGCGACGGCAACAGGCCTCCTGCCATGGCAGCACCGCCCCAGCCATGCGTGTGCGCCAGCTGCCCCTTGCACAGCGCGATCACATCCGCGAGGACACTGCAGCCACCACTAGCCTTCGCCACGTCGCCCTGGCCGCGCCGCAGAGCCGCCGCCGCTAGCAGCCGTAGCCACCGACGATGCCCGTGAGCGTCCACACCGTGGACGGCGCCGCCCAAGCCACCGCAGGCCGCCACCTCACCCTCAGGGCAGCACGAGCTTATCCGCAACGCCGTCCCCTAGTGCCGACCACCCTGACACCCTGCCATCGCCGGAAAACGACGCGCCGACGATCTTATCCTCGGCCATGGCGCGAACCGACGTCGCCCGCCTATATAAGGCAACCCCGAGCTCGTCCGAGACCCCAAGCAGCCTCCAGTCCACCGTAGCTAGCTCCCCTCGTAGTGGTTCAACCGGAAGAAGCTATCTCCTCCATCTCCGGCAACCACGGCCGCCGCCATGCGCCGGCAACATTCGCCGTGACCAGGCCCTCCCCCACCCATCCAGTGCCTCCATTGGTTTCCCCTTGACACCACGAAGCTCCCCAACCACTCAACCGAGCTCCAGCACCACCGTAGCCATTTTCCCCTTTCCTCCCGAAACGCCGTCCGCCGCAGCGCTCGCCGCCGGCGACTCCCTCCACTCCCGCGGACCTAGCAACAACCGGAAGGACCGCCAGGACCTGCTGGATCCATCCCCGCACTCGAACGCCCTCGGGGCGCCACCGTTCGCCGGCGTTGATCGCCGGAGCTCCGCCTCCTTTCGGCCAGAGGAGGGAGAAGACTGGTTGGACCAGTCAAACCTGACGGGTGGACCCTCGGGCCCACCGTCAGTGGCTCTGGTCGTCCCGCCGAGGCGCTTAAGTGGAGGCGTAAAGCCCGAAGTACGTCTCCCCCTCTCAGAAGCGTATTCCGAACCGATGCGTTTTCCTTTTTCTGGTTTTAATAAAACAGAATTTTGACTAAACTTTGACTGGGCATATCTTTTTAAATAAAACTCCAAATGAGTTGATTCTTTTTCCTACCACTCTCAAATTTCATCTAGTTTATTTTAGGATTTATTTCAAAAATAATTAGGACAACTTTTTGTACTGTTTTTAAAGTTATGTTGATTTGAATATTTTCAAAAATAGGAATTTGGAGGGAAGATCAAAACTTTCAAAAGTTTTGGAGTGCCCTCACCTCTCTGCACCTTGAAGGCAAGCATTCTGAACCCCGGCATAATATTATTGTGTGTTGTTTGACACGTTTACAACCCCACCTTGACACTGAGTACTAGTTATTTTATGTGATGGTATGATCATGCTCATGAGTGCATGATGAAGATTCCTGGCTGTTGGAAATTGATATACTGGTGATAGTATCCACCCTCGTCTACCTCTCATGCCTACTGGAAGGAATCCGGGAAAGTCTCTGTCTTGGGTAGACACGAACTTGCTACTGATATTTCGTTGAGACGAGTATAGTCAGTAAGGCATGTTGAGGTATGATAAGTGGTGATTCTGTCTGTTGGTGTGAGATATATTTACTATGCTAATCACGCAGGTGATACTTTAACCTCCTGAGTCGACCATAGATCGAGTCTTGTTCCGGTAACCCCCATACTGTTTCGTACTACCACTTGTCCCTGCCGCAGGTAGGGTACAGTCCAGTAAGTTGTCAACCCCTTTCTTGGCACACACCGTACAGAGAGGCCATGGTGGAAGATACCGGCTGCATCCGGTAGGCATGCCACCTGGTCCGGGGGCATGGGTGTTTCCGGTTGGAGCCGAGGGGGTAGCTCCCCTAGTTCGCGCGCATTATAAATTCTGTGATCCCATGCTACTCGAGGTTGTAGCCTCCCCACTTAGAGTTTTACTCAACAGGTGTCGTGGGTGATTCCAGACACCGGTAAGTTAAGCTGGTGTGTGCGGGTCAGGTGTGTTTTCAACTAAAAGACCGTAAATGGAATTAGTCCCGGTGGACTAAAGGAAACCGTTACTCGTGGGTAAAGAGTACACCCTCTGCAGAGGTTATATCTATTCGAATAGCCGTGTCCGCGGTTAAGGATTACAGTCTGGGATGGGTCAAGTGTCGGTCTTAGTGTCGGTCTTCGGAGGAAAACCCCTAAGCCAGAACATGGATCATAACCTGTGACTTGTGAGGATTATGACTATTATTATTATGGACTAACCACTTGTATTGTTTGAATTATTGAGTATCCCTGGGATGGTTCTACCTCCTGGATATTTCATATAAGCCCTTTATGTGGTGTCGCTCAGACGCCCGACTGTGGCGTGCTTGTGTTTTATTTTTCATATAAGCCCTTTATGTGGTGTCGCTCAGACGCCCGACTGTGGCATGCTTGTGTTTTATTTTTCATATAAGCCCTTTATGTGGTGTCGCTCAGACGCCCGACTGTGGCATGTTTGTTTTTATTCTCTTTATAAGCCCTTTATGAGACGTCGCTCAGATGTCCGACTGAGGCATGTTTTATTTTATTATCCTTTCGAGGCGTCGCTCCAGACACCCGATCGGTGCATTTTATTTTTGTTCTTGATTACTTATCCATGGTTTATAAGAATAACATGCTTGCGTCATGAATTTTTATTTCGCGACTAACGAAGTGATCATAGAATATTTCAGAGCATGAATGTCATTTGTTATATTTTACCTGTGTTCATAATGTTTGCGAGTACATTCAAAGTACTCACTGGCTTGTCCCTGGCTATTGTCTTGGCCAGATTTCTTGCTTGGAGAGGAGCGCTGCGATGGCAGCCCCGGAACCTAGGCAACGGTGATAGCAGCCTCGCGAAGATAGGAATTATCCAGGTCAGCTGTTCCTGTGGGAAATGGAGTCCCATAGACGCTGATGTATCGCAAACCGCTTCCGCCATCAACCACTAGAACCCCTTTTGTTGTACTCATGGACCAGAATGGTCTTGTACTACATATTTTGTATTTTGCTTGGAATTTCTGTATCAAGTTTGTGTCTCATCAGCTAACAGTAATCCTGGGGCTGGTGAGCACAAGGGCCGTTTACTGGGAAATTAATATCCCGGAAAACCGGTCCTGACAACCTTGGTATCAGAGCCAGGCTGACCATTGGCTAATCCTATCTTAGCCAGGTCAATAAACCTAGGTTAACCAAACCACCAAACCTTATTCTAGACCCAGCCATATCCCTCATGCAGAATAGCCACACAGTGACCCCGACAGCTTTTGGCAGTCGGTGCCCAACCTATCGGCCTATCCATAGACCGTGCGCCTGTGCCGACATCTGAGTTGTCCCATCCACAAGCGTGCGATGGAAGACCCGGCTGACTTATAAAGGAAGCCTTGCCCCAAAAACTCAGCACATCACAGCCACATTCCCAATTCGATATCCAATCACCAAGATGCCAGGCCCCCGCGTTCACAACGAGACCACCGCAGTTGAGCTCGAAGGCTCCGTAACCATCCTCGCCAATCTCACCCGCCGTGCCTTCGGCACCATCGAGCCGCCGGAATATGTCGTGTACCAAGAACACACGAGTAATTCCATCCATCACTTTTGGGCCACGGCGCACATCTACGGGAGAGGCATCATCTCGGAGCGTCCCTACCGGTTCACCGGAAGGACGACCTCCGACGAGCCCCAAGCCATCCAACTTGCAGCCCGAGAGGCTATAGTTCATCTTCGGCACCTGTCGCCGAGGGTCAACTGCCGCTCATTCTACTACTACCCTAGTCGTGAAGGCTATGGTAGACCGACCCAGGTCGCCAACGGAGACCATGAGTCGGACCCTGCCCTGGTGCATCTGGTGCGCTACCTGGAAGCGCAAGAGGCACTATTTGATCAGGTCACTCTTGACCTGATTGAGACCCGCATGACGCTCGCTCGCCTGACCCCGGCAAGGAGCGAAGTCACACACGCCACCGACACCCCGATAGTGCTGCCTGGAAGGCCGGTTGAGCCCCCAAGCTCTGACCATGTCATCCACCCGGGCAATGCCATCGCCTCACCCGGAGATCTCCGTCGTCTCTTGGAGGCCTACTCCAATGGGACGGTGACCTCGACACCCCGCGAAGGCCACCACCGCTACTCCAGCCCTGTAGCTCCCCATCCTACCCCGGCCAGCTCCGACGCGGAAGCACCCGGAGAGGACTCGGCATCCGCAGGACACGCCCGGCTAGATCTCAACCAGGTGGACTGAGTCCACCAGGATTGTTGTCAAGCCCTAGTGACCGGTTTTTCCTTTAGTTCCGTAGTAGTCGTTGTGTGACGTAGTGAGCTTGTAACCACTTGTGTGTCAACATCACATAGTATGTGTGATCTGGCATATATTGTTTGACGATTGGTTGCAGAGTTAAATCCTAGACGTGACCCCTAAGCGGCATACACAGTATCATGTCACTTTTCTTTTGGGGATTGAGGCCCGAGACTTTGACTCGGACAGCCCCGCGCCGGAGTCGGTGTCTCAGTCGTACGGCACCACTTCATGTTTCACGTCCCAGGCTCTCTATAAGAGGCCACCCTCATTTTTCCACACCAGCAACCATTAGCATCGAGCGCTACCTTCCTCATTCACCCATCCATGTCTCACCCCGGAGCTTACCTGAGGACCCCCGACGCAAACCCTGGTAGTTTTGTTAAGATATTATGGGATTTTGCCCGCAATACTCTTGGCTCCACCCATCCACCCCTGTATGAGCTGCTCAAATCGAGAATCACTCCTGATCTCTCGAAATACTGGGCAGCTGTACACATTCCACCAGCAGATTTAAACCAAGGCCCTCCCTATGTTATCTTCATCGGGAGATCCATGCCAACGCCAGGCATGGCCATTGAGTCTGCTGCGTATGAAGCAGTCACCCGTCTTCGATTTGCGGTACCTTGTGCCAGCACAAGAGAATACTGCTATTTCCCAAGCCGCGCTGCTTTTGGAGCAGAAGCTACGTTCCGCTGTGGGCGTGCGGAGAGCGATCCAGCCCTGGTCTATCTCATTCAATATGTGATGGCCCAGGAGCGTTTCACCCAGCAAATACTGGAGTATCTCCACTATCTTGCTGTTCTGAATCCCCGGATCACCATTGGCGGACCGCCTCTGCCAACTCAGGAAGGACACGTTCTTCGATTGCTTCCTCAACTTCCTCCGCTCCCTCCGGAAGAAGAAGAATGTGTTCCAACACCGGGAGGCCTTCCGCTTTCCCCGATAGGAGAGAAATGTGCCCCGGTGCCGGAGACATTTCCTCAGGACCCTGTCCATTTTCCGTAGACGTAACTGCTATGTTTGCTACCCTAGCATTTATTTGTGTATTACAGCTTATGCGTTGTATCCTAAGTTTGTGCGATGCATTAAATGTTTGTTTTCGATTAATATGAGTGGATTTTACTGCCGTTCATTTTGATTGACTGTTTCCGCTCTCAGTAAATCTTGTAGTTAGATTTTCCTTTGAGCCGTTGCAACACATAAATTCTCCATGACATGTATTTTAATTCGCACAGCACCACGACAGCAGGCTCACATCCACAACCACCCAACTGCATGCACTAATTGCATAACCACGTACACATTTTGCACCTAGCTAATTACCTCGCTAACACACCACAGTCTCTGAAGGAGAAATTTGTGGGTGATTATTCGAACGCAGGTTGCCTCCAGCACACTGACAGCAGTCAGAACCTAACAACCACAGTTAATCCTCGTGATCATCGCCGCCGCGAAGAGCTAACACTCGAGCAGCAGCATCACCACGATCGTTGAGGATCATCGCGCACAAGAGCACGGAGAGCCCCAGCAACGCCGCCAACCCTCCGCACATCAGGATCACGTACCAGTCCGGCATCACCTCCGCCATTAGAGCCTCGTCGCGAGCTCCTGCAAACAGAAATGGAGGAGAAGGAAGGAGAAGAGAGGCGAGGCCAGGTGTGAGGAAGAAGAAAGGAGCACCGCGGTCATTTTATAGCTCGAGATCGGTGTACGGTGGGCGAAGTCCACCAGCGCCGCTCGTCGCTCGATCGCCGGTGTTCGGAGGCGAATCCGCGAGCAGTGCCGACAACGCACTGGCCCGCGAGGTGAGTGCACGCTGCGCCGGCAGCCAGCACGCCGCGCACTACCGCAGTACGGCCTAGAGGCCCTACGCGCTAGGCGTCGCCGGTGGAGAAAGCGCGGGAGAGCACGCGAGAGAGAGGGAGAAAGAGAGCCAGAGGTAGAAGAAGAGACTGACAGTGGACCCCGGGTCCACCTGTCAGCCAGAGAGAGCTCTATGCACTCGGGTACGACCAGCGTAATTTGTGAATTTAGACTGTTGTTCTAAATTTACCGTAGCCGATAGTGGTAATTCCTCGGTTCTCCCTACCATAGTTTATTTTCACTATGGTTGTGCCAAATTATTTGCTCCCTCGCAGTAACCTCAGTGTATTATGAATGTTCGTTTCTTTTGAATTAATGCTTTATGG
>LR738713.1:505170500-505184980 GCA_902687465.1 Secale cereale
AATTTTACACTAGATTCGAACTAGATCTATAACCTAGTTGAAATAATTTTACACTAGAGTTGAACTAGCTATATAACCTAGTACAAATAATTTTACACTAGAGTTGAACTGGATCTATAAGCTAGTACAAATAATTTTACAGTAGAGTTGAACTAGCTCTATGACCTAGTTCAAATAATTTCACGCTAGAGTTGAACTAGCCTTATAAGCTAGTACAAATAATTTTACACTAGAGTTGAACTAGCTCTATAAGCTAGTACAAATAATTTTACACTAGAGTTGAACTAGCTCTATAAGCTAGTACAAATGATTTTACACTAGAGTTGAACTAGATCTATACGCTGGTACACATAATTTTACACTAGATTTGAACTATCTCTACAACCTAGTTCAAATAATTTTACACTAGAGTTTAACTAGCTCTATGACCTAGTACAAATATTTTAAAATTAAATTAGAACTAGATATATATGCATGTACAAATAATTCTACACTAGATTCGAACTAGATCTATAACCTAGTTTAAATAATTTTACACTAGAGTTGAACTAGCTATATAACCTAGTACAAATAATTTTACACTAGAGTTGAACTGGATCTATAAGCTAGTACAAATAATTTTACACTAGAGTTTAACTAGCTCTATAACCTAGTTCAAATAATTTCACACTAGAGTTGAACTAGCTCTATAAGCGAGTACAAATAATTTTACACTAGAGTTGAACTAGCTGTCGGTGTACTAAGATAGGGGTACCTTAGTACCCCAACTTGTGCACGGGCAGTAGCAGCTTCCCGCGGCAGGGCTCACCACGTGCTCGCCGGAGACCTTTCTGATCCTTATAAAACCATTCAAAAACAAAGTATACAAGACAGAAGATCAAGGCCCCGGCAAGTGGAGCTTGCCGGGAAGGCCGTCCCAGGCTCAAGACTATCACATTTAGCACGAGACCCTGGCAAGAGGAGCTTGCCAGGAAGACCAGAATACTGCATCCCAGAAGACATGCCTTGGCGCAGCATGCGCCCCGGCAAGGGCCCGGGGATCGACAAGCTTCCCAGCCCGGCAAGATCAAGACCCCGGCAAGGTGCTTGCCGGGGGAACCTGCGCTGTGTGCCCGCGCTCCAGCTCATCGGCCCACGCGTCGCCCTGGGGCCCTTCCAGGGACGCGTGGCGGATGGCTGTGCAGCCTGGGGGGGCACGGTGGCACTCCAC
Source organism: Secale cereale (assembly GCA_902687465.1). Taxonomy (NCBI): domain Eukaryota; kingdom Viridiplantae; phylum Streptophyta; class Magnoliopsida; order Poales; family Poaceae; genus Secale; species Secale cereale. Next base: position 505,171,711 of record LR738713.1, read on the forward strand.
GGTGACGAGGCTATCGCCGTGGCGAACGGAGACGCACGGGCGGGTGCTTTTTGGGTCGACGGCGATGGGCATTAAATGCTCTTGTCCCCCACTGTCAAAGTAGGTGATGACCACTGTTCATCCACTATTCACGCACTGTTCCCGCACTGTTACAACTAACACCAAAGTTATATTTTTGCCCTTCTTCTACGTTGACACCTGTCGGTGACCCCTTGGGCTATAAAAGGAGGCCCATGCACAACGTAGAGAGGGTTCGGAACCTAGATAGCTCTCTTGCTCGGTGTAGCTGGTTCTTCAAGCTCCCGAGCTCACAAACTCAATACAAACCAAGCAGAATTAGGGTTTTACGCGTCCGCTCGGCCCGAACCTGGGTAAACTGCTCGCGTGCTCTCCTCGATCTGCTCTCTGTGCTCCCTCCGCTCCCTTACCGCAACGTACAAGGGGCTCCGATCCCATAGGTATTTGTGGTGGACAGTTTCCCCCGACATTTTGGCGCGCCAGGTAGGGGGCGTCGAGGTTGTGCGGACCTGATCCGGCGTTCACACGGGCGCATTCTTCATCAACCTCTCCAGCCACATCAACTTCAACAGCAACAGCATGGCCCCGAAGAAGAAGGCTTCGGAGGTCGGAGGCCCGTCTGCGTCTGTTCCACCGCCACCAGAGCCAACGGTGGGTGGAGGAGACGCCGGCGGAAGGGTGGTCGCCGGCGAGGAAACTCACGGCGCCACCAAATCCAAGGACAAGACGGACGACCGGGCCTCGATGTCCGTAGACGCGCCACGTCCATCGCAGCACACGACAACCCAGCAGCGCCGTGGTACAGGAGGTACTATCCGCTGGCTGGGACAAGGCCAAACCGGAGGTTCGCGGGATGCTCCAGGCCACCGTCCTGGCACGAGCAAGGCGCGGTCGCCGGGGCGGGAAACTGCTCCTTCTAACCCTGTTAGGAGTCCGAGCATATCCCGCTCCTCGCACCGCTCGCCCCCGCTCCCCTCCTCTCCAGCAGAAGCACTCGCAAGAGCGCAACTGCTCCTCGATTTCCCTCCAGCGGCAGACAAAGCCGAAGACTGGAGGGCGACGATACAAAGCCTCATCGCCTTCGCCAACAACGATACGCCGCAGCAGCCGGCGACATCGCGGCCACGGCAAGTCGAGAAGACGAAGGCCGATGGCGACAAGACCGCCGGGGGTGCAACCATCGTGCACTCCCCGCCGCGGAAGCAGAAGACGCCACCCCGCCGGATTAACGTCGACGACGACTCCACGGCGTCGTCGGATCCGCGGGCTCGTCGGGACCAGCGCCAAGTCCTTGACGATCGGCGACAAGAAGACGCTCGGACAACAATCGAGCGCCACCGAGAAGCCCGGCGACAATCAGATCAGCGTGCTGTGACCGCTGTCGACACGCACGCGCCCGGTGAACCAGGCGACTTGCCGTACGAGGCAGGCTGCCCTGCATTTACCCGTGAGCCGCGGCGCGTCCAGTGGCCCAGCATGAAAAACTTCAAGCCCGACGTACCCGAGAAGTACGACGGCAAGACTCACCCCTCGGAGTTCCTCAGCATCTACACCATCGCGGTGCAGGCTGCCGGGGGGCGTGACGAGAAGATACTGGCGAACTACTTCCCGCTGGTGCTTAAGCCAAACGTTCGTTCTTGGCTTATGCACTTGCCGGAAGGCTCTATTTCTTCGTGGGCTGATTTGTGCCATCAGTTTGTTGGCGCCTTCACGGACGGCCACAAACCCCACGGCCAGGAGAGTGATCTCCACATCTTGGCCCAGAAGGAAGGAGAACCTCTGCGCAAGTACATCCAGCGCTTCAGCCGCGTGCAGCACAACATCCCTGACGTCCACCCTGCTGCGGTTATCAGCGCGTTCCACCAGAACGTGCGTAACCGCCGCATGCGAGAGGAAATGGCAATGACGAAGATCCGGGATGTCAGCGAGCTCTACGCTCTGGCTGACAAGTGCGCGCGCGCCGAAGAGGGGAGGAGACTCCCCGGGGAGGATGCTGGCGCAGGGGGAAGCGACAGCGAGGATGCCACCCCGGCAAAGAAGAGCCGGCGGCGGAACAATAGAAAGAAGAAGAGCAAGGAGGTGCTAGTCCTCGAGAAGTCCGGCAAGGAGGCTCCCGCCAAGATAGCACAGGCTGGCAGCTCCAGCAAGGAGCCTGCCCCTGTAGCGGCAGCCGACAAGCAGGACGGCTCCGACAAGCAATATTGCAAGATCCACCGCACCAAGGGTCATGACCTTTCGAACTGCAAGTGCGTCGAGTACCTCGTAGAACAGCAGAAGGCTGAGTACGAGCGGCGCGACAAGGAGAAGGCCCAAGGTGGCGGAGGAGAGCCAAGCAAGAAGCGGCCATTCAATGGCCGGGGAGGACGCCGCGGCAAGGTCAAGCAGCGGCAAGGTGATCGACCTCCCCGGGGCCGCGACAAGGATGAGGAGGAAGACGACGACGACATGGAGGAAGATGATAACAGCGAGCAGGAGTTCCAGAAGGCCACAAAAGTTCTGTGTGTCGACGGAGGCGCCTCTCTGCACACTTCCCACCGCCAACTCAAGCAGTGGGTGCGGGAAGTAAACGCAGCAGAGCCGCCCGTCGAGTCACGCAGGCTGCTGAAGTGGTCCAGCACGCCCATCATTTTTGATCTTGAGGATCACCCTGACCGCACCACTGCGGTCGGGTGCTTGCCGATGTTGGTCTCACCAACCATCCGCAACCTCAAGGTCACCAAAATGTTGGTTGACGGCGGGGCCGGCCTGAACTTGATCTCCTCAGCTGTGATTAAGAAACTCCAGATCCCAGATGGCGAGCTCGAAGAGACCGGTTCGTTCCAAGGAATAAACCCGGGAAGGAGCAAGCCCAAGGGGAAGATCACTCTGCCGGTGACCTTTGCCGGGGAGCTCAACTTCAGGACAGAGAGGATAACCTTTGATGTTGCCGATATCCCATTGCCATACAATGGGATACTTGGATGTCCTGCCCTCGCCAAGTTCATGGCAGCTTCCCACTACGCCTACAATGTACTCAAGATGCCGGGGCCGATAAGCGTCATCTCTGTCCCTGGCAACAAGAAGGACGCGCTTATCTGCGCCGACAAGATATACCGGGATGCAGCAGCCGCGGCGGAGAGCAACACACTTGCCGCTGAAGCTCCCGGGGGGAAGAAGACCAAGACCAAGTTCGGCAAGTGCTCTGGGGCCCACTCCGGCAAACGCACCTCTTTGGAGTGCTGCGCTGCCGTCGAGGACGTTCCATCGAGCTCCACCGGCGAGTGCAAGAAAGGGATGGCCGCTCCACCGGCAACCAAGAAGGTGTCCGCCAAGGAGGACGGCACTGGTGGTACCTTCACCATCAGTGCTACACTTGATAGCAAATAGGAAAGCGCGCTCGTTGCCTTCCTGCGGGCGAATGTCGATGTGTTCGCATGGCAACCATCTGACATACCCGGCGTTCCCAACAAGCTTGCTGTTTGCCCTCATGCGCGGCCCGTCAAGCAGAAGGTCAAAAAGCAAGCCGTGGAGCGCCAAGAATTTATTGCCGAAGAGATCAAGAAGCTGGAAGCAGCGGGCCTAGTTAGAGGCGTGATCCATCCGACGTGGTTAGCAAATCCAGTTGTCGTGCGTAAGGCCAACGGGAAGTGGAGACTGTGTATAGACTTCACCGATGTGAATAAAGCATGTCCCAAGGATCCATTTCCCTTGCCGCGCATCGACCAGATTGTTCACTCCACTGCTGGATGTGAGCTGCTTTCCTTCCTTGATGCATATTCAGGCTACCATCAGATATTCATGGCCAAGGAAGACGAAGAGAAGACTGCATTTATCGCTCCATGTGGCACATATTGCTTCATTCGCATGCCTTTCGGATTGAAGAATGCAGGCTCAACATTTGCAAGGGTGGTGCACACTGCTTTTGAGCCGCAGATCCACAGAAATGTAGAAGCTTACATGGATGACATAGTGGTCAAGAGCAAGAGCAAAGATACCCTGATCCAAGACTTAGAAGAAACTTTTGCAAACCTGCGCAAGATCCAGCTCAAGTTGAACCCCGAGAAGTGCGTCTTCGGAGTCCCCTCCGGCAAGCTTCTCGGGTTCTTCGTGTCCCAGAGGGGGATTGAAGCCAATCCCGACAAGATAAAAGCCATCGAGCAGATCGAAGCCCCGAAGCGCGTCAAGGACGTAAGGAGACTTGCTGGTTGTGTGGCTGCCCTCAGTAGGTTCATTTCAAAGTCTGCAGAATGCGCCCTGCCTTTCTTCAAGATTTTGAAGAAGGCAGGTCCTATGAAATGGACTCCGGAAGCGGAGGCAGCGCTGCAAGACTTAAAAGGATACCTATCCTCCACTCCAATACTTGTCGCACCTAGACTACAAGAGAAGTTGCTTCTGTACTTAGCGGCAACCAATCAAGTGGTTAGTGTTGCGTTAGTAGCGGAGAGGGAGGCCGATGGGGAGTCTACACCACCGGCAAGCGAATCCAGCGACAAGCAGGGGGCTGCTCCGACAAGCTCTGGCCCCGACAAGGACTACTCTGCGCAGGAGCAAGGAGAAGTGCGGAAGAAGATGGTGCAGCGCCCGGTGTATTTTTTGAGTTCCCTCTTGCAGGGGGCTAGATCAAAATACTCCGGAGTGCAGAAGTTGCTTTTCGGCCTCCTCATGGCCTCGAGAAAGCTGCGCCATTACTTCCAAGCACATGAGATAACAGTGGTCACTCGCTTTCCGTTGAAGAGGATACTGCAAAATCCAGAAGCAACAGGCAGGATCGTCGAGTGGGCACTGGAACTGTCGAGCTTTGGCCTCAAGTTTGAAAGTACTTCAACCATACAGAGCAGAGCTTTGGCAGAATTTATAGCTGAATGGACCCCAACGCCCGATGAAGAAGTTCCAGAGACAAGCGTACCCGTACAAGAAGCGACAAGCAAATGGGTAATGTACTTTGATGGTGCTTTCTCGCTGCAAGGCGCCGGTGCCGGCGTGGTACTCATAGCGCCCACCGGGGAGCACCTCAAGTATGTTATCCAGATGCACTTTCCCAGAGAACAAGCGACAAACAATACTGCTGAGTATGAAGGTTTGCTTGCCGGCCTCAGGATTGCAGCTGAACTTGGGATCAAGAAGCTGATTGTGCGGGGAGATTCTCAGTTGGTGGTCCGACAAGTCAACAAGAGTTACCAGAGCCCTTTGATGGAAGCTTATGTAGATGAAGTGAGGAAGCTTGAAGAGCACTTTGAAGGTCTGCAAATGGAGCACGTCCCGAGAGCTCAGAACGATATAGAAGATGTCCTTTCAAAGTGTGCTGCAATGAAGTTACCTGTGGAACCAGGGACCTTCCTGCTCAAGCTGACTCAGCCATCCGTTACACCATCAATTGGGCAGCCCAAGAAGAGAAAGTTGGTCTCCGGCGACTACTTGCCGGCGGATCTTCCCGAAGCCGCCCCCAAGGTCCCCAAGATCAACAACCAGAACGCTGAGGAACAGTTTGCTCCTGCGGACCCAAGGGTCTGTACAGTTGAAGCAAGCGTTCCCGACAAGCCTTGCCCCGGCAGGCTTGCCGGGGGGCCATCAGCTCCGACAGAACCAGAGGTTCTTGCCGTAGAAGCTGGGGTTCCCACAGCGGCCCTCATGCCTTTAGTCCTTGCCGTTGAGCCTCGGGCTCCGGCATGGGCACAGCAGATCGTCCGTTTTCTGCAAACTGGAGAACTTCCCAACGACCCAGCGGAGATAGAGAAAATAACCAGACAGTCAAGTATGTACCAGTTCGTGGACAATGAACTGTACAGAAGAAGGCTCAATGGTGTCAGGTTGAAGTGCTTTTCCAGAGAAGTTGGAGAGAAGCTGTTGGCAGAAATACATGGAGGCATATGTGGCCACCACATTGGCGCAAGGGCACTTGCCGGGAAGGCATTCCGGCAAGGGTTGTTTTGGCAAGAAGCCCTCCAATATGCAATTGCACAAGTAACCAAGTGTGAAGCGTGCCAGTTCCATGCCAAGCAAATTCATCAGCTAGCTCAAGCTCTCCAGACGATCCCTTTGTCCTGGCCCTTCTCGGTCTGGGGGCTCGATATCCTCGGCCCCTTCCCCCGAGCTGTCGGGGGCTTTGAATACTTGTACGTAGCAATCGACAAGTTCACAAAGTGGCCAGAAGTGGAACCGGTGAGAAAGGTGACAGCACAGTCAGCGGTCAGGTTCTTCAGGTCAATTGTTTGCCGTTTCGGAATCCCTAACAGGATCATCACCGACAACGGCACACAGTTCACTAGTCGCACCTTCATGCAGTACGTCCAAGACCTTGGCGCCAAGGTCTGTTTCGCTTCTGTTGCTCACCCGAGGAGCAATGGTCAAGCGGAGAGGGCCAATGCTGAAGTGCTGCGTGGGCTCAAGACAAGAACCTTTGACAGGCTGCGCAAGTGCGGAAGAAACTGGATAGAGGAGTTGCCGGCGGCTCTTTGGTCAATCAGAACGACACCAAGTCGAGCCACCGGACAGACACCCTTTGCCCTTGTTTATGGGGCAGAGGCAGTTCTCCCCACGGAACTCGTATACGGATCTCCTCGAGTGCTCGCTTATGATGAGCTCGAGCAAGAGCAACTGCGACAAGATGATGCATTGCTCCTCGAGGAGGAACGTCTCCAGGCTGCTGTACGAGCTGCTCGGTACCAGCAAGCCTTGCGCCGCTATCATAGCCGCAAGGTCAAGGCCAGGAGTCTCGAGGAAGGCGACCTTGTTCTTCGGCGTGTTCAGTTCGCCAAGAATTCCAACAAGTTGACGCCGAAGTGGGAAGGCCCTTATCGGGTGAGACAAGTCACAAGGCCCGGCGCTGTCCGCCTTGAGACCGAAGAAGGCTTACCGGTGAGCAACTCCTGGAACATAGAGCATCTTCGCAAGTTTCACCCATAAGGCGCGGTTGCCGTGATCCGCTCCGGCAACCACATTTTGTACAAGTCTTGCCAGTGTCGCATGTAATCCTTTGTACAAAGCCGGGCGCAGATCCCGTGCATCAGTAAAGCTTTGTGTTTTCGCACTATTTGCCATTTTCATGCTTTTCTTTGTTATTTGCTTGCATTATTTGGCATTTTGTGCAACACACATGTCCGGTAAGGAGGTGGAGGACGAACCAAGTGCTGTTCAAGAAAGAAAAGCTTGCCGGAGAACGAACAGATTATGAAAGCTAAGTTACCAGAATTTGAGCAGTTCAAATTTTTAAATTTTAGTTATCTTCCATGAACAACCACACTTTGTATGGAAAACCTGTGCGCGGAGGAACCTACCCGTAGCTAGCCGCACCCTTATCTTGTTTTCGAGTACGCTCAACGGCTTAAGTGAGCTGCGACAAGTGTCGCGCCCTTATTTCGTTTTCGAGTTCGCTCAGCAAGCTAAGTGCGTTTGGACTAGCTGCGGCAAGGTTGCTTGCCGATAAGGCCTTTGCCAGCAGGCTGCTCAGAGTCCCGCACTCAGCGCTCGCGGCGAGGGTCCCTTGTCGGCAAGTTCCCTAAAAGCGTAGGGTAAAAAGCATACAAAGTAAAGGACCAAAACAAGGGAGATAACACTGCATCAATTGCTCGGAAATAAGATAATATATTACAGAGATAACTTGTCTCAATGACTAATAGGTTCATGTTCATGGCACACTTTGCAGCAGCAAACGAAATAAGAAGAAAGAGGCCTAATCTACGCGATCGCCTTCACGCCTGGAGATCTTGTTCACCTTGGCGATGATGTGGGCGACCTGCGCCTTCAGCGCCTCCTGATCTGCGTCGGCCGGCAAACTGTGGAGAACGTTGACAAGATTAATACCGGGGTTGCGGTAGACAATCTTGGTCAAGACGCGCTCCAAGGTACCCGCGCAGAGCTGGCGCGACTCCTCGGCCAGCTGCGCGGTGAGCTTCTCCTGCAGACGTGCGAGCGCCGGCGCGATCCCCCTGAAGAAGAGACTGAGCTTGGCGCTGTGGGGGAGATTCGGGTCCGGAGAGTACACCAAGTGTTCAACCCTCAGCGCCATTAGCTCCTTGTCGATGTTGGCAGCGGAAGTAACCAGCTCCTCCATCCATTGCTCCACCGCCTGTTTGAAGATGTTCGTGGAGGTGGCAGCGCTCTCCACCAGCTCCCGCTCCTTACGGACCTCCTCCTTCAGCTTGGTCTCGCGGTCCTGAGCGGCGTCAAGTGAATCCCTCAAAGTGGAAACCTTCAACTCCAGATCAGCAATCGAGTCCTTGGCGGCTTTGAGCTCGTCGCCCTGCTTGGAGAGGCATACCTGGAGGTCCGAGTTGGTATGGGCGTCTTTCTCGCGCTCTATGTTGAGCGCGGTGACCCTTTCCGTGCTCGCCTTCAGGTACTCCTCCAGCTGCGCCACCTTGGCTTCAAGGTCCTTCTTGGCGGTTTCCGCGGCGGCAGCGGCTTCCTTTGCCTCCTTCACGGCCCCGCCAAGAGCCTGCTCCCGGGCGGTGAGCTCGTCGTCATGGGCGTCGAGCTCAACCTTCCGCTGGTTGAGCGCTCCTTCTCGCCGGGACAACTCCACACCAACAAGTCACTACTGCTCCTCGGCTTCTGCCTTCTCCAGGAGGAACTCCTGCTGCTCTCCGGCAAGCCTCTCGCGCTCCTCCGCCAAGTCGCGGAGAGCTGCCTGGTTGGCGGCAAGGAGCTCTGCAGCGCATTTCTCCAAGTCCGCTCCGGCCTTGGCGGTGAGGGCTTCTCGCGACTCCAGTTTCGCCTGCCTGGCCCGGTAAAGGGCCAGGAGCTGGCGGAGAAGTTTCTCTTCTTCGGGCTCATCGCTCCCGCCAGGCGCTTCAACGATCTTCAACCCCGCGGAGGCGAGGACCTCTCCATTAAAGGTCTCTCTCTCCACGGGGGCTCGCGACGAAGACCCCCACGGCACTTGAATGAAGACGCCGTTGGGGGCCTCAAGATAGATGCCGGGCTGCTCCTTATCGGCGGAGGGGTCGGCGGCCGGTGCAGCGCTCGACGCTCCTGCTGCCTCCGGGCCAGCAGTGTGGTCGCCATCCCCCTCCCCGGCCGCGGCGTCGGCAGTTGGAGCAGTCTCCTCAGCGGCAGGCTCGTCGGCTCCGGTCATGTCTTCAACGACAGTGGCATTGCCGCCGTCGCCTTGGGCGCCCTCCTCGCCGATGACCTCGGTCTCCATCCGGTCCGGCGCGGGAGGGTCTAGAATAAAAAGAAAAGAAGAAGTTCAAGCAAATATCCAAAAAGACAAGTCCAAGAAGACGACGTTACAAGACTTACCTTCGCGGACTTCGTCGATGACAGGCTCCCTCGCCGGGGAGCCCTCCCTTGGCGGGGTGGCCACCCTCGCCGGGCTGCTCGCCCTTGGCGGGGTACTCGCCCTTGGCGGAGTACCCGCCCTTGGCGGAGTGCTCTCCCTCGCCGGGGAGTTCGCCCTTGGCGGGGATGGCGGGACCTGCGGCTCCTCGGGAGTGACCTCCGGTCGCTCCTGCAGCTGCGACTCCACTTCTGCACAAGACAAATGAAGCAGCAAGATATCAGTACAAGTTAAAACCTCAAGTGCGCCCGACAAGCAAACAGCTCAAGACCAGACTTACGCTGGGGGCTACGCTGGAGGCTGCTCCTCGGAGCAGCGGTTGGGTCCGGCAAGTCCGTCGCCGGCGCGTCCCCTGTCGCCTCGACGGGTGAGTCGTCGTCGACCTCGACCACAGGGATCTTGGCCCGCTTCGCCATCCGCTGGGCCAGGGGCCTAAAATCAAAACAAGAACAAGATTAGAATTAGGAAGAAGAATCAAGTCAGAATTGAAGAAGCTATAAGTTACAGATGCTTACTCCTCTTCCTCGTCGTCGTCGGTAAGGGCGGAGAAATCAAACTCCACGTGAGTTGCTCCAGCGCGAGGAGCAGGAGGAGAAGGCTCTCTCGGGCGCTTGGCGGTTCCCGGGGCTAGGGGCTGCGACGACCCAGCCTCCGCCGACGCCGAGGCCCGAGGAGCAGGCGGAGCGGCCGCTCCGCTCTGAGAAGATCCCCCTCCGCTTGGCGCTGGTGCGCGGGGCGCCTCCGCCGCAGCTGGTGCGCGGGGCGCCTCCGCCGCGGCTGGTGCGCGGGGCGCCTCCGTCGCGGCTTGGCTCGCTCTGGTGGCGCGCGTCGCCCGGCGAGCAGGCTGTTGTCGGGGTGTCTGCGTCCTTGTCGCTGTAGGCGCCTTGCGGAGACGCTTCAGCAGTGTTCGCTGGGGACTTGCCCGAGGCGGGGAGTTCTCCGAGGACGATGAGGCGTCGTCGTCGAGCCTCAGAGACCCACCAGAGTCCGCATCGGCCTCGGTGTCCTCCTCCTCCTCTCCGGCGGGCTCGCTGGATCCGGCATCCTGTCCTGCGGCCCCACTCTCTCCGGTGGCTCCGCTCCCTCCGGTGGCCCCGCTCCCTCCGGCACCTCTATTCCCTCCGGCAACCTCGCTTGCCGCGGCCTCGCTCACGACCCCGGGAATCCCGACGTGCCTCAGGGAAGGGACTCCGGCAAGCTCGTCGGGCGGAAGCTTGAGTAGTCTGTGGATCTCAGCCTCCTCTGCTTGGCACACCTCGTCCTCGGCCTGCGCTTCGCCGATGGTGCCTGCGCTTCGTCTGCTTGGCACACCTCGTCCTCGGCCTGCGGCGGCCTCTTCCATCCGGGAAGCAATATAGGCTATGTCCCGCTCTGTGGTGGCCCGAGTGAGACCCTTGTTCTCCTCGGCGTTCCTCGGCCGCTCGACCAAATTATCAAAGAAGCTCATAATTGCATCCGGCGTGGGCACTATCCAGGTGGGGTCGACGCCGTGAGAGTCACATGCGGGCATCATTGCGCGCAAAGCATCCCGGGCAGTGCTATTGCATAGCGGCACCACTCCCCGGGGAGATCTAAACCACTCCGGATGGGCCGGGTCGTGCTTAAAAAGCTCCCGGACCATCCCCTTCAGCTCCAGAGCCGTGAAGTTGAAGTTCAGACCCGGGCGCAGCCTCATAATGTCCGCCGCATTGCCAAACTCCCATGCTGGCCTTTTTCTCTCTTGTAAAGGGGCAATTCGGCGGCGGAGGAAATCTGCCCCTACCTCTCCGATGGTCAACTTAGCTACCCGGAGACGAAGTATCCTGACAAGAGCAACGTTGAGCTTGACATCATCCGGGGCCAACTCGCTCCAGTCCCTGCCGCTCACTATGGCTGTTGTGCGCGGCGCGGTGAAAGGCTCCGGCTGGTTCTCCACTATCCAACACCATTCTGCGCGCCACTCTTCCCACTTGCCACGGAGCTCTCCTTTCAGATATGACTCCTTCTTGTTCAAGCGGAAGATCCAAGTTATACCCCCGGAGAGGGGAGCGCCGGCCTCTACTCTAGGCATAAAAAAGTGGCGAAAAAGCGCTACATTTGGATAGATCCCTATATAGTTTTCGCACAGATGTGCGAAAACCGCCATCGTAAGGATGGCGTTGGGGGTGAAGTCTAGGAGATGGAGGCCGTACGTGTTCATGATGTCGCAGAAAAACTCGGAGAACGGAGGGCACAAGCCGCAGTGAAAGAAGACAGCGAAGAAGAAATACCCGCCGGGGTACAAATCTCTGGCGGCGGCCGGGTAGACTCTGGTTCGGGGATGAGCCTTGGTCTCCTTGGCCCAGAAGAGGTAATATTTGTTCCAAAGTTCCCTCGCGCTGAGCCTCGGCGCGAAGACTACATTCTTCTTCCGCAGGGCGGCGAGCTTCGCCGCCTGCTCGGATTTTTTCCGCTTGGCCTTCTCCGCTTTTGCCTTCTCGGCCTTCGGGGCCATGGCGGAGGCGGCGGGGGAGGGGGCGAGGAGTTCGACGGCGCCGCAGGTGCGGAAGAGGGCAGAGGAGATGTGGAGGCAAAGCGCAGCGGGGGATTTCTGGAGGTTGAAGACGAAGTGAAAGCGGAGGAAGGAAATTGCCCCTGTTCCCTCTGGTTTTAAGGGGGGAGTGGGGGACGTTTCGCCTTTTCCATTAAAGAACGTGGCCACGATCTCTCCCACGACGCCGCAATCGACGCGTGCCGTTAGGGAGGGGCGCGGCGGATGCGGAAGGGGATTCGGCGTGCCGTGGGCCGCGTGTGTCCGTGCACTGTTTTGGGCCTGGCCCAACAGCGCTCGGCACCGTGTATGGCGCAGGCCCGGGGGCTCCTGTCGGTGTACTAAGATAGGGGTACCTTAGTACCCCAACTTGTGCACGGGCAGTAGCAGCTTCCCGCGGCAGGGCTCACCACGTGCTCGCCGGAGACCTTTCTGATCCTTATAAAACCATTCAAAAACAAAGTATACAAGACAGAAGATAAAGGCCCCGGCAAGTGGAGCTTGCCGGGAAGGCCGTCCCAGGCTCAAGACAATCACATTTAGCACGAGACCCTGGCAAGAGGAGCTTGCCAGGAAGACCAGAATACTGCATCCCAGAAGACATGCCTTGGCGCAGCATGCGCCCCGGCAAGGGCCCGGGGAGCGACAAGCTTCCCAGCTCGGCAAGATCAAGACCCCGGCAAGGTGCTTGCCGGGGGAACCTGCGCTGTGTGCCCGCGGTCCAGCTCATCGGCCCACGCGTCGCCCTGGGGCCCTTCCAGGGACGCGTGGCGGATGGCTGTGCAGCCTGGGGGGGCACGGTGGCACTCCACGGTGACGAGGCTATCGCCGTGGCGAACGGAGACGCACGGGCGGGTGCTTTTTGGGTCGACGGCGACGGGCATTAAATGCTCTTGTCCCCCACTGTCAAAGTAGGTGATGACCACTGTTCATCCACTATTCATGCACTGTTCCCGCACTGTTACAACTACCAACAAAGTTACATTTTTACACTATAAGCTAGTACAAATAATTTTACACTATAGTTAAACTAGCTCTATAACCAAGTTCAAATAATTTTACACTAGATATGAACTAGCTCTATAACCTAGTTCAAGTAATTTTACACTAGAGTTGAACTAACTCTATAAGCTAGTACACATAATTTTACACTAGAGTTGAACTAGCTCTATAACCTAGTTCAAATAATTTCACACTAGAATTGAACTAGCTCTATTAGCTAGTACAAATAATTTTACACTAGAGTTGAACTAGCTCTATAAGCTAGTACAAATAATTTTACACTAGAGTTGAACTAGCTCTACAACCTAGTTCAAATAATTTTACACTAGATTCGAACTAGATCTATAACCTAGTTGAAATATTTTTACACTAGAGGTCAACTAGCTATATAACCTAGTACAAATAATTTTACACTAGAGTTGAACTAGATCTATAAGCTAGTACAAATAATTTTACACTAGAGTTGAACTAGCTCTATAACCTAG
>LR738713.1:505187321-505200702 GCA_902687465.1 Secale cereale
CTAGAGTTGAACTAACTCTATTAGCTAGTACAAATAATTTTACACTAGAGTTGAACTAGCTCTATAAGCTAGTACAAATAATTTTACACTCGAGTTGAACTAGATCTATAAGCTAGTACAAATAATTTTACACTACAATTGAACTATCTCTATAACCTAGTTCAAATAATTTTACAATAGTCTTGAACTATCTCTATAATCTTGTTCAAGTAATTTTACACTAGAGTTGAACTAGCTCTATAAGCTAGTAAGAATAATTTTACACTAGAGTTGCACTAGGTCTATAACCTCGTACAAAAAATTTACAATAGAGTTGAACTATCTTTATATGCTAGTTCGAATAATTTTACACTTGAGTTGAACTAGGTATATAATCTAGTACAAATAATTTCACACTAGAGTTGAACTAGATCTATAAGCTAGTACAAATAATATTACACTAGATTTGAACTATCTCTATAACCTAGTTCAAATTATTTTACACTAGAGTTGAACTATCTATATAAGCTAGTACAAGTAATTTTACACTAGAGTTGAACTATCTCTATATGCGAGTTCAAATAATTTTACACTAGAGTTGAATTAGCTCTATAACCTAGTTCAAATAATTTTACACTAGAATTGAACTAGCCTTATAAGATAGTACAAATAATTTTACACTAGAGTTGAATTAGCTCTTTAAGCTAGTACAAATAATTTTACACTAGAGTTGAACTAGATCTATAAGCTAGTACAAATGATTTTACACTAGAGTCGAACTAGATCTATATGCTAGTACACATAATTTTACACTTGATTTGAACTATCTCTACAACCTAGTTCAAATAATTTTACACTAGAGTTTAACTAGCTCTATGACGTAGTACAAATATTTTTACACTAAAGTAGAACTAGATATATATGCAAGCACATATAATTTTACACTAGATTCGAACTAGATCTATAACCTAGTTGAAATAATTTTACACTAGAGTTGAACTAGCTATCTAACCTAGTACAAATAATTTTACACTAGAGTTGAACTGCATCTATAAGCTATTACAAATAATTTTCATCTAGAGTTGAAATAGCTCTGTAAGCTAGTACAAATAATTTTACACTAGAGTTGAACTGGATCTATAAGCTAGTACAAATAATTTTACACTAGAGTTGAACTGGATCTATAAGCTAGTACAAATAATTTTACACTAGAGTTGAACTAGCTCTATAACCTAGTTTAAATAATTTCACACTAGAGTTGAACTAGCTCTATAAGCTACTACAAATAATTTACACTAGAGTTGAAGTAGCTCTATAAGCTACTACAAATTATTTTACACTAGAGCTGAACTAGCTCTATAAGCTAGTACAAATAATTTTACACTAGAGTTGAACTAGCTCTACAAGCTAGTACAAATTTTTTTACACTAGAGTTGAACTAGATCTGTAAGCTAGTTGAAATAATTTTACACTACAGTTGAACTAGCTCTATAACCTAGTTCAAATTATTTTACACTATAGTTGAACTATCTATATAAGCTAGTACAAATAATTTTACACTAGAGTTGAACTATCTCTACATGCGAGTTCAAATAATTTTACACTAGAGTTGAACTAGCTCTATGTCGGGGGAAACTGTCCACCACGAACACCTATGGGACCGGAGCCCATTGTACGTTGCGGTGAGGGAGCGGAGGGAGCACAAAGATCGGATCGAAGAGCACACGCGGGAAGTTTACCCAGGTTCGGGCTGCGCGGACGCGTAAAACCCTACTCCTGCTTGGTTTGTATTGAGTTTGTGAGCTCGGGAGCTTGAAGAGCTAGCTACACTGAGCAAAAGAGCTATCTAGGTTCCGAACCTCCTCTACGTTGTGCATGGCCCTCCTTTTATAGC
This sequence comes from Secale cereale, assembly GCA_902687465.1. Lineage (NCBI taxonomy): Eukaryota > Viridiplantae > Streptophyta > Magnoliopsida > Poales > Poaceae > Secale > Secale cereale. Next base: position 505,189,195 of record LR738713.1, read on the forward strand.
TCAAGGGGTCACCGACAGGTGTCAACGTAGAGGAGGGTAAAAATGTAACTTTGGTGGTAGTTGTAACAGTGCGGGAATAGTGCGTGAACAGTGGATGAACAGTGGTCATCACCTACTTTGACAGTGGGGGACAAGAGCATTAAATGCCCGTCGCCGTCGACCCCAAAAGCGCCCGCCCATGCGTCTCCGTTCGCCATGGCGGTAGCCTCGTCACCGTGGAGTGCCACCGTGTCCCCCAGGCTGCACAGCCATCCGCCACGCGTCCCTGGAAGGGCCCCAGGGCGACGCGTGGGTCGATGAGCTGGAGCGCGGGCACACAGCGTGAGTTCCCCCCGGCAAGCACCTTGCCGGGGCCTTGACCTTGCCGGGCCTTGAAGCTTGTCGCTCCCCGGGCCCTGCCGGGGCGCAGGGCGCGCCGAGGCATGTCTTCTGAAATGCAGTCTTCTGGTCTTCCTGGCAAGCTCCTCTTGCCAGGGTCTTGTGTTAAAGTGATAGTCTTGAGCCTGGAACGGTCTTTCCGGCAAGCTCTACTTGCCGGGGTCTTGATCTTCTGTCTTGTATACTTTGTTTTTGAATGGCTTAATAAGGATTGGAAAGGTTTCCGGCAAGCGCGTGGTGAGCCCTGCCACGGGAAGCTGCTACTGCCCGTGCACAAGTTGGGGTAATAAGGTACCCCTATCTTAGTACACCGACAGGAGCCCCCGGGCCTGGGCCAAACACGGTGCCGAGCGCTGTTGGGCCAGGCCCAAAACAGTGCACGGGCACGCGCGCGGCCCACGGCAAGCCGTAGATTCCCTTCCGCATTAGCCGCGCCCCTCCCTAACGGCACACGTCGATTGCGGCGTCGTGGGAGAGATCGTGGCCTCGTTCTTTAATGGGAAATGCGGAGCGTCCCCCACTCCCCCCTTAAAAGCAGAGGAAGCAGGGGCAGTTTCCCTCTTCCATCTCCATTGCGTCTTCAACCTCCAGAGCCCCTCCGCTACTCTCTGCCCCCACTCCTCCTCCGCCGTCTTCCGCATCCGCAGCGCCGTCGAGCTCCTCGCCCCTTCCCCCGCCGCCTCCGCCATGGCTTCGAAGACCGAGAAGGCGAAGGCGGAGAAGGCCAAGAGGGAGAAATCCGAGCAGACGGCGAAGCTTGCCCTTCTGCGGAAGAGGAACGTGGTCTTCGCGCCAAGGCTCAGCGCGAGGGAGCTGTGGAACAAGTTCTACCTCTTCTGGTCCAAGGAGACCAAGGCTCATCCCCGGACCAGAGTCTACCCCGCCGGCGCCAAAGATCTGCTTCCCGGCGGGTATTTCTTCTTCGCTGTCTTCTTTCACTGCGGCTTGTGTCCTCCGTTCTCGGAGTTTTTCTGTGACATTATGAACACATACGGCCTCCATCTTCTAGACTTCACCCCCAACGCCATCCTTACGATGGCGGTTTTCGCACATCTGTGCGAAAACTATGTAGGGATCCATCCCAATGTAGCGCTATTTCGCCATTTCTTTATGCCTAGAGTAGAGGCCGGCGCTCCCCTCTCCGGAGGCATCTCTTGGATCTTCCGATTGAACAAGAAGGACTTATATCTGAAAGGAGAGCTCCGCGGCAAGTGGGAAGAATGGCGCGCAGACTGGTGTTGGATAGTGGAGGACCAGCCCGAGCCTTTTACTACGCCGTGCACAACTGCCATAGTGCGCGGCAGAGACTGGAGCGAGTTGGCCCCGGAGGACGGCAAGCTCAACATCGCCCTTATCAGGATACTTCGTCTCCGGGTAGCTAAACTGACCATCGGAGAGGTAGGGGCACACTTCCTCCGCCGCCGCATTGTCCCTTTACAAGAGAGGAAAAGGCCAGCATGGGAATTTGGCAACGCGGCGGACATTATGAGGCTGCGCCCGGGACTGAACTTCAACTTCACGGCTTTGGAGCTGAAGGGGATGGTCCGGGAGCTTTTCAAGCACGACCCGGCCCACCCGGAGTGGTTTAGATCTCCTTGGGGAGTGGTGCCGCTGTGCAACAGCACTGCCCGGGACTCCTTGCGCGCAATAATGCCCGCGTGTGACTCTCACGGCGTCGACCCCACCTGGATAGAGCCTCCGCCGGACGCGATTCTGAGTTTCTTCGACAACTTGGTCGAGGTGCCGAAGAACACCGAGGAGAACAAGGGTCTCACCCGGGCCACCACAGAGCGGGATATAGCCTATATCGCTTCCCGGATGGAAGAGGCCGCCGCAGCTGCAGCAGCAGGAGACTTCGGATTCACCATCGGCGAGGCGCAGGCCGCGGACGAGGTGTGCCAAGCAGAGGAGGCAGAAATCCGCAGACTGCTCAAGCTCCCACCCGACGAGCTTGCCGGAGTTCCCTCTCTGAGGCATGCCGGGATCCCCGGGGTCGTGAGCGAGGCCGCGGCAAGCGAGGTTGCCAGAGGGAGCGGAGGTGCCGGAGGGAGCGGAGCCGCCGGGCAGGATGCTGGACCCAGCGGGCCCGCTGGGGAGGAGGAGGAAGACGTCGAGGCTGATGAAGACACCGGCGGATCTCTAGGACTCGACGATGACGCTTCCTCGTCGTAGGAGAACTCCCCGCCTCCAGCAAGTCCCAAGCAAGCGCCGGGGAAACGCCTCCGCAAGGCGGCCATAGCGACGAGGACGCAGGCGCCTCGACAGCAGCCTGCTCGCCGGGCGGCGCGCGCCACCAGGCCGAGCCAAGCCGCGACGGAGGCACCCCGCGCACCAGCCGTGGCAGGGGCGCCCCGCGCACCAGCGCCAAGCGGAGGGGGATCCTCCCAGAGCGGAGCGGCCGCTCCGCCTGCTCCTCGGGCCTCGTCGTCAGCGGAGGCTGGGTCTTCGCAGCCCCGGGGATCGCCAAGCGCCCGAGAGAGCCTTCTCCTCCTGCTCCTCGCGCGGGAGCGCCTAAGGTGGAGTTCGATTTCTCCGCCCTAAGCGATGACGACGACGAGGAAGAGGAGTAAGCACTTGTAATTTGTAGCTTCTTCGATTCTGTCTTGATTCTTTCGTTGATGATTCTGATCTTGTTTTTGTTTTCAGGTCCCTGGCCCAGCGGGCGGCGAAGCGGGCCAAGATCCCCGTGGTTGAGGTCGAGGACGACTCGCCCGTCGCGGCGACAGGAGACGCGCCGGCGACGAACTTGCCGGATCCAGCTGCTGCTCCGAGGAGCAGCCCCCAGCGCAGCCCCCAGCGTAAGTGTGGTCTTGAGCTTCTTGCTTGTCGGGCGCGCTTGAGGTTTTTGTCTTGTACTAATACCTTGTTACCTTGTTCGCTTTGTTTGTCTTGTGCAGAAGTGGAGCCGCAGCCGCAGGAGCAACCGAAGGTCACTCCCGAGGAGCTGCAGATTCCACCCTCCCCGCCAAGGGCGAACTCCCCGGCGAGGGAGGACGTTCCGCCAAGGACGGGCTCCCCGCCAAGGGCGGGCAGCCCGACAAGGGTGGCCACCCTGCCAAGGGAGGGCACGGGCGGCCCTCCGCCAGCAGGGGCCACCGCTCCACCGCCAAGGGAGGACTCCCCGGCGAGGGAGCCTGTCGTCGACGAAGTCCGCGAAGGTAAGTCTTGCAGCTTCTTCTTCTTGGACTTGTCTTTTTGGATTTTTGCTTGATCTTCTCTTTTCTTCTTTTTCTTCTAGATCCTCCTCCCCAGAGCGGATGGAGACGGAGGTCATCGTCGAGGAGGAGGGCGCGCAAGGCGACGCCGGCAATGCCACTGTCGTTGAGGACATGGCAGGAGCCGACGAGCGTGCTGCCGAGGAGACTGCCCCGACCGCAGATGCGGCGGCTGGGGAGGGGGACGGCGACCACACTGCCGGCCCGGAGGCGGCAGGAGCGTCAAGCGCTGCGGCGACCGCCGACCCCTCCGCCGACAAGGAGCATCGGGCATCTACCTTGAGGCCCCCAATGGCGTCTTCATACAAGTGCCGTGGGGGTCCTCGTCGCGAGCCCCCGTGGACGGAGAGACCTTCGATGGAGAGGTCCTCGCCTCCGCGGGGTTGAAGATCGTTGAAGCGCCCGGGGGGAGCGACGAGCCCGAGGAGGAGAAGCTGCTCCGCCAGCTCCTGGCCCTTTACCGGGCCAGGCAGGCGAAGCTGGACTCCCGAGAAGCCCTCGCCGCCAAGGCTGGAGCAGACTTGGAGAAGCGCGCCGCGGAGCTCCGCGCCGCCAACCAGGCGGCCCTCCGCGACTTGGCGGAGGAGCGCGAAAGGCTTGCCGGAGAGCATCAAGAATTTATTCTTAAGAAGGCCGAGGCTGAGGAGCAGCAGCGCTTGGCTGGCGAAGAGCTGTCCCGGCGAGAAGGAGCGCTCAACCAGCGGAAGGTTGAGCTCGACGCCCACGACGACGAGCTCACCGCCCGGGAGCAGACTCTTGGCGGGGCCCTGAAGGAGGCGAAGGAAGCTACCGCCGCCGCGGAAACCGCCAAGAGGGACTTGGAGCTCAAGGTGCAGCAACTGGAGCAGTACCTGAAGGCGAGCGAGGACAGGGTCACCGCGCTCAACATAGAGCGCGAGAAAGACGCCCATACCAACTCAGACCTCCAGGTACGCCTCTCCAAGAAGGGCGACGAGCTTACCGCCGCCAAAGACTCAATCGCTGCCTTGGAGTTGAAGGTCTCCACTTTGAGAGATTCAATTGACGCCGCCCGGGACCGCGAGACCAAGCTGAAGGAGGAGGTTCGCAAGGAGCGGGAGCTGGTGGAGAGTGCTGCCACCTCCACGAACATCTTCAACCAGGCGGTGGAGCAATGGACGGAGGAGCTGGTCACTTCCGCCGCCAACATCGACAAGGAGCTAATGGCGCTGAGGGTGGAGCACCTCGTGTACTCTCCGGACCCGAATCTCCCCCACAGCGCCAAGCTAAGTCTTTTCTTCAGGGGGATCGCGCCGGCACTCGCACGTCTGCAGGAGAAGCTCCCCGCGCAGCTGGCCGAGGAGTCGCGCCAGCTCTGCGTGGGTACCTTGGAGCGTGTCTTGACCAAGATCGTCTACCGCAATCCTGGCATAAATCTCGTCAACGTTCTCCGCAGCTTGCCGGCCGACGCAGATCAGGAGGCGCTGAAGGCGCAGGTCGCCCACATCATCGCCAAGGTGTACAAGATCTCCAGGCGTGAAGGCGATCGCGTAGATTAGACCTCCTTCTTTTTATTTCCTTTGCTGCTGCAAAGTGTGTCATGAACATGAATCTATTAGTCATTGCGACAAGTTATCCCTTGTAATATATTATCTTATTTTGAGCAATCAGTGCAATGTTATCTCCCTTGCTTTGGTCCTTTACTTTGTATGCTTTTTAACCCTACGCTTCTAGGGGACTTGCCGGTAAGAGGCCCTTGCCGCGAGCGCTGAGTGCTGGACTCTGAGCAGCCTGCTGGCAAAGGCCTTACCGGCAAGTAACCTTGCCGCAGCTAGTGGCAACGCACTTAGCTTGCTGAGCGAACTCGAAAACGAAGCAAGGGCGCGACACTTGTCGCAGCTCACTTAAGTTGTTTGAGCGTACTCGAAAACAAGATAAGGGTGCGGCTAGCCACGGGTAGGTTCCTCCACGCACAGGTTTTCCATACAAAGTGTGGTTGTTCAAGGAAGATAACTAAAATTTAAAATTTGAACTGCTCAAATTCTGGTAACTTAGCTTTCATATATTGCTTGTTTCCCCGACAAGGCTTCTCTTTCTTGAACAGCACTTGGTTCATCCTCCAACTCCTTCCCCCCCGGCAAACTTGTGCGCGAGGAACATTCCTTCTGCTTAAGTGGGAAAGAAAAAGAGGAGGGAAAACAAGAATAGGGCGTTTCGGCGTGCTAATGCTTACCGGGTACGTGTGTTGCACAAGATGCCAAACAATGCATGCAAATAGCGAAGAAAAGCATGGAAAAGGCAAACAGTGCAAAACACAAAAGCTTTACTGATGCACGGGATCTGCGCACGGCTTTGTACAAAGGATTACATGCAACAGCGGCAAGACTCGTACAAGAGGTGGTTGCCGGAGCGGATCACGGCAACCGCGCCTTATGGGTGAAACTTGCGAAGATGCTCTATGTTCCAGGAGTTGCTCACCGGTAAGCCTTCTTCGGTCTCAAGGCGGACAGCGCCGGGCCTTGTGACTTGTCTCACCCGATAAGGGCCTTCCCACTTCGGCGTCAACTTGTTGGAATTCTTGGCGGACTGAACACGCCGAAGAACAAGGTCGCCTTCCTCGAGACTCCTGGCCTTAACCTTGCGGCTAAGATAGCGGCGCAAAGCTTGCTGGTATCGAGCAGCTCGTACAGCAGCCTGGAGACGTTCCTCCTCGAGGAGCAATGCGTCGTCTTGTCGCAGTTGCTCTTGCTCGAGCTCATCATAAGCGAGTACTCGAGGAGATCCGTATACGAGTTCCGTGGGGAGAACTGCCTCTGCTCCATAGACAAGAGCAAAGGGTGTCTGTCCGGTGGCTCGACTTGGTGTCGTCCTGATTGACCAAAGAGCCGCCGGCAGCTCCTCTATCCAGTTTCTTCCGCACTTGCGCAGCCTGTCGAAGGTTCTTGTCTTGAGTCCGCGCAGCACTTCAGCATTGGCCCTTTCCGCTTGACCGTTGCTCCTCGGGTGAGCAACAGAAGCGAAACAGACCTTGGCGCCAAGGTCTTGGACGTACTGCATGAAGGTGCGACTAGTAAATTGTGTACCGTTGTCGGTGATAATCCTGTTAGGGATTCCGAAACGGCACACAATTGACCTGAAGAACCTGACTGCTGACTGTGCTGTCACCTTTCTCACCGGTTCCACTTCTGGCCACTTTGTGAACTTGTCGATTGCAACGTACAAGTACTCAAAGCCTCCGACAGCACGGGGGAAGGGGCCGAGGATATCGAGCCCCCAGACCGAGAAGGGCCAGGACAAAGGGATCGTCTCGAGAGCTTGAGCTGGCTGATGAATTTGCTTGGCATGGAACTGGCACGCTTCACACTTGGTTACTTGTGTAGTTGCATCTTGGAGGGCTTCTTGCCAAAAGAACCCTTGCCGGAACGCCTTCCCGGCAAGTGCCCTTGCGCCAATGTGGTGACCAAATATGCCTCCATGTATCTCTGCCAACAGCTTCTGTCCATATTCCCTGGAAATGCACTTCAATCTGACACCATTGAGTCTTCTTTTGTACAGTTCGTTGTCAACGAACTGGTACATACTTGACTGCCTGGTTATCTTCTCTATCTCTTCTGGGTCGTCGGGAAGTTCTCCAGTTTGCAGAAAACGGACAATTTGCTGCGCCCATGCCGGAGCCCGAGGCTCAATAGCAAGGACTAAAGGCATGAGGGCCGCTGCGGGGACCCCAGCTTCTACGGCAAGAACCTGCGGTTCTGCCGGAGCTGACGGTCCCCCGACAAGCCTGCCGGGGCAAGGCTTGTCGGGAACGCTTGCTTCAACTATACAGACCCTTGGGTCTGGAGGAGCAAACTGTTCCTCAGCGTTTTGGTTGTTGATCTTGGGGACCTTGGCGGCGGCTTCGGGAAGATCCGCCGGCAAGTAGTCATCGAAGACCAACTTTCTTTTCTTGTTCTGCCCAACTGATGGTGTAACGGATGGCTGAGTTAGCTTGAGCAGGAAAGTCCCTGGTTCCACAGGTAACTTCATTGCAGCACACTTTGAAAGGCCATCTGCAATATCGTTTTGAGCTCTCGGGACGTGCTCCATCTGCAGACCTTCAAAGTGCTCTTCAAGCTTCCTCACTTCATCTACATAAGCTTCCATCAAAGGGCTCTGATAACTCTTGTTCACTTGTCGGACCACCAACTGAGAATCTCCCCGCACAATCAACTTCCTGATCCCAAGTTCGGTCGCGATTCTGAGGCCGGCAAGCAAACCTTCGTACTCAGCAGTATTGTTTGTCGCTTGTTCCCTGGGAAAGTGCATTTGGATAACATACTTGAGGTGCTCTCCGGTGGGCGCTATGAGTACCACGCCGGCACCGGCGCCTTGCAGCGAGAAGGCACCATCAAAGTACATTACCCACTCACTGCTTGCTTCTTGTACGGGGACACTTATTTCTGGAACTTCTTCATCGGGCGTTGGGGTCCATTCAGCTATGAATTCTGCCAAAGCTCGGCTCTGTATAGTTGAAGTACTCTCAAACTTGAGACCAAAGCTTGACAGCTCCAGTGCCCACTCAACGATCCTGCCTGTTGCTCCTGGATTATGCAATATCCTCTTCAACGGAATGCGAGTGACCACCGTTATCTCGTGTGCTTGGAAGTAATGGCGCAGCTTTCTCGAGGCCATGAGGAGGCCGAAAAGCAATTTCTGCACCCCAGAGTATCTTGATCTAGCTCCCTGCAAGAGGGAACTTACAAAATACACTGGGCGCTGCACCATCCTTCTTCGCACTTCTCCTTGCTCCTGCGCAGAGTTGTCCTTGTCGGGGCCAGAGCTTGTCGGAGCAGCCCCCTGCTTGTCGCTGGATTCGCTTGCCGGTGGTGTAGACTCCTCAGCCGCCTCCCTCTCCGCTACTAACGCAGCACTAACCACTTGATTGGTTGCTGCTAGATACAGCAGCAACTTCTCTTGTGGCCTAGGTGCGACAAGTATTGGTGTGGAGGATAGGTATCCTTTCAAGTCTTGCAGTGCTGCCTCCGCTTCCGGAGTCCATTTCATGGGTCCTGCCTTCTTCAAGATTTTGAAGAAAGGTAGGGCGCGTTCTGCAGACTTTGAAATGAACCTACTGAGGGCAGCTACACAACCTGCAATTCTCCTTACGTCCTTGACGCGCTTCGGGGCTTCGATCTGCTCGATGGCTTTTATCTTGTCGGGATTGGCTTCAATCCCCCCTTGGGACACAAAGAACCCGAGAAGCTTGCCGGATGGGACTCCAAAGGCGCACTTCTCGGGGTTCAACTTGAGCTGGATCTTGCGCAGGTTCTCAAACGTCTCTTCCAAATCTTGGATCAGGGTATCTTTGCTCTTGCTCTTCACCACTATGTCATCCATGTAGGCTTCCACATTTCTGTGTATCTGTGGCTCAAAAGAAGTGTGCACCACCCTTGTAAATGTTGAGCCTGCATTCTTCAATCCAAAGGGCATGCGTATGAAGCAATATGTGCCGCATGGAGTGATAAATGCAGTCTTCTCTTCATCTTCCTTTGCCATGAAAATCTGGTGGTAACCCGAGTAGGCATCAAGGAAGGAAAGCAGCTCACATCCGGCGGTGGAGTCAACAATCTGGTCAATACGCGGCAAGGCAAATGGATCCTTGGGACATGCTTTATTCACATAAGTGAAGTCTATACACAGTCTCCACTTCCCGTTGGCCTTACGCACGACAACTGGATTTGCTAACCACGTTGGATGGATCACGCCTCTAACCAGGCCCGCTGCTTCTAGCTTCTTGATTTCTTCGGCAATGAATTCTTGGCGCTCCACGGCTTGCTTCCTGACCTTCTTCTTGACGGGCCGCGCATGAGGACAAACAGCAAGCTTGTGCTCAATTACCTTCCTGGGAACGCCGGGGATGTCAGATGGTTGCCATGCAAACACATCGACATTCGCCCGCAGGAAGGCAACGAGTGTGCTTTCCTATTTGTTGTCAAGCGTAGCACTGATGGTAAAGGTACCACCAGTGCCGTCCTCCTTGGCGGACACCTTCTTGGTTGCCGGTGGAGCGGCCATCCCCTTCTTGCACTTGCCGGTGGAGCTCGATGGAACGTCCTCGACGGCAGCGCAGCACTCCGAAGAGGTGCGTTTGCCGGAGTGGGCCCCAGAGCACTTGCCGGACTTGGTCTAGATCTTCTTCCCCTCGGGAGCTTCAGTGGCAAGTGTGTTGCTCTCCGCTGCGGCTGCTGTGTCCCGGTATATCTTGTCGGCGTAGATAAGCGCGTCCTTCTTGTCGCGAGGGACAGAGATGATGCTTATCGGCCCTGGCATCTTGAGTACATTGTAGGCGTAGTGGGAAGCTGCCATGAACTTGGCGAGGGCAGGACGTCCAAGTATCCCATTGTATGGCAATGGGATATCGGCCACGTCAAAGGTTATCCTCTCCGTCCTGAAGTTAAGTTCCCCGCCAAAGGTCACCGGCAGAGTGATTTTCCCCTTGGGCTTGCTCCTCCCCAGGTTTATTACTTGGAACGAACCGGTCTCTTCGAGCTCGCCGTCTGGGATCTGGAGTTTCTTGATCACAGCTGAGGAGATCAAGTTCAGGCCGGCCCCGCCGTCAACCAACATTTTGGTGACCTTGAGGTTGCGGATGGTTGGTGAGACCAACATCGGCAAGCACCCGACCGCAGTGGTGCGGTCGGGGTGATCCTCAAGATCAAAAATGATGGGCGTGCTGGATCACTTCAGGAGCCTGCGTGACTCAACGGGCGGCTCTGCTGCGTTAACTTCCCGCACCCACTGCTTGAGCTGGCGGTGGGAAGCGTGCAGAGAGGCGCCCCCGTCGACACACAGGACTTCTGTGGCCTTCTGGAACTCCTGCTCGCTGTTATCACCTTCCTCCATGTCGTCATCGTCGTCTTCCTCTTCATCCTTGTCGCGGCCCCGGGGAGGTCGATCACCTTGCCGCTGCTTGGCCTTGCCGCGGTGTCCTCCCCGGCCATTGAATGGCCGCTTCTTGCTTGGTTCTCCTCCGCCACCCTGGGCCTTCTCCTTGTCGCGCCGCTCGTATTCAGCCTTCTGCTGTTCTACGAGGTACTCGACGCGCTTGCAGTTCGAAAGGTCATGACCCTTGGTGCGGTGGATCTTGCAATATTGCTTGTCGGAGCCGTCCTGCTTGTCGGCTGCCGCCACAGGGGCAGGCTCCTTGCCGGAGCCGCCAGCCTGTGCTGTCTTGGCGGGAGCCTCCTTGCCGGACTTCTCGACGACCAGCACTTCCTTGCTCTTCTTCTTTCTGTTGTTCCGCCGCCGGCTCTTCCTTGCCGGGGCGGCGTCCTCACTGTCGCTTCCCCCTGCGCCAGCATCCTCCCCGGGGAGTCTCCTCCCCTCTTCGGCACGCGCGCACTTGTCAGCTAGAGCATAGAGCTCGCTGACATCCCGTATCTTGGTCATGGCCATCTCTTCCCGCATGCGGCGGTTACGCACGTTCTGGTGGAATGCGCTGATAACCAAGTTCAAATAATTTTACACTAGACATGAACTAGCTCTATAACCTAGTTCAAGTAATTTTACACTAGAGTTTAACAAACTCTATAAGCTAGTACAAATAATTTTACACTAGAGTTCAACTAGCTCTATAACCTAGTTCAAATAATTTCACACTAGAGTTGAACTAGCTCTATTAGCTAGTACAAATAATTTTACACTAGAGTTGAACTAGCTCTATAAGCTAGTACAAATAATTTTACACTAGAGTTGAACTAGATCTATAAGCTAGTACAAATAATTTTACACTACAATTGAACTAGCTCTATAACCAAGTTCAAATAATTTTACAATAGTCTTGAACTATCTCCCTATTCTTGTTCAAGTAATTTTACACTAGAGTTGAACTAGCTCTATAACATAGTTGAAATAATTTCACACTAGAGTTGAACTAGCTCTATAAGCTAGTACAAATAATTTTACACTAGTGTTGAAC
>LR738713.1:505202617-505217252 GCA_902687465.1 Secale cereale
AACTATCTCTACAACCTAGTTCAAATAATTTTACACTAGAGTTTAACTAGCTCTATGACCTAGTACAAATATTTTTACACTAAAGTAGAACTAGATATATATGCAAGTACAAATAATTTTACACTAGATTCGAACTAGATCTATAACCTAGTTGAAATAATTTTACACTAGAGTTGAACTAGCTATATAACCTAGTACAAATAATTTTACACTAGAGTTGAACTGGATCTATAAGCTAGTACAAATAATTTTACACTATAGTTGAACTAGCTCTATAACCTAGTTCAAATAATTTCACAATAGAGTTGAACTAGCTCTATAAGCTAGTACAAATAATTTTACACTAGAGTTGAACTAGCTCTATAAGCTAGTAAAAATGATTTTACACTAGAGTTGAACTAGATCTATATGCTAGTACACATAATTTTACACTAGATTTGAACTACCTCTACAACCTAGTTAAAATAATTTTACACTAGAGTTTAACTAGCTCTATGACCTAGTACAAATATTTTTAAACTAAATTAGAACTAGATATATATTTATGTACAAATAATTTTACACTAGATTCGAACTAGATCTATAACCTAGTTGAAATAATTTTACACTAGAGTTGAACTAGCTATATAACCTAGTACAAATAATTTTACACTAGAGTTGAACTGGATCTATAAGCTAGTACAAATAATTTTACACTAGAGTTGAACTAGCTCTATAACCTAGTTCAAATAATTTCACACTAGAGTTGAACTAGCTCTATAAGCTAGTACAAATAATTTTACACTAGAGTTGAACTAGCTCTATAAGCTAGTACAATTTTTTTTTACACTAGAGTTGAACTAGATCTATAAGCTAGTACAAATAATTTTACACTACAATTGAACTAGCTCTATAACCTAGTTCATATAATTTTACAATAGTCTTGAACTAGCTCTTTAATCTTGTTCAAGTAATTTTACACTAGAGTTGAACTAGCTCTATAAGCTAGTACACATAATTTTACACTAGAGTTGCACTAGCTCTATAACCTAGTACAAAAAAATTACACCAGAGTTGAACTATCTTTATATGCTAGTTCGAATAATTTTACACTTGAGTTGAACTAGCTATATAACCTAGTACAAATAATTTTACACTAGAGTTGAACTAGATCTATAAGCTAGTACAACTAATTTTACACTAGATTTGAACTATCTCTATAACCTAGTTCAAATTATTTTACACTACAGTTGAACTATCTATATAAGCTAGTACAAGTAATTTTACACTAGAGTTGAACTATCTCTATATGCGAGTTCAAATAATTTTACACTAGAGTTGAACTAGCTCTATAACCTAGTTCAAATAATTTTACACTAGAGTTGAACTAGCCTTATAAGCTAGTACAAATAATTTTACACTAGAGTTGAATTAGCTCTATAAGCTAGTACAAATAATTTTACACTAGAGTTGAAATAGCTATATAACCTAGTACAAATAATTTTACACTAGAGTTGAACTAGATCTATAAGCTAGTACAAATGATTATACACTAGAGTTGAACTAGATCTATATGCTAGTACACATAATTTTATAATAGATTTGAATTATCTCTACAACCTAGTTCAAATAATTTTACACTAGAGTTTAACTAGCTCGATGACCTAGTACAAATATTTTTACACTAAAGTAGAACTAGATATATATGCAAGTACAAATAATGTTACACTAGATTCGAACTAGATCTGTAACCTAGTTGAAATAATTTTACACTAGAGTTGAACTAGCTATATAACCTAGTACAAATAATTTTACACTAGAGTTGAACTGGATCTATAAGCTAGTATAAATAATTTTACACTAGAGTTGAACTAGCTCTATAACCTAGTTCAAATAATTTCACACTAGAGTTGAACTAGCTCTATAAGCTAGTACTAATAAATTTACACTAGAGTTGAACTAGCTCTATAAGCTAGTACAAAAATATTTACACTGGAGTTGAACTAGATCAATAAGCTAGTGCAAATAATTTTACACTAGAATTGAACTAGCTCTATAACCTAGTTCAAATAATTTCACACTAGAGTTGAACTACCTTTATAAGCTAGTACAAACAATTTTACATTAGAGTTGAACTAGCTCTATAAGCTGGTACAAAAATTTTTACATTAGAGTTGAACTAGATCTATAAGCTAGTACAAATAATTTTACACTATAATTGAACTAGCTCTATAACCTAGTTCAAATAATTTTACAATAGTCTTGAACTATCTCTATAATATTGTTCAAGTAATTTTCCACTAGAGTTGAACTAGCTCTATAAAGTAGTACAAATAATTTTACACTAGAGTTGCACTAGCTCTATAACCTAGTATAAAAAAATTACACCAGAGTTGAACTATCTTTATATGCTAGTTCGAATAATTTTACACTTGAGTTGAACTAGCTATATAACCTAGTACAAATAATTTTACACAAGAGTTGAACTAGATCTATAAGCTAGTTCAAATAATTTTACACTAGATTTGAACGAGCTCTATAACCTAGTCCAAATTATTTCACACTAGAGTTGTGCTATCTATATAATCTAGTACAATTAAGTTTACACTATAGTTGAACTATCTCTATATGCGAGTTCAAATAATTTTACACTAGAGTTGAACTAGCTCTATAACCTAGTTCAAATAATTTTACACTAGAGTTGAACTAGCCTTATAAGCTAGTACAAATAATTTTACACTAGAGTTGAATTAGCCCTATAAGCTAGTACAAATAATTTTACACTAGAGTTGAAATAGCTATATAACCTAGTACAAATAATTTTACACTAGAGTTGAACTAGATCTATAAGCTAGTACAAATGATTTTACACTAGAGTTGAACTAGATCTATATGCTAGTACACATAATTTTACACTAGATTTGAACTATCTCTTCAACCTAGTTCAAATAATTTTACACTAGAGTTTAACTAGCTCGATGACCTAGTACAAATATTTTTACACTAAAGTAGAACTAGATATATATGCAAGTACAAATAATGTTACACTAGATTCGAACTAGATCTGTAACCTAGTTGAAATAATTTTATACTAGAGTTGAACTATGTCGGGAGAAACTGACCGCCCACGAACACCTATGGGACCGGAGCCCCTTCTACGTTGCGGTAAGGGAGCGGAGGGAGCACGGAGAGCAGATCGAGGAGCGCACGCGGGCAGTTTTACCCAGGTTCGGGCCGCGCGGACGCGTAAAACCCTACTCCTGCTTTGGTTGTATTGAATTCTTGGGCTCGGGAGCTAGAAGATCTACAGTGCTAGCTACACCGAGCGAGAGAGTGATCTAGATTTCGAACCTCCTCTACGTTGTGCATGGGCCTCCTTTTATAGCTCAAAGGGGTCACCGACAGGTGTCAACGTAGAGGAGGGTAAAAGTGTAAATTTGGTGGTAGTTGCAACAGTGCATGAACAGTATATGAACAGTGGTCTTCACCTAACTTTGACAGTGGGGGACAAGGGCATTAAATGCCCGTCGCCGTCGCCCCCAAAAACTTTCGTCCATGCTTCTCCGTTCGCCACGGCGGTAGCCTTGTCACCGTGGCTTGCCACCGTGTGCCCCAGGCTGCACAGCCGTCTGCCACTTGCCCCTGGAAGGGCCCCAGGGCGACGCGTGGGCCGATGAGCTAGAGCGCGGGCACACAGCGTAGGTTTCCCAGGCAAGCACCTTGCCGGGGTCGTGTTCTTGCCGGGTCCGGAAACTTGTCGCTCTACGGGTCCTGCCAGGGCGCATGATGCGCCGAGACATCTCTTGAGGTATGTGCTCCTTGGCCTTCCTGGCAAGCTCCTCTTACCGGGGTCTTGTGCTAAACTGATAACCTTGAGCCTGGTGCGGCCTTCCCGGCAAGCTCCTCTTGCCGGGGCCTTGATCTTCTGACTTGTATACTTTGTTCTTGAATGGCTTAATAGGGACCAGAACGGTTCTTGGCGAGCACGTGGTAAGCCCTGCCACGGGAAGCTGCTACTGCCCGTGCACAAGTTGGGGTACTAAGGTACCCCTATCTTAGTACACCGACAGGAGTCCCCGGGCCTGGGCCACACACGGTGCCGAGCGCTGTTGGGCCAGGCCCAAGACAGTGCACGGGCACACGCGGCCCACGGCAAGCCGTATCCCCTTCCGGTTCCGCCGCATCCCTCCCTAACGGCACGCGTCGATTGCGGCGTCGTGGGAGAGATCGTGGCCTGTTCTTTAATGGGAAATGCGAAACGTCCCCCACTTCCCCCTTAAATGCATAGGAAGCAGGGGCAGCTCCCTCCATCGTTTTCATTGCGCCTTGATTCTCCAGAAACCCCCGTCGCCCTCTGCCTTCCAAAGGTCGACTGAGAGCACAGCCCCTCCCTTCCTCCGCCATCTCCCGCATCCGCGGCACCGTCGACCTCCTCACCTCTTTCCTCGCCGCCCCCGCCATGGCTCCGAAGAGCGATAAGGCGAAGAGTGACAAGGCCAAGAAGGAGAAGTCCGAGCAGGCGGCGAAGCTGGCAGCCCTGCGGAGGAAGTGTGTGGTCTTCGCGCCGAGGCTTGGCGCGAGGGAGCTGCGGGACAAATACTATTTGTTCTGGGCGAGGGAGACCAAAGCTCATCCCCGCACCAGAGTCCCCCCCGCCGTCGCCGTCGACATGTTCCCCGGCGGGTACTTTTACTTTGCCGCATTCTTCCACTGTGGTTTGTGCCCTCCGTACTCGGAGTTCTTGTGCGATGTAATGAATACGTACGGCCTCCACCTCCTAGATTTCACCCCCAACGCCATCCTTATGATGGCCGTTTTCGCACATCTGTGCGAAAACTATGTTGGGGTTCATCCAAATGTAGCACTTTTCCGCCACTTCTTCACGCCTAGAGTAGAGTCCGGTTCTCCCCTCTTCGGCGGCATCTCCTGGATCTTCAGGCTGAACAAGAAGGAGGCGTACTTGAAGGGAGAGCTCCGCGGCAAGTGGGAGGAGTGGAGAGCCGATTGGTGCTGGGTGCTGGAAGCTAAGCCTGAGCCTTTTACCTCGCCGCGCAAGAGTGAATTGGCCCCGGAGGACAGCAAGCTTCAGATCGCCCTCATTAGGATCCTTCGTCTCCGGGCCGCCAATCTGACTGTTGGAGAAGTTGGAGCAGATTTCCTCCGCCGCCGCACCGCCCCTCTACAAGAAAGGAAGAGGCCCGCCTGGGAATTCGGCAATGCGGTAGATTGCATGAGGCTGTGCCCTGGATTGAACTACAATTTCACCGTCTTGGAGTTGAAGGGGATGGTCCGGGAGCTCTTCAAGCATGACCCCACCCACCCGGAGTGGTTCAAACCTTCCCGGGGAGTGGTGCCGCTGTGCAACAGCACTGCCCGCGATTCCATACGCGCGATGATGCCCGAGTGCGACTCCCATGGCGTCGTCCCCACTTGGCTGGAGCCTCCAGCGGAGACCATGCAGACCTTCTTTGACAACTTGGTCGAGAAGCCCCGCAACGCCGAGGAGAAGAAGGGCCTCATTCAGGATACTACTGACCGGGATGTAGCTTACATTGCCTCCAGGATGGAGGAGGCCGCCGCAGCTGCGGCTGCGGGCGAATTTGGATACACTGTGGACGAGGCAGAGGTCGCGGACGCAGTGAGTCAAGCAGAGGAGGCGGAAATCCTCAAGCTGCTGAAGATTGCGCCCGAGGAGTTTGCCGGGGAGCCTTCCGTGAAGCTTGCCGGGACGAGCGAGGTTGTCGGGGGGAGCGAGGCCGCCGGGCATGGCACTGAGTCCAGCGGGCCTGTCGAGGAGGAGGAGGACGCCGAGTCTGGAGATTCTGATGAAGACTCTGGTGGATCTCTGAATCTAGACGACAATGCCTCCTCATCCTCGGAGAACTCTCCGCCTCCGCCAAGCCCTCCGCAGCAACCGAAGAAGCGCCTCCACAAGGCAGCTGAGACGGCGAGGCCACAGGCGCCTCGACAGCAGCCGGCGCGCCGTGCGACGCGCGCCACCAAGACGAGCAAAGTCGCCAAGGAGGCGCCCCGTGCTCGAGCGCCAAGCGGAGGGGGATCTTCCCGGAGCGGAACGGGTGCTCCTTCTGCCCCTCGGTCCTCGGCGACGACGGGGGCCGGGTCTTCACAGCCCACAGCCTCGGAGCCCGCCAAGCGCCCGAGGGAGTCTTCTCCTCTAGCTCCTTGCGCGGGAGCACACCAGGCGGAGTTTGACTTCTCCGCCCTCAGCTTCGACAAAGAGGAAGAGGAGTAAGTACTTGCAATTCTTTTAGTTTCTTTGATTTTGTCTTGATTTTCCTTGCTTGGTTCTGATCTTGCTTTTGTTTTTCTTCGCAGGACCTTGACCCAGCGGATGGCGAAGAGGGCCAAGATCCCTGTGGTCAATATCGAAGACGACGAGCCCATCGCGGCGACAAGCGACGCGCCGGCGACGAGCTTGCCGGATCAGCCTGCTGCTCCGAGGAGCAGCCCCCAGCGCAGCCCCCAGCGTAAGTCTGGTATTTATCTTTCTGCTTGACGGGTGCGCTTGAGGTTATCATCTTGGTTGATGTCTTGTTGTCTTGTGCAGAAGTGGAGCCGCAGCCGCAGGAGCGCCAGGAGGTCGCCCCCGACGAGCCACTTGCTCCACCCTCCCCGCCAAGGATGAACTCCCCGGCAAGGGAGAACGCTCCGCCAAGGACGGGCACTCCGCCAAGGGCGAGTACCCCGCCAAGGGTGTGCAGCCCGACAAAGGTGAGCACCCCGCCAAGGGAGGGCGCAGGCGGCCCTCCGCCAGCAGGGGCCACTACTCCGCCGCCAAGGGAGAATTCCCTGGCGAGGGACCCCGTCGTCGAAGAAGTCCGCGAAGGTAACCCTTGTGACTTCTTCTTCCCAAATTCGTCTTTTTTGGATATTTGCTTGACGATCTTTCTTTTCTTTTTCTTCTGCTAGATCCTCCTGCCCCAGAGCTGGTGGAGACGGAGGCCACCGCTGAGGAGGAGGTGCATGGCGACGGCGGCAATGCTACTGCCGCCGAGGGAATGGCTGGAGCCGACGAGCCAGCCGTCGAGGAGACCGCCCCGACCGCCGACTCTGCGGCTGGGGAAGGGACCGGCGACCGTACCGCTGGCCCGGAGGCTGCGGGAGCGCCGGACGCTGCACCGGCCGCCGACCCTTCCGCCCCCGCGGAGCGGTCGGGTGTCTACTTGGAGGACGCCAATGGGGTTTTTATTCAAGTCCCATGGGCGTCCTCATCTCGAGCACCCGCGGAAGGGGAGACCTTTGACGGAGAGGTCCTCGCCTCCGCCGGATTGAAGATTGTTGAAACGCCCGGCGGAAGCGACGAGCCCGAAGAGGAGAGACTCCTTCGTCGGCTCCTCGCTTTGTACCGGGCCAGGCAGGCGAAGTTGGAGTCTCGGGAGGCTCTCGCCGCCAAGGCTGGAGCTGACTTGGAGAAGCGTGCCGCGGAGCTCCGCGCCGCCAATCAGGCGGCCCTCCGGAGCTTGGCGGAGGAGCGTGAAGAGCTTGCCGGGGCGCAGCAAGCATTTATCCTTGAAAAAGCTGAGGCTGAGGAGCACCAACGATTGGCCGCCGAGGAGCTATCTCGGCGGGAAGGAGTACTCAACCAGCGGAAGGTCGACCTCGACGCCCACGAGGACGACATCACCGCCCGGGAGCAGGCCATTGGCGGGGCTCTGAAGGAGGCGAGGAACGCCGCAGCCGCCGCAGAGACCGCCAAGAAGGACCTGGAGGCCTAGGTGGCGCAGACGGAGCTGTACCTGAAGGCGAGCGAGGAGAGGGTCACTGCGCTCAACGTGGCGCGGGAGAAAGATGCCCACACCAACTCTGAGCTGTAGGTACGTCTCTCCGAGAAGGGCAAAGAGCTCACTGACGCCAGGAACTCCATTGCTGACTTAGAGCTGAAGGTTTCCACCTTGACTGACTCACTCGATGCCGCCCGGGGCCATGAGACGAAGCTGAAGGACGAACTCCGCAAGGAAAGGGCCTTGCTGGAGAGCGCCGCCGTCTCGCAGAACAACTTCAACCGGGCAGTGGAGCAGTGGACTGATGAGCTGGTCACCTCCGCTGCCAACATTGACATGGAGATGATGGCACTGAGGGCGGAGCATCTCGTGTACTCCCTGGACGAGAGTCTCCCCCACAGCTCTAAGTTGAGTCTGTTCTTCAGGGGAATTGCGCCGGCGCTTGCGCGGCTGCGGGAGAAGATCCACATGCAGCTGGCCGACGAGGCGCGTCGGCTCTGCATGGGCACCATGGAGCGGGTCTTATCGAAGATCGTCTACCGTAACCCCGGCATCAACCTCGTCAATGTCCTCCGCTCCTTGCCGCCCGAAACTGACCAGGAGGAGTTGAAGGCGCAAGTTGCCCACATCGTCGCCAAGGTGGGCAAGATCACGAGGCGTGAAGGTGACCGCGTAGATTAGATTCCTTTCTTTCTGCTTCCTTTGCCGCTGCAAAGCATGTTACGGACAAGAATCTGTTAGTATTGCGACAAGTTATCTTTGTAATATACAATCTTATTTTGAGCAACCAATGTAGTGTTATCTCCTTTGCTTTGGTCCCTTCACTTTGTATGCATTCCACCCTACGTTTTTAGGGAACTTGCCGGCAAAGGACCCTTGCCGCGAGCGCTGAGTGCTGGACTCTTAGCAGCCTGCTGGCAATACCTTTACCGGCAAGAAACCTTGCCGTAGCTAGTCGCAGCACACTTAGATTGCTGAGCGAACTCGAAAACGAAGTAAGGGCGCGACACTTGTCGCAGCTCACTTAAGTCGTTGAGCGTGCTCGAAACAAAGTAAGGGTGCGGCTAGCCACGGGTAGGTTCCTCCGCGCACAGGTTTTCCATACAAAGTGTGGTTGTTCAAGGAAGACAACTAAAAATTTTGAAAAATTTGAATTACTCAAACTTTGGTAACTTAGCTTTCATGGGTTGTTTGCTCCCCGGCAAGGCTTCTCTTTCTTGAACAGTACTTGGTTCATGCCTCCATCTTCTTTCCCCCCGGCAAACTTGTGCGCGAGGAATACTCCTTCTGTTTAAGAGAAAAAAGAAGAGGGGAAAAACAAGTGTAGGGCCTTACGGCTTGCTAACGCTTACCGGGGATGTGCATTGCACAAGGTGTCAGATGATGCATGCAAATAACAAAGAAAAGCATGGTAATGACAAATAGTGCGAAGCACAAAAGCTTTACTGATGCACGGGGTCTGCGCCCGGCTTTGTACAAAGGTTTACATGCAACAGCGGCAAGACTTGTACAAAAGGTGGTTGCCGGAGCGGATAATGGCAACCGCGCCTTATGGGTGAAACTTGCGAAGATGCTCTATGTTCCAGGAGTTGCTCACCGGTAAGCCTTCTTCGGTCTCAAGGCGGACAGCGCCGGGCCTTGTGACTTGTCTCACCCGATAAGGGCCTTCCCACTTCGGCGTCAACTTGTTGGAATTCTTGGCGGACTGAACACGCCGAAGAACAAGGTCGCCTTCCTCGAGACTCCTAGCCCTGACCTTGCGGCTATGATAGCGACGCAAGGCTTGCTGGTATCGAGCAGCTCGTACAGCAGCCTGGAGACGTTCCTCCTCAAGGAGCAATGCATCATCTTGTCGCAGTTGCTCTTGCTCGAGCTCATCATAAGCGAGCACTCGAGGAGATCCGTATACGAGTTCCGTGGGGAGAACTGCCTCTGCTCCATAGACAAGAGCAAAGGGTGTCTGTCCGGTGGCTCGATTTGGTGTCGTCCTGATTGACCAAAGAGCCGCCGGCAACTCCTCTATCCAGTTGCTTCCACACTTGTGCCGCCTGTCGAAGGTTCTTGTCTTGAGCCCGCGCAGCACTTCAGCATTTGCCCTCTCTGCTTGACCATTGCTCCTCGGGTGAGCAACGGAAGCAAAGCAGACCTTGGCGCCAAGGTCTTGGACGTACTGCATGAAGGTGCGACTTGTAAACTGTGTGCCGTTGTCGGTGATGATCCTGTTAGGGATTCCGAACCGGCAAACAATCGACCTGAAGAACCTGACTGCTGACTGTGCGGTCACCTTTCTCACTGGTTCCACTTCTGGCCACTTTGTGAACTTGTCGATTGCAACGTACAAGTACTCAAAGCCCCCGACTGCGCGGGGAAAGGGGCCGAGGATGTCGAGCCCCCAGACCGAGAAAGGCCAGGACAAAGGGATCGTCTGGAGAGCTTGAGCTGGCTGGTGAATTTGCTTGGCATGGAACTGGCACGCTTCACACTTGGTTACTTGTGCAGTTGTATCTTGGAGGCCTTCTGGCCAGAAGAACCCTTGCCGGAACGTCTTCCCGGCAAGTGCCCTTGCGCCAATGTGGTGGCCACATATGCCTCCATGTATCTCTGCCAACAGCTTCTGTCCATCTTCCCTGGAAATGCACTTCAACCTGACACCATTGAGTCTTCTTCTGTACAGTTCATTGCCAACGAACTGGTACATACTCGACTGCCTGGTTATTTTCTCTATCTCTTCTGGCTCGTCGGGAAGTTCTCTAGTTTGCAGAAAGCGGACGATTTGATGTGCCCATGCTGGAGCCTGAGGCTCAACAACAAGGACTAAAGGCATGAGGGCTGCTGCGGGAACCTCAGCTTCTACGGCAAGAACCTGCGGCTCTGCCGGAGCTGATGGTCCCCCGGCAAGCCTGCCGGGGCAAGGCTTGTCGGGAACGCCTGCTTCAACTGTACAGACCCTTGGATCTGCAGGAGCAAGCTGTTCCTCTGCATCTTGGCTGTTGATCTTGGGGACCTTGGCGGCGGCTTCTGGAAGATCCGCCGGCAAGTAGTCGCCGGAGACCAACTTCCTCTTCTTGTTTTGCCCAACTGATGGTGTAACGGATGGCTGAGTTAACTTGAGCACGAAGGTCCATGGTTCCACAGGTAACTTCATTGCAGCACACTTTGAGAGGCCATCTGCAATATCATTCTGAGCTCTTGGGACGTGCTCCATTTGCAGACCTTCAAAGTGCTCTTCAAGCTTCCTCACTTCATCAACATAAGTTTCCATCAAAGGGCTTTGGTAACTCTTGTTTACTTGTCGGACCACCAATTGTGAATCTCCCCGGACAATCAGCTTCTTGATCCGAAGCTCGGCCGCAATTCTGAGGCCGGCGAGCAAACCTTCATACTCAGCAGTATTGTTTGTCGCTTGGTCCTTGGGAAAGTGCATCTGGACAACATACTTGAGGTGCTCTCCGGTGGGCGCTATGAGTACCACGCCGGCACCGGCGCCTTGCAGCGAGAAAGCACCATCAAAGTACATTATCCACTCGTTGCTTGCTTCTTGGACGGGGACGCTTGTCTCTGGGACTTCTTCATCTGGTGTTGGGGTCCATTCTGCTATGAATTCTGCCAAAGCTCTGCTCTGTATGGTTGAAGTACTCTCAAACTTGAGACCAAAGCTTGACAGCTCCAGTGCCCACTCGACGATCCTGCCTGTTGCTTCGGGATTCCGCAATATCCTCTTCAACGGAAAGCGAGTGACCACCGTTATCTCGTGTGCTTGGAAGTAATGGCGCAACTTCCTTGAGGCCATGAGGAGGCCGAAAATCAACTTCTGCACCCCAGAGTATCTTGATCTAGCCCCCTGCAGAAGAGAACTTACGAAATACACTGGGCGCTGCACCATCTTCTTTCGCACTTCTCCTTGTTCCTGCGCGGGCTTGTCCTTGTCGGGGCCAGCTTGAAGAGCTCCCGGACCATCCCCTTCAACTCCAAGACGGTGAAATTGTAGTTCAATCCAGGGCGCAGCCTCATGCAATCTGCCGCATTGCCGAATTCCCAGGCAGGCCTCATCCTTTCTTGTAGAGGGGCGATCCGGCGGCGAAGGAAATCTGCTCCAACTTCTCCAACAGTCAGATTGGCGGCCCGGAGACGAAGGATCCTAATGAGGGCGATCTGAAGCTTGCTGTCCTCCGGGGCCAATTCACTCCAATCCTTGCCGCGCACTATGGCAGTCTTGCGCGGCGAGGTAAAGGGCTCAGGCTTAGCTTCCAGCACCCAGCACCAATCGGCTCTCCACTCCTCCCACTTGCCGCGGAGCTCTCCCTTCAAGTACGCCTCCCTCTTGTTCAGCCTGAAGATCCAGGAGATGCCGCCGGAGAGGGGAGAACCGGACTCTACTCTAGGCGTGAAGAAGTGGCGGAAAAGAGCTAGATTTGGATGAACCCCAACATAGTTTTCGCACAGATGTGCGAAAACGGCCATCGTAAGGATGGCGTTGGGGGTGAAATCTAGGAGGTGGAGGCCGTACATATTTATTACATCGCAGAAGAACTCCGAGTACGGAGGGCACAAACCACAGTGGAAGAATGCGGCAAAGTAAAAGTACCCGCCGGGGAACATGTCGACGGCGACGGCGGGGGGGACTCTGGTGCGGGGATGAGCTTTGGTCTCCCTCGCCCAGAACAAATAGTATTTGTCCCACAGCTCCCTCGCGCCAAGCCTCGGCGCGAAGACCACGCACTTCCTCCACAGGGCTGCCAGCTTCGCCGCCTTCTCGGACTTCTCCTTCTTGGCCTTGCCACTCTTCGCCTTATCGCTCTTCGGAGCCATGGCGGGGGCGGCGAGGAAATAGGCGAGGAGGTCGACGGTGCCGCGAATGCGGGAGATCGCGGAGGAACGGAGGGGCTGGGCTCTCTGTCGACCTTTGGGAGGCAGAGGGCAACGGGGGTTTCTGGAGAATCAAGGCGCAATGAAAGCGATGGAGGGAACTGCCCCTGCTTCCTCTGCTTTTAAGGGGGAAGTGGGGGACGTTCCGCATTTCCCATTAAAGAACAGGCCACGATCGCTCCCACGACGCCGCAATCGACGCGTGCCGTTAGGGAGGGATGCGGCGGAACCGGAAGGGGATACGGCTTGCCGAGGGCCGTGTGTGCCCGTGCATTGTCTTGGGCCTGGCCCAACAGCGCTCTGCACCGTGTGTGGCCCAGGCCCGGGGGCTCCTGTCGGTGTACTAAGATAGGG
Organism: Secale cereale; assembly: GCA_902687465.1. Lineage (NCBI taxonomy): Eukaryota > Viridiplantae > Streptophyta > Magnoliopsida > Poales > Poaceae > Secale > Secale cereale. The sequence continues at coordinate 505,215,559 of LR738713.1, forward strand.
GTACCTTAGTACCCCAACTTGTGCACGGGCAGTAGCAGCTTCCCGTGGCAGGGCTTACCACGTGCTCGCCAAGAACCGTTCTGGTCCCTATGAAGCCATTCAAGAACAAAGTATACAAGTCAGAAGATCAAGGCCCCGGCAAGAGAAGCTTGCCGGGAAGGCCGCACCAGGCTCAAGGTTATCACTTTAGCACAAGACCCTGACAAGAGGAGCTTGCTAGGAAGGCCAAGGAGCACATACCTCAAGAGATGTCTCGGCGCATCATGCGCCCCGGCAGGACCCGGAGAGCGACAAGCTTCCGGGCCCGGCAAGATCACGACCCCGGCAAGGTGCTTGCCGGGGAAACCTACGCTGTGTGCCCGCGCTCCAGCTCATCGGCCCACGCGTCACCCTGGGGCCCTTGGCAGACGGCTGTGCAGCCTGGGGCACACGGTGGCAAGCCACCGTGACGAGGCTACCGCCGTGGCGAACGGAGAAGCATGGACGAACGCTTTTGGGGGCGACGGCGACGGGCATTTAATGCCCTTGTCCCCCACTGTCAAAGTTAGGTGAAGACCACTGTTCATATACTGTTCATGCACTGTGGCAACTACCACCAAATTTACACTTTTACCCTCCTCTACGTTGACACCTGTCAGTGACCCCTTTGAGCTATAAAAGGAGGCCCATGCACAACGTAGAGGAGGTTCAAAACCTAGATCACTCTCTCGCTCTGTGTAGCTAGCACTGTAGATCTTCAAGCTCCCGAGCCCAAGAATTCAATACAACCAAAGCAGGAGTAGGGTTTTACGCGTCCGCGCGGCCCGAACCTGGGTAATACTGCCCGCGTGCGCTCCTCGATCTGCTCTCCGTGCTCCCTCCGCTCCCTTACCGCAACGTAGAAGGGGCTCCGGTCCCATAGGTGTTCGTGGGCGGCCTTCCACTAGAGTTGAACTAGCTTTATAAGGTAGTACACATAATTTTACACTAGAGTTGAACTAGATCTATAAGCTAGTACAAATAATTTTACACTAGATTTGAACTAGCTCTATAACCTAGTTCAAATTATTTTACACTAGAGTTGAGCTATCTATATAAGCTAATACAATTAAGTTTACACTAGAGTTGAACTATCTCTATATGCGAGTTCAAATAATTTTACACTGGAGTTGAACTAGCTCTATAACCTAGTTCAAATAATTTTACACTAGAGTTGAACTAGCCTTATAAGCTAGTACAAATAATTTTACACTAGAGTTGAAATAGCTCTATAAGCTAGTACAAATAATTTTACACTAGAGTTGAAATAGCTATATAACCTAGTACAAATAATATTACACTAGAGTTGAACTAGATCTACAACCTAGTTCAAATAATTTTACACTAGAGTTTAACTAGCTCTATGACCTAGTACAAATATTTTTACACTAAATTAGAATTAGATATATATGCAAGTACAAATAATTTTATACTAGAATCGAACTAGATCTATAACCTAGTTCAAATAATTTTACACTAGAGTTGAACTAGCCTTATAAGCTAGTACAAATAATTTTACACTAGAGTTGAACTATCTCTATATGCGAGTTCAAATAATTTTACACTAGAGTTGAACTAGCTCTATAACCTAGTTCAAATAATTTTACACTAGAGTTGAACTAGCCTTATAAGCTAGTACAAATAATTTTACACTAGAGTTGAAATAGCTCTATAAG
>LR738713.1:505222546-505237033 GCA_902687465.1 Secale cereale
CCGACACCCCGGCCCCGACCCCCGACCCCCGACACCCTGACACCACACCCCGACCCCGACACGACACCCCGACACCACGACACCCGACCCCGACGCCGACCCCCGACACATGTTGATGCCAATGAACCCTATGAGCCCGTCATTGATTATAGTGATGATGATGATTATGCATTTATTGATGATACTGATCGAGATTATTAGTAGTGTCAGGTATTACATTTTTTTATGTTGTACTTGATGATGATACACTTAAGTGATACACATATTATTATTCATGTCGGTCTTTTTTTATGTTGTACTAATTTCGTTTACTGTTTGTCATGGCAGGTGTTGAAAGATGGTGGGCGCTGGTCGGGAGCGTGGTCTGAGGTCTTCCATTCCAGACGCACCTCTCCGCCGAGCGTTGCTGGACAGTATGACCACACCGCCGGGCCCTTCTTCGTCGACCGTGGTGCCCAGCAGGGGACGAGGTAGGAAGAGAGGAGGTGGGGCACGTGGTCGTGGGAGAGGAGGTAGGGTGACTGCTACGGTGCCTTCCTCGCCGCCACCCCCAGCCGTTTCACCCGAGCACGTGACTGCTAGGGTGGACTCGTCCGAGGAGGAGGCTACACGGACTCCGGTCCACGAGCCTCTGGTCCACGGGTCTTCGGCCCACGAGAGTTCGGCCCACGTGACCCCGGAGGAGCACACGTCCGGATGGGGTACCTGGCCGGATCAGCCCGAGGAGCCGAGTGGCCATGCTGATGATGGCGGGGAGCCGACTGATCTTGAGGAGGAGGGGGGCACCGTCTACCAGCGTGGTGCTACACGGCTCCCGTCCGTGCCGGTGACCCGCTAGCAGAGGTGGTTGATTTTCCCTGATGGGGAGAGGTACGTAAGTGCATTTAATATTTTTGTACCTTGTGCATTCACGTTTTTTCAAATAACTAATGCGTTGGCCTTGTCATTCTGCAGGGGTTGGGACCACCATCATAGTGTCCGCTGGCCCAACTCCGTCCTTGGAGTTCTTTGCCGGCAAAACTTCCCGGGGTTTGTCACGTTGCCTGGTGAGGGTCGGCTTCTAGAGCTTGGATTGAGCTGGGAGCACTACGTGGCTGCCCCGGCCCCGCCAAATGAGATTATCGACGGTGTCGTGTGTGAAACGAGGGCAGATATGGTGATCAGAAAGTTCTGGGTAATTTCTCCTTTACACATTTAAAAATCTTCAACTAGCTAGTTATTAATTGTACTAATCAACATTGTCTCATTTGATTGCAGACATTCTACAGGTGTGAGGAGGGATACGAGGAGGACGTGGCAAATGTTATCGAGAATGTCTGCAAGCGCCTACTCCAGAACTTACGGCACGAGGCTCGGGTGCAGGCTGTTCGAGACTACTACGCCTTGCGTGGTATCAAGAAGACCAAGCCGGCGTGCCGCGATAAGTTCCTGAGTAAGGAGCAGTACATGAAGGTAATTCTTAAGGCCTTCTCTACTTAAGTTCCTTCATTTAGTAATTCTTAGCCGTAGCGCTCAAGTTTCTATTTGCTAACTTAGGCGCCTCCGAGATGGTGTGCGGATCGGATGGATTGTTTGGAGGTGTTGGTCGATGAGTGGTGCTCACAATGATGGCTAGCCCTCCACAAGGAGGCCAAGGACAAACGTGCCCAAATGGAAGGTGTGCCACACCATCAAGGCAGCTCCAACTTATATCAGTTCGGGCGCAACTGGGTACGTGGTTTGCTTCATGATTCATGCAATTCATTCATCATGCTAGCTTGAGCCCTTTAATTACTAATTTTCATTGTTTCTCTCTTTCTGGCACGCTACAATAAGGCGGATAAGGTGCCAGAGGTGTATGACCTGTATGCCATGGCCCACACTGCCTCTTTCAAGAAAGTCAAGGCTTTCTCTCAGTCTGACCTCGATGATGCAAACAACTTCACCAACATCTCCTCCCACAACAAGCTCGTGAGATATAGAGATGAGGGGAAGGCGAGGAAAGGGGAGGACTTTAACCCGAGCCAGGGTCCCATTGATACAGAGCTGTTGATGATATCTGGTGGTGGGAGGTCCCATGGCTCCATAGCCATTGGAGATGGACTTATCCGTTGTCCTAGCACTCCCCCGGAGATCAAGGCACGCCAGTCGAGCTCCGCTCCTGAGATAAGGCCTCGTGAACGGCCAGTGCAACTCGCCATCAAGGTTAGTGATACGTACTCAGTTATCTTTCTCCATTACATTGTGTGCGCTTCCATCAATGATTACAAATGGTCATGTGAGTGGTATTGCAGGCTGCTATACAGAGTGAGAGAGATAGAACAGAGAAACTTCTGGCGGAGGCGGCGGAGAGGCAGCGGGAGTTGGAGGAGAGGACGACAAAGATGCTGGAGGAGGAGAGGTCACGGAATGACATGCAGGCAAGGGCCATGTACGAGCTCCTTGTGGTAAGTTTCTTCTGCAGATTAGCCAAAACATTCATGTAGTGTTTGTCTCATTACTAACTAGTATGACTGAGTCGTCAAAACCAAATGTGCAGTCTGTGTGCGAGAATTCAGGTCAGACCGCTCCGCCGATGCCAGTGATTGCTCCTGGGACCACGGTGAGTTTTATTTGAATGGACATTACTTGCTAGTCTTAACATTTGAGTGTCATCATGCTAACAAGACATTGGAAATGATCTTTGGTGCATCATAACTCCAGACAAGCATCACACGATCCTTCTCCAGCTACCGACACGAGCCACCCCGCTCCTACACCTCCTGGATCTTGGTAAGTTTATCTAGTGTTTTGCTTAACACATGCATAAAGACCTAGACTTAGCTTTATTTCCTCCAATGCTTACCATAATGACGTAGACTTAGCTTCTTCTCCTCCAAAATGACTTAATAAGCTTACTGACCTCCAAAACCATCCATTTTACCTAAGTTAGCTCTAAAACGATCTATACTTAGCTTACTTATGACAAAAATTGCATAATTAGCTTAGTTAGCTCATATACGATCCATTTTACCTAAGTTAGCTCATAAATTATCCATTCTACCGAAGTTAGCTCTAAAATGACCCATTTTACCTAGCTTAGCTCCAAAATGATCCATCTTACCTAGGTTACCTCTAAAATGATGCATTTTACCTAAGTTTGCTCATAAGCGATCCATTGCACCTAGGTTAGCTCATAAACGATCCATTTCACCTAAGTTAGCTCACAAATGATCAATTTCACCTAAATTAGCTCATAAATGTCATATATATTCTTCTTCTTCTTCATTTTCTTCTTCTTCTTCTTCTAATCTTCTTCTTCTAACTTTTTTATTTCCCATTTTGCAGATTTCATTCACTTGACGAAATCTTGCTTAGATGGAGGGCTCCTTATCCCTTTCTCTGTTTCTTTTGTATCGTTGAACTATGCATGTATCGTTGGATGAAACTATTATAATATATATGGTTGGATGCCTCTATGTTGAACTTGTTATGTATGATGGAACTATGCATGTAATATATATGGTTGGATGATGAAGTTATGTGTTGGATATCTTATATGTTTGCTCTGTAATGGCCTTTTGAAATATACCTATATATGTCATATATATTTGTGATGAAAATTGTTGGATTTAATTAAAAAACAGATAAAAAAACCAATATGCAGGCTCTTTGCCGTCTGCCACCGACGGTAACGGGCTCTTTGCCGTCCGCCGCGGACGGCAAAGAAGCCACGTGGCGTCCACCTGTTCTTCCTGGGAGCTGACCCATTTGGTCAGTTTGCCGTCAGTGGCAGACGGCAAAGGCCTTCCGCGGCGGATGGCAAAGGCCTTCCGTTAGCCACTTAACGGACTGACAGCGCAATTATTGCCGTCCGCCATCTTTGCCGTCTGCCGCTCTCTCTTTGCCGTCCGCCGTGGACGGCAAAGACTTTGCCGTCAGTAGCAGACGGCAAAGAACCTGTTTACCGTAGCCTACTTTGCCGGAGCCTTTTGCCGTCCGCCGCTGACGGCAAAGGCCTTTGCCGTCCGCCGTTCATTCCTTTGCCGTCCGCTATGGCGGACAGCAAAGTAGCTGATTCCTGTAGTGACTATCTCTATAATCTTGTTCAAGTAATTTTACACTAGAGTTGAACTAGCTCTATAAACTAGTACAAATAATTTTACACTAGAGTTGCACTAGCTCTATAACCTAGTATAAAAAATTACACCAGAGTTGAACTATCTTTATAAGCTAGTTCGAATAATTTTACACTTGAGTTGAACTAGCTATATAACCTAGTACAAATAATTTTACACTAGAGTTGAACTAGATCTATAAGCTAGTACAAATAATTTTACACTAGATTTGAACTAGCTCTATAACCTAGTTCAAATTATTTTACACTAGAGTTGAGCTATCTATATAAGCTAGTACAATTAAGTTTACACTAGAGATGAACTATCTCTATACGCGAGTTCAAATAATTTTACACTAGAGTTGAACTAGCTCTATAACCTATTTCAAATAATTTTACACTAGAGTTGAACTAGCCTTATAAGCTAGTACAAATAATTTTACACTAGAGTTGAAATAGCTCTATAAGCTAGTACAAATAATTTTACACTAGAGTTGAACTAGCTCTATAAGCTAGTACAAATAATTTTACACTAGAGTTGAACTAGATCTATACGCTAGTACACATAATTTTACACTAGATTTGAACTATCTCTACAACCTAGTTCAAATAATTTTACACTAGAGTTTAACTAGCTCGATGACCTAGTACAAATATTTTTAACCAAAAGTAGAACTAGATATATATGCAAGTACAAATAATTTTACGCTAGATTCGAACTAGATCTATAATCTAGTTGAAATAATTTTACACTAGAGTTGAACTAGCTATATAACCTAATACAAATAATTTTACACTAGAGTTGAACTGGATCTATAAGTTAGTACAAATAATTTTACACTAGAGTTTAACTAGCTCTATAACCTAGTTCAAATAATTTCACACTAGAGTTGAACTAGCTCTATAAGCTAGTACTAATAAATTTACACTAGAGTTAAACTAGCTCTATAAGCTAGTACAAATTTTTTTACACTAGAGTTGAACTAGATCAATAAGCTAGTACAAATAATTTTACACTAGAATTGAACTAGCTCTATAACCTAGTTCAAATAAGTTCACACTAGAGTTGAACTTCCTTTATCACTACTAGGAAAAGGCCTACTAATGGCGCACCTAATTTGGCCATTAATGGCGCATTAGTGGTGCGCCATTAGTGCCACGCCATTAGTATATTTTACTAATGGCGCACTGGTGCGCCATTAGTATCTGGTATAGTAATGGCGCACCACAGATGCGCCATTAGTATGCACAGTAGTGCGCCATTAGTATGTGTCGGGGAAACTGGTGGCCCACGAACACCTATGGGACTGGAGCCCCTTTTCGGTACGGCAAGGGAGCGGAGGGAGCACAAAGAGCAGATCGAGGGGCACACGCGAGCAGTTTACCCAGGTTCGGGCCGCACGGATGTGTAAAACCCTACTCCTGCCTTGGTTGTATTGAGTTCTTGGCTCGGGAGCAAGAAGATCTATAGTACTAGCTACACCGAGCGTGGGAGTGATCAAGTTTCGGAACCCAACCTCCTCTACGTTGTGCATGGGCGTCCTTTTATAGCTCAAAGGGGTCACTGACAGGTGTCAACGTAGGTGAGGGTAAAAGCGTAAAATCGGTGGTAGTTGTAACAGTGCATGTACAGTGTACGCACAGTGGTCTATACCTAACCCAGACGGTGGGGGACAAGGGCATTGAATGCCCGTCACCGTCGCCCCAAACAGTGTAAAAAGTGCCCGTGCGGGCGTCTCCGTTCGCCACGACGGAGGCCTCGTCATCGTGGCTTGCCACCGTGTACCCCCAGGCTGCACAGCCATCCGCCACGTGCCCCAGGAAGGGCCCCAGGGCGACGCGTGGCCAGGTGAGCTGGAGCGCAGGCACACAGTGAAAGCTTGCCGCGGCAAGCACCTTGCCGCGGTCGCTACCTTGTCGGACCCGGAAGCTTGCCGCTCTCCGGGTCTTGCCGGGGCGCGCGATGCGCCACGGCATGTCTTCTGAAATGTTGTTCTTTGGCCTTCCTAGCAAGCTCCCCTTGCCAGGGTCTTGTGCAGAAGGGATGATCTCGAGCCTGGAGCGGCCTTCCCGGCAAGCTCCTCTTGCCGGGGTCTTGTTTCTTAACTTGAATACTTTGTTCTTGAATAGCTTCAAGGGAATCAGAGTGGGCTTTGGCGGGCGCGTGGTGAGCCCGACCACGGGACGCTGCTACTACCCGTGCACAAGTCGGGATACTAAGGTACCCCTACTTTAGTACACCGACAGTATGCCTCCCAGGGGGCCATGTGTACCCAGGTGCTTTGGCATACTAATGGCGCACGCCAGCAAGATGCGCCATTACTAATTTCGGCATAGTAATGGCGCACTGTCTGATGATGCGCCATTAGTATCCTTTGGCATAGTAATGGAGCACTGTGATGTGATGCGCCATTAGTATGAATATTAGGTTTTTTTATATTATTTTTCTGTTTTTTGCACAGATTACAAAATGTATAATTGGACAGAATATAGACAGCACACATCAACAACAAATTCATCGAATACAATAGAAGATTAGTCTCTGAATACAATTCATCATATTAGTCTCCGAATACAATTCATCATATTAGTCTCCGAATTGAAAAGATCGAACAAAGATAGAACCTTATATTACAAGTCTCGAGACCGCGAGTAGCGAGTTTGTCTTCACATTACAAGTCGATATCGATCATCTAAACTACCATCACATAGAAGAGAGCTGCGGTCATCATGATGAGCATCATCACGATGACACGCGTCTTCATCTGGTTCCTCCAACGCTCCCTCCCCTCTCCTGCTAGATAGCGGGCGTATCTAGATTCGGCCTCGGCCCTAGTGGTGTACCCTTTGTAACTGTTACCGCTGAATCGGTGAACCTGTCTCCGACACTCCTCCCAGTCGTCGTAGACTCCGGGAACCTTACCCTTGTACACGACATACGACGGTATCGCTATGCACTAGCCAAACGAAACGTTAGTACCAATTCACAGACAATACATAAGCAATATATAAGTATGCAATAGAACGATCGAAAGAGGAAAGCAAGACATTAATAGCATCGATTACATCTAAGTTGAATGACTCTCGAAACCAAAGAGACATACTACAAGTTCATTAAAGTTTAATTACAACATGAGCCAATCGATGTTTCAGAACTAGACACAGCATCACTGCTTTCAACTCGACTCAAGGGACCGGAGCATGGATGAAGCCGCCGTCTATCGTGGGAGTCATGAAATCACGGGCGTTGTCAGCCTGCATTTGTAGCATTGTGCCGATGTCACTGTTCGACGGTTGATTTCTGAGGTAGAACTGCCCCGAGGTACGAAGGAAATCTTGATGGATGATTTCCGCAAACTCCGACTGGATGCGAAAGAATTCTTGTCTGATGTCCGCGTCCTGGATTGCCGACACGCTCGCGGCCCAATCTTTGAGTTTACTCGGTAGCAGAAGTTGATGATGGTCCCGTACGATCGCCCGCATGTGATGGATGGCGTAGTAGGCACCCTTCTGACCGCCAGGCGGCTGCTTGACGCAGAAGAACGTCGTATTGTGGGAGAACACGTGCTTGTCGGTCTTACGAATAGGCCTGGTGAAGGTGCCTCCAGATTTGGCGTAGCCAGGGAGAACATCGTCAAGAACCTTCTTGACATTTGTGTAGTCTACGTTCGACTGACGGTCTGGGTCGAAATACGTGGCCGTGGAATATTTGGGGCTTAGGAGGATGAGCGTGCAATGTGTGTCACTGCAGAAAACACGGAATGTTAAAAGAAGAACGATCGAAATCTAAGAATTCATATGTTACGGGGCGGTTGAGGCGGAGGACTTACTCGGGAAAGTAAGGCACGAGGAAGTTATCCTTATCTCAGTTTGCCAGAATGACGCCTTCGAGGTAAGAACTCGCGACTTGCCGGTCCCCAGCGCTGCCCAAGATCTTGGCACGCATGTAGAAGGGGTCGACTATCACGATGTCCGGGGTCTTGTCGCGAATGATCCGCATCTCCATACTCAGCGAAAATAGCCGAACGAAGGTGTAGTGCAGCGGAAGAAGGTTCAACATAGCGTGGAAGTCATCAAACCGCAGGACGATCGTACCCCCGATGGAGTTATCCACAAAGCCCTTGCCCTCTGGCACCTTGGCCGCAAAAACCGGGTATGCCACATCCTTCTCTCTGAGAGGCCGCTTCTCCAAAGAAAGAACACTGTCATGCAGACTCCGCATAGCACCGGTTGCAGCATCGAGCATATTTCTCGGTAGCATTGGCCTACCCGCCACATGCACCCTCCTCATTACATCCTCAGGTGAAGGTGGCCCGTCCTGAGCACGGATCGTACTCGGTGCCGGCTGGCTCGCACCCTTGTTAGTTTTTCTTTTGCGTGCCTTCTTCTTCTCCTGAATTGGGACCGAGTTCTGCTCACAGACCGCCTTCTTGAGTGTGTTGGGGCTGATAATATTTCGCACCTCGCCTATCTGAGGCTCAGTGAAGTCGGCAGCTGGAGGCGTCTCCTGAGAGCTGAACGGCAGACGACGCCTGTTGCAACTTGGCTTCTCCGCGGTAACAGCTAGATCGCGCACGTCTTTTGTTGGGTTGGGTTCTTGAGAAGGAGGCCCCATGAAGTCGCCACCGTACCCATGATCGGCAAAGTACTGATCGACGTTGCCAAATGTATCGTCGTCGTCATCGTTCTGATCCTGTGCCATATGCATGTTTGGATCCAGTGGCATAGGGATGTCCGACACCGTTGCGGCGGTCTTGCCATGGGGACGACTTGGCGCCGGCACGACTGGCGGTGTTGTCTTTGGGGTGGTGTCCCCCGCCCCCAAACGAATCTGGCTCTTCGACCAAAGCAGGGGCCAGCTCAGGCAGGCGCTGAGGGTCATCACGTCATCATCGTCGGCCCCGACGGGTCGAATCGGAGGTAACACCTCGTCGCAGCCTGACAGCACCCGAACCAGTTGAACCCTAAACAAGTTGGGTGGCATCTGGGTACCGTGGAACAAGGGGTTGCCCGGTTGAACGATTTTGCCCTTGGCGACATCGACCAACTCGTTGCTCACGAAGTGCAGGAGAGTGCACGGAACGTCGGCGGTGCCCTGCGAAAACATGTAGGGCGTGAGGGATGCCCAGTCAAAGGCAAGGAGATGAAGTCCTCGGCCGAGAGAGGCTTAATTAGTTACCGTGATGATGGCGTCGAGCTCGACTAATGTCGAGGCACCGCTAATGGCGGGCATGCAGTTGACGGAGGGGCCGCTTGCTGCAGAGGTGTCGGCCGGCGTACACCCGGGTGCATTAAGCTCCCGTGCCGGCGTCGGAGAGACCAATGCCGCCTCCGTCGGAGACACCAATGGCCCCGCCATCGCGTTCTGCGAGTTGCTTGCCGTGAAGCTAGGAATCGGGGGCGGCCCCTGTTGGCCGCCCGCAATCCACGCACTCAACCCCTCGATCAAGGTAGGCACAATGGCGGTGATCGTTGCTCCGAGCTGTTGTTGCACTTGCTCTTGGACAATCTCCGGAATCCGCGCCACCTGTGCCTTGAGTTCTTGAACCTCGCGCGCCTGGCTTTCCGAGCTGGTCTTTTTCTCCTTTCGCCCACATGCGTTATAGTATGACGACCATTTTGTCGACAAGCCTTTGCCGGCCACACGACCAGCTGACGTCGGCTTACTGAGCTTATCCTTGTTCTTCATTACATTCAACGCCCTATTTAGAGTCGTGTCCCAACGGTTGCTCTTAGTCGACCCCGCGCTACTGCTTTCAGTCGCCTGCGGAAGGAATGTGAATCATTTAGAAATTTGGCTTCATTAATTATAATGCAACCATATGGCGCTAATTACGCAGGGGTGTATTCCTTACCATAACAAGCTCAAGCGCCCTGGTCTTCGGATCCGTGGTAAGCTCCTTTGTTTTCGGGTCCTTCTTGTACCGGGCCCTGACAAACTTCCTGGTCTGCTTGTCACCGTATTTATCGAAGAGGGGCGGTCGGCCTTGCTCGGCACGGTCCGCCTCCTCCTTGTCCCATATAGGCTCCGCCACTCTGTAACCGCCCGGACTGAGTGTGTGTTCCCCTAAGTTCAGCTCTCGCATTTCTTTCCCCCACTGACTTGATTCGGAGGTTGCGGTGCTCGAGCACTTGATCTTGAAGTCATTGTAGTCATCTTCGGTGATCGAAGGATTTTTCTCCTTGATCTTCTCATAACTCTCACCTTTCTCGATCATTCTCTTCACCGTGCTTTTCCAAGTAGATAGGGCCGTGCTCATCTTCGTGAGGGCAGCATTGTTCACTTTATTCCCTTTGAGGCTAGTGTTTTCAAATTCAGCGGGGAACTTGAATCGTTCGTGCAGCTTCGTGAAGAGGAGGTTGCGCAAATTCCCTCGGTCAGGATGCCTCAGGTTCTCGGTGTTGATCGAGACGGTGCTCCGGAGAATGCACCCGAGCTGAAGCGAGTACCCCTTGACTATTCGTTCGGGCGTCGTTGGATTCCCGTCGGAGTCCACTTTAGTAACTTCCTCCTTGAGGGGGCGGAGCACGGTCGGGCGCCGGTCCTTCCGTTGCCTCTTCGGTTGGCTGCCATCTGTGCGTGCGCCGCCATCATAAGTGGTGGCATCCTCGGCGGCACAATCAGTGGTGGCATCAGTGGGGTCATCCTCGGCGGTACCATCAGTGGTGTCAGGATCGGTGGGGAAGGCGGCGTCCTCATACAAGTGAGGTTGTTCCTCCATCTCCTGGGACAGCTCCCAGAATGCCTTGCCGCCCGAACCCCCGGCCTCATCGTTGTTGGCTATGTTTCTCTCTAAATAGGAACAAAGTTTGGTCGAAAAGTTGGTTATTGTCAAGGAACAAGATCATGGTCTCATCATTTAGGGTTTGTCGACACCGAGGCATCCTAAAAGCTAAGATTTTATAATTGAGGGTTTTTCGACGCCGAGGCACCCTAAAAGCCTAAGCTTTCATCATTTCGGTTTTTATCGACACCGAGGCACCCTAAAAGCCAAGGTTTTATAATTTATGGTTTGTGGACACCAAGGCATCCTAAACGCTAAGCTGGGAAGGAGAATTCTAAGTTGGGCCTAATCACTTGGCTCTATTGCCGCCTATGGTTTAATGCAGGTAGAATAAAGGGGCACTTGATCCTACTTAATTAACTACTAAGATACCCCGGCCCATGCATTAGTCACAAGTACCCTATATGTCCTATTTTTAGCAAAGTCATGCTAAAATTCACGAAAAATTTCAGCATGACCTTTGCTGAAAATAGGACATATGGAGTACCCAAATTTGCAGGAACGGAAGTTAATCGACATTCCAGCAAACTCAAGGGCCTCTCGGGGTACCTGCAAAATCATTATCCCCGCCTAATGAAGTCGCAAATGGGTCATTTCAGAAGATCACAAGTAGCATCATCACAAGTACAACATCATGACAAGTACAATAGCAACAGCAGTGAATACAGGCATAACAACAGCATCAACAGTTAAGAAAATGTTGTAGAAGCTTGTAAAACAATAGTTTGAAGTTCAAATATTTACTACAAGGAACCAAATACATGACCACCATTATTATCATTGTGCTAGTGTGACATACAAGTAGTACTAGTGTACATGAAAAAAAACCTAAAACCTAAAACCCCAACAGAACATCAAGCCCACCAACCAGCTAAACGAACTAAAGATCTCACTTGGGACTACCATACTAGTAAAGGCAAGAGCCAAAGGGGTTCTGAAAAAGATGAAATTGTCACGGACTATGGCATGCCAAAGTATGACAGCAAGCACTAACATGTCTTCCAATAAGTATGACAGCAAGCACTAACACAAAAGACAGAAACCAAGTGCTATCGAGACGACTCTGGAGCCAGATTACTTATTAAGCCATCTTTTAGATTTTAGTGTGCTCAGTCATTCAAAATTATGCGCAAAAGATACAACCTGGTTTTTGTTTGCTTCTTGAATGTTGGAGATGTAGAATAGAGTTGAGCCAACGACTTGACTTGTACATGAACAGTCACGGCTTGATAGCAAACTGACAACAACTCAAAAATTGATGTTGTTGCCAGTATTAATTAGAAAGCAGCAGCAATATGGCATATTTAATTAACAGTGGCTATCCTTGACCTCATAAGGGCAGAGCCTCCAATAAGATGATTTCTTTCCACACAGAAGAATAGAAGTTAACCTAAACGAGTGAGATACGTGAGAGTGGTTGAGCAAGAGAGGATTTATCAAATATGAAGAGTTGGTCATCTTCCTTTGAGAAATACTCCTATGTCAGATCTCAACCGGCGACTAATCGGGCCAACGAGGAGGAATGTACTTCTGACCAATCTAAAGTGAAGCCCTTCCCAGTAAAGTGCGCGGTGCGCTGAACAATCTAAAACAGGTACTGTATTGAGTCTTTTCTAGACCTTGCTAACAAACCGCAAGAGATAGCGTGAATGCACCCATAGGCTGCTCGTGTGACTGGTGAAATCTTGTCAACGAACAAGATATTGAGAGGTTCATTTTTCCAGTGAAGGAGGGTGCTTAGCTTGAGAGTGGACGGTCATATTCTTCTGCACCACCTCACTTACCCAATAACATTGTATCCTCCCCACCTAAAGCCACCCTACTGTCTCACTCCACATGGAGGAAACCCTTGTCCTCCTCTTAGTCGCTTACTGGACTCGGCGGAGTGGAGATCCGTCCTGATGCTACTTTGAATGGATCATTCTCTGAGTTTGGTTACAACACATTTATTTTTCTTTAACCAAGCAGTGTCTATCCATTCTTTTGTGGGATCGGAACTCCAGTTTATCCAACTCATTGTGGGGCTGATTGGTTCCGATTTGTTGCGGGTCCCTGTGGTGTGTGCTGGTGCTGGAGTAACCACAATAGTATTTACTTCCAAAATAAAAAGAATTTTGCTGTAGACTAGCAAGCCGCAAGAGCAGCTTGTACGAGTAGATCACAGAGGAACATACTATGTGCTGAAAGAAATTTGCGGCAGGCGATTTCGATTAGCTAATCTTGTCTCCGTGCATGTCTCGTATTTTTGTTTGTACATACATATAGTCTTCAACAATTAATAAACTAAAGTTGTTTAGTAAGCTAACTGATTAATGTATTGTCTTGTGTCTAAAAATTGTAAATGTCGCCGAACATACATACATGCATACATTTAATGTCTGTCTGCGATTTCTACTGATGCGAAATCAACTTATATTTTTCTTGTAGAGTGCCGGTGATGCTCGCTGGGGGCAATGAATGTCCACTCTAGATGCATCGGAGGTGTAGAGGCTAGCGAGTCTAATGGCGGAGACCGAACCGCAATGAATGGCAGCACTGCAATTTTGTATACACTTGTAGAATAGGTAGGGGGAAGAGCACGAGCTAGTTTAAGCAACCGGAGTTGGAGAAGACGAACATCCATCCATCCGTGGCTCCTTCCATTTAGGGGCTAATCAAATTTTGATCCAAGTGACCTAAATTTTGATCCAAGTGACCTAAATTTTGATCTCAACCGCGTACTTCAACGAAAATGGCAGAAATACAAACAAAAATTACTTTGTGGTGAGGAAGGAGGGAGGAGTGATGGCTACCTGCGTATGGAGTGGTCGCCGGTGTAGCTCCGGGCGGCGGCGTTGCTGCAGAGTCGGGGGCATAGGCGTCGATGGCGTCGGACGTCGGGGGCGCGGGCGTCGAGGGCGTCGGGGGCGTTGGGGGCGCGAGCGTCGAAGGCGTCGGGGGCGTCCGGGGCGTCGGGGGCCCGGGCGTCGAGGGCGTCGGCGGCGCGGCGCTCGGCTCAGCGGGGGTGGCGCGGGGGCAGCGGCGCGGCGCTGGAGGGAGAGAGAGGCATCGGGGAGAGGGGGGAGGGTGCGGCCGGTGGGGGGCGATATGGATGGGGGGATTACTAATGGCGCACCGCACCTCTGTGCGGCATAAGTATGTAGATTCTAATGGCGCACCACCCCCAGGTGCGTCATTAGTATTGTGTTCTAGTCACTAGCCCGACTGGTCAGGTATATATTCCACCTAACCCACTACCCAACAGAACCCACCCACTAGCCCGACTGGTCAGCACGCAACACACCCACCAGGAGGTCCTGGGTTTGATTCCCAGGCTCCCCAATATTTGTTTTTGCATTTAAAATGTTGTTTGACACTTATTTGTGTTTAAATATGTTCAAACTTGTTTAAATCATAACAGTAATATTTTTTTATAAAAAAGTAATAATTTTTTAAAAAATATCATCAAATTTGTTATTTGAAAATATTTATGAATATGAAAAAATATCATCAAATTTATTATTTTGAATATATCATGGGTCGGCGGCGGCGGTTGAGTAGGGGAATCGAGGGTGCGGGGGGTCGGCGGCGGCGGCCGGTGGACCGGGGGGTGCTCGGCGGCGGTGGTTAAGTAGGAGAATCGAGAGT
>LR738713.1:505237043-505260223 GCA_902687465.1 Secale cereale
GGGGGGTGCTCGGCGGCGAGGGGGACCGGATCTGGCGAGGTGGGATAGCGATCGAGATGGAGGGGGGGTCGAGATCGAGTGTCCATGAAATTTAAAAATATTCATGATAGTTCAAAAAGTGCCCATGAAATACAATCGAGAAATGAAGGCTACGATTTAAATACAATCGATCTTAGCTAGCTATCTGTTCACAATCTTCTTGCCCTTCTTTTTCGCAAATGGTGTTCTTCTGTGGAACAGACGTCCTTTAGGTAGGGTGGTCCTGCTTCTTCTTGTTGTGTAAGCTGCTACTTCATCATCGTCGTCATGTTCGATCCTTGGGTCACCGTACTTGTCGAAGTCTTGCTCATTGGCTACTCCATCCATTCCGATGATCTTCCTTTTGCCTCTCCTCATGACAACACGACTGGGCTTTGACGGGTTGGTAATGAAGAAGCATTGGTCAACTTGGGAAGCCGGTACCCATGGCTCATTTTTCGCGGTGACGTTTGCACCCGCGGTCTTGGATTTGGCTTCGGGTATAACCATGGTGGTGAAATACCGGTCTTCTTTTAGGACGCTCTTGGCCCATCTGACACGGAACATCGAGACCTTCTCTCCAGCGTAGCTCAGCTCCTAGATCTCCTCGATCCTTCCGTAGTATCTGTCCTTGTCATTACCGGTGTAGGATTCCATCGTTACCCCGGAGTTCTGATAACCATCGCTCTTCATATCCTTGGCCTCGGTGTAGAATGTGTAGCCGTTGATATCGTACGCCTCATAGGTCATCAGGTTGTGCTCGGCACCCTGTGACAAGGCGAATATGAGTTGTTCTTCCGTGGAAGAATCCTCATGTAAAGGGTACGACAGAAGCTTCTGCTTGAACCAATGCGTGAAACATGAGTTGTGCGATTTGATTATATCTCCGTCCGTCCTCTGTTGGCCTCGGTCATTGTACGTCTTCTCATTAAATGTTTTGTGCTCTACCACCCAAGGATCGACCACGTCTATGTGTTGTAGCGCGACTATGTTTTCTCTTTCAAAGTCGGCGAGTCGACCCTCGAAGTCGACATGCATTTCGTGGCGACCATCACGGTGACCCCATCCAGCGAGCCTGCCGAGGTGCCTGTAGACGGGCAGACCAACGGGGTTCTCGATGCCTAGATAATTCGTGCGGTAGGAGATGCACTCTTCGGTTAGAAAGCCCCTGGCTATGCTTCCCTCTGGATGTGACATGTTGCGAACGTATCCTTTGATGACACCATTCATCCTTTCGAACGGCATCATGCTGTGCAGGAACGTCGGCCCGAGTTGGATGATATCGTCCACGATATGGACCAGCAGATGCACCATAACGTCGAAGAATGCGGGCGGGAAGTACATCTCAAGCTGGCATAGTATCACCACGATATCTTCCTGTAGCCTTCTGAGTTGCCTCACGCCAACAGACTTCCGAGAGATGACGTCGAAAAAGTTGCATAGGCCAAATAGGGTTTCACGGACGTGCGCGTCCATGATCCCACGGATTGCAACTGGAAGTATCTGCGTCATCAGCACGTGACAGTCGTGAGACTTCATCCCGCTGAACTTCAGCTTCGCCCGGTCTAGGTATCTGCTTATCTTCCCCGCGTAACCGTAAGGAAGTTGTACTCCTACGAGGCAGGTGAAAAACTGCTCGATCTCCTCCTGACTTAGAGTGAAGCACGCGGGAGGGTAGTCATTTCCGGTCTTCTTGGCCTTTTTGCCTTTGCGACAACTTTCCGTGTCCTGCTTCGCCTCATCATCATCATCATCATCATGATCATCATATATAGCGTGAAGCTCCTGCCTGATGCCCATTGATTTCAAGTATGCCCTTGCTTTCGGCCCATCTTTGGTCCTCTCTGGCATGTTGAGGAGGGTACCAAGCAGACTCTCGCACACGATCTTCGTGATATGCATTACATCAAGGCTGTGAGGCACACGGTGGATCTTCCAGTACGGCAAGTCCCAGAAAACAGACATCGTTTTCCATACCTTCAGCAGCGGCTCTGGCGCCTTTCGCTTCTTTCCCGGCTCTGGCGCCTTTTGCTTCTTTCCCGGCAGTGGGCAATCTTTCCAATTTTTCAACAGCTCGTCTATTTCCTCGCCGCTCCTCGTACGCGGGCGTCCTCGGGGTTCGGTTTCACCAACGAACAGATCCTTGTGTTTTCTCCACAGGTCATCGTCGCGAAGCCACCTTCGATGTCCCATGAACACGGTTTTTGAAGACCCGGGATCTCTATCTAGCTGGCGATACGTTGTGCCATCCATGCACCTGACGCATCCAGAAAATCAGTGGACCACCTGCCCCGCGACATATCCGTAACCGAGACAGTGGTACACCGTCGTGAGCAGCGCGGCTCTCATAGGGAAATATTCTTTCTTTGCGACGTCCCACGTATTGGCTGGCGTTTTCCACAGCGTGTCTAGCTCCTCTTTCAGCAGCCCCAGATACAGATTGATGTCGTTCCCTGGTTGTTTCGGTCCTTCAATTAGCATACTCATGTGAATGTACTTCCTCTTCATGCACAACCAGGGGGGAAGGTTGTACATCCACACAAACACAGGCCAGGTGCTATGTGTGCTTCTCTGGCTGCCAAACGGATTGACTCCATCGGTGCTCGCGCCTAGCACGATGTTCCTTGGATCGTTCCCAAATTCTAGGTCTTCGAAGTTCAACGCTTGCCACTGGCTCGCATCCTTAGGGTGACTCAGCATCTTGTCTTTTTTATCTATCTACGGATCATTTGCGTCATCTTCTCGCTTCTTCTCCTCCCTATCCACGTGCCAACGCATGAGCTTTGCTACCTTAGGGTCCGCGAAATACCACTGCAGACGAGGAGTGATCGGAAAGTACCACACCACTTTTCGAGGAGCTTTCTTCCTCTTCTTGTATCGAGTGACGCCGCACACCGGACATATGGTAGACTCCGCGTGCTCGTCCCGATAAATGATGCAATTGTTCATGCACACATGGTATTTCACGTGCGGTAAATCCAGAGGACACAAGATTTTCTTTGCCTCATCCAAACTGGTGGGGCACTTGTTCCCCTTGGGAAGACTTTCGTGCCAGAATGACATGTTCTGGTCGAAGCATGCGTCGGTCATTTGGTGTTTTACCTTCATCTCCAGAGCCATGAGCGTTACATTCAGGCGGGTATCCTCGGGCCTGCATCCTTCATACAATGGAGTAACCGCGTCTAACTCAAGTTGATCCATCTTGGCTTTCTCTCGGGCGGCAACTCTTGCGTTATCGGTCTGCTTGAGAAGCAGCTCTTGAATATGAGGGTCCTGCACCCAGCCCATCGATGGTCCAGCGTCGTCTGCTCCATCGGCATCATCATCTTCATGATCATGCCCGGCGTCTGCTCCGGCATCTTCCTCATCATCATGTCCTGCATCTTCTACATGATGACTGTGTACAGCATCACCGTCGTGATCATCTCCTGGGGGTTCTTCGTCTTCTCGCCCGCCCGAGCCGTGGTGGTTGTCTTGCTGCCCTTCCTCATTTCTTGCCCGGCTCCCATGGATGACTTTGTCGTCATCTTCATCACCTTACCACCGATAGCCATCCATGAAACCACGCAAGAGCAGATGGTCCCGCACCTGCCCGGAATCCGGGTCCGCAATAAGGCTCTTCAGCTTGCATCTTCGACACGGATATCTTATCTCCGTTCCGTCTCGTTCTTTTGAAGCATCTCGGCCTTCTCGGACCTCAAAAACCTATTCACGATGCCTTCGGTCATCGTGCGCACCATGGTCGCCTGCGGGGTAGAGCAAAACGATATTTTAGAACCAAGAAAAAATTTGCCATGACTTTCCCTAAAAATAGGACAAAATAGAATGATTAATGCTAAAATTCTCACCGAAACGGAAATGAATCAACATTCCGAGAAAATATTGGCAACTATCACATTTCAAATACCGGTACACCTCCAAACACAAACACATATGCAACACAACAAACATATGCAACACCACGAACATACATAGATCTAGCTAGGCCATAAAAAGTGCATGTGCACATTGTTGTATGGAGAACAACATAAATATAGCTTCCCCCCTTACTTACCTATCAAAACAAGGTAATTTAACCACTTAATTTGAATGAATCTATGGTGGAAATGAGGTGAAAAAGAGGAGGGACCCGAGAGGAGGAGGAGGTGGAGAGAATGAAGTGGGGGAGAAAGTGAGTGTGGGTAGGAGAGGCTGTCCAAAATATCTTGTTGCTGCCCACTTACTAATGGCGCACCAACTATAAATGCGCCATTAGTAATCAAGGTTACTAATGGCGCATCCTCAGTTAGTGTGCCATTACTAGTTTTGCAAAAAAAAAACATACTAATGGCGCACTGTCGCACAGTGCGCCATTACTAGTTTAAACTAGTAATGGCGCACTGTGGGACAGTGCGCCATTAGTAGTTTTGTAAAAAAAAAGAATAAAAAATATCATAAAAAAAGAACATCAATGGCGCACTTTACTGCTGGTGCGCCATTACTAGTTGCAACTAGTAATGGCGCACTTCGTCTGGATGCGCCATTAGTATGTTTGGACAGACGCACTAGTTCAAAAAAAACTTTTTGATACTAATGGCGGACGTTGGGCCAGGTGCGCCATTAGTAGTTTGAACTCTAATGGCGTATCAGAGGGTGGTGCGCCATTAGTATATACTAATGGCGCACTGCTTGTCTGGTGCACCATTTGTCGTGGAATTAGCACGTCAGATGTCCGGTTTAACGGACTTGATGATGGAACCATCGCACGGGTTAGCCTGAAGGGGTTCATAGCACACAAAGGACACAGAGAGTTTATACTAGTTCGGCCCCTTCGATGAAGGTAAAAGCCTACGTCTAGTTGGTTTGGTATTGATTGGGCGTCGGTTTACAGGGAGCGGATCGCTTGCCTGTAGTCTCGACGGGTTGATTCTTGCTTGTCCTTGAACCGTCGCCGGGTCGTCCCTTTATATAGAGGTGACGCCTGGTCCGGTTTACAGAGTCCCGAGGCCGGCTCATACTTGTGTCCGCCTCGGTCTCTGTCCTTTCTTCCTTATCTCTCAAGTTACATCGCTTGGCGGTTTACAAACCATAATTCTATACATGGGCCCTAAGATTTTATGGGTCGTAGCCTTTACTAAATATTACAACCAAGTATAATATAACTAAGCCGGTTTACACTAGCCGGTTCATACCTGCTAGTCATATCCCTGACATTAGGCCCCAAAATGGTTTGAACTTGTTCATATCAATCTCCCTTGTCTTGTATAATTTTCTTCCGTGTCTTCTCATTTTTGTAAACCGGCTCTGACGTCATCTTCGATTATCACTGAATCTGACCGTGACATCATCTCCGCATTTAACGCTGCGAGCTGTACTGTAGCTTTGTTTAATGGTTATCCCGAAAATCGAGGCGTCAAAAGGATCTTTATCCGATCTTTGCCCCCTCGAATCCCGCACCTATCGTTCCACATATGTCCTTCCCTTATAAATGCCGCTGTCCCCCTTCATTCTTTATTCTTCTCGCCTCTTCTTCCTCCGTCTGCCGCCCGAGCTTCCAGACGCCATTGACGCCCGAGCTTGAAGCGCCACCGTTGCCTCGCCAAGTCAAAACCTCCCTGGCCGCTGCATCAACCTGATTTGACCAGAGAACTCCGCCGCTGTCCTCCATTGTTCAGGTACATCTTTTCTTCCTTGTTATAGATCTGCATCCTCTAGGGTTCTTCCCTGTTCTTCCGCCATCAGGGCTTTCAACGAAAGCTTCATCTTGTTCCCCTTAAACGCTCGCTTCGTAGAAAGTTTTTGACCTTTATGCCCAGTTAATAGATCTTCCACTAGTATTTTCTTTATATCTCACCACTTATACTTATCCTGTAGATTCATCTGCTCCGCATAAGACCCTTGTGTTTCTTCCCGTATTTTCTTGCACTTTATTTTTCTTTTCTTTGCGCGCCCAGATCTGTTCCACTTTAGCTGTTTACAAAGAAACTGTTTCTTCTCCTTTGTAGATCCATTAGGTATACTCCGGTTTATACTGTTATGCCCTGTTCCTGTAAAAAAATTGAAGTTGAATGTAACGGTTTAGCTGTTCCTCTTTTGATGTCATGAACCGGTAATGACATAGCTCCTTGTTATTGCCGGTTTAACCATATCATTAGTCCTCTGTTTAAACCGTTGCGTAACTTTCGTAGATATCTTCCGGTTTATACTACTGTACCCGCATAATTCGTTTTTTGTACTTTATCTTTTTTAGCACTTGTCCTTCCATTGCTATGGCCAAGCAGTTTGTCTCTTGTGATTGGGTCCCTTCCATCATCACGGAAGAAGACTTGGTCAAAATTGCTGAAATTGGTACTTTAGGTCCTCGATCTGTTTTGAAGTGGCGGGCTCCAGGAAACGAATGCCCTCCTACTCCTAGGCAAGGGGAGGTTATTGTTTTCTTTGACCACATATCACGAGGCTTCACCCCCCCCCCCGGTTCAAAGTTTTTCCGGGATGTTCTTGCTGCCTTCCAACTCCACCCTCAGGATATTGGGCCCAACTCCATTTCAAATATCTATGACTTCCAATTATTTTCGGAGGTGTATTTGCAAGAAGAACCGTCTGTTGATCTATTCCGGGACTTCTTTCACCTGAACCGGCGCACGGAGTTTACCAGCGGACCACATCAGGAACTTGGCGGTGTTAGTATCCAGAAAAGGAGAGACGCTGTCTTTCCCCACGCCGCTCTCCACATGCACCCGAAGGAGTGGAGCAAATCATGGTTTTATTGTGTTGATACTTCTCCTGAAGGGGAGAACCCTCTGCCGGGTTATCGTGAGCACCGTATTCCGGAGGATCATCCTCTGCCACAACGACTCAGCTCTGTCGAACGGACCCGGTTTGCGTCCCAACTCTCCAGGTTGAAAGCTTTTAAGGCCAACGGTTTAACAGGAACTGATTTTATGCGCTGTTGGCTCTCTTGCAGTATTCTTCCCTTAAGTCAGCGATCGCAGTTGATGTGCCAATATTCTGGTAAACCGGACGACCCTCAACGGTTTACCAAGGAAAAACTCTCTGAATCGGAGGTTATAGAATCAGCTAAGAAGATGCTCAACGTCTCCTTAGTAGACTGCAGCAAAGTCGGGTTAGCCCCGTATTATAAGAAGAATAAGCTGCCTGCGGTAAGTTTTGCTTGGCCCTGTATTTGTAATCCATTCCTTTAAACCGTCCTTTCAAATGTCTTTCTTTCTCTTGAATAGGCTGATGATCCTTTCTGGAAGAGAAAGCCTCAGGAGAAAACCGGCAAACAAGCACGCCGGAAGACCTTTGCTAACAAGAATAGAAAGGCAGTTGTTGACTCCAGTTCTCATGCCGAGGATGATGATACGGATTCCGAGGTATGAATTAATCCTGTTTGAATTTGCTTTCTTGCACTCATATCTGTATCTACTAATAACTTTCCACAGGAGTTGGCAGAAGGTGATAAACCGGCCGAAGTTGAGGTAACTATCCTTTCTTCCGATTCAGAACCTCTTCCACAAAAAAGTCGTCGAACCGTCCAGAAATACCAATTTTCTCATCCTTATGCTCAATTGGATCCTAATTTTCTTTTGAAGAAACAACAACATGAATCTCTTCGCCGGACCACTCGCCATAGCGGCTTGGCAGTGGAATCATCCGGGATTTCTCTATCTCCAGCTCGGAAGCGTCGCACTGAGGTGATACTTTCTCCGACTCTTCTTCATCCCAAGGCCGGGCTTATCCGAAAACCTCTTAAACCGTCTGATTCTGATTATCAGGAGACTCCATTATCCTCCTCTGGTGAATCGACTGCTACTCAACTTCCCCCATTGAAAACTGTCCCAGGGTAAGTCTTTTTAACATTTCCGGTTTATGATTACCTTTTTGCTTCGCAATTTTAACTCATTCTGCAAACTTTTTTCCAGCAAGACGAAGCCTAGCAAAAGACAAAAGGCAAACAAACCCCCCGCTGAGACTTCTGCAGATGATCCGGCAGTTGATCCGGCAACGACCGTTCCTCCAGAAGGCGAGCCCATAGCTCCTCTTGAAGATCCTGCGCCTACGGATCATATCTCAGTACCCAAGAATCCTACTGCTGAAGATGTCCACAATCCGCCAAGTCCTGCCCGGGTCAATTCTCCTAAAATTAATCCGGCATCTCCCAATCCGGCTCACACTGCGACTCCCCCAACTGCACCTGCTTCTCCAGAAGTTGTAGTGACTGGGGCTGCTTTCGTTGCTCCGGCTGAGCCCACCGTTTTAGCCAAGCATACGGCTAAAACGGAGAAGCTATATAAGGAGAAGGGCAAATGGAGCACTGAAATATACAATCTTGCAGATATGAGTGCCCAAGAAATCTATTCCGGGTACCTAAACCGGCTCCACAACAGCCGAGACTATGAAGCAAGTTTGGTTAACTTGATGAAGGAGAAATATGAGGTAAACCTTTCTTCTGACTTTGTGTTTGTGATATGCTCCTATCCCATAACAGCCCCCAAGTTCCAGTTTAGCTGTATACTGAAGGTGAACCGGACTTTATAGTTTGAACAATTGATCTTTACATTAGCCCCCAAGTATCAAGTAGATAACTTGTTTATGTATTTGATACATGTAAAAATTTCTGCTTATACTTCAATCATCCATTAGCCCCCAAGTGTCAAGTAGACAACTTGCTTGTGTGCTTGAGACTTATAACTTTGAATTGCTGCTGTTTATTGCTTCAACTGCCATTAGCCCCCAAGTGTCAAGCAGACAACTTGTTTGTGCGCTTGAGACTTGTATGATTTTTGTTTCTTGTCACTTGATTATGCTTGCAGGCTGACTTAAACCGGAACGCTGATGAGATCAAGGAACTTCGGAGCCGTCTTGCTGAGACAGAATCTGCTGCTTCAAAAGCGAAGAAAGATCTCCAGGTAAGTTTAAAGACTGCTGAAGATCTGAAAAAGTTCTTTGAAGAAGAGCGGACCACTTTTGAGGTTCAAAAGAAAGATCTGGAGAAAAGGGTTCAAGACGCTGAAGGGGCGCTTAATCCGGTTACAGAAGAGTTAACCGGTTTAAAGCAGCAAATTGAGTTGATGACCTCTGCAATCTTTGGTAAGTATAATCTGAACTCCTGCTTTATCCTTGTAATCTTCCATATGTGCCGGTTTAACCGTGATATCTATATGCAGGGCGCCGTGTCTCCCATCTTGGGGATGACCTACGGAAGAAACTTAAGGCATGTTACACTTTGGTCGAGCAGCTGTATTCCAGCGCTCAGAGGATCATTAGTGCAACATCCTTCGGTAAACGGGCCCCCACAACTATTCAAAGCACGTTGGAGAAATTATCTGTTCTGCCGGTTCGTCTTGAAGAAGTTAAAAAATCTGCTGCTCGGGGCGGTGCCCTTCTGGCACTTACCAGGGCTAAGGCCTGGGTCCCGGATCTTGATCCGGAAGAAGCTTTAACTGGATTTCCTGACACCAAAGACGACGGTTCCACTTTTATCGCAAAGGATCTCTACGCCTTGACGAAGGAGATGCGCCCCCTCGCCAAAAAGCTTGCAGCTGAATCCGATTTATCCAGGTATCATCCGGGGTACGACTTGCAAAACGAGCGGGTGGAGCGGCCGTTTTATGACACCGTCAATTTAATCCCGCCGGTTTGTCCTCATACCTTCGCTCCAGATATCGAACCTTCTAAACTTATCAACGAAGAGATGTATTTCTGGGCTTTGACGAAGATTGATTGGCGTGTTCCGGACTTCCAATCACTTCAAGAGGACGAAGATATTCCGGATCAAGGTGATGGCCAGCCGTCTCAGCAAGGAGGAGCATAATTCAGAATTTATTGTTGTAATCGCAGTCTCTGTTTTACCAAACAATCTTTTTAATCCGTCAGGCTTGCTATGCCTTGTAATAGGATAGCTGAAACATGATCTGCTTTAATCCGGATATTCTGTCTTTCTTGTGTGAAAAATTTGCCAATTTAAATGTTGTCTGATGTCGCTTATCTTGCATATCCTTTGCTCCTGCAAAAATAATACTGAAAATATGTCCTAGCGGTTTACCACTGGACGGATTAAATTGTTCTCTCAAAAACGTCAAATAAGTACATACTTATACCAGAAATAAAGTTATACCTGAGATTATATATGCTCAATTCTCTTAATCCGGTAGGACTTTAAAGTCTCTTGATGACGACCTTCATGGATCCAATTAGAAACCCGGGTTTTGATGATAGACTCTGGTTTATCTCGTTCTGAAAAACTTTGTTCAGAAATTTGTGGCTTGTTGCCTGATAGATGATCCGGGTTATAATGAACACCGGTTTATTTATGCTGGTATTCATGACCCAAACTTTTCACTGTATAGATATGTGGTCAGCTTCTGTAGCTGTTCCACTCCGGTTTAAAGGGTTATAAAACACAAACACCAAAAGATGCAAATTTTGCAAATAAGACCATGTAGTCGAGGCTTTTTAAGAGCTGCCAGGCTCAAAGCAAGGTTCAGCCAATCACTAGGATGTGGATTATCCATCTTTCCCAGAGGGCCTAGCCAATCACTGAATGTGGATTATCCATCTTTTCAGAGGGCCGATAGAACCGCAAATAAAAAATTGAGCCAATCACACGATGTGGATTATCCATCTTTCCAGAGGGCCTAGCCAATCACTGAATGTGGATTATCCATCTTTTCAGAGGACCTCCATGGTTCCTCGAACCGGTGGGTAAATATAAACCAATCACTGAATGTGGATTATCCATCTTTTCAGAGGGTCTCCATGGTTCCTCGAACCGGTGGGTAAATATAAACCAATCACTGAATGTGGATTATCCATCTTTTCAGAGGGTCTCCATGGTTCCTCGAACCGGTGGGTAAATCGACTGTTCATAAGAATTTTAGCCAATCACTTAATGCGGGTGAACCCGACTGTCCAGAGGGCCTCCATGGTTCCTCGAACCTGTGGGTAAATCGTGAAGCGTCCTCTCTTTGAACCGGATGTGATCTCATGTTCTTTAGAGAGTTTTATTGCTTCTTTGTATACTCTGCAAAAAATCAACTTTAAACCGGCCAATATGTTGAAATATAATATCTGATAAAAAACTTGCGTGGTTGTCCTCACAAGATATTTGTATGTGGAAAAAGGGCTGAGCCCCCGGTTTACCGAGGGTGCCGGTTTATTCATTAATCATAATATATACATAGGATACAGTGGAGCTCGTAGCTCAAGTATAGTATGGCCGTAAATGGGCGATGTTCCATGGCCTCTTCGTCTCCTCTTCTGATGTCCGTGAGTCCTTGTGTTCTCGAACGTCCACCAAGTAATATGAACCGTTGTGTAGATTCTTACTGACCACAAAGGGCCCTTCCAAAGGTGGGGATAGCTTGTGCATATCTGTTTGATCTTGGATGAGCCGGAGTACCAAGTAGCCCTCCTGGAATGTCCTTGTTTTGATCCGGCGGCTATGATATCTGCGTAAGTCTTGCTGATAAATTGCAGATCGTGCCGTAGCTATATCACGCTCTTCATCCAGCCAGTCTAAACTGTCTTGCCATGCTCTCCCGTTGGCTGCTTCAACATAAGCTGTTACCCTTGGTGAATCATGACGTATATCGCTTGGAAGGACTGATTCAGCACCATAGACCATGAAGAAAGGTGTGTAACCTGTAGACCGGTTTGGTGTAGTGTTGATACTCCAAAGAACAGATGGCAACTCCTCAACCCTACATCCTGGGGTTCTCTGCAAAGGTGTCATAAGCCAGGGTTTGATACCCCACAAAATCTCCCGATTTGCCCTTTCAGCCTGACCATTGGATTGGGGGTGGGCCACAGAAGACACATCCAAGCGAATATGTTCTCGTTGACAGAATTCTTCCATCTCACCTTGAGATAAATTGGTGCCATTGTCTGTGATGATGCTGTGTGGAAAGCCAAACCGGAAAATTACTTTTTTGATAAATTTGACTGCCATCGCCGCATCACACTTGCTTATAGGCTCTGCTTCAACCCACTTTGTAAACTTATCTACTGCTACTAGTAGATGATTTTTCTGATCTTGGGATCGCTTGAAGGGTCCAACCATATCAAGCCCCCAAGTCGCAAACGGCCAAGTTATTGGTATCATCCGGAGCTCCTGCGCCGGAACCAGAGCACGCCTCAAAAATTTCTGACAAGCATCACACTTCCGGACCAGATCTGCCGCATCTGCATGAGCAGTTAACCAATAGAAACCATGCCAGAATGCTTTAGCCACCAATGATTTTGAACCGGCGTGATGACCACAATCCCCTTCATGGATCTCGCGAAGAATCTCACAACCTTCCTCAGCTGACACACACCGCTGAAATACTCCAGAAGTACTGCGATGATGAAGCTCTCCATTTGCAATCGTCATGGACTTAGAACGCCGGATTATCTGTCGTGCTTCTTCTTCATCGTTCGGTAACTCTCCTCGGCTCATATATGCCAAATAAGGCAGCGCCCAATCTGGAATAACATGAAGCGCTGCAACTAACTGTGCCTCCGGATCAGGAACAGCTAGGTCTTCCTCCGATGGTATCTGAACCGAAGGACTATGCAATTCATCCAAAAAAGTGTTTGGTGGCACCGGTTTACGTTGAGAACCCAGCCGGCTTAGATTGTCGGCCGCTTCATTCCTTCGCCGGTCTATATGATCAACCTGATATCCTTTGAAGTATCCTGCGACTGCTTCAACCTCTCGTCTATAAGCTGCCATGAGGGGATCTCTTGAATCCCACTTGCCGAAAACTTGTTGTGCCACCAAATCTGAGTCGCCAAAGCACTTAACCCGGCTCAAGTTCATCTCCTTTGCCAACCGCAAACCATGAAGTAATGCTTCATATTCTGCTGCATTATTAGTACAAGGAAACAATAGGCGGAGGACGTAACAAAATTTATCACCTCGGGGGGAAGTTAAGACAACTCCAGCCCCCGAGCCCTCCAATTGTCTTGAACCGTCAAAGTGAATCATCCAGTAAGTAAGATCCGGCTTCTCCTCAGGAGTTTACAACTCTGTGCAATCATTGATGAAATCCACCAATGCCTGAGATTTTATAGCGGTGCGTGGCACATACTTCAACTCATGTGGGCTGAGCTCTATGGCCCACTTTGCCACCCTACCTGTAGCCTCCCTGTTCTAGATTATGTCCCCCAACGGTGCTGAACTAACCACAGTTATTGGATGACCTTGGAAATAGTGCTTCAACTTCCGGTTTGCCATAAACACACCATATACCAACTTCTGCCAATGAGGGTATCTCTGCTTGGATTCAATGAGTACTTCACTCACGTAGTAAACCAGGCGCTGAACCGGGTATTCCTTCCCTGCTTCCTTATGCTCGACCACGATTGCGACGCTGACTGCCCGTGCATTGGCAGCAACGTATAACAACAACGGCTCCTTGTCAACAGGGGCAGCTAGGACCGGTGGTTTTGCCAATTGCCGTTTTAGATCCTCAAACGCTGCGTTTGCCTGATCACTCCATATAAACCGGTCTGTTTCCTCAGCATCTGGTAAAGCGGGATCGCCTTCTCTCCCAAACGGCTGATGAACCGGCTTAATGCTGTGATCCGGCCAGCGATACGCTGAACATCGTTGATGCAAACCGGTTTAGTCAAAGATGTGATGGCCTTGATTTTCTTTGGATTGGCTTCTATTCCTCTGTTTGAGACCAAGAATCCCAGTAGTTTACCTGCCGGAACATCAAAAGCACACTTCTCCGGATTAAGCATCATCTTATAAGCTCGAAGATTATCAAAAGTCTGCTTAAGGTCCTCTATCATTGTCTCCTCTTTCTTCGATTTAACCACGATGTCATCCACGTAGGCGTGAACATTCCTCCCTATCTGCCCTTTCAGACAATTTTGAACGCAACGCTGATAAGTTGCTTGAGCACTCTTTAGTCCAAAAGGCATAGACACATAGCAAAAAGCACCAAAAGGGGTTATGAAAGCTGTCTTCTCTTGGTCTTTAACTGCCATCATGATCTGGTGATACCCTTAATACGCATCCAAAAAGCTTAGCCGCTCACATCCCGCTGTGGAATCGATGATTTGATTAATTCGAGGGAGAGAAAAAGGATCAGTTGGGCAAGCCTTGTTGAGGTCTGTGTAGTCCACACACATTCTCCACTTCCCATTCTTCTTTAACACCAGCACCGGATTAGCCAACCACTCCGGATGAAAAACTTCCACTATGAATCCTGCGGCCAAAAGCCTGGCAACTTCTTCTCCTATAGCCTTGCGCCTCTCTTCGTTGAAGCTGCGCAAGTATTGTTTAACCGGTTTATATTTCGGATCAATGTTAAGGCTGTGCTCAGCGAGTTCCCTCGGTATACCTGGCATGTCAGAAGGTTTCCATGCAAAGATATCCCGGTTCTCACGGATGAACTCGATGAGCGCGCTTTCCTATTTGGGATCAAGGTTAGCGCTGATAGTGAACTGTTTAGACGAATCTCCAGGCACAAAATCAACTTGCTTGGTCTCATCTGCTGATTTAAATTTTAAAGCCGGATCATGCTCTGTAGTTGGCTTCTTCAGCGGAGTCATATCTGCCGGATCAACATTATCCTTATAAAATTTCAACTCTTCCGTGGCACATACTGCTTCTGCATAAGCTGCATCTCTCTCTTCACATTCCACTGCTATCTTGCGACTTCCATGAACCGTGATCATGCCCTTATGACCCGGCATTTTAAGCTGCAAATAAATATAACATGGCCTAGCCATAAACTTAGCATAAACCGTCCTTCCAAACAGAGCGTGATAAGGGCTTTTGATTTTGACGACTTTGAAAGTTATCATCTCCGACCTGGAATCATGCTCATTCCCAAAAGTAACTTCCAAGTCAATCTTTCCAACCGGATAAGCCGACTTACCTGGGACCACTCCATGAAACACTGTGTTTGATTGCCTTAACTTCTTATCCGTCAGACCCATACGACGGAAAGTCTCATAGTATAAAATATTGATACTGCTACCACCGTCCATGAGAACCTTAGTGAATTTGTAACCTCCCACCTGGGGTGCCACCACCAAGGCTAAATGGCTCGGATTATCCACCCGCATCGGGTGGTCTTCTCTACTCCACACAATGGGCTGCTCTGACCAGCGCAGAAATCGCGGTGTTGCCGGTTCAACTGCGTTAACAGCCCGCTTCAAAACCTTCTGATCTCGCTTACACAGACTTGTGGTGAAGACATGATATTGCCCACTGCTCAATTCCTTTGGATTACTTTGATATCTGGATTGCGGCTGCTGTTGCTGATGCTGTTGATTCCCCTGATTATTGTAATTCCCTTGGCCCTGCTGTTGATTGCTTTGGTTATTGTAACCACCTTGGCCATGTTGCTGATTGCTTTGGTTATTGTAACCACCTTGATGATGCGACTGATTGCCCTGGTTATTATAACTTCCTTGATTATTTTGATTACCGGCCCGGTTTTGATAACCATTGTTATTGCCCCTATACCCTGATCCGGAGCTGCTCCCCTGATGACCCGGACCATAAAATCCAGGACCTGAACCGCCATTTGGAGGCCTGTCATGAGGATTAAAGCAGCCCGCCATTGCTTTCATAAGGGGCCTGCACTCTCTTATGGTGTGCTTTGCCGGTCGATTTCTCGTGCCATGCTTCAGACAAGGCTGATCTAACTCTTGGTCCCAGCTAAGATTCCCTCCGCCGGTTTGTGGAGGTGGGTTTCCCAAGCCATGCTGAAAGTCCCCTTGAACTTGAGTGTTGGCCACGAAGTCAGAGCCACCTTTTGCCTTCCTTTTGCCCAAAAAACTCGTAGTAGCCGGATTAACTTGCGCCGGTCTACCAGACTTGCTAACCTTCCCCGCCTTGTCTCCTTCAGCTTCTGGATACTTGGTATTATCAGAGTCCCCATATTTTACCAAAGCACTCATGAGAGTCCCCATATCATTACAATCCCTTTTAAGCCGTCTGAGCTTTAACTTTAAAGACTCAAACCGGCAATTGTTTTCCAAAGTCACTATCGCCGTACTAGGATTGATACTATTCGAAGAGTGCAAGATCTCCGCTACTCTCCGCACCCAAGCAGCTGTAGACTCCTGCTCTCCTTGTACACAAGCTGCTAGATCCACCACTGACATCGGCTGCTTGCATGTATCCTTGAAGTTTTTGATAAACTGGCTGCGCAGTTCCCCCCATGATCCGATAGAGTTCGGGGGTAAACCCTTCAGCCAAGTCCTAGCCGTACCCTCAAGCATCATAGTAAAATACTTTGCACAAGCCGATTCATCCACGTCCAACATCTCCATGGCCATCTCATAACTTTCAACCCAAGCTTCTGGAGCTAAATCTGCTGTGTAATTAGGTACCTTGCGGGGCCCCTTAAAATCTTTAGGCAGCTTGACACCCCGTAAAACGGGGATAAGATATTGCACCCTAAAAGAACTTGTCGTAACTCCTGTTTCTGTTGTGGCTGTATGAACCGGCGTCGTTTGACGAACCTCCTCCCGGGCTCCTGACCGAACCCGGTTTATATCTGGAGCTGGTGCGGCTGCGCCTGCCGGATTATCCTGTCTGCGCTGATGCCGCCTGCGTTCACTGCTGGATACTTCTGGTTCCTCCCAATGCCTAGTGTAACTCCGGCTGGGACGTGGTGTTGAATGTAGCCTTTCCCTACTATGAGAGTATGCTTGCTGCTGTATTAACGCCGTATTAAGCACCTCCTTGACCCTGCGCGCCTCCAATGCCACCGGAGACGTCTCCTCAACGGGTAAAGCGGCCAAACGTGCAGCAGCTGCAGCGATGTTATCCAAAGGGTTTAAATAATGACCAGGAGGGGTGGGAACGTAAGGTGCCGACGTGATCCGACGATCCTGCTCTGCGGTGGGCTGCTGAACCGGCTCCTCCCTGGCTGGGGGTGCCCTCCGGTTTGAAGCCGGATTATTACTAGTCCCAGCCCCAAGTGTCCTGAACAGATTCGTTGCTTCATAAACTGGCGGCAAACGAGATTGGTACTTTCGTCCCCTTACTCCTTCCATAGAAGCTTGCTCCATCCTTAGGTGAAAAGCCTGATCATTGAGCTCTTCTTGTCTCACCGCTATCATTGCCCTCTCTGCCTTCAGATCCTCCTTTAATTGATCAATCCGGCCTTTCAACTGAAGGAGCTCTGCATCATGATGCGCCTTGTTTGCTGGAGCTACTGTTTCCACCGCTTTAGCTGTGAACTCCTCGATCAAGGTGGATAGAACTTCAGTAGGTGAGAGGGCCGGGCCGCTCCCCCCTGCACCAGCTTCTGTTGTCGTCCTGTTCACTGGGGGCTGTGAACCGGCCATAAAGACAGCCACCCGGTTTGGCGGGCCGAAGGGGTCCGGAATACTGTTTCCATCGGACTCACCCTCAGACCGGTCGTCCTGCAACTGATACAGAGACTCAGTTTCTCCGGATGAAGATTCGTCGTCAGAGTAGACAACTGTTGCACCATCGGATTCCGATCCGTCCTCGGTTCGAACTCCGTGGATTGCTCCAACGAACACGTGCTTCATGGCGGGCTGAATCCGGGCCGATCTCGCACGCTGAGCCGGCTCGACGATGTTGGGGAAGATGTCCGACTCAGGTCCCGGTTCGCCGATTTTGCCAATGAAGACTTGGATGCCACCGAAGGGAACCCGGTACCCGTATTCGATTGAATCGGCCTCCGGTCCCCAACCTGCGTCATTGATGTAGATCCGGCCGCGGCGACTCTTGGTCATCCGGCCGACCGTGTAACCCTTGAGCCCTTCAAAGCTGCCCTTCAAGAACTCGAAACCATCGTGCGGAGGCCCCACGGTGGGCGCCAACTATCGTGGAATTAGCACGACAGATGTCCGGTTTAACGGAATTGATGATGGAACCATCGCATGGGTTAGCTTGAAGGGGTTCATAGCACACAAAGGACACAAAGAGTTTATACTAGTTCGGCCCCTTCGATGAAGGTAAAAGCCTACGTCTAGTTGGTTTGGTATTGCTTGGGCGTCGGTTTACAGGGAGCGGATCGCTTGCCTGTAGTTTCGACGGGTTGATTCTTTCTTGTCCTTGAACCGTCGCCGGGTCGTCCCTTTATATAGAGGTGACGCCTGGTCCGGTTTACAGAGTCCCGAGGCCGGCTCATACTTGTGTCCGCCTCGATCTCTGTCCTTTCTTCCTTATCTCTCAAGTTACATCGCTTGGCGGTTTACAAACCATAATTCTATACATGGGCCCTAAGATTTTATGGGCCGTAGCCTTTACTAAATATTACAACCAAGTATAATATAACTAAGCCGGTTTACACTAGCCGGTTCATACCTGCTAGTCATATCCCTGACACCATTAGTATCAATTCCATCTATAGCCCTTTTCCTAGTAGTGTATAAGCTAGTACAAATAATTTTACACTAGAGTTGAACTAGCTCTATAAGCTAGTACAAATAATTTTACACTAGAGTTGAACTAGCTCTATAAGCTAGTACAAATAATTTTACACTAGAGTTGAACTAGATCTATAAGCTAGTACAAATAATTTTACACTACAATTGAACAAGCTCTATAACATAATTCAAATAATTTTACAATAGTCTTGAAATATCTCTATAATCTTGTTCAAATAATTTTACACTAGAGTTGAACTAGCTCTATAAACTAGTACAAATAATTTTACACTAGAGTTGCACTAGCTCTATAACCTAGTATAAAAAAAATACACCAGAGTTGAACTATCTTTATATGCTAGTTCGAATAATTTTACACTTGAGTTGAACTAGCTATATAACCTAGTACAAATAATTTTACACTAGAGTAGAACTAGATCTATAAGCTAGTACAAATAATTTTACACTAGATTTGAACTAGCTCTATAACCTAGTTCAAATTATTTTACACTAGAGTTGAGCTATCTATATAAGCTAGTACAATTAAGTTTACACTAGAGTTGAACTATCTCTATATGCGAGTTCAAATAATTTTACACTAGAGTTGAACTAGCTCTATAACCTAGTTTAAATAATTTTACACTAGAGTTGAACTAGCCTTATAAGCTAGTACAAATAATTTTACACTAGACTTGAAATAGCTCTATAAGCTAGTACAAATAATTTTACACTAGAGTTGAACTAGCTCTATAAGGTAGTACAAATAATTTTATACTAGAGTTGAACTAGATCTATAAGCTAGTACACATAATTTTACACTATATTTGAACTATCTCTACAACCAAGTTCAAATAATTTTACACTAGAGTTTAACTAGCTCTATGACCTAGTACAAATATTTTTACACTAAAGTAGAATTAGATATATATGCAAGTACAAATAATTTTACACTAGATTCGAACTAGATTTATAACCTAGTTCAAATAATTTTACACTTGAGTTGAACTAGCCTTATAAGCTAGTACAAATAATTTTACACTAGAGTTGAACTATCTCTATATGCGAGTTCAAATAATTTTACACTAGAGTTGAACTAGCTCTATAACCTAGTTCTAATAATTTTACACTAGAGTTGAACTAGCCTTATAAGCTAGTACAAATAATTTTACACTAGAGTTGAAATAGCTCTATAAGCTAGTACAAATAATTTTACACTAGAGTTGAACTAGCTCTATAACCTAGTTCAAAAAAATTTACACTAGAGTTGAACTAGATCTATAGCCTAGTTCAAATAATTTCACACTAGAGTTGAACTAGCTCTATAACCTAGTTCAAATTATTTTACACTAGAGTTGAGCTATCTATAAAAGCTAGTACAATTAAGTTTACACTAGAGTTGAACTATCTCTATATGCGAGTTCAAATAATTTTACACTAGAGTTGAACTAGCTCTATAACCTAGTTCAAATAATTTTACACTAGAGTTGAACTAGCCTTATAAGCTAGTACAAATAATTTTACACTAGAGTTGAACTGGATCTATAAGCTAGTACAAATAATTTTACACTAGAGTTGAACTAGCTCTATAACCTAATTCAAATAATTTCACACTAGAGTTGAACTAGCTCTATAATCTAATACAAATAATTTTACACTAGAGTTGAACTAGCTCTATAAGCTAGTACAAATAATTTTACACTAGATTTGAACTATCTCTAAAACCTAGTTCAAATTATTTTACACTAGAGTTGAACTATCTATATAAGTTAGTACAAGTAATTTTACACTAGAGTTGAACTATCTCTATATGCGAGTTCAAATAATTTTACACTAGAGTTGAACTAGCTCTATAACCTAGTTCAAATAATTTTACACTAGAGTTGAACTAGCCTTATAAGCTAGTTCAAATAATTTTACACTAGAGTTGAACTAGCTCTATAAGCGAGTACAAATAACTTTACACTAGAGTTGAACTAGCTCTATAAGCTAGTACAAATGATTTTACACTAGAGTTGAACTAGATCTATACGCTAGTACACATAATTTTACAGTAGATTTGAAATATCTCTACAACCTAGTTCAAATAATTTTACACTAGAGTTTAACTAGCTCGATGACCTAGTATAAATATTTTTACACTAAAGTAGAACTAGATATATATGCAAGTTCAAATAATTTTACACTAGATTCGAACTAGATTTATAACCTAGTTCAAATAATTTTACACTTGAGTTGAACTAGCCTTATAAGCTAGTACAAATAATTTTACACTAGAGTTGAACTATCTCTATATGCGAGTTCAAATAATTTTACACTAGAGTTGAACTAGCTCTATAACCTAGTTCTAATAATTTTACACTAGAGTTGAACTAGCCTTATAAGCTAGTACAAATAATTTTACACTAGAGTTGAAATAGCTCTATAAGCTAGTACAAATAATTTTACACTAGAGTTGAACTAGCTCTATAACCTAGTTCAAAAAAATTTACACTAGAGTTGAACTAGATCTATAGCCTAGTTCAAATAATTTCACACTAGAGTTGAACTAGCTCTATAACCTAGTTCAAATTATTTTACACTAGAGTTGAGCTATCTATAAAAGCTAGTACAATTAAGTTTACACTAGAGTTGAACTATCTCTATATGCGAGTTCAAATAATTTTACACTAGAGTTGAACTAGCTCTATAACCTAGTTCAAATAATTTTACACTAGAGTTGAACTAGCCTTATAAGCTAGTACAAATAATTTTACACTAGAGTTGAACTGGATCTATAAGCTAGTACAAATAATTTTACACTAGAGTTGAACTAGCTCTATAACCTAATTCAAATAATTTCACACTAGAGTTGAACTAGCTCTATAATCTAATACAAATAATTTTACACTAGAGTTGAACTAGCTCTATAAGCTAGTACAAATAATTTTACACTAGATTTGAACTATCTCTAAAACCTAGTTCAAATTATTTTACACTAGAGTTGAACTATCTATATAAGTTAGTACAAGTAATTTTACACTAGAGTTGAACTATCTCTATATGCGAGTTCAAATAATTTTACACTAGAGTTGAACTAGCTCTATAACCTAGTTCAAATAATTTTACACTAGAGTTGAACTAGCCTTATAAGCTAGTTCAAATAATTTTACACTAGAGTTGAACTAGCTCTATAAGCGAGTACAAATAACTTTACACTAGAGTTGAACTAGCTCTATAAGCTAGTACAAATGATTTTACACTAGAGTTGAACTAGATCTATACGCTAGTACACATAATTTTACAGTAGATTTGAAATATCTCTACAACCTAGTTCAAATAATTTTACACTAGAGTTTAACTAGCTCGATGACCTAGTATAAATATTTTTACACTAAAGTAGAACTAGATATATATGCAAGTTCAAATAATTTTACACTAGATTCGAACTAGATTTATAACCTAGTTCAAATAATTTTACACTTGAGTTGAACTAGCCTTATAAGCTAGTACAAATAATTTTACACTAGAGTTGAACTATCTCTATATGCGAGTTCAAATAATTTTACACTAGAGTTGAACTAGCTCTATAACCTAGTTCTAATAATTTTACACTAGAGTTGAACTAGCCTTATAAGCTAGTACAAATAATTTTACACTAGAGTTGAAATAGCTCTATAAGCTAGTACAAATAATTTTACACTAGAGTTGAACTAGCTCTATAACCTAGTTCAAAAAAATTTACACTAGAGTTGAACTAGATCTATAGCCTAGTTCAAATAATTTCACACTAGAGTTGAACTAGCTCTATAACCTAGTTCAAATTATTTTACACTAGAGTTGAGCTATCTATAAAAGCTAGTACAATTAAGTTTACACTAGAGTTGAACTATCTCTATATGCGAGTTCAAATAATTTTACACTAGAGTTGAACTAGCTCTATAACCTAGTTCAAATAATTTTACACTAGAGTTGAACTAGCCTTATAAGCTAGTACAAATAATTTTACACTAGAGTTGAACTGGATCTATAAGCTAGTACAAATAATTTTACACTAGAGTTGAACTAGCTCTATAACCTAATTCAAATAATTTCACACTAGAGTTGAACTAGCTCTATAATCTAATACAAATAATTTTACACTAGA
Organism: Secale cereale; assembly: GCA_902687465.1. Lineage (NCBI taxonomy): Eukaryota > Viridiplantae > Streptophyta > Magnoliopsida > Poales > Poaceae > Secale > Secale cereale. The sequence continues at coordinate 505,259,524 of LR738713.1, forward strand.
GTTGAACTAGCTCTATAAGCTAGTACAAATAATTTTACACTAGATTTGAACTATCTCTAAAACCTAGTTCAAATTATTTTACACTAGAGTTGAACTATCTATATAAGTTAGTACAAGTAATTTTACACTAGAGTTGAACTATCTCTATATGCGAGTTCAAATAATTTTACACTAGAGTTGAACTAGCTCTATAACCTAGTTCAAATAATTTTACACTAGAGTTGAACTAGCCTTATAAGCTAGTTCAAATAATTTTACACTAGAGTTGAACTAGCTCTATAAGCGAGTACAAATAACTTTACACTAGAGTTGAACTAGCTCTATAAGCTAGTACAAATGATTTTACACTAGAGTTGAACTAGATCTATACGCTAGTACACATAATTTTACAGTAGATTTGAAATATCTCTACAACCTAGTTCAAATAATTTTACACTAGAGTTTAACTAGCTCGATGACCTAGTATAAATATTTTTACACTAAAGTAGAACTAGATATATATGCAAGTTCAAATAATTTTACACTAGATTCGAACTAGATTTATAACCTAGTTCAAATAATTTTACACTTGAGTTGAACTAGCCTTATAAGCTAGTACAAATAATTTTACACTAGAGTTGAACTATCTCTATATGCGAGTTCAAATAATTTTACACTAGAGTTGAACTAGCTCTATAACCTAGTTCTAATAATTTTACAC
>LR738713.1:505274665-505286597 GCA_902687465.1 Secale cereale
CACGGGAGGTGGTATCCGCTTGCTGGGGCAAGGCCAAACCGGAGGCTCGCGGGACGCCCCGGACCCCCGTCCGGGCACAAGCAAAGCGAAGGCGCCGGCGCGGGACCCCGCTCCTTCTAACGTTGTTAGAAGTCCGAGCGTATCCCGCTCCTCGCACCGCTCACCCGCGTTCCCCTCTACTCCAGCAGAAGCGCTCGCAAGGGCGCAGCTGCTCCTCGACTTTCCTCCGGCGGCCGACAAGGCCGAAGAATGGAGGGCCACCATCCGGAGCCTGATAGACTTCGCCAACAACGACTCTCCACAGCAGCCGTCGACCTCACGGCCGCGGCAAGCTGAGAAGACGAAGGCTATCGGCGACAAGACTGCTGGGGGTGCGACAAGCGTGCACTCCCCGCCGCAGAAGCAGAAGACGCCGCCCCGCCGGAACAATCCCGACGACGGCTCCACAGCCTCGTCGGACCCGTGGGCCCGTCGGGACCAGCGCCAGGTCCTCGACGACCGGCGAGATGAAGACGCTCGAACCACAATCGAGCGCCGCCGAGAAGCTCGGCGACAATCCGACAAGAGGGCTGGGAACACTGTCGACGCGCACGCGCCCGGTGAACCAGGCGACTTGCCGTACGCGGCAGGCTGCCCTGCGTTCACCCGCGAGCTGCGGCGCGTCCAGTGGCCCAGCATGAAGAATTTCAAGCCCGACGTACCGGAGAAGTACGACGGCAAGACACACCCCTCGGAGTTTCTCAGCGTCTACACCATCGCGGTACAAGCTGCCGGGGGGCGCGACGAGAAGATCTTGGCGAATTACTTCCCGCTCGTGCTAAAGCCGACCGTCCGTTCGTGGCTCATGCACTTGCCGGAAGGATCCATCTCTTCTTGGGCCGATCTTTGCCACCAGTTTGTTGGCGCCTTCACCGGCGGCCACAAACCCCATGGCCAGGAGAGCGATCTCCATATTTTGGCCCAGAAGGAAGGCGAGCCCCTGCGCAAGTATATCCAACGCTTCAGCCGGGTGCAGCACAACATCCCTGACGTTCACCCTGCCGCGGTTATCAGCGCGTTCCATCAGAACGTGCGTAACCGCCGCATGCGTGAGGAAATGGCGATGACCAAGATTAGGGACGTCAGCGAGCTCTACGCTCTTGCTGACAAGTGCGCACGCGCAGAAGAGGGGAGGAAACTCCCCGGGGAGGATGCTGGCGCAGGAGGAAGCGACAGCGACGACGCCGCCCCGGCAAAGAAGAGCCGGCGGCGGAACAACAGAAAGAAGGGCAAGAAGGAAGTGCTTGCCGTCGAGAAGTCCGGCAAGGAGGCCCCCGCCAAGCAAGCGCAGACTGGCGGCTCCGGCAAGGAGCCTGCCCCTGCGGCGGCGGCCGACAAGCCGGGTAGCTCCGACAAGCAATACTGTAAGATTCACCGCACCAAGGGTCACGATCTTTCCAACTGCAAGCGCGTCGAGTACCTCGTCGAGCAGCAAAAAGCTGAGTACGAGAGGCGCGACAAGGAGAAGGCCCAAGGTGGCGGGGAAGAGCCCAGCAAGAAGCGGCCGTTCAACGGCCGGGGAGGGCGCCGCGGCAAGGCTAAGCAGCGGCAAGGGGATCGACCTCCCCGGGGCCGCGACAACGACGAAGACGACGATGAAGACATGGAGGACGACGACAACAGCGAGCAGGAGTTCCAGAAGGCCACGGAGGTCCTGTGCGTCGACGGTGGCGCCTCCCTGCACACCTCCCACCGCCAGCTAAAACAGTGGGTGCGTGAGGTGAACGCAGCGGAGCCGCCCGTGGAGTCGCGCAGGCTCCTCAAATGGTCCAGCACGCCCATCGTTTTTGATCTTGAGGATCACCCTGACCGCACCACCGCGGTCGGGTGCTTGCCGATGCTGGTTTCTCCCACCATCCGCAACCTCAAGGTCACCAAAATGTTGGTTGACGGCGGGGCCGGCCTGAACTTGATCTCCTCTGCTGTGATCAAGAAGCTCCAGATTCAAGACGGCGAGCTCGAAGAGACCGGTTCATTCCAAGGAATCAACCCGGGAAGGAGCAAGCCCAAGGGAAAGATCACTCTGCCAGTGACCTTTGGCGGGGAGCTCAACTTCAGGACTGAGCGCATCACCTTTGACGTTGCCGATATTCCATTGCCCTACAATGGAATACTTGGCCGTCCTGCCCTCGCAAAGTTCATGGCAGCTTCCCACTATGCCTACAACGTGCTGAAGATGCCGGGGCCGATAAGCGTCATCACTGTCCACAGCGACAAGAAGGATGCGCTTATTTGCGCCGACAAGATTTACCGGGATGCGGCAGCTGCGGCCGAGAAGGATACTCTTGCCGCTGAAGCTCCCGGGGGGAAGAAGACGAAGACAAAGTCCGGCAAGTGCTCTGGGACCCACTCCGGCAACCGCACCTCCTCGGAGTGCTGCGCTGCCGTCGAGGACGTTCCATCGAGCTCCACCGGCAAGAGCAAACAAGGAATGGCTGCTCCTCCGGCAACCAAGAAAGTGTCCGCAAAGGAGGACGGCACTGGTGGTACCTTCACCATCAGTGCCACCCTTGACAGCAAATAGGAAAGCGTGCTCGTTGCCTTCCTGCGGGCGAATGTCGATGTGTTTGCCTGGCAACCATCCGACATCCCCGGTGTTCCCAGGAAGGTGATTGAGCACAAGCTTGCTGTCTGTCCTCATGCGCGGCCCATCAAGCAGAAAGTGAGAAAGCAAGCCGTGGAGCGCCAAGAGTTCATCAATGAGGAGATCAAGAAACTAGAGGCAGCAGGTCTAGTTAGAGGTGTGATCCATCCGACGTGGTTGGCAAACCCAGTCGTCGTGCGCAAGGCCAACGGGAAGTGGAGACTGTGTATAGACTTCACCGATGTGAATAAAGCGTGTCCCAAGGATCCCTTCCCTTTGCCGCGCATTTACCAAATCGTTGACTCCACTGCCGGATGTGAGCTACTCTGCTTTCTTGATGCATACTCAGGCTATCATCAGATTTTCATGGCTAAGGAAGATGAAGAGAAGACTGCGTTTATCACTCCATGTGGCACTTATTGCTTTATCCGCATGCCATTTGGATTGAAGAATGCAGGATCAACCTTTGCAAGGGTAGTGTACACTGCTTTTGAGCCACAGATCCACAGGAATGTAGAAGCTTACATGGATGACATAGTGGTGAAGAGCAAGAGCAAGGAAACCTTGGTCCAAGATCTAGAAGAAACATTTCAGAACCTGCGCAAGATACAGCTCAAGTTGAACCCCGAGAAGTGCGTCTTTGGAGTCCCTTCCGGCAAGCTTCTCGGGTTCTTTGTGTCACAGAGGGGGATTGAAGCCAACCCCGACAAGATCAAAGCCATTGAGCAGATAGAGACCCCGAAGCGCGTCAAGGATGTCAGAAGGCTTGCAGGTTGTGTTGCCGCCCTCAGTAGGTTCATTTCAAAATCTGCAAAACGCGCCCTACCTTTCTTCAAAATCTTGAAGAAGGCAGGTCCCATGAAGTGGACTCCGGAAGCGGAGGCGGCGTTGCAGGATTTGAAACGGTACCTGTCCTCCACTCCTATACTTGTCGCACCTAGACCACAGGAAAAGTTGTTGCTATACTTAGCGGCAACCAACCAGGTGGTTAGTGCTGCGTTAGTAGCGGAGAGGGAGTCCGACGAGGAATCAGCACCACCGGCAAGTGAATCCAGCGACAAGCAGGGGGCTGCTCCGACAAGCTCTGGCCCCGACAAGAATGACTCTGCGCAGGAGCAAAGAGAGGTGCGGAAGAAGATGGTGCAGCGCCCAGTGTATTTTGTAAGTTCCCTTCTCCAGGGGGCTAGGTCAAGGTACTCTGGTGTGCAAAAGTTGCTTTTTGGCCTCCTCATGGCCTCAAGAAAGCTGCGCCATTACTTCCAAGCCCATGAGATAACAGTGGTCACTCGCTTTCCGTTGAAGAGGATATTGCACAATCCAGAAGCAACAGGCAGGATCGTTGAGTGGGCACTGGAGCTGTCGAGCTTTGGCCTCAAGTTTGAAAGTACTTCAACCATACAGAGCCGAGCTTTGGCAGAATTCATAGCTGAATGGACCCCAACACCAGATGAGGAAGTTCAAGAAACAAGTGCGCCCGTACAAGAAGCGACAAGTGAATGGGTAATGTATTTTGATGGTGCCTTCTCGCTGCAAGGCGCCGGTGCCGGCGTGGTACTCATCGCGCCCACCGGAGAGCACCTCAAATATGTTATCCAGATGCACTTTCCCAGGGAGCAAGCGACAAACAACACTGCAGAATATGAAGGCTTGCTCGCCGGCCTCAGGATTGCGGCCGAACTTGGGATCAGGAAGCTGATTGTGCGGGGCGATTCTCAGTTGGTGGTCCGGCAAGTTAATAAGAGCTATCAGAGCCCTTTGATGGAAGCTTATGTTGATGAAGTGAGAAAGCTTGAAGAACACTTTGAAGGTTTGCAGATGGAGCACGTCCCGAGAGCTCAAAATGAAATTGCAGATGGCCTTTCAAAGTGCGCCGCGATGAAGTTACCTGTGGAACCAGGGACCTTCTTACTCAAGCTGACTCAGCCATCCGTTACACCATCAACTGGGCAGTCCAAGAAGAGAAAGTTGGTCTCCGGCGACTACTTGCCGGCGGATCTTCCTGAAACCGCCGCCAAGGTCCCCAAGATCAACAACCAGAACGCTGAGGAACAGTTTGCTCCTGCAAGTCCTCGGGCTTGTACAGTTGAAGCAAGCGTTCCCGGCAAGCCTCGCCCAGGCGAGCTTGCCGGGGGACCGTCAGCTCCGGCAGAACCAGAGGTCCTTGCCGTAGAAGCTGAGGTTCCCGCAGCGGCCCTCGAGCCTTTAGTCCTTGTCGTCGAGCCTCGGGCTCCGACATGGGCGCAGCAGATCGTCCGTTTTCTGCAAACTGGAGAACTTCCCGACGACCCTCAAGAGATAGAGAAGATAACCAGGCAGTCAAGTATGTATCAGTTCGTGGATAACGAGCTGTACAGAAGAAGACTCAACGGTGTCAGGTTGAAGTGCATCTCCAGAGAAGATGGACAAAAGCTGTTGGCGGAAATACACGGAGGCATATGCGGCCACCACATTGGCGCAAGGGCGCTTGCCGGGAAACCTTTCCGGCAAGGGTTCTTTTGGCAAGAAGCCCTCCAAGATGCAACTGCACTAGTAACCAAGTGTGAAGCGTGCCAGTTCCATGCAAAACAAATTCATCAGCCAGCTCAAGCTCTCCAAACAATCCCTTTATCATGGCCCTTCTCGGTCTGGGGGCTCGACATCCTCGGCCCTTTCCCTCGAGCTGTCGGGGGCTTTGAGTACTTGTACGTTGCAATCGACAAGTTCACAAAGTGGCCAGAAGTGGAGCCAGTGAGGAAGGTGACAGCACAGTCAGCGGTCAGGTTCTTCAGGTCAATTGTTTGCCGTTTCGGAATCCCTAACAGGATCATCACCGACAACGGTACGCAATTTACTAGTCGCACCTTCATGCAGTACATCCAGGACCTTGGCGCCAAGGTCTGTTTCGCTTCTGTTGCTCACCCGAGGAGCAACGGTCAAGCGGAGACGGCAAATGCTGAAGTGCTGCGCGGACTCAAGACAAGGACCTTTGACAGGCTGCGCAAGTGCGGAAGGAATTGGATAGAGGAGCTCCCGGCGGCTCTTTGGTCAATCAGAACGACACCAAGTCGAGCCACCGGACAGACACCTTTTGCTCTAGTCTATGGAGCGGAGGCAGTTCTCCCCACGGAACTCGTATACGGATCTCCTCGAGTACTCGCTTATGATGAGCTCGAGCAAGAGCAACTGCGGCAAGATGACGCATTGCTCCTTGAGGAGGGACGTCTCCAGGCTGCTGTACGAGCTGCTCGATACCAGCAAGCTTTGCGCCGCTACCATAGCCGCAAACTCAAGGCCAGGAGTCTCGAGGAAGGCGACCTTGTCCTTCGGCGCGTTCAGTCCGCCAAGAATTCCAACAAGTTGACGCCGAAGTGGGAAGGCCCTTATCGGGTGAGACAAGTTACGAGGCCCGGCGCTGTCCGCCTCGAGACCGAAGAAGGCTTACCGGTGAGCAACTCCTGGAACATAGAGCATCTTCGTAAGTTTCACCCCTAAGGCGCGGTTGCCGTGATCCGCTCCGGCAACCACCTTTTGTACAAGCTTTGCCGCTGTTGCATGTAACCCTTTGTACAAAGCCGGGCGCAGACCCCGTGCATCAGTAAAGTTTTCGTGTTTCTCGCATCGATTGCCTTTTGCATGCTTCTCTTTGCTATTTGCATGATTCTGTTTGGCATTTGATGCGACACTCAAGTATACGGTAAGCATTAGCACGCCGAAAGGCCAGATACTTGTTTCCCTCTCCCTTTTTCTTTCCTCTTAAACAGAAGGAACGTTCCTCGCGCACAAGTTTGCCGGGGGGGAAGGAGGTGGAGGAGGAGCCAAGTGCTGTTCAAGAAAGAGAAGCCTTACCGGAAAGCAAGCAATATAAGCAAGCAGCATATGAAAGATAAGTGTTGTTAGAATTTGACCAGTTCAAATTTTAAATTTTAGTTGTCTTCCTTGAACGATCACATTTTGTATGGAAAACCTGTGCGCGGAGGAACCTACCCGTAGCTTGCCGCACCCTTATCTTGTTTTCGAGTTCACTCAACGATTTAAGTGAGCTGCGACAAGTGTCGTGCCCTTGCTTCGTTTCCGAGTACGCTCAGCAAGCTAAGTGTGTTGCGACCAGCTGCGGCAAGGTTGCTTGCCGGCGAGGACCTTGGCCAGCAGGCTGCTCAGAGTCCAGCACTCAGCGCTCGCGGCAAAGGCCCCTTTGCCGGCAAGCTCCCCGGAAGCGTAGGGTGAAAAACATACAAAGTCAAAGGTTGAGACAAGGAAGATAACATTGCACTGATTAATCAAAATAAAGTAAATATCTTACAAGGATAACTTGTCGCAATGGACTAATGAGTTCACGACATAATGTGCAGCAACATAAAGATAAGGATAAATGGAGCCCTAGTCTACGCGGTCGCCCTCCTTCCTGCCAAGCTTTGCCACCTTGGCGATGATGTGGCCGACCTGCTCCTTCAGGGCCTCCGTGTCTGCATCTGCCGGCAAGCTGCGAAGAACGTTCGTGAGGTTGATTCCCGGGTTGCGGTACACGATCTTCGTCAGCACCCGCTCCAGAGTTCCCGCGCAGAGCCGGCGCGACTCCTCGGCCAGCTGCGCGGGGATGCGGTTCCGGAGACTTGCAAGGGCCGGCGCGACCCCTCTGAAGAAGAGGCTGAGCCTGGCGCTGTGCGGGAGATCCGGATCCGGCGAGTAGATGAGATGTTCGACCTTCAACGCCAGCAACTCCTGGTCAATATTGGACGCAGAAGAAACCAGCTCTTCGGTCCACACTTCAATAGTCTGCCGGAAGAGCTCGGACGCCTTGTTGACGTTCTCCACCAAGGTCCGCTCCTTGCGGAGCTCATCCTTCAACTTGGTCTCCTGGGCTCGGGCGGCGTCGAGCGATTCCTTCAGAGTGGTGACCTTCAGCTCCAAGTCCTCGATGGAGTCCTTGGCGGCCTTCAGCTCGTCGCCCCTCTTGGAGAGACTCACCTGAAGCTCGGAGTTTGAGTGAGCGTCCTTCTCGCGCTCCAAGATGAGCGCGGCAACCTTCTCGGCGCTCACCTTCATCGCCTTCTCCAACTGTTCAACCTTGGCGGCGAGCTCTTTCTTGGCGTCTTCCGCGGCAACCGCAGCGGCTTTCGCCTCCTTTAGCTCCCCGCCAAGGGCAGCCTCGCGGGCGGCAAGGTCCTCCTCATGGGAGTCCAGCTCGACCTTCCGCTGCGCGAGCTCTCCCTCTCGCCGGGACATCTCCACCCCGGCGAGACGCTGCTGCTCTTCAGTTTCAGCCTTCTCGAGCACCCACTCCTGGTACTCGCCGGCGAGACGCTCACGCTCCTCCGCCACCTGGCGGAGGGCAGCCTGATTGGCGGCGCTGAGCTCCGCCGCACGCTTCTCCATTTCCGCCACGGCCTTGGCGGCAAGGGCCTCCCGGGAGGCAAGCTTCGCCTGCCTGGCCCGGTAAAGGGCCAGGAGCTGGTGGAGCAACCGCTCCTCCTCGGGCCCCTCACTCCCGCCAGGCGCCTGGACGATCTTCAGGCCTGCGGAGGCGAGGACTTCTCCGTCGAATGCCTCGCCCTCCGCAGGAGCTCGCGACGAAGACCCCCACGGCATCTGGATGAAGACGCCGTTGGGGGCCTCGAGATAGTACCTCTGCTCCTCGCCGGCGGAGGGGCCGGTGGTCGGTGCAGCATCCGATGCTCCCGCTGCCTCCGGGTCGGCGGTGCGACCACCGTCCCCCTCCCCGGCCGCTGCGTCCACAGCCGGAGCAGTCTCTTGCGCGGCCGGCTCGGCGGCCTCGGCTATCTCCTCGACGACAGGAGCGTCGCCGCCGCCACCCTGCGCGTCCTCCTCCTCGAGGATGATCACCTCCGTCTCCATGGGCGCGGGAGGAGGAAGATCTAAAAAGAAGAAGAAAAAGAAGTTCAAGACTCAAGCAAATATCCAAAAAAGAAGCAAGCCAAGAAAACAAATCACCAGACATACCTTGGCGGACGTCCTCAGCGGCGGGCTCCCTCGCCGGGGAGCTCGGCCTTGGCAGAGTGGCCACCCTCGCCGGGCTGCTCGCCCTTGGCGGGGTACTCTGCCTTGGCGGAGTACCCGCCCTGGGCGGAGCGCTCTCCCTTGCCGGAGAGTTCTGCCTTGGCGGGGACGGCGGGGCCTGCGGCTCCTCGGCAGCGCTCTCCGGGCGCTCTTCCCGCTGCGGCTCCACCTCTGCATAGAACAAGACAAGAAGCGTCAACATACGAAGACAAAATCAAATACTCAGGCGTGCCCCGACAAGCGAAAAGAGAAAACCCCAGACTTACGCTGGGGGCTGCGCTGCGGGCTACGCTGGGGGCTGCTCCTCGGAGCAGCGCTCGGGTCCGGCAGGCTCGGCTCCGGCACGCTCTCTGTTGCCGCAGCTGCCGAGTCTCCCGCGACCTCGACCTCGGGCGCCTTGGCCCTCTTCGCCGCGCGATGGGTCAGGGTCCTGAAATCAGAACAATAGACAGAGTCAGCATTAACAGAAAAACCAAGACAGAAATAAAGAAGATGTAAGGTCCCGGATCCTTACTCTTGGTCCTCCTCGTCGTCCTCGCTCAGCGCGGAGAAGTCATACTCCACCGTGGGCGCGTCGGCGCGAGGAGTGGAAGACGAAGACTCCCTTGCGCGTTTGGTGTTCACCGGGGCTGGGGGCTGAGAAGACCTAGCCCCTGTGGTCGCCGGCGCCCGAGGAGCGGGCGGAGCCGCTGCTCCGCTCCGAGAACACCCTTGCCGGCTCGCTGCCGGCCTGCGAGGCGCCTCAGTTGTGGTCCGCGCACGGGCCGCCTCCGCTGCGGCTGGTGCGCCGGACGGCCTTGGCGCGGCTTGACTCCCCCGGGGAGCCGCCCGGCGAGGTGGCTGTTGCCGGGGCGCCTGCGCCCTCTCCCCCGTCGCCGCCTTGCGGAGGCGCTTTGGCGGGGACTGCCTCGGGCTTGCCGGGGGCGGGGAGTCCTCCGACGAGGAGAGGTCGTCGGCGTACAACTCCGTGGATCCGCCGGAATCCTCGGCCTCCTCCTCCTCCTCCTCCTCTGCCCCGGCCGGCTCACTGGGCCCAGCGTCCAGCACTGCGGCCCTCTTTCCCTTGGCGCCTCCGCCCCTCGCGGCGCCTCTGCTCCCTCCGGCGGTGCCCTCTGCCGCCGCGGCCTCCGCCGCGATCCCGTGGATCCCGGAGTGCCTCAGCGAGGGGACCCCGGCAAGCGCGTCGGGAGGCAGATCCAGCAACCTGCGGATCTCCGCCTCCTCCGCCTGGGTGGACGCGTCCTCAACCTCCGTCTCCTCCGGCGAGTATCCGAAAACTCCTGCCGCCGCGGCTGCGGCGGCCTCCTCAGCCCGAGAAGCAATGTATGCGATCTCCTAGTCGGTGGTGGCCCGCGTGTGCAGCTTGAGGTCCTCCTTGTTCTTCGCCACCTCTTCAAGGTTGTCGTAGAAGTTGAGGACGTCGATGGGCTTCGGAGCGAGCCATGTACGGTCCACGCCGTGCGAGTCGCACATGGGCATCATGGCGAGGATCCGATCCCTGACGGCGCTGTTGCAGAGCGGCACCACCCCCCGGGGAGTCCTAAACCACTCGGGGTGCGTCGGGTCGTACTTGAAGAGTTCCCGTACCATTCCCCGCAGCTCCAGCGTGGTGAAGTTGAAGTTGAGCCCGGGGCGCAGCCTCATGATGTCCGCCGGGCCGCCGTACTCCCAGGCCGGCCTCTTCCGGTCTTGGAGAGGGGCGATGCGCCGGCGGAGGAAATCTGCGCCCACCTCGGCAACCGACAGATTGGCCAACCGAAGACGAAGAATCCGGACGAGGGCGATGTTGAGCTTGACGTCGTCCGAGTCCAGCTCACTCCAGTCCCTGCCGCGCACGATGGGCGTTGTGCGCGGCGCGGTGAAGGCTTGCGGCTGGTCTTCTACGATCCAGCACCACTCCGCTCGCCATTCCTCCCACTTGCCGCGGAGCTCCCCCGGCAAGTACGCCCCTTTTTTATTCAGACGAAAGATCCAAGAAATTCCTCCGGAGAGGGGGGCGTCGGCCTCGGCTCTAGGAGTGAAAAAGTGCCTAAAGAGGGCTACATTGGGGTGGACTCCTATGAAGTTTTCGCACATGTGTGCGAAAACAGCCATGGTGAGAATGGCGTTGGGGGTGCAGTCAAGCAGATGGAGACCGTATGTGTTCATGACGTCGCAAAAGAAGTTTGAGAAAGGTGGACAGAGACCACAATGAAAGAAAGCAGCGAAGAAATGGTACCCGCCGGGATAGTTGTCCTTGGCGGCGGCCGGGTATGCTCGCGTGCGGGGATGCGCATCGGTCCTCTTGGACCAGAACAAGTAATACTTGTTCCAGAGTTCCCGCACGCCGAGCTTCGGCGGGAAGACGACATGCCGCTTCCGGTAAGCGATGAGCTTGGCCGCTTGCTCCGATTTCTCCTTCTTGGATTTCTCCGCCTTCGCCTTGTCGGTCTTTGGGGCCATGGCGGACGCGGCGGAAGGAAGGGGACGAAGAGCTCGGCGGCGGCGGAGATGTGGAGGCGGAGCGCAAGAGGGAATCTTTTGCAGGAGGAAGACGACGTAATGAGAGCGCAAGGAGGGGAACCGCGCCCGCTACCTCTGCTTTTATGGGGGAGTGGGGGGCGTTTCCCCCTTTCCACTAAGAGATCGTGGGCACGTCCCATCCCACGGCGCCGCAATCGACGCGTGCCGTTACCGTGGGGTGCGGCGGATATGGAAGTGGATTCGGCGCGCCGCGGGCCGCGGGTGCCCGTGCACTGTTTTGGGCCTGGCCCAACAGCGCTCGGCACCGTGTGTGGCCCAGGCCCGGGGGCTCCTGTCGGTGTACTAAGGTAGGGGTACCTCAGTACCCCGACTTGTGCACGGGCAGTTGCAGCTTCCCGCGGTAAGGTTCACTGCGGGCTCGCCGGAGACCTTCCTGCTCCTTATTAAACCATTCAGAAACAAAGTATACAAGACATAAGACCAAGACCCCGGCAAGAGGAGCTTGCCGGGAAGGCCGTGCCAGGCTCAAGACTGCCCCGCTAACACAAGACCCTGGCAAGAGGAGCTTGCCAGGAAGACTAGAAGACAATGCCTCGGCGCCATATGCGCCCCGGTAAGGGGTCCGGGGAGCGGCAATCTCCCGGGCCCGGCAAGATCGAGACCCCGGCAAGGTGCTTGCCGGGGAGATTGCGCTGTGTGCCCGCGCTCCAGCTCATCGGCCCACGCGTCGCCCTGGGGCCTATCCAGGGACGCGTGGCGGATGGCTGTGCAGCCTGGGGTACGCGGTGGCACTCCACGGTGATGGCTCCATCGCCGTGGCAGACGGAGACGCTAAGGCGGGAGCTTTTGGGG
>LR738713.1:505286815-505302631 GCA_902687465.1 Secale cereale
AAATAATTTCACACTAGAGTTGAACTACCTTTATAAGCTAGTACAAATAATTTTACACTAGAGTTGAACTAGCTCTATAAGCTAGTACAAATAATTTTACACTAGAATTGAACTAGATCTATAAGCTAGTACAAATAATTTGACACTACAATTGAACTAGCTCTATAACCTAGTTCAAATAATTTTACAATAGTCTTGTACTATCTCTATAATCTTGTTCAATTAATTTTACACTAGAGTTGAACTAGCTCTCTATAAAGTAGTACAAATAATTTTACACTAGAGTTGCACCAGCTCTATAACCTAGTATAAAAAAATTACACCAGAGTTGAACTATCTTTATATACTAGTTCGAATAATTTTACACTTGAGTTGAACTAGCTATATAACCTAGTACAAATAATTTTACACTAGAGTTGAACTAGATCTATAAGCTAGTACAAATAATTTTACACTAGATTTGAACTAGCTCTATAACCTAGTTCAAATTATTTTACACTAGAGTTGAGCTATCTATATAAGCTAGTACAATTAAGTTTACACTAAAGTTGAACTATCTTTATATGCGAGTTCAAATAATTTTACACTAGAGTTGAACTAGCTCTATAACCTAGTTTAAATAATTTTACACTAGAGTTGAACTAGCCTTATAAGCTAGTACAAATAGTTTTACACTAGACTTGAAATAGCTCTATAATCTAGTACAAATAATTTTACAGTAGAGTTGAACTAGCTCTATAAGGTAGTACAAATAATTTTACACTAGAGTTGAACTAGATCTATAAGCTAGTACACATAATTTTACACTATATTTGAACTATGTCTACAACCTAGTTCAAATAATTTTACACTAGAGTTTAACTAGCTCTATGACCTAGTACAAATATTTTTACACTAAAGTAGAATTAGATATATATGCAAGTACAAATAATTTTACACTAGATTCGAACTAGATTTATAACCTAGTTCAAATAATTTTACACTAGAGTTGAACTAGCCTTATAAGCTAGTACAAATAATTTTACACTAGAGTTGAACTATCTCTATATGCGAGTTCAAATAATTTTACACTAGAGTTGAACTAGCTCTATAACCTAGTTCTAATAATTTTACACTAGAGTTGAACTAGCCTTATAAGCTAGTACAAATAATTTTACACTAGAGTTGAAATAGCTCTATAAACTAGTACAAATAATTTTACACTAGAGTTGAACTAGCTCTATAACCTAGTTCAATTTTTTTTACACTAGAGTTGAACTAGATCTATAGCCTAGTTCAAATAATTTCACACTAGAGTTGAACTAGCTCTATAACCTAGTTCAAATTATTTTACACTAAAGTTGAGCTATCTATAAAAGCTAGTACAATTAAGTTTACACTAGAGTTGAACTGTGTCGGGGGAAGCTGTCCACCACGAGCACCTATGGGACCGGAGCCCCTTGTCGTTGCGGTAAGGGAGCGGAGGGAGCACAAAGAGCAGATCGTGGTGAGCACGCGGGCAGTTTACCCAGGTTCGGGCCGCGATAGACGCGTAAAACCCTACTCCTGCTTAGCTTGTATTGAGTTGGGGAGCTCGGAAGCTTGAAGAACTAGCTACACCGAGCGTATGAGCAATCTAGGTTTCGAACCCTTTCTACGTTGTGCATGGGCCTCCTTTTATAGTGCAAGGGGTCACCGACAGGTGTCAACGTAGGAGAAAGGGTAAAAAGGTAATAGTGGTGGTAGTTGTAACAGTGCGGGAATAGTGGAGCTACAGTGGATGAACTGTGGTCACCACCTACTTTGAAAGTGGGGGACAAGAGCATTTAATGCCCGTCGCCGTCGACCCCAAAAGCGCCCGCCCTTGCGTCTCCGTTTGCCACGGCGATGGTCTCGTCACCGTGGAATGCCACCGTGTCCCCCAGGCTGCACAGCCATCCACCACACGTCCCTGGAGTGGCCCCAGGGCGACGCGTGGTTCGATGAGCTGGAGCGCGGGCACACAGCGTAACTCTCCCCGGCAAGCACCTTGCCGGGGTCTTGACCTTGCCGGGCCCGGGAGCTTGCCGGGCTCTGAAGCTTGTCGCTCTCCGGGCCCTGCCGGGGCGCACGTCGCGCCGAGGCATGTCTTCTGGTCTTCCTGGCGAGCTCCTCCCGCCAGGGTCTTGTGTTAGTGAGGTAATCTTGAGCCTGGGACGGCCTTCCCGGCAAGCTCCACTTGCCGGAGTCTCGATCTTCTGTCTTGTATACTTTGTTTTTGAATGGTTTTATATGGAGCAGGAAGGTTTCCGGCAAGCATGTGGTAGGCCCTACCGCGGGAAGCTGCTACTGCCCGTGCACAAGTTGGGGTACTGAGGTACCCCTACCTTAGTACACCGACAGGAGCCCCCGGGCCTGGGCCACACACGGTGCCGAGCGCTGTTGGGCCAGGCCCAAAACAGTGCACGGGCACGCGCGGCCCACGGCGCGCCGAACCCACTTCTGCATCCGCCGCGTCCCTCCGTAACGGCACGCGTCGATTGCGGCGTCGTGGGATGGGACGTGGCCACGTTCTTTTAATGGAAAGAGCGAAACATCCCCCACTTCCCCATAAAAGCAGAGGAAGCAGGAGCGGTTCCCCTCATACGCCTTCATTGCTTCTTCCTCCATCTCCAGAGATTCCCCTTTGCGCTCCGCCTCCACACCTCCTCCGCCGTCTTCCGCATCCGCGGTGCCGCCGGACTCTTCGTCCCCCCCTTCCCTCGCTGCCTCCGCCATGGCCCCGAAGACCGAGAAGTCGAAGGCGGAGAAGACCAAGAAGGAGAAATCCGAGCAGGCGGCGAGGCTTACTCTGCTGCGGAAGCGGAACGTCGTCTTCGCGCCAAGGCTCAGCGCGCGGGAGCTCTGGAACAAGTATTACTTGTTCTGGGCCAAGGAGACCAAGGCTCACCCTCGGACCAGACCCTATCCCGCCGCCGCCAAGGACAATTATCCCGGCGGGTACTTCTTCTTCGCAGCTTTCTTTCATTGCGGCCTTTGTCCCCCTTTTTCCGACTTTTTCTGCGATATCATGCACACCTACGGCCTCCACCTTCTATACTTCACCCCCAACGCCATCCTCACGATGGCGGTTTTCGCACATCTGTGCGAAAACTATATTGGGATCTATCCGAACGTAGCGCTGTTTAGGCACTTCTTCACCCCTAGAGTAGAGGCCGGCGCTCCCCTCTCCGGAGGAATCTCTTGGGTCTTCCGTCTGAACAAGAAGGAATCCTACTTGCCGGGGGAGCTCCGCGGCAAGTGGGAGGAGTGGCGCGCGGACTGGTGCTGGATAGTTGAGGACGAGCCGCAACCTTTCACTGCGCCGCGCACAACAGCCATCGTGCGTGGCAGGGACTGGAGTGAGTTGGACTCGGACGACATCAAGCTCAACG
Source organism: Secale cereale (assembly GCA_902687465.1). Taxonomy (NCBI): domain Eukaryota; kingdom Viridiplantae; phylum Streptophyta; class Magnoliopsida; order Poales; family Poaceae; genus Secale; species Secale cereale. Next base: position 505,290,208 of record LR738713.1, read on the forward strand.
TCGTCCTCATCAGAATTCTTCGTCTCCGGGTAGCTAAGTTGTCCGTCGGAGAAGTAGGCACAGATTTCCTCCGCCGCCGCATTGCCCCTCTACAAGATAGGAAGAGGCCAGCCTGGGAGTACGGCAACGCGGCGGACATAATGAGGCTGCGCCCCGGGCTAAACTTCAACTTCACGGCGCTGGAGCTGAAGGGGATGGTCCGGGAGCTTTTTAAGCACGACCCGGCCCACCCAGAGTGGTTCAGAGCTCCCCGGGGAGTGGTGCCCCTCTGCAACAGCACGGCCCGGGATCCTCTTCGTGCTATGATGCCCGCATGTGACTCGCATGGCGTGGACCGCACATGGATACCGCCCAAGGCATCAGACATCATGAGCTTCTTCGACAACCTGGTGGAGGTGCCGAAGAACAAGGATGAGATCAAGGGGCTCACCCGGGACACCACCGACCAGGAGATTGCTTATATAGCTTCTCGGGTAGAAGAGGCCGCTGCAGCCGCAGCGGCAGGAGAGTTTGGCTTCACAGTTGAGGAGGCAGAGGCTCCGGATGCGTCCTGCCAAGCAGAGGAGGCGGAGATCCGCAGGCTGCTGCAGCTTCCTCCCGACGAGCTTGCCGGGGTCCCTTCTTTGAGGCACTCCGGGATCCCCGGGATCGTGACCGAGGCCGCGGCGAGAGGCGGCGCTGCCGGAGGAAACAGAGGCGCCGCAGGGAGCGGAGGCGCCGGAGGGGGCGGAGGCGCCGGAGGGAGAACGGCCGCAGGGCAGGGCGCGGGGCTCAGCAAGCCAGCCGAGGAGGAGGAGGAGGAGGAGGACGTCGGGGCCGACGAGGACTCCGACGGGTCTCTGGGGCTCTATGCCGACGACCTCTCCTCGTCATCGGAGACCTCCCCGCCTCGGGCAAGTCCCAGGTGATCTCCGCTGAAACGTCTCCGCAAGGCGACGACGGGGACGAGGGCGCAGGTGCCCCGACAACAACCAACTCACCGGGCGGCGCGAGCTACCCGGGGGAGCCAAGCTGCGACGGGGGCGCCCGACGCACCAACCACGGCGGGGGCGACGCGCACACAGGCCACGGCGGGGGCGACCCGAACACAGGCCACGGCGGAGGCGCCCCGCACGTCAGCGCCAAGCGGAGGAGGGTCTTCACAGAGCGGAGCAGCTGCTCCGCCTGCTGCCCGGGCCCCGGCGTCCACAGGGGCCGGGTCCTCGCAGCCCCCAGCCCCGGGGACTGCCAAGCGCCCGAGGGAGTCTTCGCCTCCTGCTCCTCGCGCGGATGCGCCTCAGGTGGCGTTCGACTTCTCCGCCCTGAGCGACGACGACGACGACGAGGAACATGAGTAAGAACTCGAGGCTTTGTATCTTCTTTAACTTTGTCTTGATTCTTGTTGATTCTGATCTTGCTTCTTGCTTTGATTTCAGGACCCTGGCCCAGCGAGTGGCGAAGAAGGCCAAGGTTCCCGTGGTCGAGGTCGCGGACGACTCGCCCGTCGCGGCGACCGGGAATGCGCTGGAGACGAGCCTGCCGGACCAGAGCGCTGCTCCGAGGAGCAGCCCCCAGCGCAGCCCCCAGCGTAAGTTTGGGTTCAATATTTCCACTTGTCGGGCGCGCTTGAGGAACTTGTTTATATTGACACCTTGCTGTTCTTGTTTTGCTTTGATTGTCTTGTACGGGAGTGGAGCCGCAGCCACAGGAGCATCCGGAGACCGCTCCCGAGGAGCCGCAGGCCCCGCCGTCCCCGCCAAGGACGAACTCTCCGGCAAGGGAGAGTGCTCCGCCAAGGGCGGGTACTCCGCCAAGGGCGAGTACCCCGCCAAGGGCGAGCAGCCCGGCGAGGGCGGCCACCCCGCCAAGGCAGAGCTCCCCGGCAAGGGAGCCCGCCGTCGACGAAGTCCGCCAAGGTAAGTTTTGTAATCTTGTCTTCTTGGATTCATCTTTTTTGGATATTTGCTCGAACTTCTTCTTCTTTTTCTTCTTCTTCTAGATCCTCCTCCCCCAGAACAGATGGAGACGGAAACCATCATCGTGGAGGAGGGCGTGCAGGGCGACGGCGGCAACGCCCCTGTCGTTGAGGACACGGCGGGAGCCACCGAGCCGGCTGTGGAGGAGACTGCTCCGGCCGCAGACGCGGCGGCCGGGGAGGGGGACGGCGGCCATACTGCCGGCCCGGAGGCGGCAGGAGCGTCGAGCGCTGCGCCGGCCGCCGGCCCCTCCACCGAGAAGGAGCCGTCCGCTTACTATCTCGAGGCCCCCAACGGCGTCTACATCCAGGTGCCGTGGGGATCTTCGTCGCGAGCTCCCGCGGAGGGAGAGGCCTTTGATGGGGAGGTCCTCGCCTCCGCGGGTCTGAAGGTTGTCGAGGCGCCCGGCGGGAGTGACGAGCCCGAGGAGGAGAAGCTGCTCCACCGGCTCCTGGCCCTTTACCGGGCCAGGCAGGTGAACCTTGCGTCTCGGGAGGCCCTCACCGCCAAGGCCGCCGCTGACATGGAGAAGCGCGCGGCGGAGCTCCGCGCCGCCAATCAGGCTGCCCTCCGCGACGTGGCGGAGGAGCGCGAGAGGCTCGCCGGGGAGTACCAGGAATGGCTCCTGGAAAAGGCCGAGGCCGAGGAGCAGCAGCGACTCGCCGGGGAGGAGCTGTCCCGGCGAGCGGGAGAGCTCACCCAACGGAAGGTCAACCTCGACTCTCACAAGGAAGACCTTGCCGCCCGGGAGCAGGCCCTTGGCGGAGAGCTGAAGGAGGCGAAGGCCGCCGCGGCTGCCGCGGAGACCGCCAAGAAGGAGCTCGAGGCCAAGGTTGCGCAGCTGGAGGAGTCCCTGAAAGCGAGCGTGGAGAGGGTCACCGCGCTCAACACAGAGCGCGAGAAGGACGCCCACACTAACTCTGAACTCCAGGTGCGTCTCTCCAAGCAGGGCGACGAGCTGAAGGCCGCCAAGGATTCGATTGAGGATCTGGAGCTGAAGGTTTCCACGTTGAAGGACTCGCTCGATGCCGTCCGGGACCGGGAAACCAAGCTGAAGGAAGAGCTCCGCAGGGAGCGAGGCTTGGTGGAGAGCGCCACCACTGCGGCTGAGAACTTCCGCCGGACCGTCGAGGTATGGACCGACGACTTGGTGGCCTCTGCATCCAACATCGACCAGGAGCTGTTGGCGCTGAAGGTCGAGCATCTTATTTACTCTCCGGATCAAAACCTCCCTCACAGCGCCAAGCTCAGCCTCTTCTCCAGAGGGATCGCGCCAGCGCTTGCAAATCTTTGGAAGAAGCTCCCCGCGCAACTAGCCGAGGAGTCGCGCCAGCTATGCGCGGGAACTTTGGAGCGCGTCTTGACGAAGATAGTGTACCGCAATCCTGGTATAAATCTCGTCAACGTTCTCCGAAGCTTGCCGGCCGACGCGGATATGGAGGCGCTGAAGGCGCAGGTCGCCCATATTATCGCCAAAGTGAACAAGATCTCCAGGATTGAAGGCGACCACGTAGATTAGGCCTCCTTTTCTTTATCTCTTTTGTTGCTGCATAGTGTGCGATGAACTTATTAGCCATTGCGACAAGTTATCCCTTGTAAGATATTTATCTTATTTTCGATCAATTAGTGCAATGTTATCTCCCTTGTCTTGGTCTTTTACTTTGTATACTTTTTACCCTACGCTTCCAGGGAGCTTGCCGGCAAGGGGCCTTTGCCGCGAGCGCTGAGTGCTGGACTCCGAGCAGCCTGCTGGCCAAGGCCTTACCGGCAAGCAACCTTACCGCGGCTAGTCGCAACACACTTAGCTTGCTGAGCGAACTCGAAAACGAAGTAAGGGCGCGACACTTGTCGCAGCTCACTTAAATCGTTGAGCGTACTCGAAAACAAGATAAGGGTGCGGCTAGCTACGGGTAGGTTCCTCCGCGCACAGGTTTTCCATACAAAGTGTGATTGTTCAAGGAAGACAACTAAAAATTTAAAAATTTGAACTGGTCAAATTCTAATAACTTAGCTTTTATATATTGCTTGCTTCCCGGTAAGGCTTCTCTTTCTTGAACAGCACTTGGTTCATCTTCCATCTCCTTCCCCCTCGGCAAACTTGTGCGCGAGGAACATTCCTTCTGCTTAAGAGGCAAGAAAAAAGAAGAGGGAAACAAGTATATGGCCTTTCGGCTTACTAATGCTTACCGGATACGTGTGTTGCGCAATATGCCAAATAACGCATGCAAGTAGCGAAGAAAAGCATGGAAAAGGCAAATAACGCAAAACACAAAAGCTTTACTGATGCACGGGGTCTGAGCCCGGCTTTGTACAAAGGGTTACATGCAACAGAGGCAAAGCTTGTACAAAAGGTGGTTGCCGGAGCGGATCACGGCAACCGCGCCTTATGGGTGAAACTTGCGAAGATGCTCTATGTTCCAGGAATTGCTCACCGGTAAGCCTTCTTCGGTCTCAAGGCGGACAGCGCCAGGCCTTGTTACTTGTCTCACCCGATAAGGGCCTTCCCACTTCGGCGTCAACTTGTTGGAATTCTTGGCGGACTGAACACGCCGGAGAACAAGGTCGCCTTCCTCGAGACTCCTGGCCTTGACCTTGCGGCTATGATAGCGGCGCAAGGCTTGCTGGTATCGAGCAGCTCGTACAGCAGCCTGGAGACGTTCCTCCTCGAGGAGCAATGCATCATCTTGTCGCAGTTGCTCTTGCTCGAGCTCATCATAAGCGAGCACTCGAGGAGATCCGTATACGAGTTCCGTGGGGAGAACTGCCTCTGCTCCATAGACTAGAGCAAAGGGTGTCTGTCCGGTGGCTCGATTTGGTGTCGTTCTGATTGACCAAAGAGCCACCGGTAGCTCCTCTATCCAGTTCCTTCCGCACTTGCGCAGCCTGTCAAAGGTCCTTGTCTTGAGTCCGCGCAGCACTTCAGCATTTGCCCTCTCCGCTTGACCGTTGCTCCTCGGGTGAGCAACAGAAGCGAAACAGACCTTGGCGCCAAGGTCTTGGACGTACTGCATGAAGGTGCGACTAGTGAATTGTGTACCGTTGTCGGTGATGATCCTGTTAGGGATCCCGAAACGGCAAACAATCGACCTGAAGAACCTGACCGCTGACTGTGCTGTCACCTTTCTCACCGGTTCCACTTCTGGCCACTTTGTGAACTTGTCGATTGCAACGTACAAGTACTCAAAGCCCCCGACAGCGCGAGGGAAAGGGCCGAGGATATCGAGCCCCCAGACCGAGAAGGGCCAGGACAAAGGGATCGTCTGGAGAGCTTGAGCTGGCTGATGAATTTGTTTTGCATGGAACTGGCACGCTTCACACTTGGTTACTAGTGCAGTTGCATCTTGGAGGGCTTCTTGCCAAAAGAACCCTTGTCGGAAAGCTTTCCCGACAAGCGCCCTTGCGCCAATATGGTGGCCACATATGCCTCCGTGTATTTCCGCCAACAGCTTCTGTCCATCTTCTCTTGAAATGCACTTCAACCTAACACCATTGAGTCTTATTCTGTACAGCTCGTTATCCTTGAACTGGTACATACTTGACTGCCTGGTTATCTTCTCTATCTCTTGAGGGTCGTCGGGAAGTTCTCCAGTTTGCAGAAAACGGACGATCTGCTGCGCCCATGCCGGAGCCCGAGGCTCAACGGCAAGGACTAAAGGCATGAGGGCCGCTGTGGGAACCCCAGCTTCTACGGCAAGGACCTTTGGTTCTGCCGGAGCTGATGGTCCCCCGGCAAGCTCGCCGGGGCGAGGCTTGTCGGGAACACTTGCTTCAACTGCACAGATCCTCGGATCTGCAGGAGCAGACTGTTCCTGAGCGTTCTGATCGTTGATCTTGGGGACCTTGCCGGCGGTTTCAGGGAGATCTGCTGGCAAGTAGTCGCCGGAGACCAACTTTCTCTTCTTGGACTGCCCAATTGATGGTTTGACGGATGGCTGAGTCAGCTTGAGCAAAAAGGTCCCTGGTTCCACAGGTAACTTCATCGCAGCACACTTCGAAAGGCCATCTGCAATCTCATTCTGAGCTCTCGGGACGTGCTCCATTTGCAGACCCTCAAAGTGCTCTTCAAGCTTCCTCACTTCATCTACATAAGCTTCCATCAACGGGCTCTGATAACTCTTGTTAACTTGTCGGACCACCAACTGAGAATCTCCCCGGACAATCAGCTTCCTGATCCCAAGTTCAGCTGCGATTCTGAGGCCGGCAAGCAAGCCTTCATATTCAGCAGTGTTGTTTGTCGCTTGCTCCCTGGGAAAGTGCATCTGGATAACATACTTGAGGTGTTCTCCAATGGGCGCATTGAGTACTACGCCAGCACCGGCGCCTTGCAGCGAGAAGGCACCATCAAAGTACATTACCCATTCACTTGTCGCTTCTTGTACGGGTACACTTGTCTCTGGAACTTCTTCATCGGGCGTCGGGGTCCATTCAGCTATGAATTCTGCCAAAGCTCGGCTCTGTATGGTTGAAGTACTTTCAAACTTGAGTCCAAAGCTCGACAGCTCCAGTGCCCACTCAACGATCCTGCCTGTTGCTTCCGGATTGTGCAATATCCTCTTCAGCGGAAAACGAGTGACCACTGTTATCTCATGTGCCTGGAAGTAATGGCGCAGCTTTCTCGAGGCCATGAGGAGGCCGAAAAGCAACTTTTGCACCCCAGAGTATCTTGATCTAGCCCCTTGTAAAAGAGAGCTTACAAAATACACCGGGCGCTGCACCATCTTCTTCTACACTTCTTCTGGCTCCTGCGCAGAGTTGTCCTTGTCGGGGCCAGAGCTTGTCGGAGGAGCCCCCTGCTTGTCGCTGGATTCGCTTGCCGGTGGTGCTGATTCCTCGTCGGCCTCTCTCTCCGCTACTAACGCAGCACTAACCACCTGGTTGGTTGCCGCTAGGTACAGCAGCAACTTCTCCTGTGGTCTAGGTGCGACAAGTATTGGAGTAGAGGATAGGTACCGTTTCAAGTCCTGCAGCGCTGCCTCCGCTTCCGGAGTCCACTTCATGGGACCTGCCTTCTTCAAGATTTTGAAGAAAGGAAGGGCGCGTTCTGCAGACTTCGAAATGAACCTACTGAGGGCAGCCACACAACCTGCAAGCCTCCTGACATCCTTGACGCGCTTCGGGGCTTCTATCTGCTCGACGGCTTTAATCTTGTCGGGATTGGCTTCAATCCCCCTCTGTGACACAAAGAACCCGAGAAGCTTGCCGGAGGGGACTCCAAAAACGCACTTCTCGGGGTTGAACTTAAGCTGGATCTTGCGCAGGTTCTCAAATGTCTCTTCCAAATCTTGAATTAGTGTATCCTTGCTCTTGCTCTTTACCACGATGTCATCCATGTAAGCCTCTACATTTCTGTGGATCTGTGGTTCAAAAGCTGTGTATACTACCCTTGCAAAGGTTGATCCTGCATTCTTCAGTCCAAATGGCATGCGTATGAAGCAATACGTGCCACACGGAGTGATAAATGCAGTCTTCTCTTCATCTTCCTTGGCCATGAAAATCTGATGGTAGCCTGAATATGCATCAAGGAAAGAGAGTAGCTCACATCCGGCAGTGGAGTCAACGATCTGGTCAATGCGCGGCAAGGGAAATGGATCCTTGGGACATGCTTTATTCACATCGGTGAAGTCTATACACAGTCTCCACTTCCCATTGGCCTTGCGCACGACGACTGGGTTTGCCAACCACCTCGGATGGATCACGCCTCTAACTAGGCCCGCTGCTTCTAGTTTCTTGATCTCTTCGGCAATGAATTCTTGGCGCTCCACGGCTTGCTTTCTGACCTTTTGCTTGACGGGCCGCGCATGAGGACAAACAGCAAGCTTGTGCTCAATCACCTTCCTGGGAACACCGGGGATGTTAGATGGTTGCCAGGCAAACACATCGACATTCGCCCGCAGGAAGGCAACGAGCGCGCTTTCCTATTTGCTGTCAAGTTTGGCACTGATGGTGAAGGTACCACCAGTGCCGTCCTCCTTGGCGGACACCTTCTTGGTTGCCGGAGGAGCGGCCATCCCCTTCTTGCACTTGCCGGTGGAGCTCGATGGGACGTCCTCGACGGCAGCGCAGCACTCCGAAGAGGTGCGGTTGCCGGAGTGGGCCCCAGAGCACTTGCCGGACTTGGTCTTCGTCTTCTTCCCCCCGGGAGCTTCAGCGGCAAGTGTGTCCTTCTCTGCTGCGGCTGCTGCGTCCCGGTAGATCTTGTCGGCGCAGATAAGCGCATCTTTCTTGTCGCCATGGACAGTGATGACGCTTATCGGCCCCGGCATCTTGAGTACGTTGTAGGCGTAGTGGGAAGCTGCCATGAACTTGGTGAGGGCGGGATGGCCGAGTATTCCATTATATGGTAATGGAATATCGGCGACGTCGAATGTGATGCGCTCAGTTCTGAAATTGAGCTCCCCGCCAAAGGTCACCGGCAAAGTTATCTTCCCCTTGGGCTTGCTCCTCCCCGGGTTTATTCCTTGGAACGACCCGGTCTCTTCGAGCTCGCCATATGGGATTTGGAGTTTCTTGATCACAGCAGAGGAGATCAAGTTCAGCCCGGCCCCGCCGTCAACCAACATTTTGGTGACCTTGAGGTTGCGGATGGTGGGTGAGACCAGCATCGGCAAGCACCCGACCGCAGTGGTGCGGTCAGGGTGATCCTCAAGATAAAAAATGATGGGCGTGCTGGACCATTTGAGGAGCCTGCGCGACTCCACGGGTGGCTCCGCTGCATTCACTTCCCGCACCCACTGCTTGAGTTGGCGGTGGGAAGTATGCAGAGAGGCGCCACCGTCGACGCACAGGACCTCCGTGGCCTTCTGGAACTCCTGCTCGCTGTTATCTTCATCCTTCATGTCATCGTCGTCGTCTTCTTCATCCTTGTCGCGGCCCCGGGGAGGTCGGTCACCTTGCCGCTGCTTGGCCTTGCCGCGGCGTCCTCCCCGGCCATTGAATGGCTGCTTCTTGCTTGGTTCTCCTCCGCCACCTTGGGCCTTCTCCTTGTCGCGCCGCTCGTACTCAGCCTTCTGCTGCTCGACGAGGTATTCGACGCGTTTGCAGTTGGAGAGGTCGTGGCCCTTGGTGCGGTGGATTTTGCAGTATTGCTTGTCGGAGCCGTCCTGGTTGTCGGCTGCCGCTACAGGGGCAGGCTCCTTGCCGGAGCCGCCAGCCTGTGTTTGCTTGGCGGGAGCTTCCTTGCCGGACTTCTCGACGGCAAGCACTTCCTTCTTGTTCTTCCTTCTGTTGTTCCGCCGCCGGCTCTTCTTTGCCGGGGCGGCGTCGTCGCTGTCGCTTCCCCCTGCGCCAGCATCCTCGCCGGGGAGTCTCCTCCCCTCTTCGGCGCGCGCGCACTTATCAGCTAGAGCATAGAGCTCGCTGACATCCCGTATCTTGGTCATGGCCATCTCTTCACGCATGCGGCGGTTACGCACGTTCTGGTGGAACGCGCTAATAACCGCGGCAGGGTGGACGTCGGGGATGTTGTGCTGCACACGACTGAAGCGTTGGATGTACTTGCGCAGGGGTTCTCCTTCCTTCTGGGCCAGAATGTGGAGATCGCTCTCCTGGCCGTGGGGTTTGTGGCCGCCCGTGAAGGCGCCAACAAACTGATGGCAAAGGTCCGCCCAAGAAGAAATGGAGCCTTCCGGCAAGTGCATAAGCCAAGAACGGATGTTTGGCTTAAGCACTAGCGGGAAGTAGTTCGCTAGTATCTTCTCGTCGCGCCCTCCGGCAGCCTGCACCGCGATGGTGTAAATGCTGAGGAATTCCGAGGGGTGCGTCTTGCCGTCGTACTTATCCGGTACGTCGGGCTTGAAGTTCTTCATGCTGGGCCACTGGACGCGCCGCAGCTCGCGGGTAAACGCAGGGCAACCTACCGCGTACGGCAAGTCGCCTGGTTCACCGGGCGCGCGCGTGTCGACAGCGGCTCCAGCTCGCTGATCTGATTGTCGCCGAGCTTCTCGGCGGCGCTCGATCGTCGTTCGAGCGTCTTCTTTTCGCCGGTCGTCAAGGACTTGGCGCTGGTCCCGACGAGCCCGCGGATCCGACGACGCCGTGGAGCCGTCGTCGGCGTTGTTCCGGCGGGGCGGCGTCTTCTGCTTCCGCGGCGGGGAGTGCACGGTGGTTGCACCCCCGGCGGTCTTGTCGCCGTCGGCCTTCGTCTTCTCGACTTGCCGTGGCCGCGAGGTCGCCGGCTGCTGCGGCGTATCGTTGTTGGCGAAGGCGATCAGGCTCTGGATGGTTGCCCTCCAGTCTTCGGCCTTGTCTGCCGCTGGAGGGAAGTCGAGGAGCAGTTGCGCCCTTGCGAGCGCTTCTGCTGGAGAGGAGGGGAGCGGGGGCGAGCGGTGCGAGGAGCGGGATATGCTCGGACTCCTAACAAGGTTAGAAGGAGCAGGGTCCCGCCCCGGCGACCGCGCCTTGCTCGTGCCAGGACGATGGCCCGGAGCATCCCGCGAGCCTCCGGTTTGCCCTTGGCCCAGCAAGCGGATGCCACCTCCTGTGGCATGGCGCTGCTGGGTTGTCGTTTGCTGAGATGGACGTGGCGCGTCCACGGAGACCGAGGCTCGGTCGTCCGTCTTGTCCTTGGATTTGGTGGCGCCGCGAGTTTCCTCGCCGGCGACCACCCTTCCGACGGCGTCTCCCCCGCCCACCGTTGGCTCTGCTGGCGGCGGATGAGACGCAGACGGGCCTGCGACCTCCGAAAGCTTCTTCTTCGGGGCCATGGCGCAGTTGTGGATGAAGCTGACGAGTTTGGAGAGGTTGATGAAGAATGCGCCCGCGTGAACGCCGGATCAGGTTCGCACAACCTCGACGTCCCCTACCTGGCGCGCCAAAGATGTCGGGGGAAACTGTCCACCACGAGCACCTATGGGACCGGAGCCCCTTGTCGTTGTGGTAAGGGAGCGGAGGGAGCACAAAGAGCAGATCGTGGTGAGCACGCGGGCAGTTTACCCAGGTTCGGGCCGCGATAGACGCGTAAAACCCTACTCCTGCTTAGCTTGTATTGAGTCGGGGAGCTCGGAAGCTTGAAGAACTAGCTACACCGAGCGTATGAGCAATCTAGGTTTCGAACCCTTTCTACGTTGTGCATGGGCCTCCTTTTATAGTGCAAGGGGTCACCGACAGGTGTCAACGTAGGAGAAAGGGTAAAAAGGTAATAGTGGTGGTAGTTGTAACAGTGCGGGAATAGTGGAGCTACAGTGGATGAACAGTGGTCACCACGTACTTTGACAGTGGGGGACAAGAGCATTTAATGCCCGTCGCCGTCGACCCCAAAAGCGCCCGCCCTTGCGTCTCCGTTTGCCACGGCGATGGTCTCGTCACCGTGGAATGCCACCGTGTCCCCCAGGCTGCACAGCCATCCGCCACGCGTCCATGGAGTGGCCCCAGGGCGACGCGTGGTTCGATGAGCTGGAGCGCGGGCACACAGCGTAACTCTCCCCGGCAAGCACCTTGCCGTGGTCTTGACCTTGCCGGGCCCTGCCGGGGCGCACTCCTCCCGCCAGGGTCTTCGCGCCGAGGCATGTCTTCTGGTCTTCCTGGCGAGCTCCTCCCGCCAGGGTCTTGTGTTAGTGAGGTAATCTTGAGCCTGGGACGGCCTTCCCGGCAAGCTCCACTTGCCGGAGTCTCGATCTTCTGTCTTATATACTTTGTTTTTGAATATATGGAGCAGGAAGGTTTCCGGCAAGCACGTGGTAGGCCCTGCCGCGGGAAGCTGCTACTGCCCGTGCACAAGTTGGGGTACTGAGGTACCCCTACCTTAGTACACCGACAAACTGGATCTATAAGCTAGTACAAATAATTTTACACTAGAGTTGAACTTGCTCTATAACCTAGTTCAAATAATTTCACACTAGAGTTGAACTAGCTCTATAAGCTAATACGAATAATTTTACACTACAGTTGAACTTGCTCTATAAGCTAGTACAAATAATTTTACACTAGATTTGAACTATCTCTATAACCTAGTTCAAATTATTTTACACTAGAGTTGAGCTAGCTCTCTATAAAGTAGTACAAATAATTTTACACTAGAGTTGCACCAGCTCTATAACCTAGTATAAAAAAATTACACCAGAGTTGAACTATCTTTATATGCTAGTTCGAATAATTTTACACTTGAGTTGAACTAGCTATATAACCTAGTACAAATAATTTTACACTAGAGTTGAACTGGATCTATAAGCTAGTACAAATTATTTTACACAAGAGTTGAACTAGCTCTATAACCTAGTTCAAATAATTTCACACTAGAGTTGAACTAGCTCTATAAGCTAATACAAATATTTTTACTCTAGATTTTAACTATCTCTATAACCTAGTTCAAATTATTTTACACTAGAGTTGAACTATCTATATAAGTTAGTACAAGTAATTTTACACTAGAGTTGAACTCTCTATATGCGAGTTCAAATAATTTTACACTAGAGTTGAACTAGCTCAATAACCTAGTTCAAATAATTTTACACTAGAGTTGAACTAGCCTTATA
>LR738713.1:505322606-505338346 GCA_902687465.1 Secale cereale
ACTAGAGTTGAACTAGCTCTATAAGCTAGTACAAATAATTTTACACTAGAGTTGAACTAGATCTATAAGCTAGTTCAAATAATTTTACACTACAATTGAACTAGCTCTATAACCTAGTTCAAATAATTTTACACTAGAGTTGAACTAGCTCTATAACCTAGTTCAAATAATTTTACACTAGAGTAGAACTAGCCTTATAAGCTAGTACAAATAATTTTACACTACAGTTGAACTAGCTCTATAAGCTAGTACAAATAATTTTACACTAGAGTTGAACTAGCTCTATAAGGTAGTACAAATAATTTTACACTAGAGTTGAACTAGATCTATAAGCTAGTACACATAATTTTACACTATATTTGAACTATCTGTACTGCCTAGTTCAAATAATTTTACACTAGAGTTTAACTAGCTCTATGACCTTGTACAAATATTTTTACACTAAAGTAGAACTAGATATATATGCAAGTACAAATAATTTTACACTAGATTCGAACTAGATCTATAACCTAGTTCAAATAATTTTACACTAGAGTTGAACTAGCTATATAACCTAGTACAAATAATTTTACACTAGAGTTGAACTGGATCTATAAGCTAGTATAACTAATTTTACACTCGAGTTGAACTAACTCTATAACCTAGTACAAATAATTTCACACTAGAGTTGAACTAGCTCTATAAGCTAGTACGAATAATTTTACACTAGAGTTGAACTAGCTCTATAAGCTAGTATAACTAATTTTACACTAGAGTTGAACTAGATCTATAAGCTTGTACAAATAATTATACCCTACAATTGAACTAGCTCTATAACCTAGTTCAAATAATTTTACAATAGTCTTGAACTAGGTCTATATGGTAGTACAAATAATTTTACACTAGAGTTGAACTAGATCTATAAGCTAGTACACATAATTTGACACTATATTTGAACTATCTCTACAACCTAGTTCAAATAATTTTACACTAGAGTTTAACTAGCTCTATGACCTTGTACAAATATTTTTACACTAAAGTAGAACTAGATATATATGCAAGTACAAATAATTTTACACTAGATTCGAACTAGATCTATAACCTAGTTCAAATAATTTTACACTAGAGTTGAACTAGCTATATAACCTGTCGGGGGAAACTGTCCGCCACGAACACCTATGGGACCGGAGGCCCTTGTCTGTGCGGTACGAGGGCGGAGGGAGCACGAAGAGCAGATCGTAGCGAGCACGCGGGCAGTTTTACCCAGGTTTGGGCCGCGGTAAACGCGTAAAACCCTACTCCTGCTTGGTTATGTATTGAGTTTTAGCGCTCGGGAGCTTGAAGAAGCAGCTACACCAAGCGCGAGAGTGATCTAGGTTCCGAACCCCCTCCACGTTGTGCATGGGCCTCCTTTTATAGTGCAAGGGGTCACCGACAGGTGTCAACGTAGGAGAAAGGGGTAAAAACGTAAAAGAGGTGGTAGTTGTAACAGTGCGGGAACAGTGGAGCTACAGTACAGAACAGTGGTCTATACCTACTTTAACAGTGGGGGACAAGGGCATTGAATGCCCGTCGCCGTCGACCCCAAAAGCTCCTGCCTTAGCGTCTCCGTCTGCCACGACGATGGGCTCATCACCGTGGAGTGCCACCGTGTACCCCAGGCTGCACAGCTATCCGCCACGCGTCCCTAGATAAGCCCCAGGGCGACGCGTGGGCCGATGAGCTGGAGCGCGGGCACACAGCGCAGCCTTCCCGGCAAGCACCTTGCTGGGGCCTTGATCTTGCCGGGCCTGGGAGCTTGCCGCCCCTCGGGCCCTTGCCGGGGCGCATATAGCGCCGAGGCATTGTCTTCTAGTCTTCCTGGCAAGCTCCTCTTGCCAGGGTCTTGTGTTAGCGGGGCAGTCTTGAGCCTGGTACGGCCTTCCCGGCAAGCTCCTCTTGCTGGGGTCTCGGTCTTATGTCTTGTATACTTTGTTTTTGAATGGTTTAATAGGGAGCAGGAAGGTCTCCGGCGAGCACGCAGTAAACCCTGCCGCGGGAAGCTGCAACTGCCCGTGCACGAGTTGGGGTACTGAGGTACCCCTACCTTAGTACACCGACAGGAGCCCCCGGGCCTGGGCCACACACGGTGCCGAGCGTTGTTGGGCCAGGCCCCAAAACAGTGCACGGGCATCCGCGGCCCGCGGCGCGCCGAATCCACTTCCGTATCCGCCGCACCCCATTGTAACGGCACGCGTCGATCACGGCGCCGTGGGATGGGACGTGCCCACGATCTCTTAATGGAAAGGGCGAAACGCCCACCACTCCCTCATAAAAGCAGAGGAAGCGGACGCGGTTCCCCTCCTTGCGCTTTCATTGCATCGTCTTCCTTCTCCAAAGATTCTCTCTTGCGCTCTGCCTCCACATCTCCGCCGCCGCAGAGCTCTTCGTTCCCCTCCTTCCGCCGCGTCCGCCATGGCCCCAAAGACCGACAAGGCGAAGGCGGAGAAGTCCAAGCGGGAGAAATCGGAGCAAGCGGCCAAGCTCATCGCGTACAGGAAGCGGCATGTCGTCTTCCTGCCGAAGCTCGGCGTGCGGGAGCTCTGGAACAAGTATTACTTGTTCTGGTCCAAGGAAACTGACGCGCATCCCCGCACGCGAGCATATCCGGCCGCCGCCAAGGACAACTATCCCGGCGGGTACTACTTCTTTGCTGCCTTCTTTCATTGTGGTCTCTGTCCTCCTTTCTCAAACTTCTTCTGCGACGTCATGAACACATACGGCCTCCATTTGCTTGACTTCACCCCCAACGCCATCCTCACCATGGCGGTTTTCGCACACATGTGCGAAAACTTCATAGGAGTCCACCCCAATGTAGCGCTCTTTAGGCACTTCTTCACTCCTAGAGCCGAGGCCGATGCCCCTCTCTCCGGAGGAATTTCTTGGGTCTTCCGTTTAAATAAAAAGGGGGCGTACTTGCCGGGGGAGCTCCGCGGCAAGTGGGAGGAATGGCGAGCGGAGTGGTGCTGGATCGTCGAAGACCAGCCGCAAGCCTTCACCGCGCCGCGCACAACGCCCATCGTGCGCGGCAGGGACTGGAGCGAGCTGGACTCGGACGATATCAAGCTCGATATCGCCCTTGTCCGGATTCTTTGTCTTCGGATGGCCAAGTTGTCAGTTGCCGAGGTGGGCGCAGATTTCCTCCGCCGGCGCATCGCCCCTCTCCAAGACCGGAAGAGGCCGGCCTGGGAGTACGGCGGCCCGGCAGACATCATGAGGCTGCGCCCCGGGCTCAACTTCAACTTCACCACGCTGGAGCTGAGGGGAATGGTCCGGGAACTCTTCAAGTACGACCCGGCACACCCCGAGTGGTTCAGGACTCCCCGGGAAGTGGTGCCGCTCTGCAACAACATCGTCAGGGATCGGATCCTCGCCATGATGCCCATGTGTGACTCGCACGGCTTGGACCGCACGTGGATCGCCCCGAAGCCCATCGACGTCCTCAACTTCTACGACAACCTCGCAGAGGTGGCGAAGAACAAGGACGACCTCAAGCTGCACACGCGGGACACCACCGAGAAGGAGATCGCCTACATAGCTTCCCGGGCTGAAGAGGCCGCCGCAGCCGCGGCTGCAGGAATTTTCGGATACTCGCCGGAACAGGCGGAGGCTGCGGACGCGTCCACCCAGGCGGAGGAGGCGGAGATCCGCAGGTTGCTGAAGCTTCCTCCCGACGCGCTCGCCGGGGTCCCCTCGCTGAGGCACTCCGGGATCCACGGGATCGCGGCCGAGGCCGCGGCAATGGAGGGTACCGCCGGAGGGAGCAGAGGCGCCGCGAGGGGCGGAGGCGCTAAGGGAAAGGGGGCCGCAGCGCAGGACGCTGGGCCCAGTGAGCCGGCCGGGGAAGAGGAGGAGGAGGAGGAGGCCGAGGACTCCGGCGGATCCACGGAGTTGTACGCCGACGACCTCTCCTCGTCGGAGAGCTCCCCGCCCCCGGCAAGCCCGAGGCAGTCCCCGGCGAAGCGCCTCCGCAAGGCGGCGACGGGGGAGAGGGCGCAGGCGCCCCGGCAACAGCCAGCTCGCCGGGCAGCTCCCCGGGGGAGCCAAGCCGCGCCAAGGCCGTCCGGCGCACCAGCCACAGCGGAGGCGGCCCGCAGGCCGGCGCCGAGCCGGCAAGGGTCTTCTCGGAGCGGAGCAGCGGCTCCGCCCGCTCCTCGGGCGCCGGCGCCCACAGGGGCTGGGTCTTCGCAGCCCCCAGCCCCGATGAACACCAAGCGCGCGAGGGAGTCTTCGTCTTCCGCTCCTCGCGCCGACGCGCCCACGGTGGAGTACGATTTCTCCGCCCTGAGCGAGGACGACGAGGAGGACCAGGAGTAAGGATCCAGGACCTTACATCTTCTTGATTCTTGTCCTGGTTTTTGTTGATGCTGACTTTGTCTGTTGCTTTGATTTCAGGACCTTGGCCCATCGCGCGGCGAAGAAGGCCAAGGCGCCCGAGGTTGAGGTCGCGGAAGACTCAGCCGCGGCAACAGGGGGTGTGCCGGAGCCGAGCCTGCCGGACCCGAGCGCTGCTCCGAGGAGCAGCCCCCAGCGCAGCCCGCAGCGCAGCCCCCAGCGTAAGTCTGGGGTCTTACTCTTTTCGCTTGTCGGGGTACGCCTGAGGATCTGATCTTGTCTTCATGTCTTGACGTTTCTTGTCTTGTTCTGTGCAGAGGTGGAGCCACAGCGGGAAGAGCGCCCGGAGACTGTCGTTGAGGAGCCGCAGGCCCCGCCGTCCCCGCCAAGGCAGAACTCTCCGGCAAGGGAGAGTGCTCCGCCAAGGGCGGGTACTCCGCCGAGGCAGAGTACCCCGCCAAGGGCGAGCAGCCCGGCGAGGGTGACTACTCCAACAAGGCCGAGCTCCCCGGCGAGGGAGCTCGCCGCTGAGGACGTCCGCCAAGGTAAGTTTTGTGATTTGCTTTCTTGGCCTTGCCTCTTTTTGGATATTTGCTTGAGTCTTGAACTTCTTTTTCTTCCTCTTCTTTTTAGATCTTCCCCCCCCTGAGCCCATGGAGACGGAGGTTATCAACCTTGAGGAGGAGGGCGCGCAGGGCGGCGGTGGCGACGCTCCTGTCGTCGAGGAGATGGCCGAGGCCGCCGAGCCGGCCGCGCAGGAGACTGCTCCGGCTGCAGACGCAGCGGCCGGGGAGGGGGACGGTGACCGCACCGCCGGCCCGGAGGCGGCGGGAGCATCGGATGCTGCACCGGCCACCGGCCCCTCCGCCGGCGAGGAGCAGAGGTACTATCTCGAGGCCCCCAACGGCGTCTTCATCCAAATGCCTTGGGGGTCTTCATCGCGAGCTCCTGCGGAGGGCGAGGCATTCGACGGAGAAGTCCTCGCCTCCGCAGGCCTGAAGATCGTCCAGGCGCCCGGCGGGAGTGAGGGGCCCGAGGAGGAGAGGCTGCTCCACCAGCTCCTGGCCCTTTACCGGGCCAGGCAGGCGAAGCTCGCCTCCCGGGAGGCCCTCGCCGCCAAGGCCGCGGCAGAAATGGAGAAGCGCGCGGCGGAGCTCAGCGCCGCCAACCAGGCAGCCCTCCGCGAGGTGGCGGAGGAGCGTGAGCGTCTCGCCGGCGAGTACCAGGAGTGGGTGCTCGAGAAGGCTGAAGCTGATGAACAGCAGCGTCTCGCCGGGGTGGAGATGTCCCGGCGAGAAGGAGAGCTCGCGCAGCGGAAGGTCGAGCTGGACTCCCATGAGGAGGACCTTGCCGCCCGCGAGGCTGCCCTTGGCGGGGAGCTAAAGGAGGCGAAAGCCGCCGCGGTTGCCGCGGAAGACGCCAAGAAGGAGCTTGCCGCCAAGGTTGAACAGTTGGAGAAGGCGCTGAAGGTGAGCGCAGAGAAGGTTGCCGCGCTCATCTTGGAGCGCGAGAAGGACGCTCACACAAACTCCGAGCTTCAGGTGAGTCTCTCCAAGAGGGGCGACGAGTTGAAGGCCGCCAAGGACTCCATTGAGGACTTGGAACTGAAGGTCACCACTCTGAAGGATTCGCTCGACGCTGCCCGGGCTCAGGAGAACAAGTTGAAGGAGGAGCTCCGCAAGGAGCGGACCTTGGTGGACAGCGTCAACAAGGCATCCGAGCTCTTCCGCCAGACCATCGAGGTATGGACCGAAGACTTGGTTTCTTCTGCGTCCAACATTGACCAGGAGCTGCTGGCGCTGAAGGTCGAACACCTCATCTACTCGCCGGATCCGGATCTCCCGCACAGCGCCAAGCTCAGCCTCTTCTTTAGAGGGATCGCGCCGGCCCTTGCAGGTCTCCGGAACCGCATCCCCGCGCAGCTGGCCGAGGAGTCGCGCCTGCTCTGCGCGGGAACTCTGGAGCGGGTGCTGACGAAGATCGTGTACCGCAACCCGGGAATCAATCTCACCAACGTTCTTCGCAGCTTGCCGGCTAATGCAGACACGGAGGCCCTGAAGGAGCAGGTCGGCCACATCATCGCCAAGGTGGCAAAGCTTGGCAGGAAGGAGGGCGACCGCGTAGACTAGGGCTCCATTATCTTTATCTTTCTGTTGCTGCACATTATGTCATGAACTTATTAGTCCATTGCGACAAGTTATCCTTTGTAAGATATTTACTTTATTTTGATCAATCAGTGCAATGTTATCTTCCTTGTCTTAATCCTTGACTTTGTATGTTTTTCACCCTACGCTCCCGGTGAGCTTGCCGGCAAGGGGCCTTTGCCGCGAGCGCTGAGTGCTGGACTCTGAGCAGCCTGCTGGCCAAGGTCTTCGCCGGCAAGCAACCTTGCCGCAGCTAGTCGCAACGCACTTAGCTTGCTGAGCGTACTCGGAAACGAAGCAAGGGCGCGACACTTGTCGCAGCTCACTTAAATCGTTGAGTGAACTCGAAAACAAGATAAGGGAGCGGCAAGCTACGGGTAGGTTCCTCCGCGCATAGGTTTTCCATACAAAATGTGATCGTTCAAGGAAGACAACCAAAATTTAAAATTTGAACTGGTCAAATTCTAACAACTTATCTTTCATATGCTGCTTGCTTATATTGCTTGCTTTCCGGTAAGACTTCTCTTTCTTGAACAGCACTTGGTTCCTCCTCCACCTCCTTCCCCCCCGGCAAACTTGTGCGCGAGGAACGTTCCTTCTGCTTAAGAGGAAAGAAAAGGGAGAGGGAAACAAGCATATGGCCTTTCGGCGTAATAGTGCTTACCGTATCTCTGAGTGTTGCACCAAATGCCAAATAGAACATGCAAATAGCAAAGAGAAGCATGCAAAAGGCGATCGATGCGAGAAACACAAAAAATTTACTGATGCACGGGGTCTGCGCCCGGCTTTGTACAAAGGGTTACATGCAACAGCGGCAAAGCTTGTACAAAAGGTGGTTGCCGGAGCGGATCGCGGCAACCGCGCCTTAGGGGTGAAACTTGCGAAGATGCTCTATGTTCCAGGAGTTGCTCACCGGTAAGCCCTCTTCGGTCTCGAGGCGGACAGCGCCGGGCCTCGTAACTTGTCTCACCCGATAAGGGCCTTCCCACTTCGGCGTCAACTTGTTGGAATTCTTGGCGGACTGAACACGCCGAAGAACAAGGTCGCCTTCCTCGAGACTCCTGGCCTTGACTTTGCGGCTATGGTAGCGGCGCAAAGCTTGCTGGTATCGAGCAGCTCGTACAGTAGCCTGGAGACGTCCCTCCTCAAGGAGCAATGCGTCATCTTGCCGCAGTTGCTCTTGCTCGAGCTCATCATAAGCGAGCACTCGAGGAGATCCGTATACGAGTTCCGTGGGGAGAACTACCTCTGCTCCATAGACTAGAGCAAAGGGTGTCTGTCCGGTGGCTCGACTTGGTGTCGTTCTGATTGACCAAAGAGCCGCCGGTAGCTCCTCTATCCAATTTCTTCCACACCTGCGCAGCCTGTCAAAGGTCCTTGTCTTGAGTCCGCGCAGCACTTCAGCATTTGCCCTCTCCGCTTGACCGTTGCTCCTCGGGTGAGCAACAGAAGCGAAACAGACCTTGGCGCCAAGGTCTTGGACGTACTGCATGAAGGTGCGACTAGTGAATTGCGTACCGTTGTCGGTGATGATCCTGTTAGGGATCCCGAAACGGCAAACAATCGACCTGAAGAACCTGACTGCTGACTGTGCTGTCACCTTCCTCACCGGCTCCACTTCTGGCCACTTTGTGAACTTGTCGATTGCAACGTACAAGTACTCAAAGCCCCCGACAGCACGAGGGAAAGGGCCGAGGATATCGAGCCCCCAGACCGAGAAGGGCCAGGACAAAGGAATTGTTTGGAGAGCTTGAGCTGGCTGATGAATTTGCTTTGCATGGAACTGGCACGCTTCACACCTGGTTACTAGTGCAGTTGCATCTTGGAGGGCTTCTTGCCAAAAGAACCCTTGCCGGAAAGCTTTCCCGGCAAGCGCCCTTGCGCCAATGTGGTGGCCGCATATGCCTCCGTGTATTTCCGCCAACAGCTTCTGTCCATCTTCTCTAGAGATGCACTTCAACCTGACACCATTGAGTCTTCTTCTGTACAGCTCATTATCCACGAACTGGTACATACTTGACTGCCTGGTTATCTTCTCTATCTCTTGAGGGTCATCGGGAAGTTCTCCAGTTTGCAGAAAACGGACGATCTGCTGTGCCCACGCCGGAGCCCGAGGCTCAACGGCAAGGACTAAAGGCTCGAGGGCCGCTGCAGGAACCTCAGCTTCTACGGCGAGGACCTCTGGTTCTGCCGGAGCTGACGGTCCCCCGGCAAGCTCGCCGGGGCGAAGCTTACCGGGAACGCTTGCTTCAACTGTACAAGCCCGAGGACTTGCAGGAGCAAACTGTTCCTCAGCGTTCTGGTTGTTGATCTTGGGGACCTTGGCGGCGGCCTCAGGAAGATCCGCCGGCAAGTAGTCGCCGGAGACCAACTTTCTCTTCTTGGACTGCCCAATTGATGGTGTAACGGATGGCTGAGTCAGCTTGAGCAAGAAGGTCCCTGGTTCCACAGGTAACTTCATCGAAGCGCACTTTGAAAGGCCGTCTGCAATTTCATTCTGAGCTCTTGGGACGTGCTCCATCTGCAGACCTTCAAAGTGCTCTTCAAGCTTTCTCACTTCATCGACATAGGCTTCCATCAAAGGGCTCTGATAGCTCTTGTTGACTTGTCGGACCACCAACTGAGAATCTCCCCGCACAATCAGCTTTCTGATCCCAAGTTCGGCCGCAATCCTGAGGCCGACAAGCAAGCCTTCATATTCTGCAGTGTTGTTTGTCGCTTGCTCCCTGGGAAAGTGCATCTGGATAACATATTTGAGGTGCTCTCCGGTGGGCGCGATGAGCACCACGCCAGCACCGGCGCCTTGCAGCGAGAAGGCACCGTCAAAATACATTACCCATTCACTTGTCGCTTCTTGCACGGGTGTGCTTTTTTCTTGAACTTCTTCATCTGGCGTTGGGGTCCATTCAGCTATGAATTCTGCTAAAGCTCGGCTCTGTATGGTTGAAGTACTTTCAAATTTGAGTCCAAAGCTCGACAGCTCCAGTGCCCACTCAACGATCCTGCCTGTTGCTTCCGGGTTGTGCAATATCCTCTTCAGCGGAAAGCGAGTGACCACTGTTATCTCATGGGCTTGGAAGTAATGGCGCAGCTTTCTCGAGGCCATGAGGAGGCCGAAAAGCAATTTTTGCACACCAGAGTATCTCGATCTAGCCCCCTGGAGAAGGGAACTTACAAAATACACTGGTCGCTGCACCATCTTCTTCCGCACCTCTCCTTGCTCCTGCGCAGAGTCATCCTTGTCGGGACCAGAGCTTGTCGGGACAGCCCCCTGCTTGTCGCTGGATTCGCTTGCCGGTGGTGCTGACTCCTCGTCGGACTCCCTCTCCGCTACTAACGCAGCACTAACCACCTGGTTGGTTGCTGCTAAGTATAGCAACAACTTTTCCTGTGGTCTAGGTGCGACAAGTATTGGAGTGGAGGACAGGTACCGTTTCAAATCCTGCAGCGCCGCCTCCGCTTCTGGAGTCCACTTCATGGGACCTGCCTTCTTCAAGATTTTGAAGAAGGGTAGGGCGCGTTCTGCAGACTTTGAAATGAACCTACTGAGGGCAGCCACGCAACCTGCAAGTCTTCTGACATCCTTGATGCGCTTTGGGGCCTCTATCTGCTCAATGGCCTTAATCTTGTCGGGGTTGGCTTCAATCCCCCTCTGCGATACAAAGAACCCGAGAAGTTTGCCGGAGGGGACTCCAAAGACACACTTCTCGGGGTTCAACTTGAGCTGTATCCTGCGCAGGTTCTGAAACGTTTCTTCCAAATCTTGAATCAGGGTTTCCTTGCTCTTGCTCTTCACCACGATGTCATCCATGTAAGCTTCTACATTCCTGTGGATCTGTGGCTCAAAAGCAGTGTACACTACCCTTGCAAAGGTTGAACCCGCATTCTTCAATCCAAACGGCATGCGAATAAAGCAATAGGTGCCGCATGGAGTGATAAATGCAGTCTTCTCTTCATCCTCTTTGGCCATAAAGATCTGATGATAGCCTGAGTATGCATCAAGAAAACAGAGTAGCTCACATCCGGCAGTGGAGTCAACGATCTGGTCAATGCGCGGCAAAGGGAATGGATCCTTGGGACATGCTTTATTGACATCGGTGAAGTCTATACACAGTCTCCACTTCCCGTTGGCCTTGCGCTCGACGACTGGGTTTGCCAACCACGTCGGATGGATCACACCTCTAACTAGGCCTGCCGCTTCTAGCTTCTTGATCTCTACGTTGACGAACTCTTGGCGCTCCACGGCTTGCTTCCTCACTTTCTGCTTGATGGGCCGCGCATGAGGACAGACAGCAAGCTTGTGCTCAATCACCTTCCTGGGAACACCGGGGATGTCAGATGGTTGCCAGGCAAACACATCGACATTCGCCCGCAGGAAGGCAACGAGCGCGCTTTCCTATTTGCTGTCAAGGGTGGCGCTGATGGTGAAGGTACCACCAGTGCCGTCCTCCTTTGCGGACACTTTCTTGGTTGCCGGAGGAGCAGCCATTCCTTTCTTACTCTTGCCGGTGGAGCTCGATGGAACGTCCTCGACGGCAGCGCAGCACTCCGAGGAGGTGCGGTTGCCGGAGTGGGTACCAGAGCACTTGCCGGACTTGGTCTTCGTCTTCTTCCCCCCGGGAGCTTCAGCGGCAAGAGTATCCTTCTCGGCCGGAGCTGCCGCATCCCGGTAGATCTTGTCGGCGCAAATAAGCGCATCCTTCTTGTCGCTATGGACAGTGATGACGCTTATCGGCCCCGGCATCTTCAATACGTTGTAGGCATAATGGGAAGCCGCCATGAACTTGGCGAGGGCAGGACGGCCAAGTATTCCATTGTAGGGCAATGGAATATCGGCGACGTCGAAAGTGATGCGCTCAGTCCTGAAGTTGAGCTCCCCGCCAAAGGTCACCGGCAGAGTGATCTTTCCCTTGGGCTTGCTCCTTCCCGGGTTGATTCCCTGGAATGAACCGGTCTCTTCGAGCTCGCCATCTTGAATCTGGAGTTTCTTGATCACAGCAGAGGAGATCAAGTTCAGCCCGGCCCCGCCGTCAACCAACATTTTGGTGACCTTGAGGTTGCGGATGGTGGGAGAAACCAGCATCGGCAAGCACCCGACCGCAGTGGTGCGGTCAGGGTGATCCTCAAGATCAAAAACGATGGGCGTGCTGGACCAGTTGAGGAGCCTGCGCGTCTCCACGGGCGGCTCCGCTGCGTTTACCTCACGCACCCACTGCTTGAGTTGGCGGTGGGAGGTATGCAGGGAGGCGCCACCGTCGACGCACAGGACCTCCGTGGCCTTCTGGAACTCCTGCTCGCTGTTCTCCTCGTCCTCCATGTCTTCATCGTCGTCTTCTTCGTCGTTGTCGCGGCCCCGGGGAGGTCGATCTCCTTGCCGCTGCTTAGCCTTGCCGCGGCGTCCTCCCCGGCCGTTGAACGGCCGCTTCTTGCTGGGCTCTTCCCCGCCACCTTGGGCCTTCTCCTTGTCGCGCCTCTCGTACTCAGCTTTCTGCTGCTCGACGAGGTATTCGACGCGCTTGCAGTTGGAGAGATCGTGACCCTTGGTGCGGTGGATCTTACAGTATTGCTTGTCGGAGCTACCCGGCTTGTCGGCCGCCGCCGCAGGGGCAGGCTCCTTGCCGGAGTCGCCAGCCTGCGCTTGCTTGGCGGGGGCCTCCTTGCCGGACTTCTCGACGGCAAGCACCTCTTTCTTGCCCTTCTTTCTGTTGTTCCGCCGCCGGCTCTTCTTTGCCGGGGCGGCGTCGTCGCTGTCGCTTCCTCCCGCGCCAGTATCCTCCCCGGGGAGTCTCCTCCCCTCTTCTATGCGTGCGCACTTGTCAGCAAGAGCATAGAGCTCGCTGACATCCCGAATCTTCGTCATCGCCATCTCCTCACGCATGCGGCGGTTACGCACGTTCTGATGGAACGCGCTGATAACCGCGGCAGGGTGAACGTCAGGGATGTTGTGCTGCACCCGGCTGAAGCGTTGGATATACTTGCGCAGGGTTTCGCCTTCCTTCTTGGCCAAGATATGAAGATCGCTCTCCTGGCCATGGGGTTTGTGGCCGCCTGTGAAGGCGCCAACAAACTGGTGGCAGAGGTCGGCCCAAAAAGAGATGGAACCTTCCGGCAAGTGCATGAGCCACGAACGGACGTTCGGCTTTAGCACGAGCGGGAAGTAATTAGCCAAGATCTTCTCGTCGCGCCCCCCGGCAGCTTGCACTGCAATGGTATAGACGCTGAGGAATTCCGAGGGGTGCGTCTTGCCGTCGTACTTCTCCGGTACGTCGGGCTTGAAATTCTTCATGCTGGGCCACTGGACGCGCCGCAGCTCGCGGGTGAACGCAGGGCAACCTGCCGCGTACGGCAAGTCGCCTGGCTCACCGGGCACGTTTGCGTCGACAGTGTTCCCAGCTCTCTTGTCGGATTGTCGCCGAGCTTCTCGGCGGCGCTCGATTGTGGTCCGAGCATCTTCTTCTCGCCGGTCGTCGAGGACTTGGCGCTGGTCCCGACGGGCCCGCGGGTCCGACGAGGCTGTGGAGCCGTCGTCGGGGTTGTTCCGGCGGGGCGGCGTCTTCTGCTTCTGCGGCGGGGAATGTACGCTTGTCGCGCCCCCGGCAGTCTTGTCGCCGACAGCCTTCGTCTTCTCAGCTTGCCGCGGCCGTGAGGTCGACGGCTGCTGCGGAGAATCGTTGTTGGCGAAGTCTATCAGGCTCCGGATGGTGGCCCTCCATTCTTCGGCCTTGTCGGCCGCTGGAGGAAAGTCGAGGAGCAGTTGCGCTCTTGCGAGCGCTTCCGCTGGAGTGGAGGGGAACGCGGGCGAGCGGTGCGAGGAGCGGGATACGCTCGGACTTCTAATAACGTTAGAAGGAGCGGGGTCCCGCGCCGGCGCCTTCGCTTTGCTTGTGCCCGGACGGGGGTCCGGGGCGTCCCGCGAGCCTCCGGTTTGGCCTTGCCCCAGCAAGCGGATACCACCTCCCGTGGTATGGCGCTGCTGGGTCGTCGTGTGCTGAGACGGACGCGGCGCGTCCACGGAGACCGAGGTCCGGTCGTCCGTCCTGTTCTTGGATCTAGTGGCGCCGTGAGTGTCCTCGCCGGCAACCACCCTTCCGACAGCATCTCCCCCGCCCACCGTTGGATCTGATGGCGGCGGGTGAGACGCAGACGGGCCTCCGACCTCCGAAGCCTTCTTCTTCGGGGCCATGGAGTTGTTGCTGATGAAGTTGCTGATGAAGCTGGAGAGGTTGATGAAGAATGCGCCCGCGCGAACGCCGGATCAGGTTCGCACAACCTCGACGCCCCCTACCTGGCGCGCCAAAGATATCGGGGGAAACTGTCCGCCACGAACACCTATGGGACCGGAGCCCCTTGTCTGTGCGGTACGAGGGCGGAGGGAGCACGAAGAGCAGATCGTAGCGAGCACGCGGGCAGTTTTACCCAGGTTCGGGCCGCGGTAAACGCGTAAAACCCTAGTCCTGCTTGGTTATGTATTGAGTTTTAGCGCTCGGGAGCTTGAAGAAGCGGCTACACCAAGCGCGAGAGTGATCTAGGTTCCGAACCCCCTCCACGTTGTGCATGGGCCTCCTTTTATAGTGCAAGGGGTCACCGACAGGTGTCAACGTAGGAGAAAGGGGTAAAAACGTAAAAGAGGTGGTAGTTGTAACAGTGCGGGAACAGTGGAGCTACAGTACAGAACAGTGGTCTATACCTACTTTAACAGTGGGGGACAAGGGCATTGAATGCCCGTCGCCGTCGACCCCAAAAGCTCCTGCCTTAGCGTCTCCGTCTGCCACGGCGATGGGCTCATCACCGTGGAGTGCCACCGTGTACCCCAGGCTGCACAGCTATCCGCCACGCGTCCCTAGATAAGCCCCAGGGCGACGCGTGGGCCGACGAGCTGGAGCGCGGGCACACAGCGCAGCCTTCCCGGCAAGCACCTTGCCGGGGCCTTGATCTTGCCGGGCCTGGGAGCTTGCCGCCCCCCGGGCCCTTGCCGGGGCGCATATAGCGCCGAGGCGTTGTCTTCTAGTCTTCCTGGCAAGCTCCTCTTGCCAGGGTCTTGTGTTAGCGGGGCAGTCTTGAGCCTGGTACGGCCTTCCCGGCAAGCTCCTCTTGCCGGGGTCTCGGTCTTATGTCTTGTATACTTTGTTTTTGAATGGTTTAATAGGGAGCAGGAAGGTCTCCGGCGAGCACGCAGTAAACCCTGCCGCGGGAAGCTGCAATTGCCCGTGCACGAGTTGGGGTACTGAGGTACCCCTACCTTAGTACACCGACATAACCTAGTACAAATAATTTTACACTAGAGTTGAACTGGATCTATAAGCTAGTATAACTAATTTTACACTCGAGTTGAACTTACTCTATAACCTAGTTCAAATAATTTCACACTAGAGTTGAACTAGCTCTATAAGCTAGTACGAATAATTTTACACTAGAGTTGAACTAGCTCTATAAGCTAGTATAAATAATTTTACACTAGAGTTGAACTAGATCTATAAGCTTGTACAAATAATTTTACACTACAATTGAACTAGCTCTATAACCTAGTTCAAATAATTTTACAATAGTCTTGAACTAGGTCTATATGGTAGTACAAATAATTTTACACTAGAGTTGAACTAGATCTATAAGCTAGTACACATAATTTGACACTATATTTGAACTATCTCTACAACCTAGTTCAAATAATTTTACACTAGAGTTTAACTAGCTCTATGACCTTGTACAAATATTTTTACACTAAAGTAGAACTAGATATATATGCAAGTACAAATACTTTTACACTAGATTCGATCTAGATCTATAAGCTAGTACAACTAATTTTACACTAGAGTTGAACTAGCTCTATAAGCTAGTACAAATAATTTAACACGACAGTTGAACTGGCTCTATAAGCTAGTACAAATAATTTTACACTAGAGATGAACTAGATCTATAAGCTAGTACACATAATTTTACACTATACTTGAACTATCTCTACAACCTAGTTCAAATAATTTTACACTATAGTTTAACTGGCTCTATGACCTAGTACAAATATTTTTACACTAAAGTAGAACTAGAAATATATGCAAGTACAAATAATTGTACACTAGATTCGAACTAGATCTATAACCTAGTTCAAATAATTTTACACTAGAGTTGAACTAGCTATATAACCTAGTACAAATAATTTTACACTAGATTTGAACTAGATCTATAAGCTAGTACAAATAATTTTACACTAGAGTTGAGCTAGCTCTATAACCTAGTTCAAATAATTTC
>LR738713.1:505340445-505411366 GCA_902687465.1 Secale cereale
GTACAAATAATTTTACACTAGAGTTGAACTAGCTCTATAAGCTAGTACAAATAATTTTACACTAGAGTTGAACTAGCTCTATAAGGTAGTACAAATAATTTTACACTAGAGTTGAACTAGATCTATAAGCTAGTACACGTAATTTTACACTATATTTGAACTATCTGTACAGCCTAGTTCAAATAATTTTACACTAGAGTTTAACTAGCTCTATGACCTTGTACAAATATTTTTACACTAAAGTAGAACTAGATATATATGCAAGTACAAATAATTTTACACTAGATTCGAACTAGATCTATAACCTAGTTCAAATAATTTTACTCTAGAGTTGAACTAGCTATATAACCTAGTACAAATAATTTTACACTAGAGTTGAACTGGATCTATAAGCTAGTATAACTAATTTTACACTCGAGTTGAACTAACTCTATAACCTAGTTCAAATAATTTTACACTAAAGTTGAACTAGCTCTATAAGCTAGTACGAATAATTTTACATTAGAGTTAAACAAGCTCTATAAGCTAGTATAAATAATTTTACACTAGAGTTGAACTAGATCTATAAGCTTGTACAAATAATTTTACACTACAATTGAACTAGCTCTATAACCTAGTTCAAATAATTTTACAATAGTCTTGAACTAGGTCTATAATCTTGTTCAAGTAATTTTACACTAGAGTTGAACTAGCTCTATAAGCTAGTACAAATAATTTTACACTAGAGTTGCACTAGCTCTATAAACTAGTACAGAAAAATTACACCAGAGTTGAACTATCTCTATATGTGAGTTCGAATAATTTTACACTAGACATGAACTAGCTCTATAACCTAGTTCAAATAATTTTACACTAGAGTTGAACTAGCTCTATAAGCTAGTACAAATAATTTTACACTAGAGTTGAACTAGCTCTATAAGCTAGTACAAATAATTTTACACTAGAGTTGCACTAGCTCTATAACCTAGTACAAAAAAATTACACCAGAGTTGAACTATCTCTATATGTGAGTTTGAATAATTTTACACTAGACGTGAACTAGCTCTATAACCTAGTTCAAGTAATTTTACACTAGAGTTGAACTAGCTCTATAAGCTAGTACAAATAATTTTACACTAGAGTTGAACTAGATCTATAAGCTAGTACACATAATTTTACACTATAGTTGAACTATCTCTACAACCTAGTTCAAATAATTTTAGACTAGAGTTTAACTAGCTCTATGACCTAGTACAAATATTTTTACACTAAAGTAGAACTAGATATATATGCAAGTACAAATAATTTTACACTAGATTCGAACTAGATCTATAACCTAGTTCAAATAATTTTACACTAGAGTTGAACTAGCTATATAACCTAGTACAAATAATTTTACAATAGAGTTGAACTGGATCAAAACGCTAGTACAACTAATTTTACACTAGAGTTGAACTAGCTCTATAACCTAGTTCAAATAATTTCACACTAGAGTTGAACTAGCTCTATAAGCTAGTACAAATAATTTTACACTAGAGTTGAACTAGCTCTATAAGCTAGTACAAATAATTTTACACTAGAGTTGATCTAGATCTATATGCTAGTACTAATAATTTTACACTACAATTGAACTAGCTCTATAACCTAGTTCAAATAATTTTACAATCACTACTGGAATCTGGCACTTTGCCATCTGGCAGATGGCAAAGGCATGGACGGCGGATGGCAAAGGCTTTGCCATCATCCAGCATTTGGCAAACAGTTTGTCTGAAATCCAGTGGGCAAAGGCTTCTTTGCCGTATGCTGGCTGATGGCAAAGAGCCTGTTCCTTTGCCATCAGCTGGCAGATGGCAAAGCCTCTTAACTGGGTTAGCCCCGTTAGAAGGATAACGGCATACTTTGCCGTCTACCAGGAGATGGCAAAGGCTGCAGGCTCTTTGCCATCTGCCAGCAGATGGCAAAGGCTGCAGGCTCTTTGCCGTCTGCCAGCAGATGGCAAAGAGCCCAAATGGGCCAGCCCAAATTTTACGTGTAGATGACACGTGGCCTCTTTGCCATCTGCCAGCTAATGGCAAAGCTCTTTGCCATCTGCCAGCAGATGGCAAAGTGCCTATATTACCCCAATTAATTTTGTTTTGTCTTATATCAATTCATTTTCACAGAAAATCAAACACAAATATATTTATATGACCAATATAGCATATTCAACACATATTACCGATAGTCATGAAACATATATATATCGAACACATGTTACCAATAGTAGCAAGTTTCATCCGTACATATACATAGTTTCATCAATATTACACAGTTTCATCCATAGGTAGCAAGTTTCACAAGGTCAAAAGAAAAACTAAATACAAGCACTCCATCAACCGAAGCTTCCGTGATCTTTAGCAAATTAGTAAAATGGGAAGAAGAAAGTTAAAAGAAGAAGACTAGAAGAAGAAGAATATTATGATGCAACTAAAATGTGAAGATTATTATGATGCAACTTATATCTGTAAAATAGGTCATTTTGGAGCTAAGTAAAGTCATTATTTCATTTTGGAGCTAGCTAAGCATATGAAGTCATTTAGGAGCTAAAAAATGTAATTCAACACTATACCTGATGCACAAAATAAAGAAGGTAGTACACAAACACTGAACTCTTTATTCTACAATGCATTACAAATGATAACAACACTTGAATGCCTTTTTTAATTCTTAAAATCATTTGCCTCATGAAAGCATATGCATTGTTATTATCCATTAATTAAAAACGACACATGAAGGATTTTTTTTCCTTTAAACAAATGTTCCAACCAGAAACTTAATTGCAATATGCAATTGGCTGGGAAACTATTACATAATATGGATTTAGGCGCTTCCAACCAAACAATTTACCATCTACAAAATAAATTATGTACACCTTAATTTATGCCCCTAAGGATAACATGATGCATCAAGGGATTGAATTCCTTCTATGGTTCCACATGAGAAACCAGTACGAATATAGCCTACATGTCCAATTGAACTATGAGCTAGAGGTCTTTTGACTTTCGATAACATGATGAATCATGGGTACATAACCAGCATAAATTCAACTTTTTCTTAGGACATTTATATTACAAATAAATACTCTATTCACCTTTAGGTATGTTGCATATGCTGCTTCACAAGGAATAGTGGGAGGCTCATGAGCTGAGTACCCTGAGGGCACGTCCGAGTACCCGTGTAGAAAAGCGTATGTCCAATTCCTAGTTTCACTACCACAAATTTGATAGACCGGATCACAATTTCAGTACCACAATTTAATACCATATATGAGTAGAAAATCACATCCATTCCAGTTTCAGTAAAAAATCAAAATCCATTTTGAAAACTAGTGGAGGTATCAGGTATCTTAGTAAAAAAATACCATATCCATTTCAATACAAAAATGAAAAGAAATTTCAGCGTCCGATCCATCACAATATCAATATTCAATTGAAATCTTATAACTGCCGAATCCAAAAAAAAATCTATTCAAATCTGATGGGGACTTTATCCGGTTTAGGAGTTGAGCCAAGCCTATTTGTACCCATTTGAATCTATTTTCAGATGAAAAACACCGAAATATGATAAAATAAACAATAATCAACGAACCTGGCTGGGGAATAATATCAGTCCTTCCTTGTACTAAACAAGGTATTGAGGGAAAATAAATCTAAGAACAGAATGTACAGATTGGCAGAAGCTAAACATCGACTGCTCTGTTAGCAAGTCTAAATAATATTGAGAAGAAGTATTACCAAAGAGATGACTCTCCAGGCTGCCGAAGGGCATGTACTCGTACAACAGCAGCCGCTTGTCCCCTGCGCGCAGAAGCCGACCAGGCTGACTAAGTTAGTGTGGCTGAGCACCGTCAATATCAACACCTCCACCAGGAACTCCATCCTCCCCTGCACGCTCTCTTGGACCTGCTGCTTCACCGACACCATCTGTGCATCGGAAGCGCCCTGCGAGAAGAAGAATCATATTGTGTTGATGATATAATATATATATCATATAGTCCAGACCAAAGAATGATTAGAAAATCAACATGGTAGTTGGATATGTCAATCATCTGCGACAAAAGAGATTAAGAAAAGTACTGTGTGAACTAAGGAAGCAGCATCGAGGACAACACGCAAGGAAATATGCTTGTCACTTGTCAGTACATTCCCCTAATCTCACCAGATGGATGACGTGTCCATCATGGACAAGAGCTTTACCTACAGCCATATCAAGCTCTAGGGAGAGATCATCCCGCATTTTTCAATTCATATTCCCATAAGTCAAATTTATGAATTTGTATTCATCCATTTATATATATTATAAATAGCCCGGAACAAACAATCACAACCGATATAACAACATACCAAATATGTATTCATATAAACCATAATCCAAATAATTCATAAATCAAAGAATATTCACCATGAAACATAGCATATCAAGCATCAATCAAAAAGGGGCTAACTAAAGTTGCTAAATGGTCAGAACACTTCAATTGTCTTATACAGTCGAAAATTCAAGCCTGAGACCGGGCTCAGATAATCTCGATATCTCTCCCGTTCGCTCGCATGGGGATCCATGCCATTCGTTGTATTCAACGCAGTATTCGGGCTATATCTATCCAGAAACATGCAGTAAAGCGACACATTTGATGTAACGACAGCCGTAGCGGGCGAGGAAAATCCGCGCTGCCATGCCATTTTCATAAGAATTTTGGAGGATTCGAATCTTCACAAAATTTTCCTATACCTTCGTTGTTTGATTCATACAACTAAGTTTTATAGGATTTTTGGTTGAATTATAGATGGGCTTTTGCGGACAACACCTTTTCAACCGAGTCAAAGAAACTCCCAATTCCCACAGGGATTGGGTTGATCCCCTTTTGTCACCCAATTCCCACAGGGATCAATCCCTTCCAACCACCTTTTCCCTACCACCCCAAATTTTGTTTGGATAGTGGGGTATAAGTATCCAAACTGATAGTCCATGGTCCATATAGACCAAATAGAAATTGAGAAAAAAGAGAAATAATTGCAAATAAAAATAAAAATACAGTGATATCTGACATGAAAAAAAATGTGGCCTAATGCGACAATACAAGCATAGCAATTGCATTGGCTGGAATGCAAGTCGTAAAGCATTTCTACACACCACAACGGCTCGAACGGGAAGCACCATGTGGTTGCAATGACCTCTTCTTTCATCCTCGGCTCATCCAAATCGGTAAAGTTACTATGAATTAATAAAGATGGCAAAAGCGGAAGGAAACACTGTACTGGAAGAAGAGAAAATTAGACAATTTGATAATTTGGTAATGGATTAGCGGATTAGCGATATGTAAACAACAAGGGTGAATTTCCAATATTAAACTAGAAAGAAGTATGGGATCCTTCATAACTTGTTGAGGTTCAAGAATATGCCATGCTAATAATGATTAGAGTGTGAATCCCGATTCAATTATTTAACAATAAGAAGCAGCAGATTACTCCGAGTCTGATCTACTCTCGTCGTATTCATATTAACACTGAATGAAAAATGAATTCTTAATTAAGACATAACAACAGCTGAGAAAGACAAAAAAACTAATCATCAAACAGTTCGTCGTCTTCCACTGTTTTCCAGGAGGGTGGTGATACAAGAAATAAGGAAACGAGTGACAGAAATCAAGAATCTGCTGAATCAAGTGCCAAGAAGGCTTCAACTACTTCCAGCAGCAAGGCATTGTTAAGAGGGTTGTGTCTTGTTTATACTTTTCTTGAGAGGAACTTGTTTGCACTTGTGTATAGTTCAAATTGACACAAAGAGGGAGAGAGGATGTGGAGGCCTTACCAGAGATAAGGCGACAGTTGTCGTCGACTAGTCGTCGCTGGCTACACCGCGCCTTTGTTCGTCGTAGTCGCTATTCCTCACTATTTCTTGTGCCACCACTCCCTCCGTGTCCCTCGGCTCTTCATAGTCTTGTAGTTTAGTAAGTTCAGAACTACAACAAGGATGAACCATTTGGAATTCCTGTTACACATGTACGAATGCCAAATACGCAATGAGAAGGAAATAAAAGGAAAGACAAGGTTAGAGATGTGTGGGATACAGAAGAAAAAATAAGTTACATGCCACAACCGATGTACGAAAATACTTTCTTAACCCTTAAATACAATTTTGCTCAATGATTGTCTCCTGAACTTTTGAATGCCTCCTGAACTCTTGAATGTCTCCTGAACTAGGGAGGCACCTAATAGTGCAGTTTTGCTCAATGCAAGTGTCCCTTCAATGTAGTGCAGGTCTTTCACGATGATGCCAACTCCAACAACTATCATCACTTGCTCATCCAATAAGCAATGACAAATACACTGAACCACATAGATTGCACATGACTAGTTGAGCACACGCTGCACACTAAAAAGCTATAACCTGAATTCAGAAAAAAACGCCTATCTGATTATGCACCCTCAAATTAGGGGAACAGCAGTAATTTTGATGTGCCGGCTGAACTAAGCTTACATATGTATCACAGCAATAACTAAAATAAACTAGCAGTTCCATTTTATTTTTGTTCTACAGTCATTAAAACAACTAACTAGCACACCACATAGCTCGTAGAACTGGAGGAAACCATCACAGCATATGCAAGAAAAAATAAGAACCGCCTAACATGCAAGGCGTACCTTTTTGTCCAACCCGGAGCCTCAGGGTTCACCCTGTCCGTCGATTGAGCAAACCTTGTCGGAGAAGATTGGTGTCGCCAGTTGATTGATTGCCTGCAGCTCCCTCGCGACTGCGCACTCACTATTTTGCCCGCAACCTGAGCCGGCATCTGAGTCCACCTGAGCAGTAGGGGTGACATCAACTCGCGGAGCACCGCCAGGGGGACCGGATCTGGATGATCTAAATTTCCCGCGAACCCTTCACGAAGCAGAAACCTGCAAGTTAGGCCAGCAAGGGGTGCCGGACTGAGCGTCAGTTGTCGAATGTGTCAGGGATATTACTAGCAGGTATAAACCGGCTAGTGTAAACCGGATTATGATAATGTGATTGTATAATTGTAATACCTAGTAGAGGTTACGGCCCATGAAAGCTTAGGGCCCATGTATAGAGTTATGGTTTGTAAACCGCCTGATCATGTAACTTGAGAGACAAGGAAGAAAGAGCAGAGACCGAGGCGGACACAAATATGAGCCGGCCTCGGGACTCTGTAAACCGGACCGGGCGTCGCCTCTATATAAAGGGATGACCCGGCGACAGTTCAAGGACAAGAAACAACCCATCGAGACACAGGCAAGCGATCCGGTCCCTGTTCATCGACGCCCAAGCAATACCAAACCAAACTAGACGTAGGCTTTTACCTTCCTCGAAGGGGCCCAACTAGTATAAACCCTCTGTGTCCTTTGTGTGCTTTTAACCCCTTCAAGCTAACCCATGCGATGGTTCCTCAACTAAGTCTGTTAAACCGGACATCTGCCGTGCTAATTCCACGATAGTTGGCGCCCACCGTGGGGCCCCCGCACTATGGTTTCGAGTTCTTGAAGGGCAGATTTGAAGGGCTCAGGGGTTACGCGGTCGGCCGGATGACCAAGAGTCGCCGCGGCCGGATCTACATCGACGACGCAGGCTGGGGACCGGAGGCCGATTCAATCGAATACGGGTACCGGGTTCCCTTCGGCGGCATCCACGTCTTCATCGGCAAGATTGGTGAATCGGGGCCTGAGCCGGACGTCTTCTCCGACATCGTCGAGCCGGCTCAGCGTGCGAGATCGGCCCGGATTCAGCCTGCCATGAAGCGCGTTTTCGTTGGAGCAATACACGGAGTCCAAGCCGAGGACAGATCGGTTTTTGGTGGCGAGACGGTTGTCTATTCTGATGATGGATCCTCATCCGGAGAGACTGAATCCCTGTATCTGTTGCGGGCCGGCCGGTCTGAGGGTGTGTCCGACGGAGACAGTATTCCGGACCCCTTTGATCCGCCAAACCGGGTGGCTGTGTTTATGGTCGGATCACAGCATACTGATACGTCCAAAACGTATCTATAATTCCTGCTTGCTCCATGCCTCTTTTGTGTGATATTGCTATGATATTTATGCACTTCCATACACTTTTGATCATATTTGGACTAACCTATTAACTCAGTGCACCCCAGTGCCAGTTTCTGTTTTCTGCTGTTTTTGTATTTCAGGTTTTCCCATTACGTAAACTGCCAGAAAAATTCCGGGAAAAAATATATAAAAAATCAGCGTTCTGGAAGCTTCCATGCGGCCAAAGTAGGGCCAGAGGGGGGCCACCAGGGCTCCAGGCGACCAGAGGGGGCGGCCCCCCTCCTGGCCGCGCCGCCAGGGCGCCTGGGCCCCCCTGGCCTCTTCTGACGCCCCCCTTTGGCATATATTTACACTGCGTCCCGAAACCCTCGAGGACGGAACCATTTTTCGCGATCTCATCTCTGTTCCGTCGCCGCCGTGCTTCCAAGATCGGGAGCACCAGGAGAACTCTTCCCGGCACCCTGCCAGAGGGAAGGATCACCACCAGGAGCTTCTCCACCACCATGGACGCCTCTCGGATGAGTTGTGAGTAGTCTCCCTTGAACCATGGGTCCATGACCAGTAGCTACGTGATGTTCTCCTCCCCTCTTAGTTCTTCACCGATTAGACCTCGTGAGCTGCCCTACATGATCGAGGCACATATGTAATCCTTATGCTGTTGCTATGATGAGTTTGCTGGGATCCGATGGATTATGAGATTATGTTCAGATTGTGTGGTAGTAATATATTTGATTCACCTCTTTTATATTTATGTTCTTGAGTAATTCTTGCATCTTCTCCGTTGTTGTTTATTGCTTTCGCCAAGTAGTAGGTAGTAACTCCAAGAGGGAACGTTATGCTTGATGGTGGGTTCATGCCCCTCGATGACTAGCTTGAGTGACAGAAACATGAGTCTAGGGGATGTGCTGTTGCCACAAGGGGGAAAACAACGGTGCTTGTACTTGCGGGTGCAAGGATTGTTTACTTTACACAAAGTTCTTATAATGCAGTTGTCTGTTGCTTTGAGTTTACACTATGGGTGGGACTCGCAACTTAATACCACCGAGATGTTCTGGATAGATGTATCAAGGTGGATGATTAGTAGTAGATGCAGATGGATTTCGGTCTACTTGCCTTGGCGTACCGCCCATGCTTTTGAGCCTCTACCTTTCTTGCAGCATAGTTAGCATTGGTTTGCGCACATAATCCTGTCAATTGCCCAGCTATAATTCGTTTACCTTGCTTAGCTGTTTTATCGTCTTTTGGGAGAGAGACATCACTAGTGAACATCATGGGACCCCGGTCCATATTACCATCACTGATCACATCCGCTATTTACTTCCTGTTCTTACTTACTAGTTGCAGTCATACCTATCCCTATTATCTCTTGCGTTTGATCCTTTGTAAACGACAAGGCCGGAGGGATTGACAACCTCTCTGGACTCGTTGGGAGCAAAGTTATTTGTATTTGTGTGCAGGTCCTGTCAATCGCTAAGTTGCGCCGCTAGCAGTTGACACCTTCTTGTTGACCCTCGGAGTCTCAGGGGATTCGATCCTTGGTATCTTTGCCAAGGGAAAACTACCGCTACACTACATCTCAAACATTCCACTTGGGGTAACCAACGAGGGGCGAGAAGCCATCAAGCAAAGTTTTATGGCGCCGTTGCCGGGGACTCTACTCTTCAAGATAGGGGAGTTGCACGCTATCTCTTACCTTTGCTTTTTAGTCTTGTTAGTTTACCTTTCAGCTTTTCCTTTAGTTCCCTTTATCAAAAATCACAAAAAAATTATTTGCTTTTCTGTTAGTAGTCCTTTCTGTTTAGTCAAGCATGTTAGGATTTGGTGCTTTGAGGGAATCAGAAGTTCTAGATTTCCATCAAAGGGATGGAGAAAATATGAAGAAGGCATGGGACATAATTTCTGATGCACATAGGAGAATAATGCCTTGGATACCTATAAAAATTGTGCTTAGAAATTTTTACCATGGTCTTTTTAAATGGTGTAAACACTCTCTTGATATTATAGCTGAAGGAGATTTCCTAGAGTGTGATGAAGCTAGAGCTCTTGAAATTATACATGGTCTATCTAG
This sequence comes from Secale cereale, assembly GCA_902687465.1. Lineage (NCBI taxonomy): Eukaryota > Viridiplantae > Streptophyta > Magnoliopsida > Poales > Poaceae > Secale > Secale cereale. Next base: position 505,350,538 of record LR738713.1, read on the forward strand.
TTACTTTGTTTATGATCATGGTTTTGATACTGTCATAGATAGACTTGCTACTATTGAGAAAAGAATGGATGCTCTAGACTTGATGAAGGTAGAGAAACCCAAACCCAATAAGAGAGATATTTTGGAAATAGATAATGATTGGGAGCCTTTTGTTAGGATTAGCATCTCTAATCAAGACTTCCTTGCTTATTGTGATATTGGATCTATGGTTTCTACTATGCCAAAAATTGTTCATGATTCTTTAAAATTTAACATGGATAGATTATCATCTTATCATGAACATGCTAATGGAGATATTTCTGAGATCCAGGGAAGAATGAAAGACGTGCCAATTACATTCCTTAAAGGGATTGCAATGGTTGATGTCGGTGTACTAAGATAGGGGTACCTTAGTACCCCAACTTGTGCACGGGCAGTAGCAGCTTCCCGCGGCAGGGTCTACCACGTGCTTGCCGGAAACCTCTGTGATCTTTATTTAAGCCATTCAAAAACAAAGTATACAAGACAGAAGATCAAGGCCCCGGCAAGTGGAGCTTGCCGGGAAGGCCGTCCCAGGCTCAAGATTACCTCACATTAGAACAAGACCCTGGCAAGACGAGCTTGCCAGGAAGACTAGAAGATTACATTTCAGAAGACATGCCTCGGGGCGGCGTGTGCCCCGGCAGGGCCCAGGGAGCGACAAGCTTCAGGGCCCGGCAAGCTTCCGGGCCCGGCAAGGTCAAGGACCCGGCAAGATGCTTGTCGGGGGAACTCACACTGTGTGCCGCGCTCCAGCTCATCGACCCACGCGTCGCCCTGGGGCCCTTCCAGGGACGCGTGGCGGATGGCTGTGCAGCCTGGGGGACACGGTGGCACTCCACGGTGACGAGGCTATCGCCGTGGCGAACGGAGACGCATGGGCGGGCGCTTTTGGGGTCGACGGTGACGGGCATTTAATGCTCTTGTCCCCCACTGTCAAAGTAGGTGATGACCACTGTTCATCCATTGTTCCCGCACTGTTACAACTACCACCAAAGTTACATTTTTACCCCTTTCTCCTACGTTGACACCTGTCGGTGACCCCTTGAGCTATAAAAGGAGGCCCATGCACAACGTAGAAAGGGTTCGGAACCTTGATAGCTCTCTTGCTCGGTGTAGCTAGTTCTTCAAGCTCCCGAGCTCCCCAACTCAATACAAACCAAGCAGGAGTAGGGTTTTACGCGTCCGTCGCGGCCCGAACCTGGGTAAACTGCCTGCGTGAGCTCTACGATCTGCTCTTTGTGCTCCCTCCGCTCCCTTACCGCACGAACAAGGGGCTCCGGTCCCATAGGTGCTCGTGGTGGATAGTTTCCCCCGACATCTTTGGCGCGCCAGGTAGGGGGCGTCGAGGTTGTGCGAACCTGATCCGGCGCTCGCGCGGGCGCATTCTTCATCAACCTCTCCAGCCACATCCACTTCATCAGCAACAATAGCATGGCCCCGAAGAAGAAGGCTTCGGAGGTCGGAGGCCCGTCTGCGTCTGTTCCACCGCCACCAGAACCAACGGTGGGTGGACGAGACGCCGTCGGAAGGGTGGTCGCCGGCGAGGAAACTCGTGGCGCCACCAAATCCAAGGACAAGACGGACGACCGAGCCTCGGTCTCCGTGGACGCGCCACGTCCATCTCTGCAAACGACGACCCAGCAGCGCCGTGGTACAGGAGGTACCATCCGCTTGCTGGGGCAAGGGCAAGCCGGAGGTTCGCGGGATGCTCCGGACCACCGTCCGGGCACGAGCAAGGTGCGGTCACCGGGGCGGGAAACTGCTCCTTCTAACCCCGTTAGGAGTCCGAGCATATCCCGCTCCTCGCACCGCTCGCCCCCGCTCCCCTCCTCTCCAGCAGAGGCGCTCGCAAGAGCGCAACTGCTCCTCGACTTCCCTCCAGCGGCAGACAAGGCCGAAGACTGGAGGGCAACAATCCAAAGCCTCATCGCCTTCGCCAACAACGACACGCCGCAGCAGCCGGCGACGTCGCGGCCGCGGCAAGTCGAGAAGACGAAGGCCGATGGCGACAAGACCGCCGGGGGTGCAACCACCGTGCACTCACCGCCGCGGAAGCAGAAGACGCCTCCCCGCCGGATTAACGTCGACGACGACTCCACGACGTCGTCGGATCCGCGGGCTCGTCGGGACCAGCGCCAGGTCCTTGACGATCGGCGACAAGAAGACGCTCGGACGACAATCGAGCGCCGCTGAGAAGCCCGGCGGCAATTAGATCAGCGCGCTGGGACCGCTGTCGATACGCACGCGCCCGGTGAGCCAGGCGACTTGCCGTACGCGGCAGGTTGTCCTGCGTTCACCCGCGAGCTGCGGCGTGTCCAGTGGCCCAGCATGAAGAACTTCAAGCCCGACATACCGGAGAAGTACGACGGCAAGATGCACCCCTCGGAATTCCTCAGTATTTACACCATCGCGGTGCAGGCTACCGGAGGGCGCGACGAGAAGATACTGGCGAACTACTTCCCGCTGGTGCTTAAGCCAAATGTTCGTTCTTGGCTTATGCACTTGCCGGAAGGCTCTATTTCTTCATGGGCAGATCTTTGCCACCAGTTTGTTGGCGCCTTCACGGGCGGCCACAAACCCCTCCGCAAGTACATCCAACATTTCAGCCGCGTGCAGCACAACATCCCCGACGTCCACCCTGCCGCGGTTATCAGCGCGTTCCACCAGAACGTGCGTAACCGCCGCATGCGTGAGGAGATGGCCATGACCAAGATACGGGATGTCAGTGAGCTCTATGCTCTAGCTAATAAGTGCGCGCGCGCCAAAGAGGGGAGGAGACTCCCCGGAGAGGATGCTGGCGCAGGAGGAAGCGACAGCGACGACGCCGCCCCCGCAAAGAAGAGCCGGCGGCGGAACAATAGAAGAAAGAAGAACAAGGAAGTGCTTGCCGTCGAGAAGTCCGGCAAGGAGGCTCCCGCCAAGAAAGCACAGGCTGGCGGCTCTGGCAAGGAGCCTGCCCCTGTAGCGGCAGCCGACAAGCAGGACGGCTCCGACAAGCAATACTGCAAGATCCACCGCACCAAGGGCCACGACCTCTCCAACTGCAAACGCGTCGAGTACCTCGTCGAGCAGCAGAAAGCTGAGTACGAGCGGCGCGACAAGGAGAAAGCCCAAGGTGGCGGAGGAGAGCCAAGCAAGAAGCGGCCATTCAATGGCCGGGGAGGACGTCACAGCAAGGCCAAGCAGCGGCAAGGTGACCGACCTCCCCGGGGCCGCGACAAAGACGAAGAAGACGACGACGATGACATGGAGGAAGATGATAACAGCGAGCAGGAGTTCCAGAAAGCCACGGAAGTCCTGTGCGTCGACGGCGGCGCCTCTCTGCATACTTCCCACCGCCAACTCAAGCAGTGGGTGCGGGAAGTGAATGCAGCAGAGCCGCCCGTGGAGTCGCGCAGGTTCCTCAAATGGTCCAGCACGCCCATCATTTTTGATCTTGAGGATCACCCTGACCGCACCACTGCGGTCGGGTGCTTGCCGATGCTGGTCTCACCCACCATCCGCAACCTCAAGGTCACCAAAATGTTGGTTGACGGCGGGGCCGGGCTGAACTTGATCTCCTCAGCTGTGATCAAGAAACTCCAAATCCCAGACGGCGAGCTCGAAGAGACCGGTTCGTTCCATGGAATAAACCCGGGGAGGAGCAAGCCCAAGGGGAAGATCACTCTGCCAGTGACCTTTGGCGGGGAGCTGAACTTCAGGACGGAGAGGATAACCTTCGATGTTGCCGATATCCCATTGCCATATAATGGGATACTTGGACGTCCTGCCCTCGCCAAGTTCATGGCAGCTTCCCACTACGCCTACAATGAACTCAAGATGCCGGGGCCGATAAGCGTCATCACTGTCCATGGCGACAAGAAGGACGCGCTTATCTGCGCCGACATGATCTACCGGGATGCAGCAGCCGCAGCGGAGAGCAACACACTTGCCGCTGAAGCTCCCGGGGGGAAGAAGACCAAGACCAAGTCCGGCAAGTGCTCTGGGACCCACTCCGGCAACCGCACCTCTTCGGAGTGCTGCGCTGTCGTCGAGGACGTTCCATCGAGCTCCACCGGCAAATGCAAGAAGGGGATGACCGCTCCACCGGCAACCAAGAAGGTGTCCACCAAGGAGGACGGCACTGGTGGTACCTTCACCATCAGTGCTACACTTGACAACAAATAGGAAAGCGCGCTCGTTGCCTTTCTGCGGGCGAATGTCGATGTGTTTGCATGGCAACCATCTGACATCCCCGGTGTTCCCAGGAAGGTAATTGAGCACAAGCTTGCTGTTTGTCCTCATGCGCGGCCCGTCAAGCAGAAGGTCAGGAAGCAAGCCGTGGAGCGCCAAGAATTCATTGCCGAAGAGATCAAGAAGCTAGAAGCAGCAGGCCTAGTTAGGGGCGTGATCCATCCGACGTGGTTAGCAAATCCAGTCGTCGTGCGCAAGGCCAACGGGAAGTGGAGACTGTGTATAGACTTCACTGATGTCAATAAAGCATGTCCCAAGGATCCATTTCCCTTGCCGCGCATTGACCAGATTGTTGACTCCACTACCGGATGTGAGCTGCTCTCTTTCCTTGATGCATATTCAGGCTACCACCAGATTTTCATGGCCAAGGAAGATGAAGAGAAGACTGCATTTATCACTCCATGTGGCACATATTGCTTCATACGCATGCCCTTCGGATTGAAGAATGCAGGATCAACATTTGCAAGGGTAGTATACACTGCTTTTGAGCCACAGATCCATAGAAATGTAGAGGCTTACATGGATGATATCGTGGTTAAGAGCAAGAGCAAGGATACACTGATCCAAGATTTGGAAGAGACATTTGAGAACCTGCGCAAGATCCAGCTTAAGTTGAACCCCGAGAAGTGCGTCTTTGGAGTCCCCTCCGGCAAGCTTCTCGGCTTCTTCGTGTCATAAAGGGGGATTGAAGCCAATCCCGACAAGATAAAAGCCATCGAGCAGATAGAAGCCCCGAAGCGCGTCAAGGACGTAAGGAGACTTGCAGGTTGTGTGGCTGCCCTCAGTAGGTTCATTTCAAAGTCTGCAGAACGCGCCTTTCCTTTCTTCAAAATCTTGAAGAAGGCAGGTCCTATGAAATGGACTCCGGAAGCGGAGGCAGGGCTGCAAGATTTGAAACGGTACCTATCCTCCACTCCAATACTTGTCGCACCTAGGCCACAAGAGAAGTTGCTACTGTACTTAGCGGCAACCGATCAAGTGGTTAGTGCTGCGTTGGTAGCGGAGAGGGAGGCCGACGAGGAGTCTACACCATCGGCAAGCGAATCCAGCGACAAGCAGGGAGCTGCTCCGACAAGCTCTGGCCCCGACAAGGACAACTCTGCGCAGGAACAAGGAGAAGTGCGGAAGAAGATGGTGCAGCGCCCAGTGTATTTTGTAAGCTCCCTTTTACAAGGGGCTAGATCAAGATACTCTGGGGTGCAGAAGTTGCTTTTCGGCCTCCTCATGGCCTCGAGAAAGCTGCGCCATTACTTCCAAGCACATGAGATAACAGTGGTCACTCGCTTTCCGTTGAAGAGGATACTGCACAATCCAGAAGCAACAGGTAGGATCGTCGAGTGGGCACTTGAGCTGTCAAGCTTTGGTCTCAAGTTTGAGAGTACCTCAACTATCCAGAGCCGAGCTTTGGCAGAATTCATAGCTGAATGGACCCCAACGCCCGATGAGGAAATTCCAGAAACAAGCGTACCCGTGCAAGAAGCGACAAGTGAATGGATAATGTACTTTGATGGTGCCTTCTCGCTGCAAGGCGCTGGAGCCGGTGTGGTACTCATAGCACCCACCGGAGAACACCTCAAGTATGTTATCCAAATGCACTTTCCCAGGGAACAAGCGACAAACAATACTGCTGAGTATGAAGGTCTGCTTGCCGGCCTCAGAATTGCAGCTGAACTTGGGATTAGGAAGCTGATTGTGCGGGGAGATTCTCAGTTGGTGGTCCGACAAGTCAACAAGAGTTACCAGAGCCCTTTGATGGAAGCTTATGTAGATGAAGTGAGGAAGCTTGAAGAACACTTTGAGGGTCTGCAAATGGAGCACGTCCCGAGAGCTCAGAATGATATTGCAGATGGCCTCTCAAAGTGTGCTGCGATGAAGTTACCTGTGGAACCAGGGACCTTCCTGCTCAAGCTGACTCAGCCATCCGTTACACCATCAGTTGGGCAAAGTAAGAAGAGAAAGTTGGTCTCCGACGACTACTTGCCGGCGGATCTCCCTGAGGCCGCCGCCAAGGTCCCCAAGATCAACGATCAGAACGCTGAGGAACAGTTGACTCCTGCAGATCCTAGGGTCTATACAGTTGAAGCAAGCGTTCCCGACAAGCCTCACCCCGGCGAGCTTGCCGGGGGACCATCAGCTCCAGCAGAACCATAAGTCCTTGCCGTAGAAGCTGTGTCACACCCCAAAAATAGTTATTTGGAATTTTGAAAACTTTTCAAAATTTTAGCTAAGATTTTTAAATTTTCTTGGAGGGTTCTGTTTGAAGGGTGGACTTATTTGATTTAATTGTTTTGGAGGTTTTCAAAAGTTTTTCTCTCTAAAGAATCTTCGGTTTTTAGCTATTTATTTTCAAAGGCAAAAATCCTTTTCACCCCTTCTAATACCATAAAACTTCTCCAAATATTTTCTGTCACTCCAAAAATTTTCCTCTCAAGTCATGCACACCTTCTGTGGTATTATTCAACTCCTTCCTACTCCACAAAAATATTCTTTCTATATATTCTAAATTCCAAAAGTGGAATTTGAATTAATCATAGTTTCTTGACATTTACAAAGGAACTATATTTTCTATGACTCTTCTGCCTATACCAAAATTATTCCTACATATATATGGTACCCTCAACCCATTTCTCCAAAAACATTTGGTCCCACAGTTCAAAAATTTCAAACCAAATTCAATTCAAATTTGGTCCAGAAATCATATTTCTGCCCCAAACCATTTCCAAACTTCACCAAAATTCTTGGCCTCCTGGCAAACTCATTTTTGAGTAACTACACACCACCACACAAGACCCCATGATCAACCAAATTGTTTAAGACCTCAAATCATTTCATCAAACAGTTGGCGGGCATACTGTTCCACACTGAATAAAATTCAGTTAACTGAATTTCGGCCGACAGGGACAGCGATGCCGTGCATCCATCGTCTTCCTCTTCCGCACGGCAATGTCGCCCGTTTTCATTACCGCAGCTCCCCCTGGCCCAGCGCCCAGCCACTCCACTCCGGTGAGATGGCACCGGGCCGGTGCAGCCTCCCCGGGCTCGTCCACGGCGGAGCCGAGCGGAACGCCTCAGCCATCAATCGCTCCTTTACTCCACTTCAGCGCTCATACCTACCTCCCTGCACACGCGTCATCTTCCTTCGCCTCTACGCGCAAAGGACACACCGGCCACGCCGCACGGGGCCCGTTTGACAGTCGCCGGAGCCGGCCGCTCCGCCGCGCCCGTGCGGACAGCACACCGCAAACGTGTCAAGCAGGCACGAGCTCGTCCACGCGGAAGCATCGGACGAACACCACGGACCTCTTGAATGCTCCATCGCCCAGACCACCGGCCAGAACCAACCTCGGCGACCTCATTAACTCCGGCGATCTTCACCCGCTTCGGCTATCTTCGAACCGCCTATAAAAAGGGTCCCCGAGCCCCTCTAGCGCTAGCACTCGCCTCCACCACCACCCACACTCCCTCCTGACCACCCACCAGGCCCCGAGGGAGTCATCTTCTCCCTCTCCGGCCACCGCTCCGCCGCCTCTGTCCTCGAACCGAACCGAGCACGTACACCACCAGAGCAGCCCAAACTCCGTCGATCTTCCCCTTTTCCACCACCATGCCGAATCCCTAGATCAATTTACCTTTCCGAGCCCTCTCCGACGAGCCACCACCTCACCCGAATCTTCGTCCGCCGGCGACGAGCTCACCGCCGTTCAGGTGATCGCCGGTGGCCACCTCCACCACCCCTGGATGCGGAAGTCCACGCTGGTCACTTTGCGACCAGCGCCGGGCCCTGAGACCCCGGCGATCGTCGCCGGTGATCGCCGCCGCTTCTCTGTACTCGTGCGCGAGCGCGTTCGAATTTTAAACCTGACGGGTGGCCCCCACCCGTCAGCTCTCTCTCTCTGTTTCCGTTTTAAGTGGAAGCGCACTCTGCGCTTTACGTCTTCTACTCTGGAAGACGCACTCGTATCCGAAACGTTTTCTTTTAAAACAACTCAGGGATTTCTGTTTTACAGAAAAACCCCTGGTTTTGAAAAGCTAATAACTTTTAAAATATAAATCCAAATGAGTTGATTCTTTTTGCTAAAATTTTCTTTTCTGCTCTAGTTTATTTTAAGATTTATTTAAAAATATTTTGAGAACTTTTTCTGTTCTGTGTTTATTGTCTTATTCGAATTCAAATTTGAATTTTTCAGAAAAAGAAGAAGGAACTTTTGCTGGGATTTCTGAAGGGTTTTCTCCTGATTACTTTGGACAAGGCAAGCATTATTGAACTTGAGTTATGGTGTTGCTTCCTTGCATGGTTACATAAAATGGTAGTGCATCATATACGTTGCATGTTATATCACATGTGCATGCATGGTCATGTCATGTTTGTTTTACCTTGGCTTGCATGTCACACTAGCTTGTCTGGCATACAAATGGTTACGTGAGGACAGAGATGCTGCTGCTGGTTGGGACATGCTAGTAAGCATGGTCCTTTGTGACACAGTGGTGTCATGTGGTACTGATGAGGAACACTGGTATTATTCTGGACAATACCTCCTGAGTCTGCCTAGATCGAGTCTTGCTCTATACACCTAGCTGTACACCGTGCTGCCACGGGTCCTTCCGAAAGGAAGGTACGGCCTAGTAAGTTGATAACCCCTGTACGGGTGCACGCCACACAGATACTACGATGAAGGTTGTAGCCTGTCATCGGGTCAGGGGCATGGGTGTTTCCGGTTGTAGCCGAGAGGGGGGCACCCCTTGTAATCCGCGCGTTTAATAGTGATCCCATGCTTTTCGGAGGTTGTAGCCTCCCTGACTTAAGGTTTCTGGAGCGATGCTCTGGGTGAGTCCTGGCATCCGGTCGGTGTGTATGCGTCAGGCGTGTTTTCAACCTAAAGTCCGTATTGGGTATTAGTCAGTACACGGTACTGGCTAAGGAAAGCCCATACTTGTGGGTAAAGAGTACACCCTCTGCAGAGTTATATCTATTCGAATAGCCGCGTCCACGGTCAAGGATTTAGTTGGGTGGGTCAAGTATCGGTCTCGGTGTCAGTCTCTGGAGGAAAATAGACTACTTGAGCATGTTATGTTTGCAGGACATTTTCTTTGTCACAGTCAGTATATTATCATAAATTTATTTATGATGAATATTATGCTTATGGACTAACCTTGTGATTTTATTATTACCTTCGAGAGTGTCTCAGGGGCTGGCTAGACTACCCCGGACACTCGCTTTTCTTTTAAAGTCCTTTTGAGGCGTCCCTCGAGTGTCAGGCGGTTTATCTCGCCACTACTCTTGTGGACACCCACTGGCATTTCTTTTAAAGTCCTTTTGAGGCGTCCCTCGAGTGTCAGGCGGTTTATCTCGCCACTACTCTTGTGGACACCCACTGGCATTTCTTTTAAAGTCCTTTTGAGGCGTCCCTCGAGTGTCAGGCGGTTTATCTCGCCACTACTCTTGTGGATACCCAAATGGCATTTCTTTTCAAGTTCTACCGTGATGTCGCTTGATATCCGACTGGCATTTCTTTTTTTTTTTTATATAATATAGTGATCAATTTTTATTTTGAACTAACCATGTTTCATCATGCCAAGTCTTGATATTTGTTGCATGCATATAGTATTTCATCATGGCTTTCGCTTTAGTATACCTTATGTTCATAATGTTTGCGAGTGCATTCAAAGTACTCACTGGCTTGTCCCTGGCTATTTACTTGGCCAGACTTGGAGGAGGACGAACCGTTGGAGGAGAATTGCGCTAGCGAGGCCGACGCTTAGAAGGTTTCCAGTCAGCACACCTGTGTCTTGGAGTCTATCACTTGTACCATCCGTCAAGCTTCCGCCACACCAATAAATTAGTCAAGCCTCACACTGACGCTTGACCCTATGCTAGTATGTCAGTGTTGAGTTCCACTACCCACTGTCATATTCCACCCGCCTAGTCCGTTGAAATGTTGTAATAAACTATTGAGTCACCCTGACTCAACCCTGTGTAATATTATTGTACTGGTTATCTATATCAAGGTTGTCCACTGGCTGTGCTTGGGAGCTAGTGTGACTTAAGGCTATTCTGTGATTTATTTCTCAGAAATGAGCCTGACAGACCTTGGTATCAGAGCCAGGCTGACTGTAGGAGCCCTAGGCACGATCGCTAGTCACCGAGTCAGTGCTAACATTTTTCCAGCATGCATCTCATGCATCGTAGCAAATTTTCCTTAGTCATCATACACTTATGACATGGCTACTTGGATTTTTGTCTACTGTTGTAGATGGCTGGTGGCAGCTGCCCATCTCAGATTTTCGCCAACGAGCCTGCGGGATTTTCCCGCCTTCTCGCGAGCATCGCGAGGGACGCGATGGGGTCCCTCGGGCGTCCGGAGTACGTCGTTTACCCGGACAAGATCTCAGAGACCCTGACTATGTACCAGGCTTCGGTATATATTCGGGGTGGTGCGTCTGTGTCTTTCCGCAACTATCGCTTCATGGGGAGAGCCATGCCCACTGAGAGGCATGCTATCCAGATGGCCGCACGTGAGGCTATCGCACGTCTCCGGGACATCCTGAAAGTTATGCAGGACCGTCCCTACTACTATCTGCCTTGCCACGTTCCATATACTAGCCACTATGCTTTTTCCTGCACCATAGGGGAAAAGGATATGGCTATTGAGCCACTTGTCCAGTATATCATGGCCTTGGAGTCAGCTTTCACCTCCCTGGTGGATGACTACCTCACTGCGCGGATGGACTTGTCTCGTGCGAGAATTATTCGCAGGAGCGAGTACCGCTCTCCTTCGCCTCGTGCCCCACACACTTCCAATCCACCAAATACTTCTCTGGCTAGTCCCGCGGCTCAGCGCTCGACCACAACTGGCGATGCTAGCCGTCCGACTGCACCCATTCCTACCAGAGCTTCTCCACTGACGAGCACGGTGCCACCCCCAGCAGGCACGGCATCAACAACCACCCGACTAGAGGCGATCCTCGAGGAGGAAGAGGAGGAGGGCGATATCACATCCTGGGTGCCTTGCCTGAGTCTCACTCTCAGCAGGACCTAGGATGAGCCATGGGGACGAACGCAGTTTTCTTCGCCAGATGACTGCTTGAGAGCATGGATGTAATATATTTATTTCCTGTTCTGCCTAGCCTTTGTAAGATAGCGATGTAGGACCGCTGGTCGATGAGAGCACGGAGAGTGCGCTAGTAGAATAAATGATCTTGTATGATACAGTTTCCGCATGTATCCTGTATAATTAGATCCTGCTTGTATAATTAAATCCCTTGTGTAATATATTTGACTGCCTTGTCTTACCTTGTCCGGGGGAAAATTTTGTTTGGGAATTTATTTTCTGATATTTGATTATTTTTCCTTGGTGTTATGCAAATACCCCAGAAAGAAAATGCATCGTCCCTGGACCCGTTCTATGCCAACTCAACCTGAAAACAACTCTGGACAAATGGGAAATAATTTTACCCAAGGGCAGACTAGTCAGCAGAGCAGTGAATCAGCTTTCTCACAAGTATGCCGCCTATATGAGCAGAGTCAGCAACAGCATCAGGAGATGATGCAGCATTTGATGAACATGGGAAATCAACAAGGACAACCACAACCCAGGTCCAAACTGTCGGAATTACAAAAGACCCGCCCAACGGTCTTTACGCACACTGACAAGCCACTAGAGGCAGACGACTGGCTTCGAGACATGGAAAGAAAATTAGTTATTGCCCAGTGTACTGACCAGGAAAAGGTGCTGTACACGCCACACTATTTTTCTGGAACGGCTGCTTCGTGGTGGGAAAACTTATGTCACACCCACCCTGACGGAGCAAATATGACATGGGAACACCTACAGCAAGCCTTAGGCACGCAATTGGCTTTCAGCACTGCATACCACCCACAGACCGGAGGACAGACAGAGCGGGTAAATCAAATATTAGAGGACATGTTGAGAGCTTGTGTGCTTACCTACGGAGTCAGTTGGGAGGATAGTTTGCCTTATGCAGAATTCTCCTACAACAACAGTTATCAAGCTAGCCTAAAAATGGCACCGTTCGAAGCATTATACGGACGACGATGCCGAACCCCATTGAATTGGTCTGAAACCGGAGACAGCCGAATTTTTGGACCAGAAATGCTAATAGAAGCAGAAACCAAAGTAAAGCTTATTCAGGACCGACTAAAGGCAGCTCAAAGCCGACAGAAGAGTTATTATGATCAAAAACACCGCCAGGTCCACTTTGAGCCAAATGACTACGTATACCTTAGAGTATCCCCGACAAGGGGGCTACAGAGATTTAAGGTTAAGGGGAAACTAGCACCAAGATTTATTGGACCGTTTAAAGTAACCGCAAGAAGGGGCAAGGTTGCCTATCAACTAGAATTACCGGCAGAATTATCAGATGTCCACGATTTGTTCCATGTATCCCAGCTTAGGAAATGTGTTAGCAACCCGGAGAAGCAGATCCAGCACCAGGAGTTGGATCTTCAACCAGATCTTACCTATCGGGAACGTCCCATAAAGATTTTGGAGGAGTCTGAACGGAGAACCCGACAGAGCGTAATAAAATTTTGCAAAGTTCAATGGAGTAATCACACCGAGGAAGAGGCAACCTGGGAAAGAGAAGATCATTTAAGGACTGAATATCCGTACCTGTTTGAGGGACAGCTGGAATCTCGGGGACGAGATTTTTCTTAAGGGGGTAGGTGCTGTCACACCCCAAAAATAGTTATTTGGAATTTTGAAAACTTTTCAAAATTTTAGCTAAGATTTTTAAATTTTCTTGGAGGGTTCTGTTTGAAGGGTGGACTTATTTGATTTAATTGTTTTGGAGGTTTTCAAAAGTTTTTCTCTCTAAAGAATCTTTGGTTTTTAGCTATTTATTTTCAAAGGCAAAAATCCTTTTCACCCCTTCTAATACCATAAAACTTCTCCAAATATTTTCTGTCACTCCAAAAATTTTCCTCTCAAGTCATGCACACCTTCTGTGGTATTATTCAACTCCTTCCTACTCCACAAAAATATTCTTTCTATATATTCTAAATTCCAAAAGTGGAATTTGAATTAATCATAGTTTCTTGACATTTACAAAGGAACTATATTTTCTATGACTCTTCTGCCTATACCAAAATTATTCCTACATATATATGGTACCCTCAACCCATTTCTCTAAAAACATTTGGTCCCACAGTTCAAAAATTTCAAACCAAATTCAATTCAAATTTGGTCCAGAAATCATATTTCTGCCCCAAACCATTTCCAAACTTCACCAAAATTCTTGGCCTCCTGGCAAACTCATTTTTGAGTAACTACACACCACCACACAAGACCCCATGATCAACCAAATTGTTTAAGACCTCAAATCATTTCATCAAACAGTTGGCGGGCATACTGTTCCACACTGAATAAAATTCAGTTAACTGAATTTCGGCCGACAGGGACAGCGATGCCGTGCATCCATCGTCTTCCTCTTCCGCACGGCAATGTCGCCCGTTTTCATTACCGCAGCTCCCCCTGGCCCAGCGCCCAGCCACTCCACTCCGGTGAGATGGCACCGGGCCGGTGCAGCCTCCCCGGGCTCGTCCACGCCGGAGCCGAGCGGAACGCCTCGGCCATCAATCGCTCCTTTACTCCACTTCAGCGCTCATACCTACCTCCCTGCACACGCGTCATCTTCCTTCGCCTCTACGCGCAAAGGACACACCGGCCACGCCGCACGGGGCCCGTTTGACAGTCGCCGGAGCCGGCCGCTCCGCCGCGCCCGTGCGGACAGCACACCGCAAACGTGTCAAGCAGGCACGAGCTCGTCCACGCGGAAGCATCGGACGAACACCACGGACCTCTTGAATGCTCCATCGCCCAGACCACCGGCCAGAACCAACCTCGGCGACCTCATTAACTCCGGCGATCTTCACCCGCTTCGGCTATCTTCGAACCGCCTATAAAAAGGGTCCCCGAGCCCCTCTAGCGCTAGCACTCGCCTCCACCACCACCCACACTCCCTCCTGACCACCCACCAGGCCCCGAGGGAGTCATCTTCTCCCTCTCCGGTCACCGCTCCGCCGCCTCTGTCCTCGAACCGAACCGAGCACGTACACCACCAGAGCAGCCTAAACTCCGTCGATCTTCCCCTTTTCCACCACCATGCCGAATCCCTAGATCAATTTACCTTTCCGAGCCCTCTCCGACGAGCCACCACCTCACCCGAATCTTCGTCCGCCGGCGACGAGCTCACCGCCGTTCAGGTGACCGCCGGTGGCCACCTCCACCACCCCTGGATGCGGAAGTCCACGCTGGTCACTTTGCGACCAGCGCCGGGCCCTGAGACCCCGGCGATCGTCGCCGGCGATCGCCGCCGCTTCTCTGTACTCGCGCGCGAGCGCGTTCAAATTTTAAACCTGACGGGTGGCCCCCACCCGTCAGCTCTCTCTCTCTGTTTCCGTTTTAAGTGGAAGCGCACTCTGCGCTTTACGTCTTCTACTCTGGAAGACGCACTCGTATCCGAAACGTTTTCTTTTAAAACAACTCAGGGACTTCTGTTTTACAGAAAAACCCCTGGTTTTGAAAAGCTAATAACTTTTAAAATATAAATCCAAATGAGTTGATTCTTTTTGCTAAAATTTTCTTTTCTGCTCTAGTTTATTTTAAGATTTATTTAAAAATATTCTGAGAACTTTTTCTGTTCTGTGTTTATTGTCTTATTCGAATTCAAATTTGAATTTTTCAGAAAAAGAAGAAGGAACTTTTGCTGGGATTTCTGAAGGGTTTTCTCCTGATTACTTTGGACAAGGCAAGCATTATTGAACTTGAGTTATGGTGTTGCTTCCTTGCATGGTTACATAAAATGGTAGTGCATCATATACGTTGCATGTTATATCACATGTGCATGCATGGTCATGTCATGTTTGTTTTACCTTGGCTTGCATGTCACACTAGCTTGTCTGGCATACAAATGGTTACGTGAGGGCAGAGATGCTGCTGCTGGTTGGGACATGCTAGTAGGCATGGTCCTTTGTGACACAGTGGTGTCATGTGGTACTGATGAGGAACACTGGTGTTATTTTTGACAATACCTCCTGAGTCTGCCTAGATCGAGTCTTGCTCTATACACCTAGCTGTACACCGTGCTGCCACGGGTCCTTCCGAAAGGAACGTACGGCCTAGTAAGTTGATAACCCCTGTACGGGTGCACGCCACACAGATACTACGATGAAGGTTGTAGCCTGTCATCGGGTCAGGGGCATGGGTGTTTCCGGTTGTAGCCGAGAGGGGGGCACCCCTTGTAATCCGCGCGTTTAATAGTGATCCCATGCTTTTCGGAGGTTGTAGCCTCCCTGACTTAAGGTTTCTGGAGCGATGCTCTGGGTGAGTCCTGGCATCCGGTCGGTGTGTATGCGTCAGGCGTGTTTTCAACCTAAAGTCCGTATTGGGTATTAGTCAGTACACGGTACTGGCTAAGGAAAACCCATACGCGTGGGTAAAGAGTACACCCTCTGCAGAGTTATATCTATTCGAATAGCCGCGTCCACGGTCAAGGATTTAGTTGGGTGGGTCAAGTATCGGTCTCGGTGTCAGTCTCTGGAGAAAAATAGACTACTTGAGCATGTTATGTTTGCAGGACATTTTCTTTGTCACAGTCAGTATATTATCATAAATTTATTTATGATGAATATTATGCTTATGGACTAACCTTGTGATTTTATTATTACCTTCGAGAGTGTCTCAGGGGCTGGCTAGACTACCCCGGACACTCGCTTTTCTTTTAAAGTCCTTTTGAGGCGTCCCTCGAGTGTCAGGCGGTTTATCTCGCCACTACTCTTGTGGACACCCACTGGCATTTCTTTTAAAGTCCTTTTGAGGCGGTTTATCTACTAGCATTCGTTGACGAAATATGCATCTCTAAAAAATAATTATTACCTCTGTTTTTAAAAACCAAGAGCTCCGGTACATGTTTAGTTTTTGTTTCCGACCACGGGTTTTCAACCTTGCCATCAAAAGCCACGGTTCGAGAGTCTCCACCTTCTTTCTTTAAAGCACCAACTATTGAGAGCATGATTTTCATTCTGAGTGTAATGTGCATTGTCCCAAAGTACCATTGTCTTCTGATTGACTATGATATCGTTTATTCTGAAATCATTGTATCTAGTCGTCACTTAAACTTTGGAGGTGCCCCTGCATTTATGTTTTTCTTCACTAAAGGGGGCAAGTGAGATATCACTTTGTCATGTTTGCACACCATGCTCATTACAAATCTATTGAGTGTTTCAGTATCATATTGTAAAACTTTCAGTTTTTTGTGATATTCTCATGAGGCAACTTAATTACTACAGATTCATTATCTCAGTAAGCATTTGTCATGTGACTGTGAAAAGTTCTTATATGGTTAATAGCATGTCACCACAGAAATTATGCTTGTTATCATTTACCTACTCGAGGACGAGCAGGAATTAAGCTTGGGGATGTTGATACGTCCAAAACGTATCTATAATTTGTGCTTGCTCCATGCCTCTTTTGTGTGATATTGCTATGATATTTATGCACTTCCATACACTTTTGATCATATTTGGACTAACCTATTAACTCAGTGCACCCCAGTGCCAGTTTCTGTTTTCTGCTGTTTTTGTATTTCAGGTTTTCCCATTACGTAAACTGCCAGAAAAATTCCGGGAAAAAATATATAAAAAATCAGCGTTCCGGAAGCTTCCATGCGGCCAAAGTAGGGCCAGAGGGGGGCCACCAGGGCTGCAGGCGACCAGAGGGGGCGGCCCCCCTCCTGGCCGCGCCGCCAGGGCGCCTGGGCCCCCCTGGCCTCTTCTGACGCCCCCCTTTGGCATATATTTACACCGCATCCCGAAACCCTCGAGGACGGAACCCTTTTTCGTGATCTCATCTATGTTCCGCCGCCGCCGCGCTTCCAAGATCCGGAGCACCAGGAGAACTCTTCCCGGCACCCTGCCGGAGGGGAGGATCACCACCGGGAGCTTCGCCACCACCATGGACGCCTCCCGGATGAGTTGTGAGTAGTCTCCCTTGGACCATGGGTCCATGACCAGTAGCTATGTGATGTTCTCCTCCCCTCTTTGTTTTTCACCGATTAGACCTCGTGAGCTGCCCTACATGATCGAGGCACATATGTAATCCTTATGCTGTTGCTATGATGAGTTTGCTGGGATCCGATGGATTATGAGATTATGTTCAGATTGTGTGTGAGTAATATATTTGATTCACCTCTTTTATATTTATGTTCTTGAGTAATTCTTGCATGTTCTCCGTTGCTGTTTATTGCTTTGGCCAAGTAGTAGGTAGTAACTCCAAGAGGGAACGTTATGCTTGATTGTGGGTTCATGCCCCTCGATGACTAGCTTGAGTGACAGAAACATGAGTCTAGGGATGTGCTGTTGCCACAAGGGGGAAAACAACGGTGCTTGTACTTGCGGGTGCAAGGATTGTTTACTTTACGCAAAGTTCTTTTAATGCAGTTGTCTGTTGCTTTGAGTTTACACTATGGGTGGGACTCGCAACTTAATACCAGCGAGATGTTCTGGATAGATATCTCAAGGTGGGTGATTAGTAGTAGATGCAGATGGATTTCGGTCTACTTGCCTTGCCGTACCGCCCATGCTTTTGAGCCTCTACCTTTCTTGCAGCATAGTTAGCATTGGTTTGCGCACATAATCCTGTCAATTGCGCAGCTGTAATTCGTTTACCTCGCTTAGCTGTTTTATCGTCTTTTGGGAGAGAGACATCACTAGTGAACATCATGGGACCCCGGTCCATATTACCATCACTGATCACATCCGCTATTTACTTTCTGTTCTTACTTACTAGTTGCAGTCATACCTATCACTATTATCTCTTGCGTTTGATCCTTTGTAAACGACAAGGCCGGAGGGATTGACAACCTCTCTGTACCCGTTGGGAGCAAAGTTATTTGCATTTGTGTGCAGGTCCTGTCAATCGCTAAGTTGCGCCGCTAGCAGTTGATACCTTCTTGTTGACCCTCAGAGTCTCAGGGGATTCGATCCTTGGTATCTTTGCCAAGGGAAAACTACCGCTACACTGCATCTCAAACCTTCCACTTGGGGTAACCAACGAGGGGCGAGAAGCCATCACATACGCCGCAACCCACGATGACTGGAGCGTTCACAGCCAGAGCAGGGGGGGAGCGGGCAAGCTTCCTCGGCCGCTGACGCTCTATCAACCTTGGTAGAGGGGTTGACAGCACGGGCAGTAGCAGTGGTGGCTCCTGCAGACAAGGCACAGCATGATGCAGAAATCCAGCAACTGATGGGCCGGATCGATCAAGCAAGAGAGGATCTGAAGGCGGAGAAAGCTATGATAGCAACAAGACAGGCAGAGCTGGACTCCCAGGCTTTCCAGTTAAGGATGGATCAGTCTCGTTTACCGTCGGTTTATGAGGCGATGAATCTCTTCGGGATGCCAGGAGTAGGAGCTAGCAATGATCCGGAGGTAAACCGGAGGACGGCTCTAGTAAGGGGGGAACCAGTTCGACAGCCTACTGCGGAGCAAGATCGCCGGGTTTTATCCACACCTCACATCCCCACTCCTCCGGGTCATTACTCAAATCCTTTGAACAACATTGTTGCTGCCGCTTCACGCCTGGCCGCTTTACCCATTGAGGGGACATCCCCCGTGGCGATGGAAGCACGCAGGGTCAAGGATCTGCTTAATATGACATTAACACAACAGCAGGCATATTCTTATAGCAGGGTGAGGCTTCATTCAACACCACGCCACAGCCGAAGTTATACTAGGCATTGGGAAGAACCGGAGGTGTCCAGTAGTGAACGGAGGCGACACCGTCACAGACAGGATAATCCGGCGGGCGCAGAGGCACCGGCTCAGGAGGCAAACCGGGTTAGATCTGCTGCCCACGAGGAGGTTCGCCAAACAACGCCGGTTCACACAACCACAGTAGAGACAGGAGTTACGACGAGTTCCTTTGGGGTACAATGTCTTATCCCCGCTCTACGAAGCGTGAAGTTACCCAAGGATTTCAAGGGCCCACAGAAAGTTCATAATTACACAGCAGATTTAGAGGCTTGGGTTGAGAGTTACGAGATGGCTATGGAGATGCTGGACGTAGATGAAGCGGCTTGCGCGAAGTACTTCACCATGATGCTTGAGGGTACAGCCCGGACCTGGCTAAAAGGCTTACCACCGGACTCCATCGGATCATGGGGAGAATTACGTCGCCAGTTTATCAAAAATTTCAAGGATACGTGCAAGCAGCCAATGTCAGTGGTGGATCTGGCAGCCTGTATACAAGGAGAATAGGAGTCTACAAGTGCATGGGTGCGGAGAGTATCAGAAATCTTGCACTCTTCAAACGGTATCAATCCCAGTACGGCAATAGTTTCACTGGAAAACAATTGCCGGTTTGAGTCTCTGAAGTTAAAACTGGGACGGCTCAAACGGGATTGTAATGACATGGGAACTCTCATGAGCGCTTTGGTGAAGTACAGGGACTCAGACAACACTAAGTATCCAGAAGCGGATGGAGATAAATCTGGAAAGGCAAATAAATTTGGTAAACCGGCGCAGGCTAGTCCGGTCGGTACAAGCCTCTTAGGCAAGCGAAAAGCGGAGGGTGGCTCCGATTTCGTGGCCAATACCCAAGTTCAAGGGGGCTTTCAGCGCAATAAGGGTAAACCGCCTCCACAAACCGGCGGAGGGCCCGCTACCTGGGAGCAAGAATTGAATAAGCCTTGCCCGAAACACGGATCAAGGGAACGTCCAGCTAAGCACACTATAGGAGAATGCAAGGCCATGATGGAAGCCATGAGCCGGTTCAGATCTAACAACAGGCCACCAGGCGGCGGATCAGGCCCCGGGTTTTACAGTCCGGGTCACCAGGGGAACGGCTCCGGATCAGGATATCGTGGCAACAACAGTGGTTATAATAACCAAGGCAATAATCAGTATGGTCAGGGCGGTTACAATAACCAAGGCAATCAGCAGCATGGTCAGGGTGGCTACAACAACCAAAACAACCAACAGCAGGGCCAGGGTAATCACAATTACCAAGGCAATCAGCAGCGTCAGCAGCAGCAGCAGCAGTCCGGATATCAGAGTAATCCGAAGGAGCTGAGTAGCGGACAGTATCATGTGTTCACTACGAGTTTGTGCAAACGAGATCAGAAGGTCTTAAAATGGGCAGTCCATGCGGTTGAACCGGCAACACCACAGTTCCTGCGCTGGTCAGAGCAACCTATCGTGTGGAGCCGAGAGGATCATCCGCAGAGAGTGGATAATCCGGGCCATTTTGCTTTAGTAGTGGCACCACAAGTGGGTGGCTACAAATTCACTAAAGTGCTCATGGACGGCGGCAGCAGCATCAATATCTTATATTACGAGACTTTTCGTCGTATGGGGCTGACGGATAAGAAGCTAAGACAGTCAAACACGGTGTTTCATGGGGTAGTGCCAGGAAAATCAGCTTACCCAGTTGGGAAAATTGACTTAGAAGTTACCTTTGGAGATGAATAGGATTCCAGGTCAGAGATGATAACCTTTGAAGATGTCAAGATCCAGAGCCCTTATCATGCTCTATTTGGAAGGACGGTTTATGCTAAGTTCATGGCCAGGCCGTGTTATGTTTACCTACAGCTCAAAATGCCGGTTCACAAAGGAACCATCACGGTTCACGGAAGTCGCAAGATTGCATTAGAGTGTGAAGAAGGAGACGCTGCTTACGCGGAAGCAGTATGCGCTACGGAGGAGTTGAAGTTTTACAAGGACAATGTTGATCCGGCAGATATGTCCCCGTTGAAGAAGCCAACTACAGAGCATGATCCGGCGTTGAAGTTCAAATCGGCAGAGGAGACCAAGCAAATTAACTTTGTGCCAGGCGATTCATCCAAGCAGTTCACTATCAACGCTAACCTTGATCCTAAATAGGAAAGCGCGCTCATCGAGTTCATCCGTGAGAACCGGGATATCTTTGCATGGAAACCTTCTGACATGCCAGGTATACCGAGGGAACTCGCTGAGTACAGTCTTAACATTGATCCGAAGTTTAAACCGGTCAAGCAGTATCTGCGCCGCTTCAACAAACAAAGGCGCAAGGCTATAGGAGAAGAAGTGGCCAGGCTTTTGGCCGCAGGGTTCATAGTTGAAGTTTTTCACCCGGAGTGGTTGGCTAATCCGGTGCTGGTGTTAAAGAAGAATGGAAAGTGGAAAATGTGTGTAGATTACACAGATGTAAACAAAGCTTGTCCAACTGATCCTTTTGCTCTTCCTCGTATTGATCAGATCATTGATGCTACATCGGGATGTGAGCGGCTAAGTTTTTTGGATGCATATTCAGGGTATCACCAGATCAAGATGGCAGTTAAAGATCAGGAGAAGACGTCCTTCATAACACCTTTTGGTGCTTTTTGCTATGTTTCTATGCCCTTTGGGCTCAAGAGTGCCCAAGCAACTTATCAGCGTTGCGTGCAGAATTGTCTTAAGGGGCAGATAGGGAGGAATGTTCATGCCTATGTGGATGATATTGTGGTAAAATGAAGGAAGGAGGAGACGCTGATAGAGGACCTCAAGGAGACTTTTGACAATCTTCGAGCCTATAAAATGATGCTTAATCCGGAGAAGTGTGCTTTCGGTGTTCCGGCGGGCAAGCTCCTGGGATTTTTGGTGTCCAACAGAGGAATAGAAGCCAACCCGGAGAAGATCAAGGCAATTACATCATTGACTAAACCGGCTTGCATTAATGATGTTCAGCGTATCGCCGGCCGGATCACAGCATTGAGCCGGTTCATCAGCCGTCTGGGGGAGAAGGCGATTCCGCTTTATCAGATGCTTAAAAAGACGGACCGGTTTATATGGAGTGATGAGGCGAACGCTGCGTTTGAGGATTTGAAGCGGCAGTTGGCAAAGCCGCAGATCCTTGCTGCCCCTGTTGACAATGAGCCATTGCTGTTATATGTCGCCGCCAATGCACGGGCAGTCAGCGTGGCAATCGTTGTTGAGCGCAAGGAAGCAGGAAAGGAATACCCGGTTCAACGTCCGGTCTATTATGTCAGTGAAGTGCTCATTGAGTCCAAGCAAAGGTACCCGCATTGGCAGAAGCTGGTATATGGTGTGTTCATGGCAAACCAGAAATTGAAACATTATTTCCAAGGCCACCCAATAACTGTTGTTAGTTCAGCGCCACTTGGGGATATAATCCAAAACAGGGAAGCTATTGGCAGAGTGGCGAAGTGGTCCATTGAGCTTAGCCCACACGAATTGAAGTATGTGCCACGCACCGCTATCAAGTCTCAAGCATTGGTGGATTTCATCAATGATTGGACAGAACTGCAAACACCAGAGGAGAAGCCGGATCTTACATACTGGACGATTCACTTTGACGGTTCAAGGCAATTATAAGGCTCGGGGGCTGGAGTTGTCTTAACTTCCCCGCGAGGAGACAAGTTTTGTTATGTCCTCTGTCTACTGTTTCCTTGTACTAATAATGCCTTGAACCTTCTACGGTTCAAGGCATTGCTTCATGGCTTACGGATGGCCAAGGAAATGAACTTGAGCCGGGTCAAGTGCTTTGACGGTTCAAATTTAGTGGCACAACAAGTATCCGATAAGTGGGATTCAAGAGATCCTCTCATGGCAGCTTACAGACGAGAAGTTGAAGCGGTCGCAGGATATTTCAAAGGGTATCAGGTGGATCACATACACCGGCGAAGGAATTAACCGGCCGATTCTTAAAGCCGGTTGGGTTCTCAACGTAAACCAGTACCACCGAATACTTTTTTGGATGAGTTGCACAGTCCATCAGTTCAAGTACCATCGGAGGAAGACCTGGCTGTCCCTGATCCGGAGGCACAGCTAGTTGCAGCACTTCATGTTATTCCTGATTGGACGCTGCCATATTTGGCATATCTAAGCCGGGGAGAGCTGCCGGACGACGAGATCGAAGCAAGACAGATAATCCGGCGCTCTAAGTCCATGACAATTGCGAACGGAGAACTTCACCATCGCAGTGTTTCTGGAGCGTTTCAGTGGTGTGTGTCATCCGAGGAAGGTTGTGATATTCTTCGTGAGATCCATGAAGGAGATTGTGGTCATCATGCCGGTTCAAAATCTTTGGTGGCTAAAGCTTTTCGACATGGGTTCTATTGGCTGACAGCCCATGCTGATGCGGCGGATCTAGTCCGGAAGTGTGATGCTTGTCAGAAGTTTTCACGACGTGCTCTTGTTCCGGCACAGGAGCTCCGGATGATACCGATAACCTGGTGGTTTGCGACTTCGGGGCTTGATATGGTTGGGCCCTTCAAACGATCCCAAGATCAAAAAACTCATCTACTGGTGGGTGTGGACAAATTTACGAAGTGGATTGAGGCAGAGCCTGTGAGCAAGTGTGATGCAGCAACAGCGGTTAAATTTATCAAAAGGGTAATTTTCCGGTTTGGTTTTCCACACAGCATCACAGACAATGGCACCAATTTATCTAAGGGGGGGATGGAAGAATTTTGTCAACGCGAGCATATTCGACTAGACGTATGTTCTGTAGCTCAACCTCAATCCAATGGTCAAGGTGAAAGAGCAAATCAGGAGATTTTGCGAGGTATCAAGGCCCGGCTTATGACTCCCTTGCAAAGAACACCAGGGTGCTGGGTTGAGGAGTTACCTTCTGTCCTTTGGAGTATCAATACTACGCCAAACCGGTCCACAGGTTATACACCTTTCTTTATGGTGTATGGTGCTGAAGCGGTCCTTCCAAGTGATATCCGTCATGATTCGCCACGGGTGATGGCTTATGTTGAAGCAGCCAACGAGCAGGCAAGACAGGACAGTTTGGACCGGCTAGATGAAGAACGTGACATAGCAGCAGCACGGTCTGCAATTTATCACCAGGACATGCGCAGATACCACAGTCGCCGGATCAAGACCAGGACGTTCCAGGAGGGAGATTTGGTGCTCCGGCTCATCCAAGATCATCCCCATGGACCCTCCATCGCCTCACCTAGTGCCCAAAGGACCAATGACTCGAGCCCGTGCAAGAGCTCTCGAGACCGAGGTGACTTCGCTCCTCTCTCTACATCTTTCGGATTCACTTGAGACATGGCTTCTACCTTCATCAGGGACTCTGTGCATACTCAGGTACGTGGACGAAGGCCACGGGACAGCTCTGCACAATGGTCAAGACGACAGGCCCGACGAGTACACAAGTCAAGAAGAAGGAAGGCTGAAGATGCTATAGGCACCGGACGTCCGGCCTGCACCGGACGACCGGCGACTTCCAGGCACCGGACGACCGGAAGACACCGGACGACCGGAAGCCACCGGACATCCGTGACAACGACTACAGAAGCTAAATAGCGGAAATTCGAGGATTACTGGACGTCCGGTCCCTCCGGAACCTCCGGACGTCCGGTAACCAGCGAACGTCCGCCCCGACGGCGGCCACTCGTGTAATATATACTTGTTGACTTCCCTCCTTTCGGGGGTAGCTGTTGGATAGCTCATTTCTCAGACTTGTGTGGATTCTCTCCCACGAGACCGTGCGCCTCTATGGAGAAGATCCACTACGGATTCAAGGCCTCCACATCGGGGAAGATCCTACGGGATAAGCAAGACATCCTCACGGAGAAGACTACCCTTGTACCACCGACGTTGACTTTGGATCGTGTAGCTCGACTATGTATCGTGAATCTAGCACTTGTGTGATCATCTTCGTGTTGATTTGAGTGTTTTCTCTCGTGTTTTCCCCGTTTTCCTCCTTGTGTTCTCCGTGTTCATCGTGGGACACTCTCCAAACGTGAAAGATCCGCTGATTAGGGTTCCACCCTACATCATCTTGGTATCAAGAGCAAGGTTGATCACGATTTTGGAGCCCCACACCCTGTCTTCTAGCTTGTTTTTGTTGTGTTCTTCCTAATTTCGAAAATTCCCCACAAAAATAGCCCCAAATTTTTTTTGTGATCTGTTGATTTGGCAAGATTTTGTTGACTTTGTTCCATCGATTTGCTGTGCCACGTGTCGATCTAGCATTTCCCCACCGTATCACCGATTTTCCCCCGCCAATTCGTCCACGTTCGACCAATTTGTCCACGGATCCACCTACACCAGTCCCAGACCTACCAGACGACCGACGTTTACCGGACGTCCGACACCTCTCGAGCCACCGGACGTCCGCTAAACACCGGACGACCGGCACCCCGCATACAGCAACTATTACCAGATTTCCGGAACTTCCGGACGTCCGACCCATTCCGACCGACCGTACGACCGGTAACTTCCGGACGTCCGACAGCCCCTGACGAAGCTGACTTTGTTCAGTTCCGTACCACCTTCCGCTACCACCTACCTTTCATCCCACCTTTCGCAACCACCACCGCTTACCCGCTCCGAGTTTGAAAAGTGTGTCTCCCTTTGCCTTGGCTACTTGAGTTGTGGTTTCACCGTTTCCTTGGATGTTTCGGCTACCCTGGAACGGCAAGACTTCGACAAGACCACCGCTCAACTTCGGCAAGGACGGTAACATCGACGACACTTCGCTCATCCTACCTTGCAATTGCATTGTCACCATATGAACCATCTTTGCGTAGCTTTCCCATTGAGACTAGCCATTTGAGTATTGCCGGGCCACGACACTTGTGCACATTAGTGATAGTCATAGATATTGCATACTACATTCATCTTGGTATCATCATATCTATGTGTGACACAAGAGTGTCCCGCATACACAATACCTACCTTGAAGCGAGAAGCATGCATATGTACCCAAAGAAAGAGCTCACAAGCTTTTAAGCAAACGAGCCAATCAAAGCAAAAGAAAATAGCATCATACGCCTTGCATCAAAGGAGATCATACATAATAGCAGCATAATCTTGTGCTCAAGCATCGGCACATCATACACTCATAGCATACTTGTGATAGATAGTCGTTACGTTTTGCCTCTTATAGGTCGTGCACAAGTGCATATCCGCCTATTAAGCAATCGGTTAGCGTCTCTCTAGTGTTGTGCAACACGAGCATTTTCCGTGGTTTACCACATTTTCGCTCATCCTTGGTTGCACAACCACATTTATCTATCCGTGCGTGTGTTCCGTGTGCTACTTTTGCTAGTGATCTACTTGTTGCATGAGCAAATTGTGAACTATTTTCAACATCATTGAGTCACTTTGACGATTGCATTGAATTTGTGCCACATCCTAACCAAGCTCCTCTCAAAGCTTTACTTGTGTAGGTGTGAGAATCGACACGAAGTGATACCAATAGTGCTATTTCCGGGTTACATTATTGAGTGATTATTGATCCATTTTCAACCTCGGTTAAGGTACATTGATATTGTCTTCCCCTTTCTCCCACTCACATACTTGCTTGTGATGATGGATAGGCCAAGTACATCTTCCAACCCGATATTCGACGATCCTCAAGAAGCGAACAACTACGTCACCAAACTACATCTCTTCGGTGCCCAACGAGCTCTACATCAAGAGAGTGAAGCCATGCGTGAGTACATTGGTCAAGTCGCCGAGGACGCGCGCCAATTTGAAGCAAGGACAAAAGAACAATTCGACATCATCCGGACATTGATAATCAACCGACGTTCGTCCTCAACATCATCTCAAAGACGTAGCCGATCAAGTCGACATTCCGACTCCATGCAAGACTCAAGTACACCTACGTCCAACACTCTTCGTCAAGCCGCACGTCAAGCTCGACATGACCACCGACAGCCTCTACATGACAAGAGTTCACAAGAGCTATTCGACGAGCAAGAAGGCCGACGTCGTCAAAACCAAGCTACACTTGAGCAAGCACAAGAACGGCAACGACTACGCCAACAACAACAAGAGCGAGCATGTCAATATCAAGAAGAACAAGATGCCGAGGCTAACCGCCAAGCACAACAACGTCGAGAAGCTCAAGCTATGGAGGCGCAACGAGCACTACAAGATGCACATCACAATGTGGCTGCCCGCACTCGACACACTCGTCAAGAAGAGGATTTCCTTCGGGATGAGGTGCAAGAGGGACGCCATCACGCAAGAATGCAACGAGAAGCTCCTCCTCAAGCGCGGCAAGAGCAACAACCTCAACAAGAACATCTACATCAACAAGAGCAACAAGATATGGCAAACCGCCAAAATCAAGACCGCCCTCCCAATAGGCAAGGAAACAATGACGAACATCGCTATGGCAAGCTCAAATTCACCATGCCAAAGTTCTACGGAAGCATTGATCCCGAAGACTATCTCTCATGGGCATTGAAGGTTGACAAGCCTTCACAACTTTGATGAAGAGAAGAAGATCGCAATGGCATCCCTTGAGTTCCAAGACTATGTTCCCATTTGGTGGGAGCAAATTATAGAGAGAAGAGAAGCAAAAGGCGAACCTCCTATCACCACTTGGGCTCAAATGAAGGAAGTCATGAGAGCATGCTTTGTGCCAACACACTACAACCGTGACTTGTTCAAGAAGCTACAACTCCTCAAGCAAGGTACCAAGTCCGTTGAAGAGTACTACAAGGAGATCGAGATTGCCATGATAAGAGCAAACATCACGGAAGATGAAGAACAAACAATGGCGAGATTCTTGAATGGACTCAACTATCCCATCAAGAAGATTGCGGACTTCCAACCATACAACAATCTCCTCGAGTTAGTACATCAAGCAACCAAAGCGGAGCGACAAGTTCAAGAAGACTACAAGTACTCCAAGTTCAACTCCAAGAACTTCGGCTCCTACAACCAAGCTTCAACGACTTCGGCTACTCCTCCTACCTCTACCAAGCCATCTACAAACTTTGGCGACAAGTCAAGCTACAAGAATGCGACTACATCGAGACGTCCACCTTCTACCAACAACTTCAAGCCAAGAGCTTCCTCAACTACAACTCCAACCGAAGACAACAACAAGACGAGCTCCATCAAATGCTTCAAGTGCCAAGGACGAGGCCACAAGTCATTTGATTGCAAGACCGTTCGCACCATGATCATCAACGATGACGGATCTTATGACTCCATGAGCGATGATGAGATGGAAGCACTTGAGCACGTCGCTATGCATCGCCAAGTGAATGAAGACGAAGACCATCAAGTGTTTTGCAACAATGACTCAAGCCCCAACCTTGTTGTCTCCAAAGTCTTGACACTCCAACATCAACAAGATGACGACCAACGATGTCACATTTTCCATACAAAGGCTGGCATCAATGGACGCTCCGTCAAGGTTATCATCGATGGAGGAAGTTGCCAAAACTTGGCAAGCGAAGAGCTATGCGACAAGCTTCATTTGGTCAAGACGAAGCATCCTCACCCCTACAAGGTCCAGTGGCTCAACGACGCCGGAATTCTTCGAGTCGAGCACACCGTGCAAGTCTCTTTCAAGATCGGCGCCTACGAGGACACTCTCGAATGTGATGTGATACCCATGTCCGTGTGCCACCTTATTCTTGGACGTCCATGGCAATATGATCGTGGAGTCACACACAATGGACGGACAATTCACTATCATTTCAAGATGAAGGGCAAGGAATTCGTGCTCCGACCAATGACTCCAAGTCAAGTAGCCGCCGACAAGCTTTTACCTACCAACCATCGTGGAGAGAATGGTGAGAGAGCGAGCCACCAAAAAGAGAGCGAGAGCCACAAGCCAAATATGAGCGCCTCCACGATGAGCGACAAGAAGCAACTAGTCCTATTTGCCACCAAACGTGAGATGAGAGAAGTGTGTGAGAACCCATCGAGCGTCTTCCACCTTGTGCTTTTAGGCAAAGGGGAAGCCAAACCTACTAACACTTCACCACCTCCACCTTTTGTGTTGTCTCAATTGTTGCAGGAATTCTCGAACGTCTTTCCCGATGAGCTATCTCCGGGTCTACCTCCACTACGCGGGATAGAACACCGCATCGACCTCGTACACGGTGCACCACTTCCAAACAAGGCTCCGTACCGCGTCAACCCCGAGGAAACAAAGGAGATACAACGGCAAGTGCAAAAACTCATCGACAAAGGTCATGTATGTGAAAGCTTAAGCCCTTGTGCCGTTCCCGTTATCCTCGTGCCTAAGAAAGATGGAAGTTTTCGCATGTGTTCCGATTGTCGTCCGATAAACGCTATCACCGTTAGATACCGTCACCCTATTCCACGCTTAGACGACATGCTTGACGAATTATGTGGTGCCACCATCTTTTCAAAAATTGATCTTAAAAGTGGTTACTACCAAATTCGCATTCAAGAGGGTGATGAGTGGAAAACAGCTTTCAAAACCAAGTTTGGGTTATACGAGTGGCTTGTTATGCCAATGGGCCTATCGGAAGCACCCGACACTTTTGTGCGTCTTATGCATTTTGTTCTCCGACCCTATATAGGCGTCTTTGTAGTGGTTTACTTTGATGACATTCTAGTCTTTAGCAAGTCGCTTGAGGAACATGTTGACCATGTCCGTACGGTTTTGCAAGCCCCTCGCAACCAACAATTGTATGCTAATATGGAAAAATGCACTTTTGGCGTTGACAAGGTTGTCTTTCTAGGATTTGTCGTGTCTTCTCAAGGTGTTCACGTTGATGAAACTAAAATTGAAGCAATTAAAACTTGGCCTCAACCAAAGAATCTCATGCAAGTGCGTAGTTTCCTTGGTCTAGCCGGTTTCTATCGACGTTTTGTGAAGGACTTTAGCACCATTGCTATGCCTCTACACGCTTTGAGCAAGAAGAACGCACCCTTCATTTGGGGTCCTTCGCAAGACACCGCGTTCAATGAGCTTAAAAGCTTGCTCACGCACGCACCACTTCTAGCCCTACCAAACTTTGACAAACCGTTTGAGATTCATTGTGATGCTAGTGGTACCGGAATCGGTGGCGTGCTAATGCAAGAAAAGCGCCCAATTGCGTACTTTAGCGAGAAGCTATCGGGAGCGCAACTTAACTATCCCATCTATGATAAAGAGCTTTATGCCTTGGTGAGAGTTTTACGTGTTTGGGAACACTATCTTAGACCTCATGAATTCATTCTTCATACGGACCATGAGACACTCAAGTATCTCAAAGGTCAAACTAAGTTGAACAAGCGTCATGCTAAATGGAGTGAGTTCATTGAGTCTTTTCCCTATGTCATCAAATACATCAAGGGCAAAGAAAATGTTGTGGCGGGCGCGCTTTCCCGCAAATGCATGCTTGTAACACAACTTGAGTTGAATGTGATTGGCTTTGAGCATATTAAAGATTTATATGAGCATGATCCTTTCTTTGCAAATGCTTATGCTAAGTGCTTGACTCACACTTCTTGGGAACATTACTACATCAAGGATGGATATCTTATGAGAGCTAACAAACTTTGCATTCCCGAGTCTTCGCTTCGTTTGCTCCTTTTGCAGGAATCTCGTGGAGGAGGACTCATGGGACACTTTGGACGCGAAAAGACGTTTGCTGCCCTCTCTAAGAACTATTTTTGGCCCAAGATGCTTCGTGACATCTCACGCCTCACCAACCGATGTTCTACATGCCGCAAAGCTAAGTCCAAAGCTCAATCTCATGGTCTTTACATGCCTCTTCCTATTCCATATCACCCATGGGAAGACATAAGCATGGATTTCATACTTGGCTTGCCTAGGACACAAAATGGCAAAGATTCCGTGCTTGTCGTGGTAGATAGATTCTCTAAAATGGCTCATTTCATTCCTTGTAACAAGATCGACGATGCTTCACATGTTGCAACTCTCTTTTGCAGGGAGATACTTCGTCTTCACGGCGTGCCCAAAACGATCGTGTCGGATCGGGACGTCAAGTTCTTGAGTTACTTTTGGAAAACACTATGTGCCAAGCTCGGAATCAAGCTACTCTTTTATTCGGCGTACCATCCACAAACGGACGGCCAGACGGAGGTGACGAACCGCACACTTTCCACTCTTCTTCGTGTGTTGATCAAGAGGAACATTCGGGAAGGGGAGCAGTGCTTTCCAATCACCGAGTACGCCTACAACCGCGCAAGACATTCGACCACCGTCAAGTCGCCATTCGAGGTTGTCTACGGCTTCAATCCGTTGTCTCCATTGGACATTCTACCTCTACCTCTACAAGAGCGCATCAACATGGACGCAAGTGCACGAGCAAGCTATCTCAAGAAGGTGCACGAAGATACAAGGGCAATGATCGAGCGACAAGTCCAACGTCTTGCCACCAAGCTCAACGTCAACAAGGCACCAATGGTGTTCCAACCGGGAGATCTTGTTTGGCTTCATCTTCAAAAGGACCGCTTCCCACATGAGCGCAAGTCCAAACTTCTACCTCGCGCCGACGGACCCTTCAAGGTGCTAGCTCGCTACAACGACAACGCCAACAAGATCGCCATCCCACGAGACAAGTACTCCGTGAGCGATACTTTCAACGTCAAGGACCTATCTCCTTTCCATGGTGAGGAAGATTTCGATCCGAGGTCGGATCTTTCCCAAGGGAGGGGAGATGATGCGGAGCATCCTAAGGTCATCCCCATGGACCATCCATCGCCTCACCTAGTGCCCAAAGGACCAATGACTCGAGCCTGTGCAAGAGCTCTCGAGACCGAGGTGACTTCGCTCCTCTCTCTACATCTTTCGGATTCACTTGAGACATGGCTTCTACCTTCATCAGGGACTCTGTGCATACTCAGGTACGTGGACGAAGGCCACGGGACAGCTCTGCATAATGGTCAAGACGACAGGCCCGACGAGTACATGAGACAAGAAGAAGGAAGGTTGAAGATGCTACAGGCACCGGACGTCTGGCCTGCACCGGACGACCGGCGACTTCCAGGCACCGGACGACCGGAAGACACCGGACGTCCGGCCTCTCCCAGACGACCGAATGACCGGAGGCCACCGGATGTCCGTGACAACGACTACAGAAGCTAAATAGCGGAAATCCGAGGATTACCGGACGTCCGGTCCCTCCGGAACCTCCGGACATCCGGTAACCAGCGGACGTCCGCCCCGACGGCGACCACTCGTGTAGTATATACCTATTGACTTCCCTCCTTTCGGGGGTAGTTGTTGGATAGCTCATTTCTCAGACTTGTGTGGATTCTCTCCCAAGAGACCGTGCGCCTCTACGGAGAAGATCCACTACGGATTCAAGGCCTCCACATCGGCTTGCGCAGATACCACAATCGCCGGATCAAGACCAGGACGTTCCAGGAGGGAGATTTGGTGCTCCGGCTCATCCAAGATCAAACAGATATGCACGAGCTATCCCCGCCTTGGGAAGGGCGCTTTGTGGTCAGCAAGAATCTGCACAACGGTTCATATTACTTGGTGGACTTTCGAGAACACAAGGACTCACGGACATCGGAGGAAGACACAAAGAGGCCGTGGAACATCGCCCTCTTGCGGCTCTACTATACCTGAGTCATGAGCTCTGCTGTATCCTATGTATATATTATGATTAATGAATAAACTGGCACCCTCGGTAAACCGGGGGGGTCAGCCTTTTTCCAAAATAAGTGTCTTATGGTGATAACGATCTACATCTTACGTTTCTTATTATATATTTTCAAAGAAATTAAATGCTTTGATCAGTCTATCTGATTGTGCAGGACAATTGCCGTATATATACCTTGGAGCTGTGATCACTAAAGGGCTTCCTGTTCAAACATAGGTCGTATTCGAACCAAAGAGAACATACCCAAACTTAATGAAGGGCTTCCTGGTCAAACATATGTCGTATAAGAACCAAAGAGAACATACCCAAACTCAATGAAGGGCTTCCTGTTCAAACGTAGGTCGTATTCGAACCAAAGAGAACATACCCAAACTCACTAAAGGCTTACTGTTCAAACATAGGTCGTATTCGAACCAAAGAGAACATAGCCATTCCTGTTCAAACATAGGTCTTATTCGAACCAAAGAGAACACAGCCATTCTGTTCAAACATATGTCGTATTCGAACCAAAGAGAACATGGCAAAGGCCAGTAGGGGGCAGGATCGTATCCAAATCCTAGCTTAGCCCCTATGGTCCGGTTTGTATGGTCGTATCCGAACCATAAGCTCAATGGATCGTATCCGAATCCATTGCTTGGCTAAATTTTTAAGGCCAGTAGGGGGCAGGATCGTATCTGAATCCTAGCTTAGCCCCTATGGTCCGGTTTATATTGTCGTATCCGAACCATAAGCTCAATGGATCATATCCAAATCCATTGCTTGGCTAAATTTTGCTTTGGAGCCTGGCAGCTCGCAAAAAGCCTCGACTACATGGTTTTATTTGCAAACTTGTATTTCTTGTATTTGTGTTTTATGGTTCTTTGAACCGGAGTGGGACAACTCCAGAGTTGACCACGTATCTTCAAAAGTCTGGACAGAGTTCCAGCATGATCTAAACTAGTAGCCTCTATAAAGCCCGGAGTTATTATTGGGTCTATCACAAAGGCTCCCTCAGAAAACTGCAAAGTTCGCCGGATTAAGAGTATGATGCTTGCTTAATCGCAGGTATGAAGTCATTTCTGGTATACATAAACACTTGTTTGATATATTGTGTGAGAAAATTAATCGGTCCAGCGGTAAACCGCTAGGACATCTTTTAAGTATTATCTATGCAGAAATAGATAGTATGCAAGATAAACCATATCAGACAAAATTCAAATTGGCAAACGTCAAAGCAAAAATTTGGGACATCCGGATCAAGACGAACAATGTTTTTATGCTATTCTATTACAAGGCATGGCAAGCCTGAACGGATTAAAGTTTTTCCAACAAAATGAGGCTGCAACTACAAAGATAAACTATATGGCCTACGCTTCCTCCTGCTGCGATGGCTAGGGATCAACTTGTTCCGGAGCTTCTTCGTCTTCTTGAAGCGGCTGAAAGTCACGGATGCACCAATCGATTTTCTTTAAAGCGTGGAAGTACATCTCTTCCGTGATAAGTTCAGATGGATCAATATCTGGGGCGAAAGTATGGGGGCGCACTGGTGGGATTAGATTTACGGTATCATAAACCGGCCGATCGACCCGCTCGTTCTGTAAATCATACCCCGGATGATACCTGGACAAGTCTGATTCGGCAGCAAGCTTGCTAGCGAGAGGACGCATCTCCTTAGTCAAAGCGTGAAGATCTTTGGCAGTGAAAGCTGATCCGTCTTCTTTAGTGCTGGGATACCCGTTAAAGGCTTCTTCCGGATCAAAATCTGGAACCCACGCTTTGGCTCGGGTGAGCGCCATGAGAGAACCGGCTCGGGCAGCAGACTACTTCACTTCCTCCAAGCATGCTGGCAAGACATAAAGTTTCTCTAGTGTGCCTTGGATAGTGGTGGGGGCCGGTTTCTTGAAAGACATTGCGCTTATAATCCTTTGAGCGCCGGAATACAGCTGCTCGACCAGAGTATAAGACGCCTTGAGTTTCTTCCGTAAATCATCCCCAAGATGGGTAACGCGGCGCCCTACATAAGATCGTTACAGTTAAACCGGGCCGGAATACAGATTGCAAGGATGAAAGTATGCGTGCAGATTAAGTACTTACCGAAGACAGGAGAATTCATCAGTTCTATTTGCCGCTTTAAACCGGTTAACTCTTCAGTCACCGGATTAAGGGCTTCCTCAGCATCCTTTGCTCTTTTTTCCAGATCATTCTTTTGCACTTCAAAGGCTGTCCGCTCCTCTTCAAAAAATTTCTTCAGCTGTTCAGCAGTAGTTAAGCTCAGTGCCAATTATTTTTTGGCCTTGGCAGCAGCAGATTCAGTTTCAGCAAGTCTGTTCCGGAGTTCAGTGATTTCTTCGGCCCTCCGGTTCAAATCATCCTGCAAGGAAAATCAAGTGGAATAAAGGCAAAATTTAGACAAGTGTCAAGCATATAACCAAGTTATCCACTTGACACTTGGGGGCTAATGGGCAATTGAAGTATCAAAAAGTGGCAATTCAAAACAAGTCTCAAGCACACAAACATGTTGTCTACTTGACACTTGGGGGCTAATGGACAGTTGAAGCATCAAAGGAAAAAAATCCAGACAAGTCCCAGGCACATAAACCGAATTATGCCCCTGGCACTTGGGGGCTAATGTTAAGATCAGTTGCTTGAATTGGAAGTACCGGTTCACCTTCTAAACATAGCTAAACCGGAACTTGGGGGCTACCATGATATAGACTAAAACACAACAAAGGTAAAAACAAAGACAACGGAGATACCTCGTATTTTTTCTTATCATGCTGATTAAACCCGCTTCATAATCCCGACCAGTATGAAGCGTGTTCAGATACCCGGAATAGAGCTCCTGGGCACTCAGCTCGGCGAAGCTAGACAAGTCAGTGCTCCATTTCCCTTCTCTTGATGAAGCTTCTCCGCTTTAGCTGTATGCTTGGCTAAAACAGTGGGCTCAACAGAAGCGGTGTAAGCTGTGCCGGTTATTTGAACATCCGGAGAAGGAGCAGCTGCCGGTGGTGGAGTAGCAGTGTGAACCGGGCTAGCAGGAGCCGGGCTAGTCCGAGGAGGGTTGGCCCGGGCAGGACTCAGCGGTTCATGGATGCTTTCGGTGTTGGGGTTCTCAGGGGCAGTAGCATAAGTGTGCTCCATGGGAGCAGGATCTTCAAGTTGAACTATGGGTTCACCTTCCGGAGGGACAGTTGTATCCGGATCAACCGCCGGATCATCAGTGGCAGTCTCACCAGCCGTTTTGTTGGCCTTTGCCTTTTTGCTAGGCTTAGGCTTGCTGAAAGAAATTAGAATGTAAATCAGAGTCACAGAAGCAAATGCAATCATAAACCGGATAAGATGAAGGACTTACCCTGGGACAGTTTTCAGGGCTGGGACTTGTGTGGCAGTGGATTCGCCAGAGGAAGATAAGGGAGTCTCCTGATAATTAGGGTCAGACGATTTAAGCGGTTTGCGTATAAGCCCGACCTTGGGATGAAGAAGAGTTGGAGAGAGTATAACCTCAAAGCGGCGCCTCCAAGCCGGAGTAAGAGATATTTCGGACGATTCAACTACAAGGCCACTATGGCGTGTAGCCCGGCGAGCTTCATGTTGCTGTTTCTTCAAAAGAAAATTGGGGTCCAGTTGAGCGTAAGGATAAGAAAATTGATATTTCATGACTACCCGACGAATTTTTGGTGGAGGCGATTCTGAATCTAAAGAAAGAGTAATTACCTCAGCTTCTGCCGCTTTATCTCCTTCAGCCAAATCCTGTGAAAAGACACCGTTAAAACAAGTCTGGATGAAAGTAAACAAACTATAGCCGGATTAACTCATACCTCAGAGTCCGGATCATCTTCTTCAGCATGTGAACCGGAGCCAGCAACCGCCTTTTTCTTCTTGATAACGTAAGTTTTCCGGCGCGGCTGTTTGCCAGCCTTCTCCTGAGGCTTCCTTTTCCAAAAAGGATCATCAGCCTGTTCAAGAGATGAAAGATAATTGGAAAACGATTTATATGAACGGATTACAAAATACACGGAAGAGAATAAGACTTACTGCAGGCAGCTTGTTCTTCTTATAGTACAGAGCCAATCCAGTTTGGCTACATTCTTCCAAGGAAACGTTGAGCATCTTCTTGGCAGATTCAATGACCTCCGATTCAGAAAGCGTTACTTTGGAAAACCGCTGAGGATCATCCGGATTTCCGGAATACTTACACATCAAGCTGGAGCGTGGACTCAGAGGGAGGATACTCCAAGAAAGCCAGCAACACATAAAATCAACCCCAGTTAATCCGTTGGCCATAAAGGCCTTGAGCTTGGCAAGTTGAGAGGCAAACCGGGGCCGTTCCGAGGAGCTGAGACGCTGCGGCAAAGGGTGGTCTTCAGGAAGACGATGCTCGCGATAACCCGGCAGTGGGTTTTCTCCTTCAGGTGAAGTATCAAGGCAATAGAACCAAGACTTGTTCCACTCTTTCGGGTGTGTATGGAGAGCGGCATGGGGAAAGACTGCATCTCTTCTCTTTTGGATGCTGACCCCACCTAATTCTTGATGAGGACCGCCAGTAAACTCAGTTCGCCGGTTCAAATGGAAAAAATCCCGGAACAAGTCAACTGATGGCTCTTCTTGTAGATACACCTCTGAGAAAACTTGAAAGTCACAGATGTTTGAAATGGAGTTTGGGCCTATGTCCTGAGGGTGAAGCTGAAAAGCGGCAAGCACGTCCCGGAAAAATTTCGAACCGGGAGGAGTAAAACCTCGGGCCATGTGGTCGAAGAAGACAATTACTTCTCCTGTTTTTGGAGCAGGGGGACATTCATTTCCTGGGGCCCGCCATTTCAGGACTGATTGAGGGCCCAGAGTGCCAACTGCAGCAGCATTAACTAAATATTCTTCCGTAATAACGGAAGGGACCCAGTCGCAAGAAACAAACTGTTTGGCAGCCATAGTAGCAGAATGAAAGTGCTGAAAGGAAGAAGTATAAAGTCCGGATTATTCAAGTACAGATATATAAACCGGATCACATATATAAAGTCACACCGACGGTATAGACAAGGGACTAATGACATTGCTAACCCGGCAGTAAGCAGAAACGAACTGCTACCGGTTCATGATAACAAAAGAGAGGAGCTAAACCGTCGCGTTCGTTGTTGATGCATTACAGGAGCAATATATGACTGATTAAACCGGCGATTACAGTACAGATCTATAAGGATGAAGAAACAAGTTTCTACGAAAAGCTAAGGTAAAACAGATCTGAGCGGTAAGGATAAAAGGAAAAATTATGCAGGTCTATTACAAAAAGAACTACAGGGATCTTATACAGAGTGAACGAATTTAAAGATTGAATCTAAATGCCGAAATCTAAGCATAAAGCAGCGGAGCAGAAACAGGATTCGAAGACAAATCTAAAGGTTGAAGTCGCGGCGAGCATGGCATATAGGACGAACAGATGAAGCTTTCCTAGGTCTAATGGCGGAGGCACGGAAAGAACCCTAAAGATACAGATCTACAGCAAGGGAGGAATGAATACCTGAGACAGTAGGAAGCGGCGTCGGAGTTATTTGATCGCGTTCAGGTCGATGCAGCGGCCGGACTTGCGGGCGATGGCGAACTTGACGGACAACAGCGGAAGCTTGAGCTCGGGCGACAGAGGAAGAAGATGATGCGAAGGGGATGGAGAAAGAGATGCGGCAGTATTTATAAAGGGGGTGAGACGAAACGACAGGTGTGAGATTTGAGGAAGTGAGATATTGGATAAAGATTCCTTGTCGCCTCGATTCTCGGGATGGCCTTTAAACAAAAGTAATAGACAGCTGCGCGCGTTAAATGCGGAAGTGATGTCACGGTCGAATTAGGTGATTTCCAAGGATGACGTCATCGCCGGTTTACAAAATTGAGAAGATACAAGAAAGAAGATTATACGAGATTGGGAAGACTGATGTGAACAAGTTCAAATCATTCTAGGGCCTAATGTCAGGGATATTACTAGCAGGTATAAACCGGCTAGTGTAAACCGGATTATGATAATGTGATTGTATAATTGTAATACCCAGTAGAGGTTACGGCCCATGGAAGCTTAGGGCCCATGTATAGAGTTACGGTTTGTAAACCTCCTGATCATGTAACTTGAGAGACAAGGAAGAAAGAGCAGAGACCGAGGCGGACACAAATATGAGCCGGCCTCGGGACTCTGTAAACCGGACCGGGCGTCGCCTCTATATAAAGGGATGACCCGGCGACGGTTCAGGACAAGAAACA
The DNA here is from genome assembly GCA_902687465.1 of Secale cereale. Lineage (NCBI taxonomy): Eukaryota > Viridiplantae > Streptophyta > Magnoliopsida > Poales > Poaceae > Secale > Secale cereale. The sequence goes on from LR738713.1 coordinate 505,389,368, forward strand.
ACCCGTCGAGACACAGGCAAGCGATCCGCTCCCTGTTCATCGATGCCCAAGCAATAGCAAACCAAACTAGACGTAGGCTTTTACCTTCCTCGAAGGGGCCGAACTAGTATAAACCCTCTGTGTCCTTTGTGTGCTTTTAACCCCTTCAAGCTAACCCGTGCGATGGTTCCTCAACTAAGTCCGTTAAACCGGACATCTGCCGTGCTAATTCCATGACAGAATGTGTCCGTCGGCTGGACGTGGGTGAGTGAGTTACCTTAGTTTTTACGCAAAGTGGCCGTCGGTGGGGGATCTGTGTAACACCCCGAGTGCCAAGCTACAGTAACCTCACCCTAATGATGCCAGGTCACCATGCTTAGTGAGCTGATGATCACTTGATGAAAATCTAAGTCAAAATTATTTTCAAATTTCAAGTGAAATTAAGAATTTCTCAAACATGATCACGAAATTTTTTATCATGTTGGAAATAATTCCTAGGTGATAATGTTGAGGAAAACAACATCACCCAAATTCCTAAAATGCCCCTGACATCCAGAACAGTAGCAAAACATGCCCCATTTTAAATCTTTCCATTTCAAAGAAATTTCAGATGAAATTATCTTGCCTCAACATCTTTTATGGCAGTGCTAAATATTGCAAAGTATTTATGTGGCACAATTCCATATTATACAAAACTCATTTGGTGGCTAAGCAAATTGTAAAAAAGAAATGGAGCAGAAAAGAAAAGGAAAGGCAAAGTTAAAAAAAGGGGGGGGGGAGCGAAACCTCCCCGGTCCACTTGGCCCAAATGGACGAAGCTGCCAAGCCGGCCCACCTAAACCCACCCACTCGTTCCCCTTCCTTTGTTCACCCCGCCCCCGTTGACGCAAAGCGCCCGTCCACGGCGCCGATGGCCATGGGTCGGCCATCCGGCACCCCCCGGCGACTACTAGGTCGCCGTCAACCCCCTCCGTCCCGGACAAACCCTAAATGACCCTCCCTCTCCCCCTTCCCCTCGCTGGCTCTCGCTCCTTGCTCAAACCCGCCGCCACGGCCATCCTCGCCGACACGGCCACCGGCAGCCCCGTGCCTGCTGGCCTTGCCCACGGGCCTCGTGATCGGCCTCGAACCCCTCGTTGGTTACCCCAAGTGGAAGGTGTAAGATGCAGTAAGTAGAAGTGTTTTTCACTAGCAAAGATGCCAAGGATCGAATCCCCAGAGACTCCTAGGTTCAACAAGTAGGTGTCAACTGCTAACGGCGCAATTAGCAATCAACGTGGACCTGCACACAGATACAAATAACTTTGCTCCCAACGAGTACAGAGAGGTTGTCAATCTCTCCGGCCTTGTAGTTGACAAAGGGTTAAAAGCAATATGATAGTAGTGATAAATAGTGTTTTGCAATAGTAAGTAAATAACGAAAAGTAAATAGTGAATGTGATCAATGATGGTAATATGGACCGGAGTCTCATGATGTTCACTAGTGATGTCTCTCTCCCAAAAGACGATAAAACAGCTATGTGAGGTAGACAAATTACAGCTGGGAAATTGACAGGACCACGAACGCAAACCAATGCTGATTACATTGCAAGAAAGATTAAGGTTCAAAGCATGGGCGGTACGCCAAAGTAAGTAGACCGAAATCCATCAATATGTACTACTAATCATCCACCTTGAGATATCTATCCAGAACATCTCGCTGCTATTAAGTTGCGAGTCCCACCCATAGTGTAAACTCAATGCAACAGACAACTGCATTAAAAGAACTTTGCGTAAAGTAAACAATCCTTGCACCCGCGGGCACAAGCACCGTTGTTTTCCCCCTTGTGGCAACAGCACATCCCCTAGACTCATGTTTCTGTCACTCAAGCTAGTCATCGAGGGGCATGAACCCACAATCGAGCATAACGTTCCCTCTTGGAGTCACTACCTATTACTCGGCCAAAGCAATAAATAACAACGGAGAACATGCAAGAATTACTTATGAACTAAAATATAAAAGAGGTGAATCAAATATATTACTCAAGATCAATCTGAACATAATCTCATAATCCATCGGATCCCAGCAAACTCAACATAGCAACAGCATAAGGATTACATAGGTGCCTCGATCATGTAGGGCAGCTCACGAGGACTAATTAGTGAAGCACAAGAATGGGAGGAGAACATCACATAGCTACTGGTCATGGACTCATGGTCCAAGGGAGACTACTCACGAGTCATCCGGGAGGCGTCCATGGTGGTGGAGAAGCTCCCGGTGGTGATCCTCCCCTCCGGCAGGGTGCCGGGAAGAGTTCTCCTGGTGCTCCCGATCTCATGGTGGCGGAACAGAGATGGGATCGCGAAAAGAAGTCCTGTTCTGATGGTTACAGAGGACCCTTTAAATATATGCCAAAGTAGGACACCGGGGGAGCCTCGGGGGGGCCAGGCGCCCCCCCCGGCGCGGCCCAAGGGGGGGGGGCGCCCACAGGGCGCCTGGAGCCCCTGTGCCCCCCCAGGCTGCCCGTCGGACGCAGTGTTGTTTCCGGTTCGCTGATTTTTTATATAATTTTTCTGGATTTTTCTGGGCAGTTCTCGACACGTGAAAACCTGAAATACAAAAACAGCTGAAAACAGAAACTGGCACTGGGGTGCACTGGATTAGTAAGTTAGTCCAAATAGGATCAAAAGTGTATGGAAGTGTATGAATATCATAGCAATATCACCCAAAAGTGGCATGGAGCAAGCAGAAATTATAGATACGTTTTGGACGTATCAACATCCCCAAGCTTAATTCCTGCTCGTCCTCGAGGAGGTAATGATAACAAGAATAATTTCTGTGGTGACATGCTATTAACCATATAGGACTTTCTCATAGTCATATGACAAAAGCTTACTGAGACAATGATTCTATAGTAATTAAGTTGTCTCAAGAGAAAATCACAAATGACTGAAAGTTTTACAATGTGAAACTGAAACATCAAAAAGATTTGCAATGAACATGACGTGCAAATATGATAAAGTGATATCTAGCTTGCCCCCTTTAGTGATGCAAAACATAAATGCAAGGGCACCTTCAAGGTTTAAGTGATGACTAGATACAATCATTTCAGAATAAACGATATCACAATCATGCAAAAGACAATGCTACTTTGGGACAATGCACATTACACTCAGAATGACAATCATGCTCTCAGTAATTGGTGCTTCAACATAAGAGTAAAAGAAAGGTTAAGTGCTAAAGCTTCTTATTTTGAAAACATGGAAGCAATTGTGTCAACGGTAGTAGTACTTCGTATGTGTCATGTATAAAACATCTTATAAGTTGCAAGCCTCATGCATCGAATACCAATAGTGCTCGCTCCTTGTCCTAATTAGCTCGGATCCCCATGGGTTATCATTGCATTGCATATGTTTTAACCAAGTGTCACAAAGGGGTACCTCTATGCCACCTGTACAAAGGTCCAAGGAGATAGATCGCATTTGATTTCTCGATTTTGATAAATCTCAACTTGAGGACATCCATACCGGGACAACATAGAAAATAGATGATGGACTCCTCTTTAATGCATAAGCATATTCTCATCAGAGATTTAGGATTAAGGTCAAAGTAAAACTTCCACCATGATGCATGGCTTTGGTTGGCGGCCCAATGTTCTTCTCTAACAATATGCATATTAATTCAACCCACGGTGAATCACCCATACTTCAGACAAGACGAACATGCATAGCAACTCACATGATATTCAACAAAAGTGTGACAGTTGATGGCGTCCCTAGAAACATGGTTACCGCTCAGCAAGCAACTCATAAGAAATAAGATACATAAGCAACATATTCTTTACCACAATAGTTTTTAGGCTACTTTCCCATGAGCTATGTATTGCATGGTTAGTTTGCTTAGTGTAGGTGGAGGTTAACAAAAGACTGGGAGCGACCAACTAAGAGAGCAATGACGGTCATAATCATGCAGAGCGACAAAGCAATATTGAATCAGGCATGGTAGTTATATCGCTACTTAGAAACAAAAGATCATCAAGGCTTGACAGACTTTCTTTACAGTCTTGAATATGCGTGAGCATACGCCAAGTCAATCAAAATAAATTCTCGAAGGAAGATATTACTAAACCATACCACATCATAGGCAAACAAACCAAGTTGGTACTCCAATAACACATTGGGAACCCCCAGCTATTTGAGATTAACCATAAGAAAACCTGAACTACTAAGCACCATCATGAAAGTAGCATCTTTATCATAGACACATTAACCCATGCAATGGAAGCAAACTCTCTTAATAAGGTGAGCATGGTAATTAAAGATAGTTCAAGCAACCAACTAAATAAAAGCTCTTGAAAAGATAAGCATGAATACTAAGAGCAGAGCACGATAGTAGCAATTAAAAGACAAAGAACACACACAGCATAGATAGACATGAAAATTCTATGTAATGTTCTAGGTAGAGGTGGAGCGTGTTTCTCTCCCACATAAAGGAATGCTGAGTTCCGACTCGTTATGAAAAACTAAAAAGAAAACTAAAAGCAAGACGCTCCAAGCATAGCACATAACATATGAAGTGATAAAAATATAGCGAAACGAAAGACGAACTGATAATGTTGATGGAGAAGGGGATGCACGGGGGCATCCCCAAGATTAGACGCTTGAGTCTCCTTGAATATTTCTTGGGGGTGCACGGGGGCATCCCCAAGCTTGAGCGCTTGACACTCCTGAATCTTTTTATCATCTTCCCTCGCACACTTGAAAACTCCCTTCATACACAACTCATCATAATCTGATTAGCGAGGTTAGTACCCTTAATAAAATAATTATACCTTGCTGGAAATAAGGATATTCTTGAAGTTCTACTGTTTCTCAAGATTGCCAAAAGGTTTTTGCAAAGAAAAAAACAAGTTCTCAATTTGCAAAGTGAAGGTAAGGCAAAACAGGACAGAATCTGTGAAAAACTGAACAGCAGGCAGTAATTGACCTGTTCGGGATACTTCTGCAACTCAAATCAAAAAACTCAGGACTGACGCACGAAAGACAATTATATAGAGAACGCTGTCGAGAAAATTCAGATCAAAAAGATGATCTGCTGATTTTATACGAATTTTTCTATCCAAGGACAGAATCTGTTTCCTGGACAGCACCTCACAACTTTTGAACTTTCTAGCAATCAGAGGCTATACTTGGCACAAATATGAAAAGCAAAGATACAATGATGATGCTACAGCAGTAAAAAACATCAATACACAACAAAAGCAAAAAATTTATTCATGTGGGCTGCCTCCCAAAAGCGCTTTCTTTTATGCCTTTAAGCTAGGCATAATGCATAGATCAAGTTTTATCAAGAGTAAAAGAATAGCTAGCCCGTACAACGGACTCAAAAGGTAACTTGACCTTCTTACGAGGGAAGTGTTCCATCCCTTTCTTGAGAGGAAACTGAAATTTTATATTACCCTCTTTCATGTCAATGACAGCACCAACGGTGCGCAAAAAGGGACGTCCCAAAATAATTGGACATGAAGGATCACATTCAATATCCATAATAGTGAAATCAACGGGCACATAATTATCATTGACAACAATAAGAACATCGTCGATCCTCCCCAAAGGTTTCTTTATGGAAGAATCAATGAGACGAACACCAAAAGAACAAGTATCATAAGGTTTCAATTTAAGCATATCATATATCCTTTTGGGCATAACAGAGGTACTAGCACCAACATCACATAATGCATAACAAGAGAAGTCATTCAAATAAATTTTTATCATAGGATCCCAACCATCTTCTAGCTTTCTAGGTATGGAGGCTTCTACTCTAAGTTTCTCCTCCCTAGCTTTGATGAGAGCATTAGTGATATGCTCTGTGAAGGCAAGGTTAAGCGTGCTAGTGCGGGGATCTCTAGACATCTTGTGAAGGAAATCAATAACTTCGGTAAGAGTGCAATTATCAAAATCAAGGTCACGAGCATCAAGTAAAGTGGTAGTGGTGTCCTTAAGGTTCACTTGGTTGGTAGTTTCTATAGTCATAGCATCACCATTAATAGGTCCATTGGGACCAGGAGTTCATTGGGTGCTAAGAGTGTGAACATCCTCAATAACTTGGATAGTAGCAACAGTGTGGTGGGTAGGAAGGCTCTTAATTCTTTCCTCTTCCTCCCTTTCTCTAGCCCATCTTTCTTTTAGCTTAGCCATCATCCTAATATTTTCATTAATTTGTACTTGAGTAGCATTAATAGGGATGACTTCCCTCTCCTTAAGAGGAGAAGTTTCAATTTTTAGCAATTTTACCTCATTGGCTAAGTGGTCTACCTTAAAAGAAAGATCATCTAGTTTATGTAGGTTCTCTTCTACATTCTTATTAAAGGATTTTTGGGTAGTGATGAAATCTCTAAGCATGGTCTCTAGTTCAGTGTTGGAGTTCTTGGTACTAGGATAAGCATTGTTGTTCCCATAAGAGTTAGAGGGGAACGGTCTAGGATTGTTACCAAAGTTACTCCTATAAGCATTGTTGTTAAAATTGTTTCTAGAGATAAAGTTCACATCTACTTGTTCTTGAGCAATCAAAGAATTTAAAGGAACATCACGAGGATCAATAGTAGATTGCTTCGAAAGTGGAGACATAATCAAGTCAACTTTTTCATTAAGGGAGGAAATCTCCTCGGCAGAGTTTACCTTCCTACCTGTTGGAGCGCGTTCGGTGTGACATTGGGAATAGTTGGTCATCATCTCATCGAGAAGCTTTGTGGCAGCACCAAGTGTAGTTGACATAAAAGTTCCTCCCGCGGCCGAGTCTAACAAGTTCCGCGAGGTAAAGTTCAAGCCTGCATAAAAAGTTTGGATAACCATCCAAGTAGTCAAACCGTGAGTAGGGCAGTTCTTGATAAGAGATTTCATACGTTCCCAAGCTTGGGCAACGTGTTCATTATCCAATTGTTTAAAATTCATGATGTTACTTCTACGTTGGATAATTTTAGCAGGTGGATAGTATTTTCCGATAAAATCATCTTTGCACTTGTCCCATGAATCTATGCTATTTCTAGGCAAAGACTGAAACCAAATTTTAGCTCCTCCTCTCAAGGAGAAAGGAAAAAGCTTAAGCTTAACAATATTACCATCTATTTCTTGGTACTTTTGCATATCACAAAGTTCTACAAAGTTGTTCAAGTGTAAAGCAGCATCATCTCCAGCACCGGAGAATTGTTCTCTCATGACTAAGTTAAGAAAACCAGGTTTAATTTCATATGAAGGTGCTGAAGTGGCAGGTGTAGTGATAGGTGTGCTGATAAAGTCATCGTTGTTGTGACTAGTGAAGTCACACAACTTGGTGTTCTCGGTAGAACCCATAGTAGCAAGCAAGCAGGATAACTATTTTTGTGATTTTCGATAAAAGGAACTAAAGCAAAAAATGAAAGGTAAACTAACAAGACTAAAAAGCAAAGGTAAAAGATAGCATGCAACTCCCCTATCCTGAAGAGTGGAGTCCCCGGCAACGGCGCCAGAAAATACTCCTTGATGGGCCTCGAACCCCTCGTTGGTTACCCCAAGTGGAAGGTGTAAGATGCAGTAAGTAGAAGTGTTTTCCCCTAGCAAAGATGCCAAGGATCGAATCCCCAGAGACTCCTAGGTTCAACAAGTAGGTGTCAACTGCTAACGGCGCAATTAGCAATCAACGTGGACCTGCACACAGATACAAATAACTTTGCTCCCAACGAGTACAGAGAGGTTGTCAATCTCTCCGGCCTTGTAGTTCACAAAGGGTTAAAAGCAATATGATAGTAGTGATAAATAGTGTTTTGCAATAGTAAGTAAATAGCAAAAAGTAAATAGTGAATGTGATCAATGATGGTAATATGGACCGGAGTCTCATGATGTTCACTAGGGATGTCTCTCTCCCAAAAGACGATAAAACAGCTATGTGAGGTAAACAAATTATAGCTGGGCAATTGACAGGACCACGAACGCAAACCAATGCTGATTACATTGCAAGAAAGGTTGAGGTTCAAAGCATGGGCGGTACGCCAAAGTAAGTAGACCGAAATCCATCAATATCTACTACGAATCATCCACCTTGAGATATCTATCCAGAACATCTCGCTGGTATTAAGTTGCGAGTCCCACCCATAGTGTAAACTCAATGCAACAGACAACTGCATTAAAAGAACTTTGCGTAAAGTAAACAATCCTTGCACCCGCGGGCACAAGCACCGTTGTTTTCCCCCTTGTGGCAACAGCACATCCCCTAGACTCATATTTCTGTCACTCAAGCTAGTCATCGAGGGGCATGAACCCACAATCGAGCATAACGTTCCCTCTTGGAGTCACTACCTATTACTCGGCCAAAGCAATAAATAACAACGGAGAACATGCAAGAATTAATTATGAACTAAAATATAAAAGAGGTGAAACAAATATATTACTCAAGATCAATCTGAACATAATCTCATAATCCATCGGATCCCAGCAAACTCAACATAGCAACAGCATAAGGATTACATAGGTGCCTCGATCATGTAGGGCAGCTCACGAGGACTAATTAGTGAAGCACAAGAACGGGAGGAGAACATCACATAGCTACTGGTCATGGACTCATGGTCCAAGGGAGACTACTCACGAGTCATCCGGGAGGCGTCCATGGCGGTGGAGAAGCTCCCGGTGGAGATCCTCCCCTCCGGCAGGGTGCCGGGAAGAGTTCTCCTGGTGCTCCCGATCTTGGAAGCGGCGGCAGCGGCGGAATAGAGATGGGATCGCGAAAAAAAGTCCTGTTCTGAGGGTTACGGAGGACCCTTTAAATATATCCCAAAGTAGGGCACCGGGGGAGCCTCGGGGGGCCCAAGCGCCCCCCCGGTGCGGCCCAGGGGGCGCCCACAGGGCGCCTGGAGCCCCTGTGCCCTCCCCCAAGGCTGCCCTTCGTACACAGTGTTGTTTCCGGTTCGCTGATTTTTTATATAATTTTTCTGGATTTTTCTAGGCAGTTCTCGAAACGTGAAAACCTGAAATACAAAAACAGCCAAAAACAGAAACTGGCACTGGGGTGCACTGGATTAGTAAGTTAGTCCAAATATGATCAAAAGTGTATGGAAGTGTATGAATATCATAGCAATATCACCCAAAAGTGGCATGGAGCAAGCAGAAATTATAGATACGTTTTGTTCGTATCAACATCCCCAAGCTTAATTCCTGCTCGTCCTCGAGTAGGTAAATGATAACAAGAATAATTTCTGTGGTGACATGCTATTAACCATATAGGACTTTCTCATAGTCATATGACAAAAGCTTACTGAGACAATGATTCTATAGTAATTAAGTTGTCTCAAGAGAAAATCACAAATGACTGAAAGATTTACAATGTGAAACTGAAACATCAAAAAGATTTGCAATGAACATGACGTGCAAATATGATAAAGTGATATCTAGCTTGCCCCCTTTAGTGATGCAAAACATAAATGCAAGGGCACCTTCAAGGTTTAAGTGATGACTAGATACAATCATTTCAGAATAAATGATATCACAATCATGCAAAAGACAATGCTACTTTGGGACAATGCACATTACACTGAGAATGACAATCATGCTCTCAGTAGTTGGTGCTTCAACATAAAGGTAAAAGAAAGGTTAAGTGCTAAAGCTTTTTATTTTGAAAACATGGAAGCAATTGTGTCAACGGTAGTAGTACTTCATATGTGTCATGTATAAGACATCTTATAAGTTGCAAGCCTCATGCATCGAATACCAATAGTGCTCGCTCCTTGTCCTAATTAGCTCGGATCCCCATGGGTTATCATTGCATTGCATATGTTTTAACCAAGTGTCACAAAGGGGTACCTCTATGCCACCTGTACAAAGGTCCAAGGAGATAGATCGCATTTGATTTCTCGTTTTTGATAAATCTCAACTTGAGGACATCCATACCGGGACAACATAGAAAATAGATGATAGACTCCTCTTTAATGCATAAGCATATTCTCATGAGAGATTGAGGATTAAGGTCCAAGCTAAAACTTCCACCATGATGCATGGCTTTGGTTGGCAGCCCAATGTTCTTCTCTTACAATATGCATATTAATTCAACCCACGGTGAATCACCCTTACTTTAGACAATACGAACATGCATAGCAACTCACATGATATTCAACAAAAGTGTGACAGTTGATGGCGTCCCCAGAAATATGGTTACCGCTCAGCAAGCAACTCATAAGAAATAAGATACATAAGCAACATATTCTTTACCACAATAGTTTTTAGGCTACTTTCCCATAAGCAACATATTTTGCATGGTTAGTTTGCTTTTTGCAGGTGGAGGTTAACAAAAGACTGGGAGCGACCAACTAAGAGAGCAATGATGGTCATAATCATGCAGAGCGACAAAGCAATATTGAATCAGGCATGGTAGTTATCTCGCTACTTAGAAACAAAAGATCATCAAGGCTTGACAGACTTTCTTTACAGTCTTGAATATGCGTGAGCATACGCCAAGTCAATCAAAATAAATTCTCGAAGGAAGATATTACTAAACCATACCATATCATAGGCAAACAAACCAAGTTGGTACTCCAATAACACATTGGGAACCCCCCCAGCTATTTGAGATTAACCATAAGAAAACCTGAACTACTAAGCACCATCATGAAAGTAGCATCTTTATCATAGACACATTAACCCATGCAACGGAAGCAAACTCTCTTAATAAGGTGAGCATGGTAATTGAAGAGAGTTCAAGCAACCAACTAAATAAAAGCTCTTGAAAAGATAAGCATGAATACTAAGATCAGAGTACGATAGTAGCTATTAAAAGACAAAGAATACACACAGCATAGATAGACATGAAAATTCTATGTAATGTTCTAGGTAGAGGTGGAGCGTGTATCTCTCCCACATAAAGGAATGCTGGGTTCCCACTCGTTATGAAAAACTAAAAAGAAAACTAAAAGCAAGACGCTCCAAGCATAGCACATAACATATGAAGTGATAAAAATATAGCGAAACGAAAGACGAACTGATAATGTTGATGGAGAAGGGGTTGCACGGGGGCATCCCCAAGCTTAGACGCTTGAGTCTCCTTGGATATTTCTTGGGGGTGCACGGGGGCATCCCCAAGCTTGAGCGCTTGACACTCCTGAATCTTTTTATCATCTTCCCTCGCACACTTGAAAACTCCCTTCGTACACAACTCATCATAATCTGATTAGCGAGGTTAGTAACCTTAATAAAATAATTATACCTTGCTGGAAATAAGGATATTCTTGAAGTTCTACTGTTTCTCAAGATTGCCAAAAGGTTTTTGCAAAGAAAAAGCAAGTTCTCAATTTGCAAAGTGAAGGTAAGGCAAAACAGGACAAAATCTGTGAAAAACAGATCAGCAGGCAGTAATTGACCTGTTCGGGATACTTGTGCAACTCAAATCAAAAAACTCAGAACTGACGCACGAAAGACAATTACATAGAGAACGCTGTCGAAAAAATTCAGACCAAAAAGATGATCTGGTGATTTTATACGAAGTTTTCTATCCAAGGACAGAATATGTTTCCTGGACAGCACCTCACAACTTTTGAACTTTCTAGCAATCAGAGGCTATACTTGGGACAAATATGAAAAGCAAAGATACAATGATGATGCTATAGCAGTAAACAACATCAAGACACAACAAAAGCAAAAAAAATTATTCATGTGGGCTGCCTCCCAAAAGCGCTTTCTTTTATGCCTTTAAGCTAGGCATAATGCATAGAGGAATCAATAATCATCATAATAATCGGAGTTATAAATTGGTTCAAATGATTCCTCAACAAATTCATTCTTGTTCCTTCTAGGAAAGGGGTACACTCCTTTTGCCTTCCCGCGTAAGCGGATTTGTACCTTACCTATATCGATGAAGCCTTTAACTGCTCGGAGGAAGTCCCTTCCAAGCACTATATTTCCTTGGTTTGGCTCCATGATGAAGAAATCAATCATTGCAATCCCTTTAAGGAATTTAACTGGCACGTCTTTTATTTTTCCCTGGATTTCAGAAATATCTCCATTAGTATGTTCATGATAAGATGGTAATATATCCATATTAAACTTTAAAGAATCATGAACAGTTTTTGGCATAGTAGAAACCATAGATCCAATATCACAATAAGCAAGGAAGTCTTGATTAGAGATGCTAATCCTAACAAAAGGCTCCCAGTCATTATCTATTTCCAAAATATCTCTCTTATTGGGTTTGGGTTTATCTACCTTTATTAAGTGTAGAGCATCCATTCTCTTTTCAATAGTAGCAAGTCTATCTATGATAGTATCAAAATTATGATCATAAACAAAGTAACTAGATAGACCATGTATAATTTCAAGATCTCTAGCTTCATCACACTCTAAGAAATCTCCCTCGGCTATAATGTCAAGGGAGTGTTTACACCATTTAAAAAGACCATGGTAAAAATTTCTAAGCACAATTTTTATAGGTATCCAAGGCATAATTCTCCTATGCGCATCAGAAATTCTGTCCCATGCCTTCTTCATATTTTCTCCATCCCTTTGATGGAAATCTAGAACTTCTGATTTCCTCAAAGCACCAAATCCTAACATGTTTGGCTAAACAGAAAGGACTACTAAATAAAGAGGCAAATAATTTTTTTGTGATTTTTAATAAGAGGAACTAAAGCAAAAATGAAAGGTAAACTAACAAGACTAATAAGCAAAGGTAAAAGATAGCATGCAACTCCCCTATCCTGAAGAGTGGAGTCCTCGGCAACGGCGCCAGAAAATACTCCTTGATGGGCCTCGAACCCCTCGTTGGTTACCCCAAGTGGAAGGTGTAAGATGCAGTAAGTAGAAGTGTTTTCCCCTAGCAAAGATGCCAAGGATCGAATCCCCAGAGACTCCTAGGTTCAACAAGTAGGTGTCAACTGCTAACGGCGCAATTAGCAATCAACGTGGACCTGCACACAGATACAAATAACTTTGCTCCCAACGAGTACAAAGAGGTTGTCAATCTCTCCGGCCTTGTAGTTCACAAAGGGTTAAAAGCAATATGATAGTAGTGATAGAGAGTGTTTTGCAATAGTAAGTAAATAGCGAAAAGTAAATAGTGATTGTGATCAATGATGGTAATATGGACCGGAGTCTCATGATGTTCACTAGTGATGTCTCTCTCCCAAAAGACGATAAAACAACTATGTGAGGTAAACAAATTACAGCTGGGCAATTGACAGGACCCACGAGCGCATACAAATGCTGATTACATTGCAAGAAAGGTTGAGGTTCAAAGCATGGGCGGTACGCCAAAGTAAGTAGACCGAAATCCATCAATATCTACTAATAATCATCCACCTTGAGATATCTATCCAGAACATCTCGCTGGTATTAAGTTGCGAGTCCCACCCATAGTGTAAACTCAATGCAACAGACAACTACATTAAAAGAACTTTGCGTAAATAAACAATCCTTGCACCCGCGGTCACAAGCACCTTTGTTTTCCCCCTTGTGGCAACAGCACATCCCCTAGACTAATGTTTCTGTCACTCAAGCTAGTCATCGAGGGGCATGAACCCAGAATCGAGCATAACGTTCCCTCTTGGAGTCTCTACCTATTACTCGGCCAAAGCAATAAATAACAACGGAGAACATGCAAGAATTACTTATGAACTAAAATATAAAAGAGGTAGATCAAATATATTACTCAAGATCAATCTGAACATAATCTCATAATCCATCGGATCCCAGCAAACTCAACATAGCAACAGCATAAGGATTACATAGGTGCCTCGATCATGTAGGGCGGCTCACGAGGACTAATTAGTGAAGCACAAGAACGGGAGGAGAACATCACATAGCTACTGGTCATGGACTCATGGTCCAAGGGAGACTACTCACGAGTCATCCGGGAGGCGTCCATGGTGGTGGAGAAGCTCCCGATGGTGATCCTCCCCTCCGGCAGGGTGCCGGGAAGAGTTCTCCTGGTGCTCCCGATCTTGGAAGCGACGGCAGCGGCGAAACAGAGATGGGATCGCGAAAAGAAGTCCTGTTCTGAGGGTTACGGAGGACCCTTTAAATATATGCCAAAGTAGGGCACCGGGGGAGCCTCGGGGGGCCCAGGCGCCCCCCCGGCGCGGCCCAGGGGGGGGGGGCGCCCACAGGGCGCCTAGAGCCCCTGTGGCCCCCCCAGGCTGCCCTTCGGACGCAGTGTTGTTTCCGATTCGCAAATTTTTTATATAACTTTTCTGGATTTTTCTGGGCAGTTCTCGAAACGTGAAAACCTGAAATACAAAAACAGCCGAAAACAGAAACTGGCACTGGGGTGCACTGGATTAGTAAGTTAGTCCAAATATGATCAAAAGTGTATGGAAGTGTATGAATATCATAGCAATATCACCCAAAAGTGGCATGGAGCAAGCAGAAATTATAGATACGTTTTGGACGTATCAGATGCAACCGGATGGTGGAGTCCAGGATCCAGATGTCACATTTGACGACTGCTACTACCCCGACGGAGGCTACTACTACGTGAAGACCGCCGACGACCAGGAGTAGTTAGGAGGTCCCAGGCAGGAGGCCTTGCCTTTTCGATTGTGTTGTTTTTGTGCTAGCCTTCTTAAGGCAAACTTGTTTAACTTATGTATGTACTCAGATATTATTGCTTCCGCTGACTCATGTGTTTTCGAGCTTATGTATTCGAGCCCTCGAGGCCCCTAGCTTGTATTATAAATTTTGTATTATTTTAATATGTGTATAGAGTTGTGTTGTGATATCTTCTAGTGAGTCCTTGATCTTGGTCGTACACATTTGCGTGCATGATTGGTGTACGGTCAAATTGGGGGCGTCACAAGTTGGTATCAGAGCCGACTGCCTGTAGGAACACCCTTCCCAACTCCTTGGCCGAAGTTGAGTCTAGTCTTTGAAAAACTGTTTTACTAACATGGCTGTGTGGCTTACGGGCCCACGTCGGCAATTGGGTGGTATTAGGATCTTTTATTCCTCGTCCTTACTCTAGGATTCTGATCGCTCTTCTATTCGGGTTAAATGAATTTGCTAAAATCTAACTTTAGGTTCTCGTAAATAGTTTCTCCTGGAGAGCTCTTCATTCAAGATGATGGCCTACTGCACCGGAAGATTCCGAAAATACTCTACAATGTTCTCTCGAGACTTTGTGCCCTTCACCGTTACAATTCCATATCATCGATAAATCCCTAAGGATTGCTACATACACTTGTCGTCCATACCTTCATTTCAATTGTTCTTGCTTTTACAAGATACCCTGAAATACTTCGGATCTTCCGAGAATCCTTGGTGTCTGCTGCCTTGCGGTTCCTTTTCCACATGAATAATTGTATGAATAATTCCTCACACTTACTGGGGATTCGGTCATCCCCAGTTGTTCTTGCGTTTCACAAGGGTCTTCGAGATGCTATTCAATCTTCCGAAATCCTCAGCAACCTATTGCTCTGGAAAGTTTTACTTGCTTGCATTATGGTTAATCCATATGTCTAGCAATATTCTTTAAATCCTTTGCGATTGACATCCTTACCCTAATAATTCAACATGTGTGTGAATGCACGCAATCATCAGTTGATCCTTTATATTATATTTCCAGCTCGGACGTCATTTTGAACATGAGCTGGTTCTCGACCAATCTGTTTATTGTCGATTGTACCCCTAAGCCTACTCAACGTATCCATCCTTAGGCAGAGCGTTTGCTTCTGATCCCTTGACTTGGAAATCATAATTCCTTTGCATTTGAAATTTGAATTAGTTAGTTGTTTCTATGACCCAAGGCCTTTGCATTGTTTCTTCCCCTGGTTCTGAGATAATGCTCACATCAGCTCCATTATGGATCGTCTGATCCTTTGATTGAATTATCATCCGACGATGTCCTTCTTATTCATTAACCTTGTGAGTTCTTTCCCTGATACATAATGCCTCCGGTAAATTGTATCCTCTGCCTTGACGAACATACTCAGCTTTCTAGCTTGGGTTGTTTACTCCTGAAGTTTGTGGTATATGTTCCTAAGAGACCCTGATGGGTTGCACCTATGCCTTTTTCTAATCTGTATGAACCCGAAAACTACTACAGGTCATACTCTACTGTTGTTATGGCAGATAATATTTCAACACTAGTGCCATTTTCGAAACAAGAAGTGAGTGGAAGGTTATACATTGAAGAAGTGGGAGTCAACCTTGAACTTTCTGTTCATGCCCATGGACACGATGTAGATCTTATCATTAAAGCTTCTCTTAAATTAATTATTCCCTTGATACAAGTCCATCTTATATATGGGATCTGGCCTTTTGCAATCGTGGTTCCGACCATGCTCTCCATTAAATAACATATCTCGGACAAGTTAAACCACTTGTCTTCTACAGGTCAATGCACCTATCCAACCTCTATTATGATCTACCTTCGAGTATTACCCCGTGGTATCTTGATAATGTCACAGAACCATATTACTTCTTATGAGTTCTTCTTCAAGTGTTCCTTCTCACTGATTCCAATTTTCCCGAGTTCTGAGTTGTTAGACACTCAAGGACACCGATAAGTGAATCAATTCCGCACTCCAATTCAATAACTCTAAGTAATCTCCATTGCTTCCGAGTTTATTAATTCTTCAAGTCATATCTAGCCTGATCGGCTATATCATTATCGTGCATCTTTTTAACTGTGCTACCCGGTCCTTCTTCCCGAAGCAAAATTTCGGCAATGAGCTAAGCTTACGCCGATCTTCCTCGGCATATCATTTCGCCTTGAACAACTAGCTTGATTTCAAGTTTGTATTGTACTAGTGGTTTCAATAACCTTTCGCTCAGTCATTCATTTGACTTGATGCCATTGCCGATCCATTACATCTTAATGAAATCTCTCGACAAATGTGTCGTGATCATCATCAACAATGATTTGCTTTCTTCCAAGTTGTGAATCGAATTCATGATGGGAAATACCAGCTTTTCCCTTGATGAATTGTGTTAACATCGACGACTTTCTTGCATATCTATTTGCTGTTCTATCAGGTATATCCTGCTCTGCTTATTCTTGTGAATGATATACTCCATTTCATTGTGTTTAAACACATTTTACTTTCCATTTGTTTGTTTAACCTTTCTTTGATCTACATATAATCTAAGCAGTAATAATTTTTCTTAAGTGAACACCTTGGTGTACAACTCGGTCAGTAAGACCCTGTTACTTCCGTTGATAACATTCCGGTAACCACCGATGGACGAGAACTTTGCCTATTGGTCCGCCTCGTTCAACAAGCAGGAAGATGGTTCTCTCTGTCCCTCGCCCTTGGTACCGACGTTGTTGCCGACATAACTGACAAGTTATGCTCTGACATGCTTATCCTCTGACATGCCCTGCTGACATGATTTTGCAAGACGTCACCGCCCTCCCTAATGTTAACCCACATGGTGGGCCCATAACCCACAGGTCCCAGGATCGAAACCTGACTCTCCTGTACAACCCCCCCCCCCCATTTCCAAGGTTTCTTTCTCACGCTTGGCTTCATGTGCAATTCGCGAGCCACATTCCTAGTGATCTATTCTGGCATCAGACGCAATAATTATTCTCGTTGCTCTGGAACCCTTTCACACTTTGTTTTAGGTAACGACAATTGCCTACACGCTTGAAACTTCTACTTTGCACCGTCTTACTTTGCTCTCGATGGCTTTCTTGAGTTTCAACTCGAGAGATGCCTCTATGTCACCTTCACTGAGATAGCCCCCAAGTACCTATCTTGTGTTGAGCTCCGCCCTTCCCGAGTCTTTCCCCCTTACTCCACCTCTTAAATCTCGGGACGAGATTTCTTGTAGTAGAGGAGATTTGTAACACCCCGAGTGCCAAGCTAATGTAACCTCAGCCTAATGATGCCAGGTCACCATGCTTAGTGAGCTCATGATCACTTGATGGAAATATAAGTCAAAATTATTTTCAAATTACAAGTGAAATAAAGAATTTCTCAAACATGATCACGAAAATGTTTATCATGTGGGAAATAATTCCTAGGTGATTATGTTGAGGAAAACAACATCACCCAAATTCCAAAAATGCCCCTGACATCCACAACAGTAGCAAAACATGCCCCATTTTAAATCTTTCCATTTCAAAGAAATTTCAGATGAAATTATCTAGCCTCAAAATATTTTATGGCAGTGCTAAATATTGCAAAGTATTTATGTGGCATAATTCCATATTATACAAAACTCATTTGGTGGCTAAGCAAATTGTAAAAAAGAAATGGACCAGAAAAGAAAAGGAATGGCAAAGTTTAAAAAAAGGGGGGGAGCGAAACCTCCCCGGTCCACTTGGCCAAAATGGCCGAAGCTGCCAAGTCGACCCACCTAAACCCACCCACTCGTTCCCCTTCCTCTGTTCACCCCGCCCTCGTGTACGCAGAGCGCCCGTCCACGGCACCGATGGCCACTGGTCGGCCAACCGGCAACCCCCGGCGACTACTAGGTCGCCGTCAACCCCCTCTGCCCCGGACAAACCCTAACTAACCCTCGCTCTCCCCCTTTCCCTCGCTGGCTCGCGCTCCCTGCTCAAACCCGCCGCCACGACCATCCTCGCCGAGACGGCCACCAGCGGCCCCGTGCCTGCTGGCCTTGTCCACGGGCCTCGCCGCGGTCGGCAACCTCTCCTGGTGCAACCAGGTGGAGATGTGGAGCCCCGCTGCCTCCGTTAGCCTTCGTCCACATCTTCGGTCGCCGCCGCTCATCCTCAGCTCCGGTGACGTCTCTGCAGCTCCTAAACCACCACGGGCCATCGTGTGAGCCACTCGGTGAGCTCCAACACTTTTCCTCTCCCCGTCCTAGCTCCGTTTACGCGCCGCCGCAAGCTGTGCGCGATGCGCCACCATTGCCGCACCCTGGCTCCGCTATCGCGCTCGCAGCCATCACAGTAGGGCT
Organism: Secale cereale; assembly: GCA_902687465.1. Classification (NCBI taxonomy): domain Eukaryota; kingdom Viridiplantae; phylum Streptophyta; class Magnoliopsida; order Poales; family Poaceae; genus Secale; species Secale cereale. Next base: position 505,408,205 of record LR738713.1, read on the forward strand.
TGTCCCGGTCCGCCGAGCTCACCAACACGTTCGTGGCTTCGCCCATTTTGGCCGTCGGTTCATCGCGCGCGAGTTCGCCGTGCTTCGGGTCTCCGTCGTCCCTGTCGCCGGTGGCGGCTCCGGCCATCGCAGCTCGCGTGGCCACCCGTGTTGGATGCGGCGTTGCTCACTCGTTCGAATGCGCCTAACCCCAGCCCCGGAGACCCCCTGTAGACAAATCCCGATGAGGCCGGGTGCCCTCCGCCGCATTTTCGTGCTCGTCGGCGTTCAGCCGCCGGCCCGCTGAGCTGGCACACCTGGGAGCACCCCCTGGGTCACTGCCAGTGGGGCCGCTAGCCCCCTGTTGACCAGTTAACCTGGTCAACCGTGCTGACTGGGCCGGCCCCAGTCACTGACGTGCAGGTCCCACCGCTTAATCCTCAAATTAAAACATTTTAATAATTAAAACTAACTAGTTTAGTTAATTAGACACTGACAAGTGGGCCCAATAGTTTTACTAACTAATTTTAGATTAGTTTAAACTCTGTTTAACCCATTGTCTATGACAGGTGGATCCGCCATGTCAGTTTTGACCGGTCAGCCGTCCTGTTGACAGTTGACGTCTCTATGACGTCATGCTGATGCAATATTCCTTTTCTGTTATTTTATATAGTTTCTAAAAATGTTTAAACCTTTAGCAAATCATAGAAAATAAACCGTAACTCGGATGGAAAAGTTTTATATATGAAAATCGCTCAGGACGACGAGACGAATCCGAATACGTGATTCGTTCATCCGCCTCACGTCCCTAGCATAATGAACCTGCAACTTTCCCCCTTCGATTCTTCTGACCGAAAACACGAAACGCTGGGGATACTTTCCCGAGTGTTTTCCCCCTTCGCCGGTATCGTTTGCCACTGCGTTAGAACACCCCTAGCACCGCTTATTGCCATGCCGTGCATCTGTATTGCATCTGTATGCTTTGTATTTATTGTTTCTTCCCTCTCTTCTCTTCGGTAGACCGCGAGACTGATGCTACCTCGGTGATCGACTACGGTGTTGATGACCCCTCCTTCTTGCCAGAGCAACCAGGCAAGCCAACCCCCCTTGATCATTCCGATATCGCCCATTCTCTTCTCTCTTATGCTTGCACTAGAACTGCTACTGCTTTTTGTATGATCCTATTCTGATGCATAGCCTGTTGTTGATACCGCTTTCATACCTTACATGTTTATACTAAACTGCTTAGTATAGGCTGGTTAGAGATCCACCAGTGACCCCCCCCCCCCACAATTGTCCTGACTGCCCCGCTGGATTAACAGAAGACCCGATCAATGGGATCGAAGACCAGGCCCCGGCACCGCACATCACTTTCCCCTTAGATGCTCGACACTACTGGGTTACTATCGAGTGCCAAGGGTGAGACCTCATAAGCACTTCTGATGATAACCTTGTATGTTAGTTCATCGGTTATGGTTATCGAGGGTGAGTCCTCTTTCTCCACTCCCGATAACGACACTGTCATGCAACTCCTCAAGAGTGGACCTCGAGGGTGACTCCTCTTTCGTTCACCTTGACGATAAACATCAGGTGGAATTCCATCGTGGGTGATTTCCTCAGGTTTACCTTTGGTGTCAGACACACAATTACTATGGTTACTATGACTTTACACTGAACCTGGTTACTAAAGACGGGTCGACCCAGAGCGGTACCCGCGCGAGCTTAATTGCGAGTGATGTGTAGTCGGGTTGACCTGGAAGGTGCCCGCGAGATAATACGAGGCGTGGCCCGCACTCGCCCTTGCCGCAAGTCCTCGAGACGGGGCGATGGGGTCACATATTCGTGAGTCTCTGCTCATTACCGCACGTTCCCAAGATACTAAACGGTTTGGATATTTGATCCGAGGGGCCTCTGTCCTGATAGCACTAACCATCACGTGGGCATAGTATGGGCATTCTGCGTCGTATGCATCAACCGAAGCTTAACTGACGTCATTGCGACTGAGAAGCGCGCGTCGGGTTGGACTGGTTAGGCTCCTACCTTTTTAAAGGAGGTTGCTAGGTCTGCTCACCAGCCACGTACGCAATGTGCAGGAGTTCCCGGGGCGATTGGCCCATGACCCCTGAGGGCATAGGGTTTAGTCCAGCGTGCATGACCTCTCTATTAAGCCCAGGTCGGGTTGAGGCGTATTGCTTGGCCGAGGGCGGGCATGACCTGATGGTGTGTCCGGCCGGAGTTAAGCAAGCATGATGGGTAAGTTGGTGCACCCCTGCAGGGAACAAAACATCTATCGATAGCCTGTCCTACGGTAACGGACACTTGGAGTTGTATCCCGATCGCTACAACGAGAACTGGATGCCGAGGCATTGTTTGGATATGTTGCTTCGGGAGTCGGAATGGATCCCGAAGCGTTGGAACAACAACATAATTATGACTTATGATATACTACTCTACTCCCCCTTGTTGCTGCAAGACGGTGGTTTCCAGAAGATGCTAGTCTTCGATGGGACTAGCTTCTCCCCCTCTTATTCTGGCATTCTGCAGCTTAGTCCACAGATACTACCCTTTTCATTGATACCGATGCATATGTAGTGTAGATCCTTGCTTGCGAGTACTTTGGATGAGTACTCACGGTTGCTTTGCTTCCCCCTTTTCCCCCTTCCTCTTCTTGCTGGTTGATGCAACCAGATTGTGGAGTCCAGGAGATGTCACATTTGACGACTGCTACTACCCCGACGGAGGCTACTACTACGTGAACACCGCCGACGACCAGGAGTAGTTAGGAGGTCCCAGGCAGGAGGCCTTGCCTTTTCGATCGTGTTGTTTTTGTGCTAGCCTTCTTAAGGCAAACTTGTTTCATTTATGTTTGTACTCAGATATTATTGCTTCCGCTGACTCTTGTGTTTTCGAGCTTATGTATTCGAGCCCTCGAGGCCCCTCGCTTCTAATATAAAGCTCGTATTATTTTAATTTGTGTATATAGTTATGTTGTGATATCTTCCAGTGAGTCCTTGATCTTGGTCGTACACATTTGCGTGCATGATTAGTGTACGGTCAAATTCGGGGAGTGACAATCTGGACGGGGGTGAGCGCGGCGGGGCGGGGCGGGGCAGGGCTGGGTTAAGCACGGCGGGGCAGCTGGGGCACGGCTCCATGGCGGCTGGACATGGACGCTCCCCCCGA
>LR738713.1:505419796-505432109 GCA_902687465.1 Secale cereale
GAAAGAAGAAGAGGAGAGGAAGAAGAGAAGAAATAAATAAGAAGAAGAAAAAAAAAGAAAAAGAAGGATAGGAAAGAAGAAAATAAGAAAGAGGAAAGAAAGAAGAAGAAGGAGAGGAAGAAGAGGAGAAATAAATAAGAAGAAGAAAAAAAGAAAAAAAGAGGAGAAGAAGAAAGGAATAGAGGAGAAGAAGAGAAATTTTCTCTTCTTCTCCTCTATTCCTTTCTTCTTCTCCTTTTTTTTTCTTTTTTTTTCTTCGATCTTCTCCTCTAGCGGTTCCTTTTTTCTTCTTCTTCCTCTTTTTTTATCGGATATGTATACACCCTCTCCACAATAACTTCGACATTAGGGGGGGCCGGGGTCGAGGGTCGTCGAGGGACCGAGGCCGAAGGTCGAGGGGTCGAGGGTCGTCGAGGGACCGATCGAGAGGCCGAAGGGCGAGGGGTCGAGAGGTTGCCTAGCAGTCGGGGGTATAGGGTTGTGGATCGCCGAGCAGTCGGGGGTCAAAGTATTGAAGAATTCCATGACTTCATCATTAGCCAGAAGTAACCGGGGCATTTTGGTACAAAGTTATGCAAAGATATTTTGGAACGGAGTTCCTGATAGAATAATCCGTCTTTTGTTACGAATTATCCTATCGGGGACTCCGTTCCAAAATAACTTTGGAGAGCTTCGTACCATCATGCTACTGTTACTTTCGCCTAATGATGAAGTATTGGTTTTGTTGAATCCTTTGACACTCGACAAAATGTGACATGAGGGGGTCTAGGGTTGTGGATCGCCGAGCAGTCGGGGGTCGAGGGGTCGAGAGAGGTTGCCTAGCTAGTGTCAAAGTATTGAAGAATTCCATGACTTCATCATTTGCCAGAAGTAACCGAGGCATTTTGGTACAAAGTTATGCAAAGATGTTTTGGAACGGAGTTCCTGATAGGATAATCCGTCTTTTGTTACGGATTATCTTATCTGGGACTTCGTTCCAAAACAACTTTGGAGAGCTTCGTACCATCATGCTACTGTTACTTTCGCCTAATGATGAAGTATTGGTTTTGTTGAATCCTTTGACACTAGCTAGACAAAATGTGACATGAGGGGGTCTAGGGTTGTGGATCGCCGAGCAGTCGGGGGTCGAGGGGTCGAGAGAGGTTGCCTAGCTAGTGTCAAAGTATTGAAGAATTCCATGACTTCATCATTTGCCAGAAGTAACCGGGGCATTTTGGTACGAAGTTATGCAAAGATGTTTTGGAACGGAGTTCCTGATAGGATAATCCGTCTTTTGTTACGGATTATCTTATCTGGGACTCCGTTCCAAAACAACTTTGGAGAGCTTCGTACCATCATGCTACTGTTACTTTCGCCTAATGATGAAGTATTGGTTTGTTGAATCCTTTGACACTAGACAAAATGTGACATGAGGGTGTCTAGGGTTGTGGATCGCCGAGAAGTCGGGGGGGGTCGAGAGGTTGCCTAGCTAGTGTCAAAGTATTGAAGAATTCCATGACTTCATCATTTGCCAGAAGTAACCGGGGCATGTTGGTACGAAGTTATGCAAAGATGTTCTGGAACGGAGTTCCTGATAGGATAATCCGTCTTTTGTTACGGATTATCTTATCTGGGACTTCGTTCCAAAACAACTTTGGAGAGCTTCGTACCATCATGCTACTGTTACTTTCGCCTAATGATGAAGTATTGGTTTTGTTGAATCCTTTGACACTATAGCTAGACAAAATGTGACATGAGGGGGTCTAGGGTTTGTGGATCGCCGAGCAGTCGGGGGTCGAGGGTCGAGAGAGGTTGCCTAGCTAGTGTCAAAGTATTGAAAAATTCCATGACTTCATCATTTGCCAAAAGTAACCGGGGCATGTTGGTACGAAGTTATGCAAAGATGTTTTGGAACGGAGTTCCTGATAGGTTAATCCGTCTTTTGTTACGGATTATCTTATCTGGGACTCCGTTCCAAAACAACTTTGGAGAGCTTCGTACCATCATTCTACTGTTACTTTTGCCTAATGATGAAGTATTGGTTTTGTTGAATCCTTTGACACTAGCTAGACAAAATGTGACATGAGGGGGTCTAGGGTTTGTGGATCGTCGAGCAGTCGAGGGTTGAAGCTAGTTCTACGTTTGCCATTAATATATCCATCTGTCATGTTTGAATAATAATTGGCATGTTGTAAATATTTGTAGAAACAATGGACGACAACACCCGAGACCTAGCACAAGAAGCGATGTTGATGGACATAATCGCACACGGACAAAATGCCGTCAGGTCGTATCTCAACGACACCAATGTGCAGGTTGAACAAGAGCTGCGGCTGGAAGATCTAGGCTATGATATTGATGAATTCGGTGACCCAATGCACATGGAAGAAGTAGACCGTGAGGACGGCTCCGGTGACCCAATGCCGGTGCAAGAAGGAGACCGTGATGCTGGCTCCGGTGACCGAACCGAGTCCGGCCAGGAGGTATATATGTTAGTTAAGCATGTGCTGACTAGTTAATTGATTCATTCATTAACTCTCGTCTTTGTTCCTTTTCTAGCCCTCCGGATCGAGCAAATCTTCGGTAAAGAGACGAGGAGCGAAGAAAAAGTTGAGGCCGGATGAAAAGTTTGAGATCTCAGAAATCTCGCGCTCCGGCGAGCCGATTGCACCCATCCGCACAAAGAACGCATTTGTTAATCAGTGCGGGGTTCTGGTTAGGGACAAGATCCCGATCAGCATCCATCAATGGTTAAAGCCGGCTGCAAAAGACGCTCAGGTGACTTATGTCACTGATATGCAGAAAGAAGATCTTTGGACTGAGCTGAAGTCAAACTTCGTCCTACCGCGAGAGGTTGATCCGGCGAAGCCAGTTATAGAGGACTTAATCAAGTCTGCTGCACTTTTGAAGATGGCAGACCAATTCAGGGCATGGAAGAAAAAACTGAATACGTTTGTCAAAGAGAAAACGACTCCAGAATTCGTGGGCATATATGAGAAGATCAAAGATGACTGGCCCGCATTTGTGGCCCATAAGAAGTCGGAAAAGAGTCAGAAGATGTCGGAGACAAACCGGATAAATGCTGCAAAGAAGATGCATCACCATCGCACGGGGTCGGGCGGCTACCTCGTAGCCCGGCCTAAGTGGGCCAGGGCTGAGAATGATCTGCTTCAGAAAGGGATCGAACCAGAGACAATGCACTGGCCAGAACGTTGCCGGACTTGGTTCTTCGGGGCTGGCGGATCCTTGGACCCTGTAACAGGGTGGTGCATTTGGACGGACAAGCAATTGGAAACACCACTCAGGAAGATGCGGCAGTATATCAAAGCAGCGCATGCAGGGACGTTCATCCACGACAGAGAGAACGACGAGCTGACAATGGCCCTCGGGAATCCTGAGCACCCTGGACGGACACGAGGCACGCCAGGCTCCCTTCCGTGGCGTGCTGGGTTTCCGGACGCAGGAGGCTACAAATGCCACGACAGGAGGAAGAAAATGGAGATGACCGAAATCCAGGCGCTGCGGGCCAGAATACAAGCGATAGAGGAACGGGAAGCAGATCGGGAAAGAATTGCCGAAGCTTCCCCCGAAGCTACCCCGCCATCTCAGCGGAGAAGCAGCGTGGCTTCCACCGAGCTGCTTCAGCCAGAGCTTGCCTTGACGGCTACTGCCAGGAATCCTGTGGATGCTATCACGCAGGCACAAAATTGCCACCTTATGGCACAGTGGATGAATCTGAAGGTCAAGGCGGCTGCTGGCTCTATTTATCCTTCTGGACCAGACGACACTTTTCACTGCCGGCCGATTCCAGAAGGATATGCTAGGGTGAAGGTCGACGAAATAACGAAGGGATTTGAGGAGCTCCAGCTTGACCACCCTACCGGTGAAGGGGAGACTCGGCTGGGTTCTTCACTGAAGACTCCATGCCTATGGCGGAAGGACCTAATCAACATTCTGAACTGGACGCCTCCGCCTCCTCCTCCTCCTCCGACGAGTCAGGGCACTCCGCCTCCTCCACCGCCTCCTCCTCCGGCGAGTGACCATCAGGGCACTCCGGCTCCTTCTCCGGCGAGTGACCATCAGGGCACTCCGGCTCCTTTTCCGGCGCGTGGCGGCACTCCGCCTCCTTCGCCGCCGGCGCGCCCGAGCAGACAGCCAGCTCCTCCTTCGCCTAATCAGCAAGGGCGGAAGAGACCTGCCGCCGCTCCGGCTGCTCCTGCTCCGGCGCCTAAGCAAGTAAAAAAGACAGCCGCTTCGTCTGGTCCGGCGACGTCTACCAGTACAGCCAGAGGCGGGAGGCGATGCAGATTCGGTCCTTCTCTCACGCCTCTAGAGAAGTTACCGTACGAGAGGTCCGACGAGGAAAACACGAAGATCGCTGAAGGCGAAGTGAAGGACTTTTTTGAAGGGTTGAAAGCACAGAGACATCCACCTCCAGAGGAGAAGATAGATGCGGTGAAAGCAAAGTGCACTCTTGCTGCCCTGAAGCAACCAGCGAAAGTAAGCCGAAGGGCAACTATGACCGCATTATTCAAAAGACATTTCAAGATGCCAAGCGGTCCGGAAGTACAAAAAGTGATCAGAGGTTAGCAGAAGGGCGAGCTGGGAAACAAATTGCCCAGCTCGGCGAACAAGCGAACCAATCGTGCCCCCCGCTCAAGGTGTCTAGCGACATGGTCGCTAATGATCCGAGGATGGTGCCCGGTTATACCAATCTTGCAGATTACGCGTCCGACGATGTACACTATGATTTCATGGACGTGCAGATAGAAAGATACGAGTACAAAAAGCCTCTCGTCAAAAATGAAAGATCTCTATCAAGGAATATGCGAAGATTGCATGATTGGTACATGAAAATCTGCAGAGAGTCTGGGGGGAGGAATAACTTGTATTTGAGAGTTAAACCGGAGCATGACCTCGTTGGAATTGACCTGTTGCCTGTTCCATTTGAGGAGTTCTATCAATTTTTCAATCAATTGGCCCTCGATAAAACAACGATCACCTGCTACCGTCTGTAAGTAGTACTACTTCTGTCATTAAGTCTCTCTATATAGCTGATCTTCATTGCATGTATTTATAATTATCCTCACTATATTATGCAGATTGAAGATCGTCGAATTGAAGAAAAGACAAGTAGGTGATATTGGGTTTATTAACACATACCTCATAGATGCAACCGAGGTTAAATTGCGTCCCGGCGATACCGAGACCAACTTGCTACGATCGTTGGTGGTAAATGAAAACAAAGATATAATACTCTTTTCTTACAACTTCAAGTGAGTGTTAATGTCTTGTGCATATTTGGTTTCCCTTATATATATCAGTCAAGTTTATAGTGATGTAATGATCTCATGCATTCGTGCGCAGCTTCCACTATATTCTCTTAGAGATTAAGCTTGAGAAGGGAATAGTAACTGTCTTCGACTCTAAACGTAAAGATCCCGAGGAGTATGCGGACATGACTCAAATGCTAGCCAGGTAAGTTAAATCGATCAATATTATCCACCATGCATATATATCAGCAACTTCATTTCTGATATCAACTAATTGTTTCCTTTGTCTGGCAGGGCTTGGAAAACATTCATCAAAAAAGCTCCGGGACTGTCGAAGAAGCTACAATTTAGATACCTGAAAGTAAGTACTATATAGTAGCATGTTCCGCGCGCGCATCTCCTATATCTTGATTCAAGCGCTAGCTAGTTTCATCAATACCAATTTGGCATTCTTGCTTATCAGTTTGATTGAGCTCTATTTCTTGTAAAGTGGTTGTGGCAGGAACCCGGGAATGATTATTGTGGATACTACATTTGCGAGTCCATCCGCCACACGACCTGTGAGCAGGGCTACACTGATGAACAATTTAAAGTGCGTAAGCAATCAATAATATTCACAAATTTATAGCATCATTTCATGTATTGACCCCCCTACTTCAAATTAGATGTTTCGGATGCGGGATGAACTCCTAACACCAGATCGTCTGCGAGCAATTAAAGAGGAATTGGCGGCATTCTTCCTTGAACACGTGATCGCTGAAGATGGAGAATACTATGTGGACCCTGCATCCATGTGTTAGGAGATTATTTTTGGAAGAGATAATTATTGTATATATGTGCCCGGTAGTGTCGGATAGATATACGAGAACTTGTTGTTCGACCAATCTCTCGGAGAAGGAGAGGTGGTCGATATTATTACTTCTCTCTGTATGCATATATATATATATATATATGTTGATTATATATACGAGATCTTCTGTTCCTTCGTTTGCTTAGTAGCTAGCAGCTAGCTAGCTAGCTAGCGTGACTCTAGTCCATATATATACGTATGTGTAGTATGTAGCGTCGACCAAAAGCACGGACATAAGAGAGAACACTTCTCTCTATTAATTAGCTAGCTAACACAATATATCAAACACCAAAATTAACCCCCAAAACCTAAAACCCCCCCTCCCCTTTCAAAAAAAAAACAAAAACCACAGCCACAGAAATGCTGACACGTGGATGCCTTTTGGTCCCGGTTGGTACCACCAACCGGGACTAAAGCCCCTCCTGCCTGGACTCGGTGCACAGGCCACGTGGACACCCTTTTGCCCCGGTTCTGTATTGAACCGGGACTAAAGGGTCAGAGCATTAGTACCGACCCTCTTGTCCCGGTTCCAGAACCGGGGCTAAAGGCCCAGATGAACCGGGTCTGATCCCCCTTTATCTACTAGTGTAAGCAAGTACAAATAATTTTACACTAGAGTTGAACTAGCTCTATAATCTAGTACAAATAATTTTACACTAGAGTTGAACTAGATCTATAAGCTAGTACAAATAATTTTACACTACAATTGAACTAGCTCTATAACCTAGTTCAGATAATTTTAAAATAGTCTTGAACTATCTCTATAAACTTGTTCAAGTAATTTTACACTTGAGTTGAACTAGCTATATAACCTAGTACAAATAATTTTACACTAGAGTTGAACTAGATCTATTACCTAGTACAAATAATTTTACACTAGATTTGAACTATCTCTATAACCTAGTTCAAATTATTTTACACTAGAGTTAAACCATCTATATAAGCTAGTACAAATAATTTTACACTAGAGTTGAACTATGTCTATATGCGAGTTCAAATAATTTTACACTAGCATTGAACTAGCACTATAACCTAGTTCAACTAATTTTATACTAGAGTTGAACTATCTCTATAAGCTAGTACAAATAATTTTACACTCGAGTTGAACTAGCTCTATAACCTAGTTCAAATAATTTCACACTAGAGTTGAACTAGCTTTATAAGCAAGTACAAATAATTTTACACTAGAGTTGAACTGGATCTATAAGCTAGTACAAATAATTTTACACTACAATTGAACTAGCTCTATAACCTAGTTCAAATAATTTTACAATAGTCTTGAACTATCTCTATAAACTTGTTCAAGTAATTTTACACTTGATTTGAACTAGCTATATAACCTAGTACAAATAATTTTACACTAGAGTTGAACTAGATCTATTACCTAGTACAAATAATTTTACACTAGATTTGAACTATCTCTATAACCTAGTTCAAATTATTTTACACTAGAGTTAAACCATCTATATAAGCTAGTACAAATAATTTTAACCTAGAGTTGAACTATCTCTATATGTGAGTTCAAATAATTTTACACTAGCATTGAACTAGCACTATAACCTAGTTCAAATAATTTTACAATAGTCTTGAACTATCTCTATAATCTTGTTCAAGTAATTTTACATTAGAGTTGAACTAGCTATATAAGCTAGTACAAATAATTTTACACTAGAGTTGCACTAGCTCTATAACCTAGTACAAATAATTTTACACTAGAGTTGAACTAGCTCTATAACCTAGTTCAAATAATTTCACACAAGAGTTGAACTAGCTTTATAAGCAAGTACAAATAATTTTACACTAGAGTTGAACTAGCTGTATAAGCTAGTACAAATAATTTTACACTAGAGTTGAACTAGATCTATAAGCTAGTACAAATAATTTTACACTACAATTGAACTAGCTCTAAAACCTAGTTCAAATAATTTTAAAATAGTCTTGAACTATCTCTATAAACTTGTTCTAGTAATTTTACACTTGAGTTGAACTAGTTATATAACCTAGTACAAATAATTTTACACTAGAGTTGAACTAGGTCTATTACCTAGTACAAATAATTTTACACTAGATTCGAACTATCTCTATAACCTAGTTCAAATTATTTTACACTAGAGTTAAACCATCTATATAAGCTAGTACAAATAATTTTACACTAGAGTTGAACTATCTCTATATGCGAGTTCAAATAATTTTACACTAGCATTGAACTGGCACTATAACCTAGTTCAACTAATTTTACACTAGAGTTGAACTATCTTTATAAGCTAGTACAAATAATTTTACACTAGAGTTGAACTAGCTCTATAAGCTAGTACAAATAATTTTACAACAGTCTTGAAGTATCTGTAAAATCTTGTTCAAGTAATTTTACACTAGAGTTGAACTAGCTCTATAAGCTTGTACAAATAATTTTACACTAGATTTGCAATAGCTCTATAACCTAGTACACATAATTTACACTAGATTTGAACTATCTGTATAAACTAGTTCAAATTATTTTACACTAGGGTTGAACTATCTATATAAGCTTCTACAAATAATTTTACACTAGACATGAACTAGCTTTATAACTTAGTTCAAGTAATTTTACACTAGAGTAGAACTAGCTCTATAACTAGTACAAATAATTTTACACTAGAGTTGAACTATCTCTATATGCGAGTTCAAGTAATTTCACACTAGAGTTGAACTAGCTCTATAAGCTAGTACAAATAATTTTACACTAGAGTTGAACTAGCTCTATAAGCTAGTACAAATAATTTTACACTAGAGTTGTACTAGCTCTATAACCTAGTTCAAATAATTTAACACTAGAGTTGAACTAGCTTTATACGCTAGTACAAATAATTTTACACTAGAGTTGAACTAGCTCTATAAGCTAGTATAAATAATTTTACACCAGAGTTGAACTAGATCTATAAGCTAGTACAAATAATTTTACACTACAATTGAACTAGTTATATAAGCTAGTTCAAATAATTTTACAATAGTCTTGAACTATCTCTATAATCTTGTTCAAGAAATTTTACACTTGAGTTGAATTAGCTATATAACCTAGTACAAATAATTTTACACTAGAGTTGAACAAGATCTATTACCTAGTACAAATAATTTTACACTAGATTTGAACTATCTATATAAGCTAGTACAAATAATTTTACACTAGAGTTGAACTATCTCTATATGTGAATTCAAATAATTTTACACTAGAGTTGAACTAGCACTATAACCTAGTTCAACTAATTTTACACTAGAGTTGAACTATCTCTATAAGATAGTACAAATAATTTTACACTAGAGTTGAACTTGATCTATTAGCAAGTACAAATAATTTTACACTAGATTTGAACTATCTCTATAACCTACTTCAAATTATTTTACACTAGAGTTGAACTATCTATATAAGCTAGTACAAATAATTTTACACTAAAGTTGAACTAGCTCTATAACCTAGTTCAAATAATTTCACACTAGAGTTGAACTAGCTTTATAATCTAGTACAAATAATTTTACACGAGAGTTGAACTAGCTGTATAACCTAGTTCAAATAATTTTACAATAGTCTTGAACAATCTCTACAATCGTCTTCAAGTAATTTTACACTAGAGTTGAACTAGCTCTATAAGCTAGTACAAATAATTTTACACTAGAGTTGCACTAGCTCTATAACCTAGTACAAATAATTTTACACTACATTTGAACTATCTCTATAACCTAGTTCAAATTATTTTACACTAGAGTTGAACTGTCTATATAAGCTAGTACAAATAATTTTACACTAGACATGAACTAGCTCTATAACTTAGTTCAACTAATTTTACAATAGAGTTGAACTAGCTCTATAAGCTAGTACAAATAATTTTACACTAGAGTTGAACTAGATCTATAAGCTAGTACGAATAATTTTACACTAGAGTTGAACTATCTCTATATGCGAGTTCAAATAATTTTACACTAAAGTTGAACTAGCTCTATAAGCTAGTACAAAAAAATTTACACTAGAGTTGAACTAGCTCTATAAGCTAGTACAAATAATTTTACACTAGAGTTGAACTAGCTCTGTAACCTTGTTCAAATAATTCAACACTAGAGTTGAACTAGCTCTATAAGCTAGTACAAATAATTTTACACTCGAGTTGAACTAGTTCTTTAACTTAGTTCAAGTAATTTTACACTAGAGTTGAACTAGCTCTATTATCTAGTACAAATAATTTTACACTAGAGTTGAACTATCTCTATATGCGAGTTGAAATAATGTCACACTAGAGTTGAACTAACTCTATAAGCTAGTACAAATAATTTTACACTAAAGTTGAACTAGCTCTATAAGCTAGTACAGATAATTTTACACTAGAGTTGAACTATCTTTATACGCGAGTTCAAATAATTTTACACTAACATTGAACTACCACTATAAGCTAGTAGAAATAATTTTACACTAGAGTTGAACTAGCTCTATAAGCTAGTACAAATAATTTTACACTAGAGTTGAACTAGATCTATAAGCTAGTACAAATAATTTTACACTACAACTGAACTAGCTCAATAACCTATTTCAAATAAGTTTACAACAGTCTTGAACTATCTCTATAATCTTGTTCAAGTAATTTTACACTAGAGTTGAACTAGCTCTGTAAGCTAGTACAAATAATTTTACACTAGAGTTGCACTAGCTCTATAACCTAGTACAAATAATTTTACACTAGATTTGAACTATCTGTATAACCTAGTTCAAATTATTTTACACTAAAGTTTAACTATCTATATAAGCTTGTACAAATAATTTTACACTAGACCTGAACTAGCTCTATAACTTAGTTCAAGTAATTTTACACTAGAGTTGAACTAGCTCTATAAGCTAGTACAAATAATTTTACACTAGAGTAGGACTATCTTTATATGCGAGTTCAAGTAATTTCACACTAGAGTTGAACTAGCTCTATAAGCTAGTACAAATAATTTTACACTAGAGCTGAACTAGCTCTATAAGCTAGTACAAATAATTTTACACTAGAGTCGAACTAGATCTATAAGCTAGTACAAATAATTTTACACTACAATTGAACTAGCTCTATTACCTAGTTCAAATAATTTTAAAATAGTCTTGAACTATCTCTATAAACTTGTTCAAGTAATTTTACACTTGAGTTGAACTAGCTATATACCCTAGTACAAATAATTTTACACTAGAGTTGAACTAGATCTATTACCTAGTACAAATAATTTTACACTAGATTTGAACTATCTCTATAACCTAGTTCAAATTATTTTACACTAGAGTTAAACCATCTATATAAGCTAGTACAAATAATTTTACACTAGAGTTGAACTATCTCTATATGCGAGTTCAAATAATTTTACACTAGCATTGAACTAGCACTATAACCTAGTTCAAATAATTTTACAATAGTCTTGAACTATCTCTATAATCTTGTTCAATTAATTTTACACTAGAGTTGAACTAGCTCTATAAGCTAGTACAAATAATTTTACACTACAATTGAACTAGCTCTATAACCTAGTTCAAATAATTTTACAATAGTCTTGAACTAGCTCTATAATCTTGTTCAAGTAATTTTACACTAGAGTTGAACTAGCTCTCTAAGCTAGTAGAAATAATTTTACACTAGAGTTAAACCAGATCTATAAGCTAGTACAAATAATTTTACACTACAATTGAACTAGCTCTATAACCTAGTTCAAATAATTTTACAATAGTCTTGAACTATCTCTATAATCTTGTTCAATTAATTTTACACTAGAGTTGAACTAGCTCTATAAGCTAGTACAAATAATTTTACACTAGAGTTGCACTAGCTCTATAACCTAGTACAAAAAAATTAAACCAGAGTTGAACTATCTCTATATGCGATTTCGATTAATTTTACACTAGACATAAACTAGCTCTATAACTAGTTCTAGTAATTTTACACTAGAGTAGAACTAGCTCTATAAGCTAGTACAAATAATTTTACACTAGAGTTGAACTAGCTCTATAACCTATTTCAAATAATTTCACACTAGAGTTGAACTAGCTTTATAAGCTAGTACAAATAATTTTACACTAGAGTTGAACTAGCTCTATAAGCTAGTACAAATAATTTTACACTAGAGTTGAACTAGATCTATAAGATAGTACAAATAATTTTACACTACAATTGAACTAGCTCTATAACCTAGTTCAAATAATTTTACAATAGTGTTGAACTAT
>LR738713.1:505432119-505447904 GCA_902687465.1 Secale cereale
AACCATCTATATAAGCTAGTACAAATAATTTTACACAAGAGTTGAACTATCTCTATATGCGAGTTCAAATAATTTTACACTAGCATTGAACTAGCACTATAACCTAGTTTAACTAATTTTACACTAGAGTTGAACTATCTCTATAAGCTAGTACAAATAATTTTACACTAGAGTTGAACTAGCTCTATAACCTAGTTCAAATAATTTCACACTAGAGTTGAACTAACTTTATAAGCAAGTATAAATAATTTTACACTAGAGTTGAACTAGCTCTAGAAGCTAGTACAAATAATTTTACACTAGAGTTGAACTAGATCTATAAGCTAGTACAAATAATTTTACACTACAATTGAACTAGCTCTATAACCTAGTTCAAATAATTTTACAATAGTCTTGAACTATGTCGGTGTACTAAGTACCCCAACTTGTGCACGGGCAGTAGCAGCTTCCCGTGGCAGGGCTTACCACGTGCTCGCCAAGAACCTTTCCGGTCCCTATGAAGCCATTCAAGAACAAAGTATACAAGTCAGAAGATCGAGGCCCCGGCAAGAGGAGCTTGCCGGGAAGGCCGCACCAGGCTCAAGGTTATCACTTTAGCACAAGACCCTCGCAAGAGGAGCTTGCTAGGAAGGCCAAGGAACACATACCTCTAGAGATGCCTCGGCGCGTGATGCGCCCCGGCTGGACCCGCAGAGCGACAAGCTTCCGGGCCCGGCAAGGCCACGACCCCGGCAAGGTGCTTGCCGGGGAAACCTACGCTGTGTGCCCGCACTCCAGCTCGTCCACCCACGCGTCGCCCTGGGGCCCTTCCAGGGACGCGTGGCGGACGGCTGTGCAGCCTGGGGCACACGGTGGCAAGCCACGGTGATGAGGCTACCGCCGTGGCGAACGGAGAAGCATGGACGGACAGTTTTGGGGTCGACGGCGACGGGCATTTAATGCCCTTGTCCCCCACTGTCAAAGTTAGGTGAAGACCACTGTTCATATACTGTTCATGCACTATTACAACTACCACAAAATTTACACTTTTACCCTCCTCTACGTTGACACCTGTCGGTGACCCCTTTGAGCTATAAAAGGAGGCCCATGCACAACGTAGAAAAGGTTCGAAACTTAGACAAATCTCTCGCTCGGTGTAGCTAGCACTGTAGCTCTTCAAGCTCCCGAGCTCAAGAACTCAATACGACCTAAGCAGGAGTAGGGTTTTACGCGTCCGCGCGGCCCGAACCTGGGTAAACTGCCCGCGTGCGCTCCTCGATCTGCTCTCTGTGCTCCCTCCGCTCCCTTACCGCAACGTAGAAGGGGCTCCGGTCCCATAGGTGCTCGTGGGAGGAAAGTTTCCCCCGACATCTTTGGCGCGCCAGGTAGGGGGCGTCGAGGTTGTGCGAACCTGATCCGGCGCTCACGCGGGCGCATTCTTCATCAACCTCTCCAGCTTCATCAACTTCATCAGCTACAACAACATGCCTCCGAAGAAGAAGGCTTCGGAGGTCGGAGGCCCGTCTGCGTCGATCCCACCGCCACCAGAAACAACGGTTGGTGGAGGAGACGCCGGCGGAAGGGTAGTCACCGGCGAGGAGACTCACGGCGCAACCAAGTCCATGGACAAGACCGACGACCGGGCGAACTCCAAAGCCTCGGCGTCTGTACACGCCTCACGTCCCTCCCAGGAGGTGCAAGACCCGCAGTGGCGTGGTACAGGTGGTACCATACGCTTGCTGGGGCGTGGCCAAGCCGGAGGATCGCGGGATGCTCAAGGCCAGCGCGCTGGTACGAGCAAGGCGCGATCGCCGGGGCGAGAAACTGCTCCTTCTAACCCTGTTAGAAGTCCGAGAATATCGCGCTCCTCGCACCGCTCGCCGCCGCTCCCCTCCTCTCCAGCAGAAGCTCTAGCAAGAGCACAGCTGCTCCTCGACTTCCCTCCAGCGGCAGATAAAGCCGATGACTGGAGGGCGACGATCCAGAGCCTCATCGCCTTCGCCAACAACGACACACCGCAGCAGCCGGCGACGTCGCGGCCGCGGCAAGTCGACCAGACGAAGGCCGATGGAGACAAAACCGCCGGGGATGCAACCACAGTGCACTCCCCGCCGCGGAAGCAGAAGACGCCACCCCGCCGGATCAACGTCGACGACGACTCCACGGCGTCGTCGGATCCGCGGGCTCGTCGTGACCAGCGCCAGGTCCTCGACGACAGGCGGCAAGAGGACGCTCGAACCCGCATCGAGCGTCGACGAGAAGCCCGAAGACAATCAGACCAGTGCGCTGGGACCGCCCGTCGACGCGCACGCGCCCGGTGAACCAGGCGACTTGCCGTACGCGGTAGGTTGCCCTGCGTTCACCCGTGAGCTGCGGCAAGTCCAGTGGCCTAGCATGAAGAATTTCAAGCCCGACGTACCCGAGAAGTACGACGGCAAGACACACCCCTCGGAGTTCCTCAGCATCTACACTTTAGCAGTGCAGGCTGCCGGGGGACGCGACGAGAAGATCCTAGCCAACTACTTCCCGCTAGTGCTTAAGCCAAACGTCCGATCTTGGCTTATGCACTTGCCGGAGAACTCCATTTCTTCGTGGGCGGATTTGTGCCACCAGTTTGTTGGCGCCTTCACGGGCGGCCACAAACCCCACGGCCAGGAGAGCGATCTCCTCATCTTAGCCCAGAAGGAGGGAGAGTCCCTGCGCAAATATATCCAGAGATTCAGCCGCGTCCAGCACAACATTCCCGATGTCCACCCTGCCGCGGTTATCAGCGCGTTTCACCAGAACGTGCGTAACCGCCGAATGAGGGAGGAGATGGCCATGACCAAGATCCGGGATGTCAGCGAGCTCTACGCTATGGCTGACAAGTGCGCGCGCGCTGAAGAGGGGAGGAGACTTCCCGGAGAGGATGCTGGTGCAGGAGGAAGCGACAGCGAAGACGTCGCCCCGGCAAGGAAGAGCCGGCGGCGGAATAACAGAAAGAAGAAGAGCAAGGAAGTGCTGGTTGTCGAGCAGTCCGGCAAGGAGGCTCCCGCCAAGAAGGCACAGGCTGGCGGTTCCGGCAAGGAGCCCGCCCCTGTAGTGGCAGCCGACAAGCAGGAAGGTTCCGACAAGCAGTACTGCAAGATCCACCGCACCAAGGGCCACGATCTTCAGAACTGCAAGAGAGTCGAGTACCTCGTAGAGCAGCAGAAGGCTGAATACGAGCGTCGCGACAAGGAGAAGGCCCAAGGAGGCGAAGGAGAGCCCAGCAAGAAGCGGCCGTTCAATGGCCGGGGAGGACGCCGCGGCAAGGCCAAGCAGCGGCAAAGTGATAGACCTCCCCGGGGCCGCGACAAGGATGAGGAAGAAGACGACGACGACATGGAAGAAGGAGACAACAGCGAGCAGGAGTTCCAGAAGGCCACAGAGGTTCTGTGTGTCGACGGTGGTGCCTCTCTGCACACTTCCCACCGCCAGCTCAAGCAGTGGGTGCGAGAAGTGAATGTAGTTGAGCCACCCGTCGAGTCACGCAGGCTGCTGAAGTGGTCCAGCACGCCCATCATCTTTGACCTTGAGGACCACCCTGACCGCACAACTGCGGTCGGGTGCTTGCTGATGTTGGTCTCACCAACTATCCGCAACCTCAAGGTCACCAAGATGTTGGTTGATGGCGGGGCCGGCCTGAACTTGATCTCCTCGGCTGTGATCAAGAAGCTACAGATCCCAGACAGCGAGCTCGAGGAAACCGGGTCGTTCCAAGGGATCAACCCGGGAAGGAGCAAGCCAAAGTGGAAGATTACGCTGCCCGTGACCTTTGGCGGGGAGCTCAACTTCAGGACGGAGAGGATAACCTTCGACGTTGCCGATATCCCATTGCCATATAATGGGATACTTGGCCGTCCTGCCCTCGCCAAGTTCATGGCAGCTTCCCACTATGCCTACAACGTACTCAAGATGCCGGGGCCGATAAGCGTCATCTTTGTCCCCGGCGACAAGAAGGACGCGCTTATCTGCGCCGACAAGATCTACCGGGATGCAGCAGCCGCAGCAGAAAGCAACACACTTGCCGCTGAAGCTCCCGGGGGGAAGACCAAGACCAAGTCCGGCAAGAGCTCTGGGGCCCACTCCGGCAAACGCACCTCCTCGGAGTGCTGCGCTGCCGTCGAGGATGCACCATCGAGCTCCACCGGCAAGTGCAAGAAAGGGATGGCAGCTCCACCGGCAACCAAGAAGGTGTCCGCCAAGGAGGACGGCACTGGTGGTACCTTCACCATCAGTGCTACAGTTGACCCCAAATAGGAAAGCGCGCTCGTTGCCTTCCTGCGGGCGAATGTCGATGTGTTTGCGTGGCAACCATCTGACATCCCCGGCGTTCCCAGGAAGGTAATTGAGCACAATCATGCTGTTTGCCCTCATGCGCGGCCCGTCAAGCAGAAGGTCAGGAAGCAAGCCGTGGAGCACCAAGAATTCATCGCCGAAGAGATAAAGAAGTAGGAAGCTGCAGGCCTGGTTAGAGGCGTGATCCATCCTACGTGGTTAGCAAATCCAGTCGTCGTGCGCAAGGCCAATGGGAAGTGGAAACTCTGTATAGACTTCACTGATGTGAATAAAGCGTGTCCCAAGGATCCATTTCCCTTGCCGCGTATTGACCAAATTGTTGACTCCACAGCTGGATGTGAGTTGCTTTCCTTCCTTGATGCATACTCAGGTTACCACCAGATATTCATGGCCAAGGAAGATGAAGAGAAGACTGCATTCATTACTCCATGCGGCACATATTGCTTCATACGCATGCCCTTCGGATTGAAGAATGCAGGTTCAACATTTGCGAGGGTGGTGCACACTGCGTTTGAGCCACAGATCCACAGAAATGTAGAAGCCTACATGGATGATATAGTGGTCAAGAGCAAGAGCAAAGATACCCTGATCCAAGACTTAGAGGAAACCTTTGAGAATTTGCACAAGATCCAACTCAAGTTGAACCCCGAGAAGTGCGTCTTCGGAGTCCCCTCCGGCAAGCTTCTTGGGTTCTTTGTGTCCCAGAGGGGGATTGAAGCCAATCCCGACAAGATAAAAGCCATCGAGCAGATTGAAGCCCCGAAGCGCGTCAAGGACGTAAGGAGACTTGCTGGTTGTGTGGCTGCCCTCAGCAGGTTCATTTCAAAGTCTGCAGAGCGCGCCCTGCCTTTCTTCAAGATTTTGAAAAAGGCAGGTCCTATGAAATGGACTCCAGAAGCGGAGCCAGCGCTGCAAGACTTGAAAGGATACCTGTCCTCCACTCCGATACTTGTCGCACCTAGGCCACAAGAGAAGTTGCTGCTATA
The DNA here is from genome assembly GCA_902687465.1 of Secale cereale. NCBI lineage: Eukaryota > Viridiplantae > Streptophyta > Magnoliopsida > Poales > Poaceae > Secale > Secale cereale. The sequence continues at coordinate 505,437,405 of LR738713.1, forward strand.
CCTAGCGGCAACCAATCAAGTGGTTAGTGCTGCGTTAGTAGCGGAGAGGGAGGCGGATGAGGAACCCACATCCCCGGCAAGCAAACCCAGCGACAAGCAGGGGGCTTCCCCGACAAGCTCTGGCCCCGACAAGGACAAGTCTGCGCAGGAACAAGGAGAAGTGCGAAAGAAGATGGTGCAGCGCCCAGTGTATTTTGTAAGTTCCCTCTTGCAGGGGGCTAGATCAAGATACTCTGGGGTGCAGAAGTTGCTGTTCGGCCTCCTCATGGCCTCAAGAAAGCTGCGCCATTACTTCCAAGCACACGAGATAACGGTGGTCACTCGCTTTCCGTTGAAGAGGATATTGCGAAATCCCGAAGCAACAGGCAGGATCGTCGAGTGGGCACTGGAGCTGTCAAGGTTTGTTCTCAAGTTTGAGAGTACTTCAACCATACAGAGCAGAGCTTTGGCAGAATTCATAGCAGAATGGACCCCAACGCCAGATGAAGAAGTCCCAGAGACAAACGTCCCCGTCCAAGAAGCAAGCAGAGAGTGGATAATGTACTTCGATGGTGCTTTCTCGCTGCAAGGCGCCGGTGCCGGCGTAGTACTCATAGCGCCCACCGGAGAGCACCTCAAGTATGTTGTCCAGATGCACTTTCCCAAGGAACAAGCGACAAATAATACTGCAGAGTATGAAGGTTTGCTTGCCGGCCTCAGAATTGCGACCGAACTTGGGATTAAGAAGTTGATTGTGCGGGGAGATTCGCAGTTGGTGGTCCGACAAGTGAATAAGAGTTACCAGAGCCCTTTGATGGAAGCTTATGTTGATGAAGTGAGGAAGCTTGAAGAACACTTTGAAGGTCTGCAAATGGAGCACGTCCCAAGAGCTCAGAACGATATTGCAGATGGCCTCTCAAAGTGTGCTGCAATGAAGTGACCTGTGGAACTAGGGACCTTCATGCTCACGTTAACTCAGCCATCCGTTACACCATCAGTTGGGCAAAACAAGAAGAGGAAGTTGGTCTCCGGCGACTACTTGCCGGCGGACCTTCTTGAAGCCGCCGCCAAGGTCCCCAAGATCAACAGCCAAGATGCTGAGGAACAGTTTGCTCCTGCAGATCCAAGGGTCTGTACAGTTGAAGCAGGCGTTCCCGACAAGCCTTGCCCCGGCAGGCTTGCCGGGGGACCATCAGCTCCGGCAGAACCACAGGTTCTTGCCGTCGAAGCTGAGGTTCCCGCAGCAGCCCTCATGCCTTTAGTCCTTGTTGTTGAGCCTCAGGCTCCAGCTTGGGCGCAGCAAATCGTCCGCTTTCTGCAAATTGGAGAACTTCCCGACGAGCCAGAAGAGATAGAGAAATTAACCAGGTAGTCAAGTATGTACCAGTTCGTTGGCAATGAACTGTACAGAAGAAGACTCAATGGTGTCAGGTTGAAGTGCATTTCCAGGGAAGATGGACAGAAGCTGTTGGCAGAGATACATGGAGGCATATGTGGCCACCACATTGGCGCAAGGGCACTTGCCGGGAAGGCGTTCCGGCAAGGGTTCTTCTGGCCAGAAGCCCTCCAAGATGCAGCTACACAAGTAACCAAGGCTGAAGCGTGCCAGTTCCACGCTAAGCAAATTCACCAGCCAACTCAAGCTCTCCAGACGATCCCTTTGTCCTGGCCCTTCTCTGTCTGGGGGCTCGATATCCTCGGCCCCTTTCCCCGCGTAGTTGGGGGCTTTGAGTACTTGTACGTTGCAATCGACAAGTTCACAAAGTGGCCAGAAGTGGAACCAGTGAGAAAGGTGACAGCACAGTCAGCTGTCAGGTTCTTCAGATCGATTGTTTGCCGTTTCGGAATCCCCAACAGGATCATCACCGACAACGGCACATAATTTACAAGTCGCACCTTCATGCAGTACGTCGAAGACCTTGGCGCCAAGGTCTGCTTTGCTTCTGTTGCTCACCCGAGGAGCAATGGTCAAGCAGAGAGGGCCAATGCTGAAGTGCTGCGCGGACTCAAAACAAGAACCTTCGACAGGCCGCACAAGTGCGGAATAAACTAGATAGAGGAGTTGCCGGCGGCTCTTTGGTCAATCAGGACGACACCAAATCGAGCAACCGGACAGACACCCTTTGCTCTTGTCTATGGAGAAGAGGCAGTTCTCCCCACGGAACTCGTATACGAATCTCCTCGAGTGCTCGCTTATGATGAGCTCGAGCAAGAGCAACTGCGACAAGATGACGCATTGCTCCTTGAGGAGGAACGTCTCCAGGCTGCTGTACGAGCTGCTCGATACCAGCAAGCCTTGCGTCGCTATCATAGCCGCAAGGTCAGGGCCAGGAGTCTCGAGGAAGGCGACCTTGTTCTTCGGCGTGTTCAGTCCGCCAAGAATTCCAACAAGTTGACGCCAAAGTGGGAAGGCCCTTATCGGGTGAGACAAGTCACAAGGCCCGGCGTTGTCCGCCTTGAGACCGAAGAAGGCTTACCGGTGAGCAACTCCTGGAACATAGAGCATCTTCGCAAGTTTCACCCATAAGGCGTGGTTGCCGTGATCCGCTCCGGCAACCACCTTTTGTACAAGTCTTGACGTTGTTGCATGTAAACCTTTGTACAAAGCCGGGCGCAGATCCCGTGCATCAGTAAAGTTTTCGTGCTTCGCACTATTTGTCATTTCCATGCTTTTCTTTGTTATTCGCATGCATCATTTGACACCCTGTGCAACGCACATCCCCGGTAAGCACTAGCAAGCCGTAAGGCCCTATACTTGTTTTTCCTCCTCTTTTTCTTTCCCTCTTAAGCAGAAGGGGTATTCCTCACGCACAAGTTTGTCGGGGGGGAAGGAGATGGAGGCATGAACCAAGTGCTGTTCAAGAAAGAGAAGACTTGCTGGGGGACAAACAATCTATGAAAGCTAAGTTACCAGAATTTGAGCAGTTCAAATTTTTAAAACTTTAGTTGTCTTCCTTGAACAACCACGCTTTGTATGGAAAACCTGTGCGCAGAGGAACCTACATGTGGCTAGCCGCGCCCTTACTTTGTTTCGAGCATGCTCAACGGCTTAAGTGAGCTGCGACAAGTGTCGCGCCCTTATTTCATTTTTGAGTTCGCTCAGCAAGCTAAGTGTGCTGCGACTAGCTGCGGCAAGGTTACTTGCCGGCGAGGCCTTTGCCAGCAGGCTGCTAAGAGTCCAGCACTCAGCGCTCGCGGCAAGGGTCCTTTGCCGGCAAGTTCCCTAAAAGCGTAGGGTGGAATGCATACAAAGTAAAGGAACCAAAGCAAGGGAGATAACGCTGCATTGATAGCTCAAAATAAGATTGTATATTACAAAGATAACTTGCCGCGATACTAATAGATTATTGTCCATAACATGCCTTGCAGCGGCAAAGAAAGCAAAAAGAAAGGGATCTAATCTACGCGGTCGCCTTCACGCCTCGTAATCTTGCCCACCTTGGCGACGATGTGGGCAACCTGCTCCTTCAACGCCTCCTTATCAGCTTCGGGCGGCAAGGTGCGGAGGACGTTGACGAGGTTGATGCCGGGGTTGCGGTAGACGATCTTCGACAAGACCCGCTCCATGGTGCCCATGCAGAGCCGACGCGCCTCGTCGGCCAGCTGCACGGGGATCTTCTCCCGCAGCTGCGCAAGCGCCGATGCAATCCCCCTGAAGAACAGACTCAACTTGGCGCTGTGGGGGAGACTCTCGTCCTGGGAGTACACGAGATGCTCCGCCTTCAGCGCCATCATCTCCATGTCAATTTTGGCAGCGGAGGTGACCAGCTCATCAGTCCACTGCTCCACTACCCGGCTGAAGTTGTTCGCTGAGACGGCGGCGCTATCCACCAAGGCCCTTTCCTTGCGGAGTTCGTCCTTCAGCTTCGTCTCGCGATCCCGAGCGGCGTCGAGCGATTTAGTCAGGGTGGAGACCTTCAACTCTAAGTCAGCGATGGAGTTCTTGGCGTCAGAGAGCTCTGTGCCCTTCTCGGAGAGACGCGCCTGCAGCTCAGAGTTGGTGTGGGCATCTTTCTCCCGCTCCACATTGAGCGCAGTGACTCTGTCCTCGCTAGCCTTCAGGAACAACTCCAGCTGCGCCACCCTGGCAGCCAGCTCCTTCTTAGCAGTCTCCGCGGCAGCAGCCGCGTCCTTCGCCTCCTTCAGGGCCCCGCCGATGGCCTGCTCCCGGGCGGTGAGGTCGTCCTCGTGGGCGTCGAGGTCGAACTTCCGCTGGTTGAGTGCACCTTCCCGCCGAGACAGCTCCTCGACGGCCAAACGTTGCTGCTCTTCGGCCTCAGCTTTTTCAAGGAGGAATGCTTGCTGCTCCCCGGCAAGCTCTTCGCGCTCCTCCGCCAAGTTGCGGAGGGCCGCCTGGTTGGCGGCGCGGAGCTCCGCGGCGCGCTTCTCCAGATCAACTCCAGCCTTGGCGGCCAGAGCCTCCCGAGACTCCAATTTCGCTTGCCTGGCCCGATATAAAGCCAGGAGCCGGCGAAGGAGCTTCTCCTCTTTGGTCTCGTCGCTGCTGCCGGGCGCTTCAACAACCTTCAATCCGGCGGAGGCGAGGACCTCTCCGTCAAAGGTCTCTCCCTCGGCGGGTGCTCGAGACGAGGACGCCCACGGGACTTGTATGAAAATCCCGTTGGCGGCCTCCAGGTAGACGCCCTGCCCAGCTGCGGGGGCGGAAGGGTCGGCGGCCGGTGCAGCGTCCGGCGCTCCTGCGGCCTCCGGGCCAGCAGTATGGTCGCCGGTCCCTTCCCCAGCCGCGGCGTCTGCGGCCGGGGCAGTCTCTTCAGCGGCAGGCTCGTCGGCTCCAGCCATTCCCTCGGTGGCAGTAGTGTTGCCGCCGGCGCCGTGCACCTCCTCCTCAGCGGTGGCCTCCGTTTCCATCCGCTCCGGGGCAGGAGGGTCTAAGTAGAAGAAAAAGAAAAGAAAGAGTCAAGCAAATATCCAAAAAGACAAATCCAAGGAGAAGAAGTTGCAAGGCTTACCTTCGCGGGCTTCTTCGACGACAGGGTCCCTCGCCGGGGAATTATCCCTTGGCGGTGGAGGAGTGGCCCCTGCTGGCGGAGGTCCGCCTGCGCCCTCCCTTGGCGGGGTGCTCACCCTTGTCGGGCTGCTCACCCTTGGCGGGGTACTCACCCTTGGCGGAGTGCCCGTCCTTGGCGGATCGTTCTCCCTCGCCGGGGAGCTCACCCTTGGCGGGGAGGGTGGAGCAAGTGGCTCGTCGAGGGCGACCTCCTGGCGCTCCTGCGGCTGCGGCTCCACTTCTGCACAAAACGACAAAATATCAGTACAAGCAACTACCTCGAGCGCGCCCGTCAAGCAGAAAAACAAATACCAGACTTACGCTGGGGGCTGCACTGGGGGCTGCTCCTCGGAGCTGCAGGCTGATCCGGCAAGCTCGTCGCCGGCGCGTCGCTTGTCGCCGCGACGGGCTCGTCGTCTTCGATGGTAACCACAGGGATCTTGGCCCTCTTCGCCATCCGCTGGGTCAAGGTCCTGTGAAGCAAAAGCAAGATCAGAACCAAGCAAGGAAAATCAAGACAAAATCAAAGAAACTAAAGGAATTGCAAGTACTTACTCCTCTTCCTCTTCGTCGGAGCCGAGGGCGGAGAAGTCAAACTCCGCCTGGGGCGCTCCCGTGCGAGGAGCAGGAGGAGAAGGCTCCCTCGGGCGCTTGGCGGTCTCCGGGGCTGCGGGCTGTGAAGACCCAGCCCCCGTCGTCGCCGAGGACCGAGGAGCAGACGGAGCGACCGTTCCGCTTCGGGAGGATCCCCCTCCGCTTGGCGCTCGAGCGCGGGGCGCCTCCTTGACGACTTCGCTCATCTTGGTGGCGCGCGTCGCACGGCGCGCCGGCTGCTGCCGAGGCGCCTGTGGTCTCGCCGTCTCAGCTGCCTTGCGGGGGCGTTTCTTCTGTTGCTGCGGAGGGCTTGGCGGAGGCGGAGAATTCTCCGAGGACGAGGAGGCATCGTCAAGATTCAGAGATCCACCGGAGTCCTCATCGGAATCCCCAACCTCGGCGTTCTCCTCCTCCTCGGCAGGCCCGCTAGACTCAGTGCCATGTCCGGCGGCCTCGCTCCCCCCGGCAACCTCGCTCGTCCCGGCAAACTTCACGGAAGGCTCCCCGACAAACTCCTCGGGCGCGAGCTTCAGCAGCTTGAGGATCTCCGCCTCCTCTGCTTGGCTCACTACGTCCGCGGCCTGCGCCTCATCCACAGTGTATCCAAAGTCGCCTGCGGGCGCAGCTGCGGCGGCCTCCTCCATCCTAGAGGCGATGTAGGCTATATCCCGTTCAGTAGTGGCCCGGGTGAGGCCCTTGTTCTCCTCGGCGTTGCGGGGCTTCTCGACCAAGTTGTCGAAGAAGGTCAGCACGGTATCCGGTGGAGGCTCTATCCAAGTGGGGACGACGCCATGGGAGTCACACGCGGGCATCATCGCTCGTAGGCAATCGCGGGCAGTGCTGTTGCACAGCGGCACCACTCCCCGGGAAGGTCTGAACCACTCCGGGTGGGCCGGGTCATGCTTGAAGAGCTCCCGGACCATCCCCTTCAACTCCAAGGCAGTGAAGTTGTAGTTCAATCCAGGGCGCAGCCTCATGATATCTGCCGCATTGCCGAATTCCCAGGCGGATCTTTTCCTTTCTTGTAAAGGGGCGATGCGGCGGCGGAGGAAATCTGCTCCAACTTCTCCAATAGTCAGATTGGCGACCCGGAGACGAATGATCCTAATAAGGGCGATATTAAGCTTGCTGTCCTCCGGGGCCAATTCACTCCAATCCCTGCCGTGCACTATGGCAGTCTGGCGCGGCGTGGTAAAGGGCTCTGGCTTATCTTCCAGCACCCAGCACCAATCGGCTCTCCACTCCTCCCACTTGCTGCGAAGCTCACCCTTCAGGTACGAGTCCTTCTTGTTCAGCCTAAAGATCCAGGAGATGCCGCCGGAGAGGGGGGCACCTGACTCTACTCTAGGCATAAAGAAGTGGCGGAAAAGGGCTACATTTGGATGAACCCCAACATAGTTTTCGCACAGATGTGCGAAAACGGCCATCGTAAGGATGGCGTTGGGGGTGAAATCTAGGAGGTGGAGGCCATATGTGTTCATTACATCACAAAAGAACTCCGAGAACGGAGGCCACAGACCACAATGGAAGAATGCAGCGAAGAAAAAGTACCCGCCCGAGAACATATCTTTGGCAACGGCGGGGAAGACCCTGGTGCGGGGATGAGCTTTGGTCTCCATCGCCCAGAACAAATAATATTTGTCCCGCAGCTCCCTCGGGCCAAGCCTTGGCGTGAAGCCCACGCACTTCTTCCGCAGGGCAGCCAGCTTCGCCGCCTGCTCGGACTTCTCCTTCTTGGCCTTGTCTGCTTTCTCCTTGTCGCTCTTCGGAGTCATGGCGGGGGCGGCAAGGAAGGAGGCGAGGAGCTCGACGGTGCCGCGGATGCAGGAGACGACGGAGGAAGGGGGGAGCTGGGCTCTCTGTCGACCTTTGGGAGGTGGAGGGCGACGGGGGTTTCTGGAGAATCAAGACGCAATGAAGACGATGGAGGGAACTGCCCCTGCTTCCTCTGCTTTTAAGGGGGAAGTGGGGGACGTTCCGCATTTCCCATTAAGAGAACAGGCCACGATCTCTCCCACGACGCCGCAATCGACGCGTGCCTTTAGGGAGGGATGCGGCGGATACGGAAGGGGATACGGCTTGCCGTGGGCCGCGCGTGCCTGTGCACTGTCTTGGGCCTGGCCCAACAGCGCTCGGCACCATGTGTGGCCCAGGCCCGGGGGCTCCTGTCGGTGTACTAAGTACCCCAACTTGTGCACGGGCAGTAGCAGCTTCCCGTGGCAGGGCTTACCACGTGCTCGCCAAGAACCTTTCCGGTCCCTATGAAGCCATTCAAGAACAAAGTATACAAGTCAGAAGATCGAGGCCCCGGCAAGAGGAGCTTGCCGGGAAGGCCGCACCAGGCTCAAGGTCATCACTTTAGCACAAGACCGTGGCAAGAGGAGCTTGCCAGGAAGGCCAAGGAACACATACCTCTAGAGATGCCTCGGCGCGTGATGCACCCCGGCTGGACCCGCAGAGCGACAAGCTTCCGGGCACGGCAAGGCCACGACCCCGGCAAGGTGCTTGCCGGGGAAACCTACGCTGTGTGCCCGCGCTCCAGCTCGTCCACCCACCAGTCGCCCTGGGGCCCTTCCAGGGACGCGTGGCGGACGGCTGTGCAGCCTGGGGAACACGGTGGCAAGCCACGGTGACGAGGCTACCGCCGTGGCGAATGGAGAATCATGGACGGACACTTTTGGGGTCGACGGCGACAGGCATTTAATGCCCTTGTCCCCCACTGTCAAAGTTAGGTGAAGACCACTGTTCATATACTGTTCATGCACTATTACAACTACCACAAGATTTACACTTTTACCCTCCTCTACGTTGACACCTGTCGGTGACCCCTTTGAGCTATAAAAGGAGGCCCATGCACAACGTAGAAAAGGTTCAAAATATAGACAACTCTCTCGCTCGGTGTAGCTAGCACTGTAGCTCTTCAAGCTCCCGAGCTCAAGAACTCAATACGACCTAAGCAGGAGTAGGGTTTTACGCGTCCGCGCGGCCCGAACCTGGGTTAACTGCCCGCGTGCGCTCCTCGATCTGCTCTCCGTGCTCCCTCCGCACCCTTACCGCAACATAGAAGGGGCTCCAGTCCCATAGGTGCTCGTGGGAGAACAGTTTCCCCCGACAAACTATCTCTATAAACTTGTTCAAGTAATTTTACACTTGACTTGAACTAGCTATATAACCTAGTACAAATAATTTTACACTAGAGTTGAACTAGATCTATTACCTAGTACAAATAATTTTACACTAGATTTGAACTATCTCTATAACCTAGTTCAAATTATTTTACACTAGAGTTAAACCATCTATATAAGCTAGTACAAATAATTTTACACTAGAGTTGAACTATCTCTATATGCGAGTTCAAATAATTTTACACTAGCATTGAACTAGCACTATAACCTAGTTCAAATAATTTTACAATAGTCTTGAACTATCTCTATAATCTTGTTCAAGTAATTTTACACTAAAGTTGAACTAGCTCTATAAGCTAGTACAAATAATTTTACACTACAGTTGCACTAGCTCTATAACCTATTACAAATAATTTTACACTAGAGTTGAACTAGCACTATAACCTAGTTCAAATAATTTCACACTAGAGTTGAACTAGCTTTATAAGCAAGTACAAATAATTTTACACTAGAGTTGAACTAGCTCTATAAGCTAGTACAAATAATTTTACACTAGAGTTGAACTAGATCTATAAGCTAGTACAAATAATTTTACACTACAATTGAACTAGCTCTATAACCTAGTTCAAATAATTTTAAAATAGTCTTGAACTATCTCTATAAACTTGTTCAAGTAATTTTACACTTGAGTTGAACTAGTTATATAACCTAGTACAAATAATTTTACACTAGAGTTGAACTAGATCTATTACCTAGTACAAATAATTTTACACTAGATTTGAACTATCTCTATAACCTAGTTCAAATTATTTTACACTAGAGTTAAACCATCTATATAAGCTAGTACAAATAATTTTACACTAGAGTTGAACTATCTCTATATGCGAGTTCAAATAATTTTACACTAGCATTGAACTAGCACTATAACCTAGTTCAACTAATTTTACACTAGAGTTGAACTATCTCTATAAGCTAGTACAAATAATTTTACACTAGAGTTGAACTAGCTCTATAAGCTAGTACAAATAATTTTACAACAGTCTTGAAGTATCTCTAAAATCTTGTTCAAGTAACTTTACACTAGAGTTGAACTAGCTCTATAAGCTTGTACAAATAATTTTACACTAGATTTGCACTAGCTCTATAACCTAGTACACATAATTTACACTAGATTTGAACTATCTGTATAACCTAGTTCAAATTATTTTGCACTAGAGTCTAACTATCTATATAAGCTTCTACAAATAATATTACACTAGACATGAACTAGCTCTATAACTTAGTTCAAGTAATTTTACACTAGAGTTGAACTAGCGCTATAAGCTAGTACAAATAATTTTACACTAGAGTTGAACTATCTCTATATGCGAGTTCAAGTAATTTCACACTAGAGTTGAACTAGCTCTATAAGCTAGTACAAATAATTTGACACTAGAGTTGAACTAGCTCTATAAGCTAGTACAAATAATTTTACACTAGAGTTGTACTAGCTCTATAACATAGTTCAAATAATTTCACACTAGAGTTGAACTAGCTTTATAAGCTAGTACAAATAATTTTACACTAGAGTTGAACTAGCTCTATAAGCTAGTACAAATAATTTTACACCAAAGTTGAACTAGATCTATAAACTAGTACAAATAATTTTACACTACAATTGAACTAGTTATATAAACTAGTTAAAATAATTTTACAATAGTATTGAACTATCTCTATAATCTTGTTCAAGTAATTTTACACTTGAGTTGAACTAGCTATATAACCTAGTACAGATAATTTTACACTAGAGTTGAA
>LR738713.1:505452084-505469627 GCA_902687465.1 Secale cereale
CCTAGTACAAATAATTTTACACTAGATTTGAACTATCTCTATAACCTAGTTCAAATTATTTTACACTAGAGTTGAACTATCTATATAAGCTTATACAAACAATTTTACACTAGACATGAACTAGCTCTATAACTAAGTTCAAGTAATTTTACACTAGAGTTGAACTAGCTCTATAAGGTAGTACAAATAATTTTACACTAGAGTTGAACTGTCTCTATATGCGAGTTCAAGTAATTTCACACTAAAATTAAACTAGCTCTATAAGCTAGTACAAATAATTTTACACTAGAGTTGAACTAGCTCTATAAGCTAGTACAAATAATTTTACACTAGAGTTGAACTAGCTTTATAAGCTAGTACAATTAATTTTACACTAGAGTTGAACTAGATCTATAAGCTAGTACAAATAACTTTACACTACAATTGAACTAGCTCTATAACCTAGTTCAAATAATTTTATAATAGTCTTGAACTATCTCTATAATCTTGTCCAAGTAATTTTACACTTGAGTTGAACTAGCTATGTAACCTAGTACAAATAATTTTACACTAGAATTGAACAAGATCTGTTAGCGAGTACAAATAATTTTACACTACATTTGAACTATCACTATAACCTAGTTCAAATTATTTTACACTAGAGTTGAACTATCTATATAAGTGAGTACAAATAATTTTACACTAGAGTTGAACTATCTCTATATGCGAGTTCAAACAATTTTACACTAGAGTTGAACTAGCACTATAACCTAGTTCAACAAATTTTACATTAGAGTTGAACTATCTCTATAAGCTAGTACAAATAATTTTACACTAGAGTTGAACTTGCTCTATAAGCTAGTACAAATAATTTTACAGTAGAGTTGAACTAGATCTATAAGCTAGTACATATAATTTTACAATACAATTGAATTAGCTCTATAACCTAGTTCAAATAATTTTACAATAGTCTTGAACTATCTCTATAATCTTGTTCAAGTAATTTTACACTAGAATTGAACTAGCTCTATAAGCTAGTACAAATAATTTTACACTAGAGTTGCACTAGCTCTATAAACTAGTACAAATAATTTTACACTAGATTTGAACTATCTCTATAACCTAGTTCAAATTATTTTACCCTAGAGTTGAACTATCTATATAAGCAGGTACAAATAATTTTACACTAGAGTTGAACTATCTCTATATGCGAGTTGAAATAATGTCATACTAGAGTTGAACTAGCTCTATAAGCTAGTACAAATAATTTTACACTAAAGTTGAACTAGCTCTATAAGCTAGTACAGATAATTTTACACTAGAGTTGAACTATCTCTATATGAGAGTTCAAATAATTTTACACTAGCATTGAACTAGCACTATAAGCTAGTACAAATAATTTTACACTAGAGTTGAACTAGCTCTATAAGCTAGTACAAATAATTTTACACTAGAGTTGAACTAGATCTATAAGCTAGTACAAATAATTTTACACTACAATTGAACTAGCTCAATAACCTATTTCAAATAATTTTACAACAGTCTTGAACTATCTCTATAATCTTGTTCAAGTAATTTTACACTAGAGTTGAACTAGCTCTATAAGCTAGTGCAAATAATTTTACACTAGAGTTGCACTAGCTCTATAACCTAGTACATATAATTTTACACTAGATTTGAACTATCTGTATAACCTAGTTCAAATTATTTTACACTAGAGTTGAACTAGCTATATAAGCTTGTACAAATAATTTTACACTAGACATGAACTAGCTCTATAACTTAGTTCAAGTAATTTTACAATAGAGTTGAACTAGCTCGATAAGGTAGTACAAATAATTTTACACTAGAGTTGAACTGTCTCTATATGCGAGTTCAAGTAATTGCACACTAAAGTTGAACTAGCTCTATAAGCTAGTACAAATAATTTTACACTAGAGTTGAACTATCTCTATATGCGAGTTCAAGTAATTTCACACAATAGTTGAACTACCTCTATAAGCTAGTAAAAATAATTTTACACTAGAGTTGAACTAGATCTATAAGCTAGTACAAATAATTTTACACTACAATTGAACTAGCTCTATAACCTAGTTCAAATAATTTCACACTAGAGTTGAACTAGCTTTATAAGCTAGTACAAATAATTTTACACTAGAGTTGAACTAGCTCTATAAGCTAGTACAAATAATTTTACTCTACAGTTGAACTAGATCTATAAGCTAGTACAATTAATTTTACACTACAATTGAACTAGCTCTATAACCTATTGTAAATAATTTTACAATAGTCTTGAACTATCTCTATAATCTTGTTCAAGTAATTTTACACTAGAGTTGAACTAGCTCTATAAGCTAGTACAAATAATTTTACACTAGAGTTGCACTAGCTCTATAACCTAGTACAAATAATTTTACACTAGATTTTAACTATCTCTATAACCTAGTTCAAATTATTTTACACTAGAGTTGAACTATCTATATAAGCAGGTACAAATAATTTTAAACTAGACATGAACTAGCTCTATAACTTAGTTCAAGTAATTTTACACTAGAGTTGAACTAGCTCTATAAGCTAGTACAAATAATTTTACACTAGAGTTGAACTACATCTATAGGCTAGTACGAATAATTTTACACTAGAGTTGAACTAGCTCTATAAGCTAGTACAAATAATTTTACTCTAGAGTTGAACTAGATCTATAAGCTAGTACAAATAATTTTACACTACAATTGAACTAGCTCTATAACCTAGTTCAAATAATTTTACAATAGTCTTGAACTATCTCTATAATCTTGTTCATGTAATTTTACACTAGAGTTGAACTAGCTCTATAAGCTAGTACAAATAATTTTACACTAGAGTTGCACTAGCTCTATAACCTAGTACAAATAATTTTACACTAGATTTGAACTATCTCTATAACCTAGTTCAAATTATTTTTCACTAGAGTTGAACTATCTATATAAGCAGGTACAAATAATTTTACACTAGACATGAACTAGCATTATAACTTAGTTCAAGTAATTTTACACTAGAGTTGAACTAGCTCTATAAGCTAGTACAAATAATTTCACACTAGAGTTGAGCTACATCTATAGGCTAGTACGAATAATTTTACACTAGAGTTCAACTATCTCTATATGCGAGTTCAAATAATTTCACACTAGAGTTGAACTAGCTCTCTAAGCTAGTACAAATTTTTTTACACTAGAGTTGAACTAGCTCTATAAGCTAGTACAAATAATTTTACACTAGAGTTGAACTAGCTCTGTGTCGGTGTACTAAGGTAGGGGTACCTCAGTACCCCAACTTGTGCACGGACAGTAGCAGCTTCCCGCGGCAGGGCTCACCACGTGCTTGCCGGAGACCTTTCTGCTCCATATAAAGCCATTCAAAAACAAAGTATACAAGACAGAAGATCAAGGCCCCGGCAAGTGGAGCTTGCCGGGAAGGCCGTCCCAGGCTCAAGATTACCTCACTAACACGAGACCCTGGATAGTGGAGCCTGCCAGGAAGACTAGAAGATTACACTTCAGAAGACATGCCTCGGCGCAGCATGGGCCCCGGCAGGGCCCGGGGAGCGACAAGCTTCAGAGCCCGGCAAGCTTCCGGGCCCGGCAAGGTCAAGGCCCCGGCAAGGTGCTTGCCGGTAAATCTGGCAATGGTTGGGGAACTCAACTATACCCAAACTGAACCCATGTGACAAATTTAGGAAAACCAAACCAAACTAAACCATTGATAGGCGTATTGCGACCCAAACCAAACTAAACCAGAAGTTAGCTCCACCCAAACCAAACTAAACTGTTGATACAAACCGTGGTTTTAGCTTATGGGTCGAGATTGGTTACTTTCAATTAGGAGCGGACCATAGCTGGTTGGAGCATAGCTGAACTAGTGCCAGGACGAGCACGTTGCCGAGTATGCCGGCGTTGACCTCCCGATTCTGGTCCTCCGTTGGGTGGCTCGACCACACGGGGTAGAAGACGTGTGTGACGTCGGCGAACGACCCGAGCGCCCCAGCCACGCTCTGGCGAGGTCGAGCTGCAGGTGCATGACGACGGGGGCGGTGGTGTGTGGAGAATGTCAGCTCGCTCCTCATCCTTGCAACCGTCTAGTCAGCAGGTAGGCGGCCAGGTCGTCGACCTCATCGGCCTAGATAACGGCCTCGACCGCTCGACGCCCAGCTCGATGCGCCCCTTGCTCTTCCAGGGCGGGACTCGGAGCACGCTAGAGACGAGCACGGAATTCCCGGTGGCCGCGAGGCGGGAGAGCGGCGGGTGCGCCACCCGGGCCGCTTCGACGACGAGCTGCACGCTGGCGTGGCAGGAGCCGTCGCTGACGGCGAGGAAGGCCATGGTGCCGCCACACTGGACGCGGCCGGCCCGGACCCAACTGCCCACCACCACGCACTCGCCGGCGAGGGCGTCCGTGGCGGCCAAGATCGCGCGGATGAGCGTGCAGGAAGCGACCATGGGAGTCTACAGGTGGTCGGCGGCCGGGAGCTCAGCCGTGGGTGCTGCCATCGTGGAGGCCGCCACCGGGGGTTAGGAACAGCAGCTTCGGCATGGCGCAACCGGCGCCCGCGGCTTTCTCAACGCGGTCAGCTACCACTGATGTGGATCCTGCGGTGGCATTTCCACGCAGGGGAAGCGGCGAGCGGCATAGCAGTCGGGACAGCCGGCGGGGAGGAGATGGGATGGTGCGGCCGCCGGGCGGGTGGGGGTTGGCTGGTTGGGTAGTCGGGAGGAAGATGGATATCTTTCTTTTTTCTAGATCCCTTGCCCGTTGCTCGCTCGGTGTTGTGGAGGCGAGGAACCAACCTAGAAACCGGGTTTGACCCGTGGTTTGTAGCCCCTAATACCCAAACCGTTTAAGCCCATAACCAATTATACCCGAACTGGTTTTTCACATACCCAAACTAAACCGAACTGAAAATGGTCTTGGCCCAATATAAACTGAACCGTTCTAGCCCAGCATAAAAACCAAACCATCTCACCCGGTTTTCTAAAAACCATTCTCAGATTTACTTGCCGGGGAGAGTTGCGCTGTGTGCCCGCGCTCCAGCTCATCGGTCCACGCGTCGCCCTGGGGCCACTCCAGGGACGCGTGGCGGATGGCTGTGCAGCCTGGGGGACACGGTGGCACTCCACGGTGATAAAGCCATCGCCGTGGCAAACGGAGACGCAAGGGCGGGCGGTTTTGGGGTCGACGGTGACGGGCATTTAATGCCCTTGTCCCCCACTGTCAAAGTAGGTGATGACCACTGTTCATGCAATGTTCATCCACTATTCCCGCACTGTTACAACTACCACCATAATTACATTTTTACCCTTTCTCCTACGTTGACACCTGTCGGTGACCCCTTGAGCTATAAAAGGAGGCCCATGCACAACGTAGAGGGGGTTCGGAACCTAGATCGCTCATTCGCTCGGTGTAGCTAGTTCTTCAAGCTCTCGAGCTCCAACACTCAATACAATCTAAGCAGGAGTAGGGTTTTACGCGTCCGTCGCGGCCCGAACCTGGATAAACTGCCCGCGTGCTCTCCATGATCTGCTCTTTGTGCTCCCTTCGCTCCCTTACCGCACGAACAAGGGGCTCCAGTCCCATAGGTGCTCATGGCGGACAGTTTCCCCCGACATCTTTGGCGCGCCAGGGAGGGGGCGTCGAGGTTGTGCGAACCTGATCCGGCGTTCACGCGGGCGCATCCTTCATCAACTTCTCCAGCTACATCTACTTCATCAGCAACAACAACATGGCCCCGAAGAAGAAGGCTTCGGAGGTCGGAGGCCCGTCCGCGTCTGTTCCACCGCCACCTGAGCCAACGGTGGGTGGAGGAGACGCCGTCGGAAGGGTGGTCGCCGGCGAGGAGACTCGCGGCGCCACCAAATCCCAGGACAAGACGGATGACCGAGCCTCGGTCTCCGTGGATGCGCCACGTCCATCTCAGCAAACAACAACCCAACAGCACCATGGCACAGGAGGTGGCATCCGCTTGCTGGGCCAAGGGCAAACCGGAGGCTCGCGGGATGCTCCGGGCCATCGTCCTGGCACGAGCAAGGCGCGGTCGCTGGGGCGGGACCCTGCTCCTTCTAACCCTGTTAGGAGTCCGAGCATATCCCGCTCCTCGCACCGCTCGCCACCGCTCCCCTCCTCTCCAGCAGAAGCGCTCGCAAGAGCGCAACTGCTCCTCGACTTCCCTCCAGCGGCAGACAAGGCCGAAGACTGGAGGGCAACCATCCAAAGCCTGATCGCCTTCGCTAATAACGACACGCCGCAGCAGCCGGCGACGTCGCGGCCGCGGCAAGTCGAGAAGAAGAAGGCCGACGGCGACAAGACCGCCGGGGGTGCAACCACCGTGCACTCCCCGCCGTGGAAGCAGAAGACGTCGCCCCGCCGGATCAACGTCGACGACGACTCCACGGCGTCGTCGGATCCGCGGGCCCGTCGGGACCAGCGCCAAGTCCTTGACGACCGGCGACAAGAAGACGCTCGAACGACGATCGAGCGACGCCGAGAAGCTCGGCGACAATCAGACCAGCGAGCTGGGAACGCTGTCGACACACACGCGCCCGGTGAACCAGGCGACTTGCCGTACGCGGCAGGTTGCCCTGCGTTTACCCGTGAGCTGCGGCGCGTCTAGTGGCCCAGCATGAAGAATTTCAAGCCCGACGTACCGGAGAAGTACGACGGCAAGACGCACCCCTCGGAATTCCTCAGCATTTACACCATCGCGGTGCAGGCTGCTGGGGGGCGCGAGGAGAAGATACTGGCGAACTACTTCCCGCTGGTGCTTAAGCCAAATGTTCGTTCTTGGCTTATGCACTTGCCGGAAGGCTCCATTTCTTATTGGGCGGATCTTTGCCACCGATTTGTTGGCGCCTTCACGGGCGGCCACAAACCCCACGGCCAGGAGAGCGATCTCCACATCTTGGCCCAGAAGGAAGGAGAACCTCTTCGCAAGTACATCCAGCGCTTCAGCCGCGTGCAGCACAACATCCCCGACGTTCACCCTGCTGCGGTTATCAGTGCATTCCACCAAAACGTACGAAACCGCCGCATGCGTGAGGAGATGGCCATGACCAAGATACGGGATGTCAGCGAGCTCTATACTCTAGCTGATAAGTGCGCGCGCGCCGAGGAGGGAAGGAGACTCCCCGGAGAGGATGCTGGCGCAGGGGGAAGCGACAGCGAGGATGCCGCCCCAGCAAAGAAGAGCCGGCGGCGGAACAACAGAAGAAAGAACAAGAAGGAAGTGCTTGCCGTAGAGAAGTCCGGCAAGGAGGCTCCCGCCAAGCAAGCACAGGCTGGCGGCTCCGGCAAGGAGCCTGCCCCTGTGGCGGCGGCCGACAAGCAGGACGGCTCCGACAAGCAATACTGCAAAATCCACCGCACCAAGGGCCACGACCTCTCCAACTGCAAACGCGTCGAATACCTCGTCGAGCAGCAGAAAGCTGAGTACGAGCGGCGCTACAAGGAGAAGGCCCAAGGTGGCGGAGGAGAGCCAAGCAAGAAGCGGCCATTCAATGGCCGGGGAGGACGCCGCGGCAAGGCCAAGCAGCGGCAAGGTGACCGACCTCCCCGGGGCCGCGACAAGGATGAAGAAGACGACGACGATGACATGGAGGAAGAAGATAACAGCGAGCAGGAGTTCCAGAAGCCCACGGAAGTCCTGTGCGTCGACGGCGGCGCCTCTCAGCATACTTCCCACCGCCAACTCAACAGTGGGTGCAGGAAGTAAATGCAGCAGAGCCGCCCGTGGAGTCGCGCAGGCTCCTCAAATGGTCCAGCACGCCCATCATTTTTTATCTTGAGGATCACCCTGACCGCACCACTGCGGTCGGGTGCTTGCCGATGCTGGTCTCACCCACCATCCGCAACCTCAAGGTCACCAAAATGTTGGTTGACGGCGGGGCCGGGCTGAACTTGATCTACTGCTGTGATCAAGAAACTCCAAATCCCAGATGGCGAGCTCGAAGAGACGGGTTCTTTCCAAGGAATAAATCCGGGGAGGAGCAAGCCCAAGGGGAAGATCACTCTGCCAGTGACCTTTGGCGGGGAGCTGAACTTCAGGACGGAGAGGATAACCTTCGATGTTGCCGATATTCCATTGCCATACAATGGGATACTTGGACGTCCTGCCCTCGCCAAGTTCATGGCAGCTTCCCACTACGCCTACAATATACTCAAGATGCCGGGGCCGATAAGCGTCATCTCTGTCCATGGCGACAAGAAGGATGCGCTTGTCTGCGCCGACAAGATATACCGGGATGCAGCAGCAGCAGCGGAGAAGGACACACTTGCCGCTGAAGCTCCCGGGGGGAAGAAGACGAAGACCAAGTCCGGCAAGTGCTCTGGGGCCCACTCCGGCAACCGCACCTCTTCGGAGTGCTGCGCTGCCGTCGAGGACGTTCCATCGAGCTCTACCGGCAAGTGCAAGAAAGGGATGGCAGCTCCTCCGGCAACCAAGAAGGTGTCCGCCAACGAGGACGGCACTGGTGGTACCTTCACCATCAGTGCCACGCTTGACAGCAAATAGGAAAGCGCGCTCGTTGCCTTCCTGCGGGCGAATGTCGATGTGTTTGCCTGGCAACCATCTGACATCCCCGGTGTTCCCAGGAAGGTAATTGAGCACAAACTTGCTGTTTGTCCTCATGCGTGGCCCGTCAAGCAGAAGGTCAGAAAGCAAGCCGTGGAGCGCCAAGAATTCATTGCCGAAGAGATCAAGAAGCTAGAAGCAGCAGGCCTGGTTAGAGGCCTGATCCATCCCACGTGGTTAGCAAATCCAGTTGTCGTGCGTAAGGCCAACGGGAAGTGGAGACTATGTATAGACTTCACCGATGTGAATAAAGCATGTCCCAAGGATCCATTTCCCTTGCCGCGCATTGACCAGATTGTTGACTCCACCGCCGGATGTGAGCTGCTCTCTTTTCACGATGCATATTCAGGCTACCATCAGATTTTTATGGCCAAAGAAGATGAAGAGAAGACTGCATTTATCACTCCATGTGGCACATATTGCTTCATACGCATGCCCTTCGGATTGAGGAATGCAGGCTCAACATTTGCAAGGGTAGTGCACACTGCTTTTGAGCCACAGATCCACAAAAATGTAGAGGCTTACATGGATGACATAGTGGTGAAGAGTAAGAGCAAGGATACCCTGATCCGAGATTTGGAAGAAACATTTCAGAACCTGCGTAAGATACAGCTTAAGTTGAACCCCGAGAAGTGCGTCTTCGGAGTCCCCTCCGGCAAGCTTCTCGGGTTCTTTGTGTCACAGAGGGTGATTGAAGCCAACCCCGACAAGATAAAAGCCATCGAGCAGATCGAAGCCCCGAAGCGCGTCAAGGATGTCAGGAGACTTGCAGGTTGTGTGGCTGCCCTCAGTAGGTTCATTTCAAAGTCTGCAGAACGCGCCCTTCCTTTCTTCAAAATTTTGAAGAAGGCAGGTCCTATGGAATGGACTCCGGAAGCGGAGGCAGCGCTGCAAGACTTGAAATGGTACCTATCCTCCACTCCAATACTTGTCGCACCTAAGCCACAGGAGAAGTTGCTGCTGTACCTAGCGGCAACCAACCAGGTGGTTAGTGCTGCGTTAGTAGCGGAGAGGGAGGCCGACGAGGAGTCAGCACCACTGGCAAGCGAATCCAGCCATAGGCACGGGCTTCTCCGACAAGCTCTGGCCCCGACAAGGACAACTCTGCGCAGGAACAAGGAGAAGTGCGAAGAAAGATGGTGCAGCGCCCGGTGTATTTTGTGAGTTCCCTCTTGCAGGGGGCTAGATCAAGATACTCTGGGGTGCAAAAGTTGCTTGTCGGCCTCCTCATGGCCTCGAGAAAGCTGCGCCATTACTTCCAGGCACATGAGATAACAGTGGTCACTCGCTTTCTGCTGAAGAGGATATTGCACAATCCAGAAGCAACAGGCAGGATCGTTGAGTGGGCACTGGAGCTATCGAGCTTTGGACTCAAGTTTGAAAGTACTTCAACCATACAGAGCCGAGCTTTGGCAGAATTCATAGCTGAATGGACCCCGACGCCCGATGAGGAAGTTCCAGAGACAAGTGTACCCGTACAAGAAGCGACAAGTGAATGGGTGATGTACTTTGATGGTGCCTTCTCGCTGCAAGGCGCCGGCGCCGGCGTGGTACTCATCGCGCCCACCGGAGAGCACCTCAAGTATGTTATCCAGATGCACTTTCCCAGGGAGCAAGCGACAAACAACACTGCTGAGTATAAAGGCTTGCTTGCCGGCCTCAGGATTGCGGCCGAACTTGGGATCAGGAAGCTGATTGTTCGGGGAGATTCTCAGTTGGTGGTCCGACAAGTTAACAAGAGTTACCAGAGCCCTTTGATGGAAGCTTATGTAGATGAAGTGAGGAAGCTTGAAGAACACTTTGAAGGTCTGCAAATGGAGCACGTTCCAAGAGCTCAGAATGATATTGCAGATGGCCTCTCAAAGTGTGCTGCGATGAAGTTACCTGTGGAACCAGGGACCTTCCTGCTCAAGCTGACTCAACCATCCGTTACACCATCAATTGGGCAGTCCAAGAAGAGAAAGTTGGTCTCCGGCGACTACTTGCCGGCGGATCTTCCTGAAACCGCTGCCAAGGTCCCCAAGATCAACGATCAGAACGCTGAGGAACAGTTTGCTCCTGCAGATCCAAGGATCTGTGCAGTTGAAGCAAGCGTTCCCGACAAGCCTCGCCCCGGCGAGCTTGCCGGGTGACCATCCGCTCCGGCAGAACCAGAGGTTTTTGCCGTGGAAGCTTCGGGCTCCAGCATGGGCGCAGCAGATCGTCCGTTTTCTGCAAACTGGAGAACTTCCCGACGACCCAGAAGAGATAGAGAAGATAACCAGGCAGTCAAGTATGTACCAGTTCGTGGATAACGAGTTGTACAGAAGAAGACTCAATGGTGTCAGGTTGAAGTGCATCTCCAGGGAAGATGGACAGAAGCTGTTGGCAGAAATACACGGAGGCATATGTGGTCACCACATTGGCGCAAGGGCGCTTGCCGGGAAAGCTTTCCGGCAAGGGTTCTTTTGGAAGAAGCCCTCCAAGATGCAACTGCACTAGTAACCAAGTGTGAAGCGTGCCAGTTCCATGCCAAGCAAATTCATCAACCAGCTCAAGCTCTCCAGACGATCCCTTTGTCCTGGCCCTTCTCGGTCTGGGGGCTCGATACCCTCGGCCCTTTCCCTCGCGCTTTCGGGGGCTTTGAGTACTTGTACGTCGCAATCGACAAGTTCACAAAGTGGCCAGAAGTGGAACCAGTGAGAAAGGTGACAGCACAGTCAGCAGTCAGGTTCTTCAGGTCGATTGTTTGCCGTTTCGGGATCCCTAACAGGATCATCACCGACAACGGTACACAATTCACTAGTCGCACCTTCATGCAGTACGTCCAAGACCTTGGCGCAAAGGTCTGTTTCGCTTCTGTTGCTCACCCGAGGAGCAACGGTCAAGCGGAGAGGGCAAATGCTGAAGTGCTGCGCGGACTCAAGACAAGAACCTTTGACAGGCTGCGCAGGTGCGGAAAAAACTGGATAGAGGAGCTACCGGCGGCTCTTTGGTCAATCAGAACGACACCAAGTCGAGCCACCGAACAGACACCCTTTGCTCTAACCTATGGAGCAGAGGCAGTTCTCCCCACGGAACTCGTATACGGATCTCCTCGAGGGCTCGCTTATGATGAGCTCGAGCAAGAGCAACTGCGACAAGATGATGCATTGCTCCTCGAGGAGGAAAGTCTCCAGGCTGCTGTACGAGCTGCTCGATACCAGCAAGCCTTGCGCCGCTATCATAGCCGCAAGGTTAAGGCCAGGAGTCTCGAGGAAGGCGACCTTGTTCTTCGGCGTGTTCAGTCCGCCAAGAATTCCAACAAGTTGACGCCGAAGTGGGAAGGCCCTTATCGGGTGAGACAAGTCACAAGGCCCGGCGCTGTCCGCCTTGAGACCGAAGAAGGCTTACCGGTGAGCAACTCCTGGAACATAGAGCATCTTCGCAAGTTTCACCCATAAGGCGCGGTTGCCGTGATCCGCTCCGGCAACCACCTTTTGTACGAGTTTTGCCGCTGTTGCATGTAAACCTTTGTACAAAGCCGGGCGCAGATCTCGTGCATCAGTAAAGCTTTGTGTTTTCGCACTATTTGCCTTTTCCATGCCTTTCTTCGCTATTTGCATGCATTGTTTGGCATCTTGTGCAACACACGTATCCGGTAAGCACTAGCTCGCCGAAAGGCCATATACTTGTTTCCCTCTTCTTTCTCTTTTCCTCTTAAGCAGAAGGAATGTTCCTCGCGCACAAGTTTGCCGGGGGGGAAGGAGGTGGAGGATGAACCAAGTGCTGTTCAAGAAAGAGAAGCCTTACCGGGAAGCAAACAATATATGAAAGCTAAGTTATAAGAATTTGGGCAATTCATATTTTTAAAATTTTAGTTATCTTCCTTGAACAACCACACTTTGTACGGAAAACCTGTGCGCGGAGGAACCTACCCGTGGCTAGCCGCACCCTTATCTTGTTTTCGAGTACGCTCAACGATTTAAGTGAGCTGCGACAAGTGTCGCGCCCTTGCTTCGTTTCCGAGTTCACTCAGCAAGCTAAGTGCGTTGCGACTAGCTGCGGCAAGGTTGCTTGCCGGTAAGACCTTGGCCAGCAGGCTGCTCAGAGTCCAGTACTCAGCGCTCGCGGCAAGGGCCCCTTGCCGGCAAGTTCCCTAGAAGCGTAGGGTGACCAAAACAAGGAAAATAACACTGCATCAATTGATCAAAATAAGATGATATCTTACAAGGGATAACTTGTCGCAATCACTAATAAGTTCACGTTTGCGACACACTATGCAGCAACAAAAGAGATAAAGAAAAGGAGGACTAATCCACGCGGTCGCCTTCAACCCTGGAGATCTTGTTCACCTTGGCGATAATATGGGCGACCTGCGCCTTCAGCGCCTCCATATCCGCGTCGGCCGGCAAGCTGCGGAGAACGTTGACGAGGTTTATGCCCGGATTGCGGTACACTATCTTCGTCAGGACGCGCTCCAAGGTTCCCGCGCAGAGCTGGCGTGACTCCTCGGCCAGTTGCCCGGGAAGCTTCTTCTGAAGATTTGCAAGGGCCGGCGCGACCCCTCTGAAGAAAAGGCTGAGCTTGGCGCTGTGGGGGAGGTTTGGATCCGGAGACGAAGAATTCTGACAAGGGCGACGTTGAGCTTGATGTCGTCCGAGTCCAGCTCGCTCCAGTCCCTGCCGCGCACTATGGCAGTTGTGCGCGGCGCGGTGAAAGGCTGCGGCTCGTCCTCTACTATCCAGCACCAGTCCGCGCGCCACTCCTCCCACTTGCCGCGGAGCTCCCCTGGCAGATAGGACTCCTTTTTGTTCAAGCGGAAGACCCAAGAGATCCCCCCGGAGAGGGGAGCGTCGGCCTCTACTCTAGGCGTAAAGAAGTGCCTAAAAAGTGCTACATTCGGATAGATCCCAATATAGTTTTCGCACAGATGTGCGAAAACCGCCATCGTGAGGATGGCGTTGGGGGTGAAGTCTAGAAGGTGGAGGTTGTAGGTGTTCATGATATCGCAGAAAAATTCAGAAAAGGGAGGACAAAGGCCGCAGTGGAAGAAAACAGCGAAGAAGAAATACCCGCCGGGGTACAGATCCTTGGCGGCGGCGGGATAAGCTCTGGTCCGGGGATGCGCCTTGGTCTCCTTGGCCCAGAACAAGTAGTACTTATTCCAGAGCTCCCGCGCGCTGAGCCTCGGCGCGAAGACGACATTCCTCTTCCGCAGAAGAGCAAGCATCGCCGCCTGCTCGGATTTCTCTTTCTTGGTCTTCTCCGCCTTCGCCTTCTCGGTCTTCGGGACCATGGCGGAGGCGGCGAGGGAAAGGGAGAGCGAAGAGTCCGGCGGCGCCGCAGATGCGGAAGACGGCGGAGGAGGTGTGGAGTCGGAGCGCAAAGGGGAATTTCTGGAGATGGAAGAAGCAATGAAGACGAAGTAAGGTAACGGCCCCTGCTTCCTCTGCTTTGAAGGGGGAAGTGGGGGACGCTCCGCATTTCCCATTAAAGAACGTGGCCACGTTCCCTCCCACGACGCCGCAATCGACGCGTGCCGTTACGGAGGGACGCGGCGGATGCGGAAGGGGATTCGGCGTGCCGTGGGCCGCGCGTGCCCGTGCACTGTTTTGGGCATGGCCCAACAGCGCTCGGCACCGTGTGTGGCCCAGGCCCGGGGGCTCCTGTCGGTGTACTAAGGTAGGGGTACCTCAGTACCCCAACTTGTGCACGGACAGTAGCAGCTTCCCGCGGCAGGGCTCACCACGTGCTTGCCGGAGACCTTTCTGCTCCATATAAAGCCATTCAAAAACAAAGTATACAAGACAGAAGATCAAGGCCCCGGCAAGTGGAGCTTGCCGGGAAGGCCGTCCCAGGCTCAAGATTACCTCACTAACACGAGACCCTGGCTAGTGGAGCCTGCCAGGAAGACTAGAAGATTACACTTCAGAAGACATGCCTCGGTGCAGCATGCGCCCCGGCAGGGCCCGGGGAGCGACAAGCTTCAGAGCCCGGCAAGCTTCCGGGCCCGGCAAGGTCAAGGCCCCGGCAAGGTGCTTGCCGGGGAGAGTTGCGCTGTGTGCCCGCGCTCCAGCTCATCGGTCCACGCGTCGCCCTGGGGCCACTCCAGGGACGCGTGGCGGATGGCTGTGCAGCCTGGGGGACACGGTGGCACTCCACGGTGATAAAGCCATCGCCGTGGCAAACGGAGACGCAAGGGCGGGCGCTTTTGGGGTCGACGGTGACGGGCATTTAATGCCCTTGTCCCCCACTGTCAAAGTAGGTGATGACCACTGTTCATGCACTGTTCATCCACTGTTCCCGCACTGTTACAACTACCAACACAATTACATTTTTACCCTTTCTCCTACGTTGACACCTGTCGGTGACCCCTTGAGCTATAAAAGGAGGCCCATGCACAACGTAGAGGGGGTTCGGAACCTAGATCGCTCATTCGCTCGGTGTAGCTAGTTCTTCAAGCTCTCGAGCTCCAACACTCAATACAATCTAAGCAGGAGTAGGGTTTTACGCGTCCGTCGCGGCCCGAACCTGGATAAATTGCCCGCGTGCTCTCCACGATCTGCTCTTTGTGCTCCCTCCACTCCCTTACTGCACGAACAAGGGGCTCCGGTCCCATAGGTGCTCGTGGCGGACAGTTTCCCCCGACACTCTGTAACCTTGTTCAAATAATTTTACTCTAGAGTTGAACTAGCTCTGTAACCTTGTTCAAATAATTTTACACTAGAGTTGAACTAGCTCTATAAGCTAGTACAAATAATTTTACACTAGAGTTGAACTAGTTGTGTAACCTAGTTCAAATAATTTCACACTAGAGTTGAACTAGCTTTATAAGCTAGTACAAATAATTTTACACTAGAGATGAACTAGCTCTATAAGCTAGTACAAATAATTTTACACTAGAGTTGAACTAGATCTATAAGCTAGTACAAATAATTTTACACTACAATTGAACTAGGTCTATAACCTAGTTCAAATAATTTTCCAATAGTCTTGAACTATCTCTATAATCTTGTTCAAGTAGTTCTACACTTGAGTTGAACTAGCTATATAACCTAGTACAAATAGTTTTACAATAGAGTTGAACTATCTCTATATGCGAGTTCAAATAATTTTACACTAGAGTTGAACTAGCACTATAACCTAGTTCAACTAATTTTACACTAGAGTTGAACTATCTCTATAAGTTAGTACAAATAATTTTACACTAGAGTTTAACTAGCTCTATAAGCTAGTACAAATAATTTTACACTAGAGTTGAACTAGATCTATTAGCTAGTACAAATAATTTTACATTAGATTTGAACTATCTCTATAACCTAGTTCAAATTATTTTACACTAGATTTGAACTATCTCTATAACCTAGTTCAAATTATTTTACACTAGAGTTGAACTAGCTCTATAACCTAGTTCAAATAATTTTACACTAGATTTGAACTATCTCTATAACCTAGTTCAAATTATTTTACACTAGAGTTGAACTATCTATATAAGCTGGTACAAATAATTTTACACTAGACATGAACTAGCTCTATAACTTAGTTAAGTAATTTTACACTAGAGTTGAACTAGCTCTATAAGCTAGTACAAATAATTTTACACTAGAGTTGAACTACATCTTTAGGCTAGTGCGAATAATTTTACACTAGAGTTGAACTAGCTCTATAAGCTAGTACAAATAATTTTACTCTAGAGTTGAACTAGATCTATAAGCTAGTACAAATAATTTTACACTACAATTGAACTAGCTCTATAACCTAGTTCAAATAATTTTACAATAGTCTTGAACTATCTCTATAATCTTGTTCAAGTAATTTTACACTAGAGTTGAACTAGCTCTCTAAGATTGTACAAATAATTTTACACTAAAGTTGCACTAGCTCTATAACCTAGTACAAATAATTTTACACTAGATTTGAACTATCTCTATAACCTAGTTCAAATTATTTTACACTAGAGTTGAACTATCTATATAAGCAGGTACAAATAATTTTACACTAGACATGAACTAGCATTATAACTTAGTTCAAGTAATTTTACACTAGAGTTGAACTAGCTCTATAAGCTAGTACAAATGATTTTACACTAGAGTTGAGCTACATCTATAGGCTAGTACGAATAATTTTACACTAGAGTTCAACTATCTCTATATGCGAGTTCAAATAATTTCACACTACAGTGGAACTAGCTCTCTAAGCTAGTACAAATTTTTTTACACTAGAGTTGAACTAGCTCTATTAGCTAGTACAAATAATTTTACACTAGAGTTGAACTAGCTCTGTAACATTGTTCAAATAATTTTACACTAGAGTTGAACTAGCTCTATAAGCTAGTCCAAATAATTTTACACTAGGGTTGAACTAGTTCTATAACCTAGTTCAAATAATTTCACACTAGAGTTGAACTAGCTTTATAAGCTAGTACAAATAATTTTACACTAGAGTTGAACTAGCTCTATAAGCTAGTACATATAATTTTACACTAGAGTTGAACTAGATCTATAAGCTAGTACAAATAATATTACACTACAATTGAACTAGGTCTATAACCTAGTTCAAATAATTTTACAATAGTCTTGAACTACCTCTATAATCTTGTTCAAGTAGTTTTACACTTAAGTTGAACTAGCTATATAACCTAGTACAAATAGTTTTACACTAGAGTTGAACTATCTCTATATGCGAGTTCAAATAATTTTACACAAGAGTTGAACTGGCACTATAACCTAGTTCAACTAATTTTACACTAGAGTTGAACTATCTCTATAAGCTAGTACAAATAATTTTACACTAGAGTTGAACTAGCTCTATAAGCTAGTACAAATAATTTTACACTAGAGTTGAACTAGATCTATTAGCTAGTACAAATAATTTTACATTAGATTTGAACTATCTCTATAACCTAGTTCAAATTATTTTACACTTGAGTTGAACTAGCTCTATAACCTAGTTCAAATAATTTCACACTAGAGTTGAACTAGCTTTATAAGCTAGTAAAAATAAT
>LR738713.1:505471543-505498799 GCA_902687465.1 Secale cereale
GTTGAACTAGCTCTATAAGCAAGTATAAATAATTTTACACTAGAGTTGAACTAGCTCTATAAGCTAGTACAAATAATTTTACTCTAGAGTTGAATTAGATCTATAAGCTAGTACAAATAATTTTACACTACAATTAAACTAGCTCTATAACCTAGTTCAAATAATTTTACAATAGTCTTGAACTATCTCTATAATCTTGTTCAAGTAATTTTACACTAGAGTTGAACTAGCTCTATAAGCTAGTAAAAATAATTTTACACTAGAGTTGCACTAGCTCTATAACCTAGTACAAATAATTTTACACTAGATTTGAACTATCTCTATAACCTAGTTCGAATTATTTTACACTAGAGTTGAACTATCTATATAAGCAGGTACAAATAATTTTACACTAGACATGAACTAGCTCTATAACTTAGTTCAAGTAATTTTACACTAGAGTTGAACTAGGTCTATAAGCTTGTACAAATAATTTTACATTAGAGTTGAACTAGCTCTATAAGCTAGTACAAATAATTTTACACTAGAGTTGAACTAGATCTATAAGCTAGTACAATTAATTTTACACTACAATTGAACAAGGTCTATAACCTAGTTCAAATAATTTTACAATAGTCTTGAACTATCTCTATAATCTTGTTCAAGTAGTTTTACACTTGAGTTGAACTAACTATATAACCTAGTACAAATAGTTTTACACTAGAGTTGAACTATCTCTATATGCGAGTTCAAATAATTTTACACTAGAGTTGAACTAGCACTATAACCTAGTTCAACTAATTTTACACTAGATGTCGGTGTACTAAGGTAGCGGTACCTCAGTACCCCAACTTGTGCACCGGGCAGTTGCAGCTTCCCGCGGCAGGGTTTACCGCGTGCTCGCCGGAGACCTTCCTGCTCCCTATTAAACCATTCAAAAACAAAGTATACAAGAAAGAAGACCGAGACCCCGGCAAGAGGAGCTTGCCGGGAAGGCCGTACCAGGCTCAAGACTGCCCCACTAGCACAAGGCCCTGGCAAGAGGAGCTTGCCAGGAAGACTAGAAAATTCCATCATAGAAGACCCGGCAAGGGCCCGGGGAGCGGCAAGCTCCCGGGCCCGGCAAGATCAAGGCCCCGGCAAGGTGCTTGCCGGGAAGGCTGCGCTGTGTGCCCGCGCTCCAGCTCATCGGCCCACGCGTCGCCCTGGGGCCTATCCAGGGACGCGTGGCGGATGGCTGTGCAGCCTGGGGTACACGGTGGCACTTCACGGTGGTGGATCCATCGCCGTGGCGGACGGAGGCGCAAGGGCGGGAGCTTTTGGGGTCGACGGCGATGGGCATTAACTGCCCTTGTCCCCCACTGTTAAAGTAGGTATAGACCACTGTTCTGCACTGTAGCTCCACTGTTCCCGCACAATTACAACTACCACCTCTTTTACATTTTTACCCCTTTCTCCTACGTTGACACCTGTCGGTGACCCCTTGCACTATAAAAGGAGGCCCATGCACAACGTGGAGGGGGTTCGGAACCTAGATCACTCTCACGCTTGGTGTAGCTGCTTCTTCAAGCTCCCGAGCACTCAAACTCAATACATAACCAAGCAGGAGTAGGGTTTTACGCGTCGACCGCGGCCCGAACCTGGGTAAAACTGCCCGCGTGCTCGCTACGATCTGCTCTTTGTGCTCCCTCCGCCCTCGTGCCGCACAGACAAGGGGCTCCGGTCCCATAGGTGTTCGTGGCGGACAGTTTCCCCCGACATCTTTGGCGCGCCAGGTAGGGGGCGTCGAGGTTGTGCGAACCTGATCCGGCGTTCGCGCGGGCGCATTCTTCATCAACCTCTCCGAATTCATCAACTTCACCAGCAACAACTCCATGGCCCCGAAGAAGAAGGCTTCGGAGGTCGGAGGCCCATCTGCGTCTCACCCGCCGCCACCAGAGCCAACGGTGGGCGGGGGAGATGCCGTCGGAAGGGTGGTTGCCGGCGAGGACACTCACGGCGCCACCAGATCCAAGAACAGGACGGATGACCGAACCTCGGTCTCCGTGGACGCGCCGCGTCCATCTCAGCACACGACGACCCAGCAGCGCCATACCACGGGAGGTGGTATTCGCTTGCTGGGGCAAGGCCAAACCGGAGGCTCGCGGGACGCCCCGGACCCCCGTCCGGGCACAAGCAAAGCGAAGGCGCCGGCGCGGGACCCCGCTCCTTCTAACGTTATTAGAAGTCCGAGCGTATCCCGCTCCTCGCACCGCTCGCCCGCGTTCCCCTCCACTCCAGCAGAAGCGCTCGCAAGGGCACAACTGCTCCTCGACTTCCCTCCAGCGGCCGACAAGGCCGAAGAATGGAGGGCCACCATACGGAGCCTGATAGACTTCGCCAACAACGATTCTCCACAGCAGCCGTCGACCTCACGGCCGCGGCAAGCTGAGAAGACGAAGGCTGACGGCGACAAGACTGCAGGGGGTGCGACAAGCGTGCACTCCCCGCCGCAGAAGCAGAAGACGCCACCCCGCCGGAACAACGCCGACGACGGCTCCACGGCCTCGTCGGACCCGCGGGCTCGTCGGGACCAGCGCCAAGTCCCCGACGACCGGCGAGAAGAAGATGCTCGGACCACGATCGAGCGCCGCCGAGAAGCTCGGCGGCAATCAGACAAGAGAGCTGGGAACACTGTCGACGCGCACGCGCCCGGTGAGCCAGGCGACTTGCCGTACGCGGCGGGCTGCCCTGCGTTCACCCGCGAGCTGCGGCGCGTCCAGTGGCCCAGCATGAAGAATTTTAAACCCGACGTACCGGAGAAGTACGACGGCAAGACACACCCCTCGGAGTTTCTCAGCGTTTACACCATCGCGGTGCAAGCTGCCGGGGGGCGCGACGAGAAGATCTTGGCGAACTACTTCCCGCTCGTGCTAAAGCCGAACGTCCGTTCGTGGCTTATGCACTTGCCGGAAGGTTCCATCTCTTCTTGGGCCGACCTTTGCCACCAGTTTGTTGGCGCCTTCACCGGCGGCCACAAACCCCATGGCCAGGAGAGCGATCTCCACATCTTGGCCCAGAAGGAAGGCGAGACCCTGCGCAAGTATATCCAACGCTTCAGCCGTGTGCAGCACAACATCCCTGATGTCCACCCTGCCGCGGTTATCAGCGCGTTCCATCAGAACGTGCGTAACCGCCGCATGCGTGAAGAGATGGCGATGACGAAGATTCGGGATGTCAGCGAGCTCTACGCTCTTGCTGACAAGTGTGCACGCGCAGAAGAGGGGAGGAGACTCCCCGGGGAAGATACTGGCGCAGGAGGAAGCGGCGGCGGAACAATAGAAGGAAGGGCAAGAAGGAGGTGCTTGCCGTCGAGAAGTCCGGCAAGGAGGCCCCCGCCAAGCAAGCACAGGCTGGCGGCTCCGGCAAGGAGCCTGCCCCTGCGACGGCGGCCGACAAGCCGGGTAGCTCCGACAAGCAATACTGTAAGATCCACCGCACCAAGGGTCACGATCTCTCCAACTGCAAGCGCGTCGAGTACCTCGTCGAGCAGCAGAAAGCTGAGTACGAGAGGCGCGACAAGGAGAAGGCCCAAGGTGGCGGGGAAGAGCCCAGCAAGAAGCGGCCGTTCAACGGCCGGGGAGGACGCCGCGGCAAGGCCAAGCAGCGGCAAGGACACCGACCTCCCCGGGGCCGCGACAACGACGAAGAAGATGACGACGAAGACATGGAGGACGAGGAGAACAGCGAGCAGGAGTTCCAGAAGGCCACGGAGGTCCTGTGCGTCGATGGTGGCGCCTCCCTGCACACCTCCCACCGCCAACTAAAGCAGTGGGTGCGTGAGGTAAAGGCAGCGGAGCCGCCCGTGGAGTCGCGCAGGCTCCTCAAATGGTCCAGCACGCCCATCATTTTTGATCTTGAGGATCACCCTGACCGCACCACTGTGGTCGGGTGCTTGCCGATGCTGGTTTCTCCCACCATCCGCAACCTCAAGGTCACCAAAATGTTGGTTGACGGCGGGGCCGGGCTGAACTTGATCTCCTCTGCTGTGATCAAGAAACTCCAGATTCCAGATGGCAAGCTCGAAGAGACCGGTTCATTCCAAGGAATCAACCCGGGAAGGAGCAAGCCCAAGGGAAAGATCACTCTGCCGGTGACCTTTGGCGGGGAGCTCAACTTCAGGACTGAGCGCATCACTTTCGACGTCGCCGATATTCCATTGCCCTACAATGGAATACTCGGCCGTCCTGCCCTCGCCAAGTTCATGGCAGCTTCCCACTATGCCTACAACGTGCTGAAGATGCCGGGGCCGATAAGCGTCATCACTGTCCACGGCGACAAGAAGGATGCGCTTGTCTGCGCCGACAAGATCTACCGGGATGCGGCAGCTGCGGCCGAAAAGGATACTCTTGCCGCTGAAGCTCCCGGGGGGAAGAAGACGAAGACCAAGTCCGGCAAGTGCTCTGGGACCCACTCCGGCAACCGCACCTCCTCGGAGTGCTGCGCTGCCGTCGAGGACGTTCCATCGAGCTCCACCGGCAAGAGTAAGAAAGGAATGGCTGCTCCTCCGGCAACCAAGAAAGTGTCCGCAAAGGAGGACGGCACTGGTGGTACCTTCACCATCAGTGCCACCCTTGACAGCAAATAGGAAAGCGCGCTCATTGCCTTCCTGCGGGCGAATGTCGATGTGTTTGCCTGGCAACCATCTGACATCCCTGGTGTTCCCAGGAAGGTGATTGAGCACAAGCTTGCTGTCTGTCCTCATGCGCGGCCCATCAAGCAGAAAGTGAGGAAGCAAGCCGTGGAGCGCCAAGAATTCATCAACGAAGAAATCAAGAAGCTAGAAGCAGCAGGCCTAGTTAGGGGTGTGATCCATCCGACGTGGTTGGCAAATCCAGTCGTCGTGCGCAAGGCCAATGGGAAATGGAGACTGTGTATAGACTTCACCGATGTGAATAAAGCATGTCCCAAGGATCCATTCCCTTTGCCGCGCATTGACCAGATCGTTGACTCCACTGCCGGATGTGAGCTACTCTGTTTTCTTGATGCATACTCAGGCTATCATCAGATTTTCATGGCTAAGGAAGATGCAGAGAAGACTGCATTTATCACTCCATGTGGCACTTATTGCTTTATTCGCATGCCATTTGGATTGAAGAATGCAGGCTCAACCTTTGCAAGGGTAGTGTACACTGCTTTTGAGCCACAGATCCACAGAAATGTAGAAGCTTACATGGATGACATCGTGGTGAAGAGCAAGAGCAAGGAAAACCTGATTCAAGACTTGGAAGAAACGTTTCAGAACCTGCGCAGAATACAGCTCAAGTTGAACCCCGAGAAGTGCGTCTTTGGAGTACCTTCCGGCAAGCTTCTCGGGTTCTTTGTATCACAGAGGGGGATTGAAGCCAACCCCGACAAGATTAAAGCCATTGAGCAGATAGAGGCCCCAAAGCGCGTCAAGGATGTCAGGAGGCTTGCAGGTTGTGTGGCTGCCCTCAGTAGGCTCATTTCAAAGTCTGCAGAACGCGCCCTACCTTTCTTCAAAATCTTGAAGAAGGCGGGTCCCATGAAGTGGACTCCGGAAGCGGAGGCGGCGTTGCAGGATTTGAAACGGTACCTGTCCTCCACTCCTATACTTATCGCACCTAGACCACAGGAAAAGTTGTTGCTATACTTAGCGGCAACAAACCAGGTGGTTAGTGCTGCGTTAGTAGCGGAGAGGGAGTCCGACGAGGAGTCAGCACCACCGGCAAGCGAATCCAGCGACAAGCAGGGGGCTGCTCCGGCAAGCTCTAGCCCCGACAAGGAAGACTCTGCGCAGGAACAGAATGAGGTGCGGAAGAAGATGGTGCAGCGCCCAGTGTATTTTGTAAGTTCCCTTCTCCAGGGGGCTAGGTCAAGGTACTCTGGTGTGCAAAAGTTGCTTTTCGGCCTCCTCATGGCCTCGAGAAAGCTGCGCCATTACTTCCAAGCCCATGAGATAACAGTGGTCACTCGCTTTCCGCTGAAGAGGATATTGCACAATCCGGAAGCAACAGGCAGGATCGTTGAGTGGGCACTGGAGCTGTCAAGCTTTGGACTCAAATTTGAAAGTACTTCAACCATACAGAGCCGAGCTTTGGCAGAATTCATAGCTGAGTGGACCCCAACGCCCGAAGAAGAAGTCCAAGAAACAAGTGCACCCGTGCAAGAAGCGACAAGTGAATGGGTAATGTATTTTGACGGTGCCTTCTCGCTGCAAGGCGCCGGTGCTGGCGTGATACTCATTGCGCCCACCGGAGAGCACCTCAAATACGTTATTCAGATGCACTTTCCCAGGGAGCAAGCGACAAACAACACCGCAGAATATGAAGGCTTGCTCGCCGGCCTCAGGATTGCGGCCGAACTTGGGATCAGAAAGCTGATTGTGCGGGGAGATTCTCAGTTGGTGGTCCGACAAGTTAACAAGAGCTATCAGAGCCCTTTGACGGAAGCCTATGTCGATGAAGTGAGAAAGCTTGAAGAGCACTTTGAAGGTCTGCAGATGGAGCACGTCCCGAGAGCTCAAAATGAAGTTGCAGATGGCCTTTCAAAGTGCGCCGCGATGAAGTTACCTGTGGAACCAGGGACCTTCTTGCTCAAGCTGACTCAACCATCCGTTACACCATCAATTGGGCAGTCCAAGAAGTGAAAGTTGGTCTCCGGCGACTACTTGCCGGCGGATCTTCCAGAAACCGCCGCCAAGGTCCCCAAGATCAACAACCAGAACGCTGAGGAACAGTTTGCTCCTGCAAGCCCTCGGGCTTGTACAGTCGAAGCAAGTGTTCCCGACAAGCCTCGCCCCGGCGAGCTTGCCGGGGGACCATCAGCTCCGCCAGGGCCAGAGGTCCTCGCCGTAGAAGCTGAGGTTCCCGCAGCGGCCCTCGAGCCTTTAGTCCTTGCCGTTGAGCCTCAGGCCCCGGCATGGGCGCAGCAGATCGTCCGCTTCCTGCAAACCGGAGAACTTCCCGACGACCCAGAAGAAATAGAAAAGATAACCAGACAGTCAAGTATGTACCAGTTCGTGGATAACGAGCTGTACAGAAGAAGGCTCAATGGTGTCAGATTGAAGTGTATCTCCAGGGAAGATGGACAGAAGCTGCTGGCAGAAATACCCGGAGGCATATGCGGCCACCACATTGGCGCAAGGGCACTTGCCGGGAAAGCTTTCCGGCAAGGGTTCTTTTGGCAAGAAGCCCTCCAAGATGCAACCGCACTAGTAACCAAGTGTGAAGCGTGCCAGCTCCATGCGAAGCAGATTCATCAGCCAGCTCAAGCTCTCCAAACAATCCCTTTGTCCTGGCCCTTTTCGGTCTGGGGGCTCGATATCCTCGGCCCCTTCCCCCGAGCCGTCGGGGGCTTTGAGTACTTGTACGTTGCAATCGACAAGTTCACAAAGTGGCCAGAAGTGGAGCCGGTGAGAAAGGTGACAGCACAGTCAGCGGTCAGGTTCTTCAGGTCGATTGTTTGCCGTTTCGGGATCCCTAACAGGATCATCACCGACAACGGTACGCAATTCACTAGTCGCACCTTCATGCAGTACGTCCAAGACCTTGGCGCCAAGGTCTGTTTCGTTTCTGTTGCTCACCCAAGGAGCAACGGTCAAGCGGAGAGGGCAAATGCTGAAGTGCTGCGCGGACTCAAGACGAGGACCTTTGACAGGCTGCGCAAGTGCGGAAGAAATTGGATAGAGGAGCTACCGGCGGCTCTTTGGTCAATCAGAACGACACCAAGTCGAGCCACCGGACAGACACCCTTTGCTCTAGTCTATGGAGCAGAGGCAGTTCTCCCCACGGAACTCGTATACGGATCTCCTCGAGTGCTCGCTTACGATGAGCTCGAGCAAGAGCAATTGCGGCAAGATGACGCATTGCTCCTCGAGGAGGGACGTCTCCAGGCTGCTGTACGAGCTGCTCGATACCAGCAAGCTTTGCGCCGCTACCATAGCCGCAAGGTCAAGGCCAGGAGTCTCGAGGAAGGCGACCTTGTTCTTCGGCGTGTTCAGTCCGCCAAGAATTCCAACAAGTTGACGCCGAAGTGGGAAGGCCCTTATCGGGTGAGACAAGTTACGAGGCCCGGCGCTGTCCGCCTCGAGACCGAAGAAGGCTTACCGGTGAGCAATTCCTGGAACATAGAGCATCTTCGCAAGTTTCACCCATAAGGCGCGGTTGCCGTGATCCCCTCCGGCAACCACCTTTTGTACAAGCATTGCCGCTGTCGCATATAACCCTTTGTACAAAGCCGGGCGCAGACCTCGTGCATCAGTAAAGTCTTTGTGTTTTTCGCACCGATTGCCTTTTGCATGCTTTTCTTTGCTATTCGCATGTTCTGTTTGGCATTTGGCGCAACACTCAAGTATACGGTAAGCATTAGCGCGCCGAAAGGCCATATACTTGTTTCCCTCTCCCTTTTCTTTCCTCTTAAGCAGAAGGAACGTTCCTCGCGCACAAGTTTGCCGGGGGGGAAGGAAGTGGAGGAGGAACCAAGTGCTGTTCAAGAAAGAGAAGCCTTACCGGAAAGCAAGCAACATAAGCAGGCAACATATGAAAGATAAGTTGTTAGAATTTGACCAGTTCAAATTTTAAATTTTAGTTGTCTTCCTTGAACAATCACACTTTGTATGGAAAACCTGTGCGCGGAGGAACCTACCCGTAGCTTCTCGCACCCTTATCTTGTTTTCGAGTTCGCTCAACGATTTGAGTGAGCTGCGACAAGTGTCGCGCCCTTGCTTCGTTTCCGAGTACGCTCAGCAAGCTAAGTGCGTTGCGGCTAGCTGCGGCAAGGTTGCTTGCCGGTGAGGACCTTGGCCAGCAGGCTGCTCAGAGTCCAGCACTCAGCGCTCGCGGCAAAGGTCCCTTGCCGGCGAGCTCCCCGGGAGCGTAGGGTGAAAAACATACAAAGTCAAAGATTAAGACAAGGAAGATAACATTGCACTGATTGATCAAAATAAGATGGACTAATGAGTTCATAACATAATGTGCAGCAGCAAAAAGAAAAGATAAAGATAACGGAGCCCTAATCTACGCGGTCGCCCTCCTTCCTGCCGAGCCTAGCCACCTTGGCGATGATGTGGGCGACCTGCTCCTTCAGGGCCTCCGTGTCTGCATCAGCCGGCAAGCTGCGAAGAACGTTGGTGAGATTGATCCCCGGGTTGCGGTACACGATCTTCGTCAGCACCCGCTCCAGAGTTCCCGCGCAGAGCAGGCGCGACTCCTCGGCCAGCTGCGCGGGGATTCGGTTCCAGAGACCTGCAAGGGCCGGCGCGATCCCTCTGAAGAAGAGGCTGAGCTTGGCGCTGTGCGGGAGGTCCGGATCCGGCGAGTAGATGAGATGTTCAACCTTCAACGCCAGCAGCTCCTGGTCAATGTTGGACGCAGAAGAAACCAAGTCTTCGGTCCATACCTCAATGGTCTGGCGGAAGAGCTCGGATGCTTTGTTGACGCTGTCCACCAAGGTCCGCTCCTTGCGGAGCTCCTCCTTCAGCTTGTTCTCCTGAGCCCGGGCGGCGTCGAGTGAATCCTTCAGAGTGGTGACCTTCAGCTCCAAGTCCTCGATGGAGGCCTTGGCGGCCTTCAACTCGTCGCCCCTCTTGGAGAGGCTCACCTGGAGCTCAGAGTTTGTGTGGGCGTCCTTCTCGCGCTCAATGATGAGCGCGGCAACCTTCTCAGTGCTCACCTTCAGCGCCTTCTCCAGCTGCACAACCTTGGCGGCGAGCTCCTTCTTGGCGTCTTCCGCGGCAACCGCGGCGGCTTTCGCCTCCTTCAACTCCCCGCCAAGGGCAGCCTCGCGAGCGGCAAGGTCCTCCTCATGGGAGTCGAGCTCGACCTTCCGCTGCGCGAGCTCTCCCTCTCGCCGGGACATCTCCACCCCGGCGAGCCGCTGCTGTTCCTGAGCTTCAGCCTTCTCGAGCACCCACTCCTGGTACTCGCCGGCGAGACGCTCGCGCTCCTCCGCCACCTCGCGGAGGGCCGCCTGGTTGGCGGCGCTGAGCTCCGCCGCGCGCTTCTCCATTTCTGCGGCGGCCTTGGCGGCAAGGGCCTCCCGGGAGGCGAGCTTCGCCTGCCTGGCCCGGTAAAGGGCCAGGAGTTGGTGGAGCAGCTTCTCCTCCTCCGGCCCTTCGCTCCCGCCGGGCGCCTCGACGATTTTCAGGCCCGCGGAGGCGAGGACTTCTCCGTCAAACGCCTCGCCCTCCGCGGGAGCTCGCGAAGAAGACCCCCAAGGCATCTGGATGAAGACGCCGTTGGGGGCCTCAAGATAGTACCCCTGCTCCTTGCTGGCGGAGGGGCCGGTGGCCGGTGCAGCATCCGATGCTCCCGCCGCCTCCGGGCCGGCAGTGTGGTCGCCGTCCCCCTCCCCGGCCGTTGCGTCCGCAGCCGGGGCAGTCTCCTGCGCGGCTGGCTCGGCGGCCTCGGCCATCTCCTCGACGACAGGGGCGTCGCCGCCGCCGCCCTGCGCGCCCTCCTCCTCGAGGTTGATAACCTCCGTCTCCATGGGCTCGGGAGGAGGAAGATCTAAAAAAAGAAGAAGAAGAAAAAGAAGTTCAAGATTCAAGCAAATATCCAAAAAGAGCCAAAGCCAAGAAGACAAGCTACAGAACATACCTTGGCGGACGTCCTCGGCGGCGGGCTCCCTCGCCGGGGAGCTCGGCCTTGGCGGAGTGGCCACCCTCGCCGGACTGCTCGCCCTTGGCGGGGTACTCTGCCTTGGCGGAGTACCCACCCTTGGCGGAGCACTCTCCCTTGCCGGAGAGTTCTGCCTTGGCGGGGACAGCGGGGCCTGCGGCTCCTCGACGACGGTCTCCGGGCGCTCTTCCCGCTGTGGCTCCACCTCTGCACAAAACAAGACAAGAAACATCAAGATATGAAGACAAGACCAAATCCTCAGGCGTACCCCGACAAGCGAAAGAATAAACCCCAGACTTACGCTGGGGGCTGCGCTGCGGGCTGCGCTGGGGGCTGCTCCTCGGAGCAGCGCTCGGGTCCGGCAGGCTCGGCTCCGGCACACCTCCTGTTGCCGCGGCGGCTGAGCCTTCCGCGGCCTCGACCACAGGCGCCTTGGCCTTCTTCGCCGCGCGCTGGGTCAAGGTCCTGAAATCAAAGCAATTAACAGAGTCAGCATCAACAAAAAAACCAAGACAAAAATCGAGAAGATGTAAGGTCCTGGATCCTTACTCCTGATCCTCCTCGTCGTCCTCGCTCAGGGCGGAGAAATCGTACTCCACCGTGGGCGCGTCGGCGCGAGGAGCGGAAGACGAAGACTCCCTCGCGCGCTTGGTGCTCACCGGGGCTGGGGGCTGCGAAGACCCAGCCCCTGTGGTAGCCGGCGCCCGAGGAGCGGGCGGAGCCGCTGCTCCGCTCCGAGAAGACCCCTGCCGGCTCGGCGCCGGCCTGCGAGGCGCCTCCGTCGTGGTCCGCGTGCGGGCCGCCTCTGCTGTGGCTGGTGCGCCGGTCGGCCTTGGCGCGGCTTGGCTCCCCCGGGGAGCTGCCCGGCGAGCTGGCTGTTGTCGGGGCGCCTGCGCCCTCTCCCCCGTCGCCGTCTTGCGGAGACGCTTCGGTGGGGACTGCCTTGGGCTTGCCGGGGGCGGGGAGCTCTCCGACGAGGAGAGGTCGTCGGCGTAGAGCTCCGTGGATCCGCCGGAGTCCTCGGCCTCCTCCTCCTCCTCCTCTTCCCCGGCCGGCTCACTGGGCCCAGCGTCCTGCGCTGCGGCCCCCTTTCCCTTGGCGCCTCCGCCCCTCGCGGCGCCTCTGCTCCCTCCGGCGGTACCCTCCATTGCCGCGGCCTCGGCCACGATCCCGTGGATCCCGGAGTGCCTCAGCGAGGGGACCCCGGCGAGCGCGTCGGGAGGGAGCTGCAGCAACCTGCGGATCTCCGCCTCCTCCGCCTGGGTGGACGCGTCCGCAACCTCCGCCTCTTCAGGCGTGTATCCAAAAATCCCTGCCGCCGCGGCTGCGGCGGCCTCTTCAGCCCGAGAAGCTATGTAGGCGATCTCCTGGTCGGTGGTGTCCCGCGTGTGCTCCTTGAGGTCGTTCTTGTTCTTCGCCACCTCTGCGAGGTTGTCGTAGAAGTTGAGGACGTCGATAGGCTTGGGAGCGATCCACGTGCGGTCCACGCCGTGCGAGTCACACATGGGCATCATGGCGAGGATGCGATCCCGGACGATGTTGTTGCAGAGCGGCACCACTTCCCGGGGAGGCCTGAACCACTCGGGGTGTGCCGGGTCGTACTTGAAGAGTTCCCGGACCATCCCCTTCAGCTCCAGCGTGGTGAAGTTGAAGTTGAGCCCGGGGCGCAGCCTCATTATGTCTGCCGGGCCGCCGTACTCCCAGGTCGGCCTCTTCCGGTCTTGGAGAGGGGCGATGCGCCGGCGGAGGAAATCTGCGCCCACCTCTGCAACTGACAGCTTGGCCATCCGAAGACGAAGAATCCGGACGAGGGCGATGTCGAGCTTGATATCGTCCGAGTCCAGCTCGCTCCAATCTCTGCCGCGCACGATGGGAGTTGTGCGCGGCGCGGTGAAGGACTGCGGCGCATCTTCAACGATCCAGCACCACTCCGCGCGCCACTCCTCCCACTTGCCGCGGAGCTCCCCCGGCAAGTAGGATCCCTTCTTATTCAGACGGAAAACCCAAGAAATTCCTCCGGAGAGGGGGGCGTCGGCCTCTGCTCTAGGAGTGAAGAAGTGCCTAAAAAGCGCTACGTTTGGGGTGTACTCCTATGAAGTTTTCGCACATGTGTGCGAAAACCGCCATGGTGAGGATGGCGTTGGGGGTGAAATCAAGCAGATGGAGGCCGTATGTGTTCATAATGTCGCAGAAGAAGTTTGAGAAAGGAGGACAGAGACCACAATGAAAGAAGGCTGCGAAGAAGTAGTACCCGCCGGGGTATTCGTCCTTGGCGGCGGCCGGATAGGCTCGTGTGCGGGGGTGCGCCTTGGTGTCCT
Source organism: Secale cereale (assembly GCA_902687465.1). Lineage (NCBI taxonomy): Eukaryota > Viridiplantae > Streptophyta > Magnoliopsida > Poales > Poaceae > Secale > Secale cereale. The sequence goes on from LR738713.1 coordinate 505,484,460, forward strand.
TGGCCCAGAACAAGTAATACTTGTTCCAGAGCTCCCTCACACCGAGCTTCGGCGGGAAGACGAGGTGCTTCTTCCGGTACGCGGCGAGCTTCGCCGCTTGCTCCGACTTCTCCCTCTTGGCCTTCTCCGCCTTCGCCTTGTCGGTCTTCGGGGCCATGGCGGACGCGGCGGAAGGAAGGAGGGGCGAAAGGTCCGACGACGCCGGAGATGCAGACGGCGGCAGCGGAGGTGTGGAGGCGGAGCGCAAGAAGAATCTTTGAAGGAGGAAGACGATGCAATGAAAGTGCAAGGAGGGGAACCGCGCCCGCTTCCTCTGCTTTTATGGGGGAGTGGGGGGCGTTTCGCCCTTTCCATTAAGAGATCGTGGGCACGTCCCATCCCACGACGCCGCGATCGACGCGTGCCGTTACGGTGGGGTGCGGCGGATACGGGAGTGGATTCGGCGCGCCGCGGGCCGCGGGTGCCCGTGCACTGTTTTGGGCCTGGCCCAACAGCGCTCGGCACCGTGTGTGGCCCAGGCCCGGGGGCTCATGTCGGTGTACTAAGGTAGGGGTACCTCAGTACCCCAACTTGTGCACCGGGCAGTTGCAGCTTCCTGCGGCAGGGTTTACCGCGTGCTCGCCGGAGACCTTCCTGCTCCCTATTAAACCATTCAAAAACAAAGTATACAAGAAAGAAGACCGAGACCCCGGCAAGAGGAGCTTGCCGGGAAGGCCGTACCAGGCTCAAGACTGCCCCACTAGCACAAGGCCCTGGCAAGAGGAGCTTGCCAGGAAGACTAGAAAATTCCATCATAGAAGACCCGGCAAGGGCCCGGGAAGCGGCAAGCTCCCGGGCCCGGCAAGATCAAGGCCCCGGCAAGGTGCTTGCCGGGAAGGCTGCGCTGTGTGCCCGCGCTCCAGCTCATGGGCCCACGCGTCGCCCTGGGGCCTATACAGGGACGCGTGGCGGATGGCTGTGCAGCCTGGGGTACACGGTGGCACTTCACGGTGGTGGATCCATCGTCGTGGCGGACGGAGGCGCAAGGGCGGGAGCTTTTGGGGTCGACGGCGACGGGCATTAACTGCCCTTGTCCCCCACTGTTAAAGTAGGTATAGACCACTGTTCTGCACTGTAGCTCCACTGTTCCCGCACTATTACAACTACCACCTCTTTTACATTTTTACCCCTTTCTCCTACGTTGACACCTGTCGGTGACCCCTTGCACTATAAAAGGAGGCCCATGCACAACGTGGAGGGGGTTCGAAACCTAGATCACTCTCACGCTTGGTGTAGCTGCTTCTTCAAGCTCCCGAGCACTCAAACTCAATACATAACCAAGCCGGAGTAGGGTTTTACGCGTCGACTGCGGCCCGAACCTGGGTAAAACTGCCCGCGTGCTCGCTACGATCTGCTCTTTGTGCTCCCTCCGCCCTCGTGCCGCACAGACAAGGGGCTCCGGTCCCATAGGTGTTCGTGGCGGACAGTTTCCCCCGACACTAGAGTTGAACAATCTCTATAAGCTAGTACAAATAATTTTACACTAGAGTTGAACTAGCTCTATAAGCTAGTACAAATAATTTTACACTAGAGTTGAACTAGATCTATTAGCTAGTACAAATAATTTTACATTATATTTGAACTATCTCTATAACCTAGTTCAAGTTATTTTACACTAGAGTTGAACTAGCTTTATAACCTAGTTCAAATAATTTCAAACTAGAGTTGAACTAGCTTTATAAGCTAGTACAAATAATTTTACACTAGAGTTGAACTAGCTCGATAAGCAAGTATAAATAATTTTACACTAGAGTTGAACTAGCTCTCTATAAGCTAGTACAAATAATTTTACTCTAGAGTTTAACTAGATCTATAAGATAGTACAAATAATTTTACACTACAATTAAACTAGCTCTCTATAACCTAGTTCAAATAATTTTACAATAGTCTTGAACTATCTCTATAATCTTGTTCAAGTAATTTTACACTAGAGTTGAACTAGCTCTATAAGCTAGTACAAATAATTTTACACTAGAGTTGCACTAGCTCTATAACCTAGTACAAATAATTTTACACTAGATTTGAACTATCTCTATAATTTAGTTCGAATTATTTTACACTAGAGTTGAACTATTTATATAAGCAGGTACAAATAATTTTACACTAGACATGAACTAGCTCTATAACTTAGTTCAAGTAATTTTACACTAGAGTTGAACTATGTCTATAAGTTTGTACATATAATTTTACACTAGAGTTGAACTACATCTATAGGCTAGTACGAATAATTTTACACTAGAGTTCAACTAGCTCTATAAGCTAGTACAAATAATTCTACTCTAGAGTTGTACTAGATCTATAAGCTAGTACAAATAATTTTACACTACAATTGAACTAGCTTTATAACCTAGTTTGTCAGGGATATGACTAACAGGCATGAACCGGCTAGTGTAAACCGGCTTAGCTGTATTATACTTGGTTGTAATATTTAGTAAAGGCTACGGCCCATGAGATCTTAGGGCCCATGTATAGAAGTGTGGTTTGTAAACCGCCAAGCGATGTAACTTGAGAGATTAGGAAGAAAAGACAGAGACCGAGGCGGACACAAGTATGAGCCGGCCTCGGGACTCTGTAAACCGGACCAGGCGTCACCTCTATATAAAGGGACGACCCGGCGACGGTTCAGGGACAAGTAAGAATCAACCCGTCGAGACTAAAGGAAAGCGAATCCGCTCCTTGTAAACCGATGCCCAAGCAATACCAAACCAACTAGACGTAGGCTTTTACCTTCATCGAAGGGGCCGAACTAGTATAAACTCTCTGTGTCCTTTGTGTGCTATGAACCCCTTCAAGCTAACCCGTGCAATGGTTCCATCATCAAGTCCGCTAAACCGGACATCTGCCGTGCTAATTCCATGACAGTTGGCGCCCACCGTGGGGCTTCCGCACGAGGGTTTCGAGTTCTTGAAGGGCAGCTTCGAAGGGCTCAAGGGTTACGCGGTCGGCCGGATGACCAGGAGTCGCCGCGGCCGGATCTACATCGACGACGCAGGTTGGGGACCGGAGGCCGATTCAATCGAATACGGCTACCGGGTTCCCTTCGGCGGCATCCAAGTCTTCATTGGCAAAATCGGCGAACCGGGACCTGAGCCGGACATCTTCCCCAACATCGTCGAGCCGGCTCAGCGTGCGAGATCGGCCCGGATTCAGCCCGCCATGAAGCACGTGTTCGTTGGAGCGATCCACGGAGTTCGAACCGAGGACGGATCGGAATCCGATGGTGCAACAGTGGTCTACTCAGACGACGAAACTTCATCCGGAGAAACTGAGTCTCTGTATCAGTTGCAGGACGGCCGGTTTGAGGGCGAGTCCGATGGAAACAGTATTCCGGACCCCTTTGGCCCGCCAAACCGGGTGGCAGTCTTTATGGCCGGTTCACAGCCCCCGGTGAACGGGGCGACAGCGGTAGCTGGTGTAGGGGGGAGCGGCACGACCCTCTCACCTACTGACTTTCTATCCACCTTGATGGATGAGTTCACAGCTAAAGCGGTGGAAACAGTAGCTCCAGCAGACAAGGCGCAGCATGATGCAGAGCTCCTCCAGTTAAAAGGCCGGATTGATCATATAAAGGAGGATCTGAAGGCAGAGAGAGAGATGATAGCGGTAAGACAAGCGAAGCTGGATGATCGGGCTTTTCACCTAAGGATGGAGCAAGCTTCTATGGAAGGAGTAAGGGGACGAAAGTAACAGTCTCGTCTACCGCCGGTTTATGCAGCAACAAATCTGTTCAGGACACCTCGGGCTGGGACTAGTAATAATCCGGCTTCAAACCGGAGGACACCCCCAGCCAGGGAGGAGCTGGTTTAGCAACCCACGGCAGAGCAGGATCGTCGGATCACATCGGCACCTTACGTTCCCACCCCTTCAGGTCATTATTCAAACCCTTTGGATAACATCGCTGCAGCTGCTGCACGTTTGGCCGCTTTACCTGTGGAGGAGACGTCTCCGGTGGCATTGGAGGTGCGCTGGGTCAAGGAGCTGCTTAATACGGCGTTGATACAGCGGCAAGCATATTCTTATAGCAGGGAAAGGCAACATTCAACACCACGTCCCAGCCGGAGTTATACTAGGCATTGTGAGGAGCCAGAAGTGTCTAGCAGCGAACGCAGGAGGCATCAGCGCAGACAGGATAATCCCGCGGGTGCAGCGGCACCAGCTCCAGATATAAACCGGGTTGGATCAGGAGCCCGGGAGGAGGTTCGTGAAACAACGCCGGTTCATACAGCCACAACGGAAACAGGAATTACGACGAGTTCTTTTGGAGTACAATGCCTTGTCCCCGCTTTACGGGGTGTCAGACTGCCTAAGGATTTTAAAGGGCCCCGCAAGGTACCTAATTACACAGCAGATTTTGCTCCGGAAGCTTGGGTTGAAAGTTATGAGATGGCCATGGAGATGCTAGACGTGGATGAATCGGCTTGTGCTAAGTATTTTACTATGATGCTTGAAGGTACGGCCCGGACCTGGCTGAAGGGTTTACCCCCGAACTCTATCGGATCATGGGGGGAACTACGCAGCCAGTTTATCAAAAACTTCAAAGATACATGCAAACAGCCGATGTCAGTGGTGGATCTAGCAGCTTGTGTGCAAGGAGAGCAGGAGTCTACAACTCCTTGGGTACGGAGAGTAGCGGAGATCTTACACTCTTCGAATAGTATCAATCCTAGTACGGCGATAGTGACTTTGGAAAACAATTGCCGGTTTGAATCTTTAAAATTAAAGCTCGGACGACTTAAAAGGGATTGCAATGATATGGGAACTCTCATGAGTGCCTTGGTAAAATATGGAGACTCTGATAATACCAAGTACCCAGAAGCGGAAGGAGACAAGACAGGGAAGGTTAGCAAGTCTGGTAAACCGGCGCCAGTTAATCTGGCTACCACGAGTTTTTTGGGCAAACGGAAGGCAGAGGGTGGCTCTGACTTCGTGGCCAACACTCAAGTTCAAGGGGATTTTCTGCGTAGCCTGGGAAATCCACCTTCACAAACCGGCAGAAGAACTCTTAGCTGGGATCAAGAGTTAGATCAGCCTTGTCCGAAACATAGCATGAAAGGTCGACCGGCAAAGCATACCATAAGGGAGTGCATGCCCCTTATGAAGGCAATGGCGGGCCGCTTCAATCCTCATGACAGGCCTCCAAATGGCGGTTCAGGTCCTGGATTTTATGGTCCGGGTCATCAGGGGAACGGCTCCGGATCAGGGTATACGGGCAATAACAATGGTTATCAAAACCGGGCCGGTAATCAAAATAATCAAGGAAATTATAATAACCAGGGCAATCAGTCGCATCATCAAGGTGGTTACAATAACCAGAGCAATCAACAGCAGGGCCAAGGGAATTACAATAGTCAGGGGAATCAACAGCGTCAGCAACAGCAGCCGCAATCTGGATATCAAAGTAATCCAAAGGAATTGAGCAGTGGGCAATATCATGTCTTCACCACAAGTCTGTGTAAGAGAGATCAGAAGGTTTTGAAGCGGGCTGTTAACGCAGTTGAACCGGCAATACCGCAATTTCTGCGTTGGTCAGAACAACCCATTGTGTGGAGTAGAGAAGATCACCCAATGCGGGTGGATAATCCGGGCCATTTAGCCTTGGTGGTGGCACATCAGGTGGGAGGTTACAAATTCACTAAAGTTCTCATGGACGGCGGTAGCAGCATCAATATTTTTTATTATGAGACTTTCCGTCATATGGGTTTGACGGATAAAAAGTTAAGGCAATCAAACACAGTGTTTCATGGAGTGGTGCCAGGTAAATCGGCTTATCCAGTTGGAAAGATTGATTTGGAAGTTACTTTTGGAGATGAACGTGATTCCAGTTCGGAGATGATAACCTTCGAGGTCGTCAAAATCAAAAGCCCTTATCACGCTTTGTTTGGAAGGACGGTTTATGGTAAGTTTATGGCTAGGCCATGTTATGTTTATTTGCAGCTTAAAATGTCGGGCCATAAGGGCACGATCACGGTTCATGGAAGTCGCAAGATAGCAGTGGAATGTGAAGAGGGAGATGCAGCCTACGCAGAAGCAGTATGTGCCACGGAAGAGTTGAAATATTATAAAGATAATGTTGATCCGGCAGATATGACTCCGCTGAAGAAGCCAACTACAGAGCATGATCCGGCATTGAAGTTTAAATCAGCAGAGGAGACCAAGCAAGTTGATTTTGTGCCTGGAGATTCGTCTAAGCAGTTCACTATCAGCGCTAACCTTGATCCCAAATAGGAAAGCGCGCTCATCGAGTTCATCCGTGAGAACCGGGATATCTTTGCATGGAAACCTTCTGACATGCCAGGTATACCGAGGGAACTCGCTGAGCACAGTCTTAATATTGATCCGAAGTTTAAACCGGTCAAGCAGTATCTACGCCGCTTCAATTTGGAGAGGCGCAAGGCTATAGGAGAAGAAGTGGCCAGGCTTTTGGCTGAAGGATTCATAGTGGAAGTTTTTCATCCGGAGTGGTTGGCTAATCCAGTGCTGGTGTTAAAGAAGAATGGAAAGTGGAGAATGCGTGTGGACTACACAGACCTCAACAAGGCCTGCCCAACTGATCCTTTTGCTCTCCCTCGCATTGATCAAATCATCGATGCCACAATGGGATGTGAGCGGCTAAGCTTTTTAGATGCGTATTCAGGGTATCACCAGATCAAGATGGCAGTTAAAGACCAAGAGAAGACAGCTTTCAGAACTCCTTTTGGTGCTTTTTGCTATGTGTCTATGCCTTTTGGACTAAAGAGTGCTCAAGCAACTTATCAGCGTTGTGTTCAGAATTGTCTGAAAGGGCAGATAGGGAGGAATGTTCATGCCTATGTGGATGACATCGTGGTTAAATCAAGGAAAGAGGAGACAATGATAGAGGATCTTAAGGAGACTTTTGATAATCTTCGAGCTTATAAGATGATGCTTAATCCGGAGAAGTGTGTTTTTGGTGTTCCGGCAGGTAAACTACTGGGATTCTTGGTCTCAAACAGAGGAATAGAAGCTAATATAGAGAAGATCAAGGCCATCACATCTTTGACTAAACCGGGTTGCATCAATGATGTTCAGCGTATAGCTGGCCGGATCACAGCATTAAGCCGGTTCATCAGCCGTTTGGGAGAGAAGGCGATCCCGCTTTACTAGATGCTAAGGAAAACCGACCGGTTTATGTGGAGTGATGAGGCAAACACAGTGTTCGAGGATTTAAAGCGGCAATTGGCAAAGCCGCCGGTTTTAGCTGCTCCTATTGATAAGGAGCCGTTGCTGTTATACGTCGCTGCCAATGCACGGGCAGTCAGCGTCGCAATTGTGGTTGAGCGCAAAGAAGCAGGGAAGGAATACCCGGTTCAGTGTCCGGTTTACTACGTGAGCGAAGTACTCATTGAATCCAAGCAGGGATACCCTCACTGGTAGAAGTTGGTGTATGGTGTGTTTATGGCAAACCGGAAGTTGAAGCACTATTTCCAAGGTCATCCAATAACTGTGGTTAGTTCAGCACCGTTGGGGACATAATCCAGAACAGGGAAGCTACAGGTAGGGTGGCAAAGTGGGCCATAGAGCTCAGTCCACATGAGTTGAAGTATGTACCACGTACCGCTATAAAATCTCAGGCATTGGTAGATTTCATCAATGATTGGAAAGAGTTGCAGACTCCTGAGGAGAAGCCGGATCTGACTTACTAGACGATTCACTTTGACGGTTCAAGACAATTGGAGGGCTCGGGGGCTGGAGTTGTTTTAACTTCCCCCAGAGGTGATAAATTTTGTTATGTCCTCCGCCTATTGTTTCCTTGTACTAATAATGCAACGGAATATGAAGCACTACTTCATGGTTTGCGGCTGGCAAAGGAGATGAACTTGAGCCTGGTTAAGTGCTTTGGCGACTCAGATTTAGTGGCGCAGCAAGTTTCCGGCAAGTGGGATTCAAGAGATCCCCTCATGGCAGCTTATAGACGAGAGGTTGAAGCAGTTGCAGGATACTTCAAAGGATATCAGGTGGATCATATAGACCGGCGAAGGAACAAAGCGGCCGATGCTCTAAGCCGGCTGGGTTCTCAACGTAAACCAGTGCCACCAAACACCTTTTTGGGTGAATTGCACAGTCCTTCGGTTCAGATACCGTCGGAGGAAGACCTAGATGTTCCTGATCCGGAGGCACAGTTAGTTGCAGCGCTTCATGTTATTCCAGATTGGACGCTGCCTTATTTGGCATATTTGAGCCGAGGGGAGTTACCGGATGATGAAGAAGAAGCACGACAAATAATTCGGCGTTCTAAGTCCATGACAATTGCAAACGGAGAGCTTCATCATCGCAGTACTTCTAGAGAATGTCAGCGGTGTGTGTCAGCTGAGGAAGGTTGTGAGATCCTTCGTGAGATCCATGAAGGGGATTGTGGTCATCACGCCGGTTCAAAATCATTGGTGGCTAAAGCATTCCGGCATGGTTTCTATTGGTTAACTGCTCATGCAGATGCGGCAGATCTGGTCCGGAAGTGTGATGCTTGTCAGAAATTTTCAAGGTGTGCTCTAGTTCCGGCGCAGGAGCTCCGGATGATACCAATAACTTGGCCGTTTACGACTTGGGGGCTTGACATGGTTGGACCCTTCAAGCGCTCCCAAGATTAGAAAACTCATCTACTAGTAGCAGTAGACAAGTTTACAAAGTGGGTTGAAGCGGAGCCTATAAGCAAGTGTGATGCGACAACGGCAGTCAAATTCATCAAAAAAGTAATTTTCCGGTTTGGCTTTCCACACAGCATCATCACAGACAATGGCACCAATTTGTCCCACGGTGAGATGGAAGAATTCTGTCAACGAGAACATATTCGTTTGGACGTGTCTTCTGTAGCCCACCCCCAATCCAATGGTCAGGCTGAAAGGGCAAATTAGGAGATTTTGCGAGGTATCAAACCCCGGCTTATGACACCTTTGCAGAGAACCCCAGGATGCTGGGTTGAGGAGTTGCCATTTGTTCTATGGAGTATCAACACTACACCAAACCGGTCTACAGGTTACACGCCTTTCTTCATGGTCTATGGTGCTGAAGCAGTCCTTCCAAGCGATATACGTCATGATTCACCAAGGGTGACAACTTATGTTGAAGCAACCAACGAGAGAGCAAGACAGGACAGTTTGGACCGGCTGGATGAAGAGCGTGATATAGCTGCAGCACGATCTGCAATTTATCAACAAGACTTACGCAGATATCATAGCCGCCGGATCAGAACAAGGACGTTCCAGGAGGGCGACTTGGTACTCCGGCTCATCCAGGATCAAACAGATATGCACAAGTTATCCCCACCATGGGATGGGCCCTTTGTGGTCAGTAAGAATCTACACAACGGTTCATATTACCTGGTGGACGTTCGAGAACACAAGGACTCACGGACGTCAGAAGAGGAGACAAAGAGGCCGTGGAACATCGCCCATTTACGGCCATACTATACTTGAGCTACGCACTCCAATGTATCCTATGTATATATTATGATTAATGAATAAACCGACACCCTCGGTAAACCGGGGTCTCAGCCCTTTTTCACATACAAATATCTTGTGAGGACAACCATACAAGTTTTTTTATCAGATATTATATTCCAATATGTTGGCCGGTTTAAAAGTTGATTTTTTGCAGATTATACAAAGGAGCAATAAAACTCTCTAAACAACATGAGATCATATCTGGTTCGAAGAGAGGACGCTTCACGATTTACCCACCGGTTCAGGAGGAACCCTGGAGACCCTCTGAAAAGATGGATAATCCACATTCAGTGATTGGTTTATATTTACCCATCAGTTCAGGAGGAACCCTGGAGACCCTCTGAAAAGATGGATAATCCACATTCAGTGATTGGTTTAGTTTTACCCACCGGTTCAGGAGGAACCCTGGAGACCCACTGAAAACATGGATAATCCACATTCAGTGATTGGTTTATATTTACCCACCGGTTCAGGAGGAACCCTGGAGACCCTCTGAAAAGATGGATAATCCACATTCAGTGATTGGTTTATATTTACCCACCGGTTCAGGAGGAACCATGGAGGCCCTCTGAAAAGATGGATATTCCACGTTCAGTGATTGGCTCGGCCCTCTGGAAAGATGGATAATCCACATCCAGTGATTGGCTCAATTTTTTCTATACGGTTCTATCGGCCCTCTGAAAAGATGGATAATCCACGTTCAGTGACTGGCCAGGCCCTCTGGGAAAGATGGATAATCCACATCCCATTGATTGGCTCAGTTTTTATTTGTGGTTCTATCGGCCCTCTGAAAAGATGGATAATCCACGTTCAGTGATTGGCTAGGCCCCCTGGGAAAGATGGATAATCCACATCCCATTGATTGGCTGAACCTTGCTTTGAGCCTGACAGCTCTTAAAAAGCCTCGACTACATGGTCTTATTTGCAAAATTTGCATCTTTTTGTGTTTGTGTTTTATAACCCTTTAAACCGGAGTGGAACAGCTACAGAAGCTGACCACATATCTATAAAGTGGAAAGTCTGGGCCATGAATACCAGCATGAGTAAACCGGTGTTCATTATAACTTGGATCATATATCAGGCAACAAGCCACAAATTTCTGAACAAAGTCTTGCAGAACAAGATGAACCAGAGTTTATCATCAAAACCTGGGTTTCTAATTGGATCCATGAAGATCTTCATCAAAGTATTGAACATATATAATCTCAGGTATAACTTTATTGCTGGTATGAGTATGTACTTATTTGACGTTTTGAGAGAACAATTTAATCCGTCCAGTGGTAAACCGCTAGGACATATTTTCAGTATTATTTCTGCAGGAGCAGAGGATATGCAAGATAAGCACCATCAGATAACATTTAAGTTGGCAAATATTTCATACAAGAAAGATAGAATATCCGGATTAAAGCAGATCAAGTTTCAGCTATCCTATTACAAGACATAGCAAGCCCGACGGATTAAAAAGATTTTTTGGCAAAACAAAGACTGCGATTACAACAGTAAATTCTGAATTATGCTGCTCCTTGCTGAGATGGCTGGCCATCACCTTGATCCGGAATATCTTCGTCTTCTTGAAGCGGTTGGAAGTCCGGCACACGCCAGTCAATCTTCGTTAAAGCCCGGAAATACATCTCTTCGTTGATAAGATCAGAAGGTTCGATATCTGGAGCGATGGTATGAGGACGAACCGGTGGGATTAAATTGACGGTGTCATAAACCGGCCGCTCCACCCGCTCGTTTTGCAAGTCATACCCCGGATGATACCTGGATAAGTCGGATTCAGCTGCAAGCTTGCTGGCAAGGGGACGCATCTCCTTCGTCAAGGCATAGAGATCCTTTGCGGTGAAAGTGGAGCCGTCATCTTTTGTGTCAGGAAACCCAGTTAAAGCCTCTTCCGGATCAAGATCCGGGACCCAGGCCTTAGCTCTGGTAAGGGCCAGAAGAGCACCACCTCGGGCGGCAGATTTTTTGACTTCTTCAAGACGAACCGGCAAAATAGATAACTTTTTCAACGTGTCTTGGATAGTCGTAGGGGCCGGTTTACCGAAAGATGTTGCACTAATGATCCTCTGAGCGCCGGAATACAGCTGCTCGACCAAGGTGTAACATGCTTTAAGCTTCTTCCGTAGGTCATCCCCAAGATGGGAGACACGGCGCCCTGCATATAGATATTACGGTTAAACCGGCACAGATGGAAGATTACAAGGATAAAGCAGGAGTTCAGATTATACTTACCAAAGACTGCAGAGGTCATCAACTCAATCTGCTGCTTTAAACCGGTTAACTCTTCTATAACCGGATTAAGCGCCCCTTCAGCGTCCTGAATCCTTTTCTCAAGATCTTTCTTTTGAACCTCAAAAGTGGTCCGTTCTTCTTCAAAATATTTCTTCAGATCTTCAGCAGTCTTTAAACTTACCTGAAGATCTTTCTTAGCTTTTGAAGCGGCAGATTCCGTCTCAGCAAGACGGCTCCGAAGTTCATTGATTTCCTCAGCGTTCCGGTTTAACTCAGCCTGCAAGTACAATCAAAAGACAAGAAGCGAAAATCAGACAAGTCTCAAGCACACAAACAAGTTGTCTACTTGACACTTGGGGGCTAATGGCAGTTGAAGCAATAAGCAACAGCAATTCAAAGTTACAAGTCTCAAGCACACAAACAAGTTGTCTACTTGACACTTGGGGGCTAATGGATGGTTGAAGTATCATCAGAAATTTTTACAAGTATCAAATACATAAACAAGTTATCTACTTGATACTTAGGGGCTAATGTAAAGATCAATTGTTCAAACTACAAAGTTCTGGTTCACCTTCAGCATGCAGCTAAACCGGAACTTGTTGGCTGTTATGGGATAGAAGCATATCAAAAGTGCAAAGTCAGAAGAAAAGGGTTACCTCATATTTCTCCTTCATTAAGTTAACCAAACTCGCTTCATAGTCTCTGCTGCTGTGGAGCCGGTTTAGATACCCAGAATAAATTTCTTGGGCGCTCATGTCTGCAAGATTGGATACCTCAGTACTCCATTTGCCCTTCTCTTTATATAACTTCTCCGTTTTAGCCGTATGCTTGGCTAAAACGGTGGGCTCAGTCGGAGCAACGAAAGCAGCCCCAGTCACTACAACATCCGGAGAAGCAGGTGCAATTGGGGGAGTCGCAGTGTGAGCCGGATTAGGAGACGCCGGATTAATTTGAGGAGAATTGACCCGGGCAGGACTTGGCAGATTGTGGACATCTTCAGCAGTAGGATTTTCGGGAACTGAAATATGATCCGTAGGCGCAAGATCCTCAAGAGGAGCTATGGGCTCGCCTTCTGGAGGAACGGTCGCCGCCGGATCATTCGCCGGATCATCTGCAGAGGTCTCAGCAGGAGGTTTGTTTGCCTTGGGATTCTTGCTAGGCTTTGGCTTGCTGAAAAAAGTTGGCAAAATGAGTTGACATTATAAAGCAAAAAGGGAATCATAAACCGGAAATGTTAAAAAGATTTACCCTCGGACAATTTTCAATGGGGGAAGCTGTGTGGCAGTCGATTCACCCGAAGAAGACAGTGGAGTTTCCTGATAATCAGGGTCAGACGGTTTAAGAGGTTTCCGGACAAGCCCGGCCTTGGGATGAAGAAGAGTCGGAGAAAGTATCACCTCAGCACGGCGCTTCCGAGCCGGAGTTAAAGAAATTCCGGATGATTCCACTGCCAGGCCACTATGGCGAGTGGTCCGGCGAAGAGCTTCATGTTGTTGCTTCTTCAAAATAAAATTAGGATCCAATTGAGCATAAGGATGAGAAAATTGGTATTTCCGGACGGTCCGACGACTTTTTAATGGAAGAGGTTCTGAATCAGAAGAAAGGATAGTTACCTCAACTTCGGCCGGATTATCACCTTCAGCCAACTCCTGTGGAAAGTTATCATTAGATACAGATATGAGTATAAGAAAGCAAAATTCAAACCGGATTAATTCATACCTCGGAATCCGGATCATCATCCTCGGCATGAGAACTGGAGTCAAGAGGTGCCTTTCTTTTCTTGTTAGCAAAGGTCTTACGGCGTGCTTACTTGCCGGTTTTCTCCTGAGGTTTTCTCTTACAGAAAGGATCATCAGCCTATTTATAAGAAGGATAGACAGTTGAAGGGACGGTTTAAATAAACGGATTACAAATACAGGATAAAGCAAAACTTACCGCAGGCAGTTTATTCTTCTAATAATATGGTGCTAATCCGACATTGCTGCAATCTGCTAAGGAGACGTTGAGCATCTTTTTAGCCGATTCAATAGCCTCCGATTTAGATAATTTGTCCTTGGTGAATCGTTGAGGATCGTCCGGTTTACCAGAATATTGGCATCAGCTGTGATCTCCGGCTCAAGGGAAGGATGCTCCAAGACAACCAGCAGCGCATAAAGTCAGTTCTAGTCAAGCCATTGGCCATGAAAGCTTTTAACCTGGAGAGCTGTGATGCAAACCGGGTCCGCTCGACAGAGCTGAGTCGTTGTAGTAGAGGATGATCCATCGATTGGCAAAAAACTGTTCTTGTCCCTAGGCAACCTTCCTTTGATGGCAAATGCAAAATTTCTTGCCCCTTGGTTGATCACTCCCTTTGATGGCAAAAGAAAAAACTGTTCTTGTCCCTAGGGAACCTTCCTTTGATGGCAAATGCAAAATTTCTTGCCCCTTGGTTGATCACTCCCTTTGATGGGAAAAGAAAAAACTGTTCTTGTCCCTAGGGAACCTTCCTTTGATGGCAAATGCAAAATTTCTTGCCCCTTGGTTGATCACTCCCTTTGATGGCAAAAGAAAAAACTGTTCTTGTCCCTAGGGAACCTTCCTTTGATGGCAAATGCAAAATTTCTTGCCCCTT